>OX451736.1:392599846-393799846 GCA_948472305.1 Vicia faba
CTCAAATCCTAAACAGAACCTTTGTTTTTTCTCTTGGAATCAAAGAACATAACCACTGTTACGTTACTCTTAATTACACCAGAACATCTGAAGGCAGCAACTTAAAGTTCCAAACACACATTTCAGATTCAAGGTAAGTCTTTGTGACTTTGCATCTTCTCATTCAGAATATCATTAATATGTAAAATATCACAATTAATGTTGTCCATATCATTGCATAAGTAGAAAAAAATTGTGGATCATAACCTATTGATTAAGGCTAGGCTCAGGATTAGGATCAGAACTTTTATAAACCGTTGTGTTGTTATCCTTCTGATTTGTTGTTTATTAAGGACTAAATAAATTGTTGATGTGTTGATTAAGAGTTGAAATATGGTGTAGAACTTCTGATGTTCACTCACAGTTTTAACACAACACAGAACTTCTGAGTTCTCCTCACTGTTTAAACACATTGAACTTCTGATGTTCACTCACTGTCTTAGCACAAACTAAACCTCTGAGTTCTCTTCACTGTTTTAATATACAGAACTTATAAGATTTTCTCGTTGTTCTAACACTCAGAAGTTCAGCACATAGCAACCCATTACTTCTGTGTTTTCCCTCTAACGTGTCTTGCAAGACCTCTGAGTGTATCAATCCATAACTTTTGACGCTTCCTTCTGAATCACCACGCGCCTGGCTTCAGAACTTCTGATCCTTGTTGTTTTGCTTGCAGCAGCACGCTGTTTCTATCTTTCATTTATTTTCCTTTTTATAATTTTTTTATATTAACTCTTTTTTATTATTAACATAAAAAGACATAAAAATATTTTCTTTTATTAATTGATTTATTTATTTTTTTTAATTCATTAAGACACAAAAAACCATTTTCTAAGCAAGTTCATTTCACATTTTCTTGTACATTCTTATCCATTCAATATGGTTGTAATAGAAACTTAGGATTTAATTTTATTTGCAATCCTCATTTGTAAATATATACCCCCATCCCTAAAATATTTTAATAGCATAGGACTTTACATTTCGGCAATTTATCGCTTTCAAATGTAAATTCTAGTAATTAAGGTGTGTATGGCAAGACATGAAAACAACAAATAGATAACCTAAAAAGCAAGACTAAATGCATGCAATCAAACACACTTTGCACACTAGCACCCTTAGGGTAATCCCACTTTGTGGCCTATCAAATTAGTCATGTCCCTCTAACATGGGCGTTTTAGCAAAAGACCCTTGATAAAAGATCGTAGTCCCTCGATGTTTCCTTCGATAAATGATCTAGTCCCTAAAACGACATTGCTAAAACGTTCCATGGGTTGCCTTCTATGACTATACAAATGTCCCACACTCGTCCCTCAAACATCCAACGATGGGGCTTCTTACCAAAATAGTGGTAAGATATCAACGTCTGAAGGAGGAGGAAAAGAACATCTAAGACCTTTTTGAGTAGGTAGATTCACTCCTAGTTGCTCGCTTGCTCACAACAAAACATTTTCCCACCAACACTTTCATTTCAAATATTTTCAAAGAACTGGTGACTCTGCTGGGGACTTATTTTAAAAAGTGGGGTTACCTTATGGTTAGATCACATCTATTTGCTTTCTTTGTTTGGCTTGCTTGCTTTACATTTTTGGGTCATTATTTGGGTTTTGTTTTGATCCTCCACCCAGATCTGGGACACCTTTTTAGGTAAGTAGCAATAGATTATGGAAATTGTACGGTGTATACGGATATGGTTGAAACAATGGCTACATTAGTGTGACGCATTTGTGAGTACCAGTATCCCTCATGGTGAATTGAGGAGAATACAGGGCCGCTGAGTGGCGTCGTAAAGCACTAATTGACTTTAGAACCCTAATTGAACAAACTTGGCCATTAGGACATAGTGAGATAACCGGTTTCGGTGTAGAGCTGAAAATTGGTTGATACTCGATACTACACTCATGGAGGCTGGACTTTTGGGATATCTCGGCCGCAAGAAAAGATTGATTGTGCTGAGATAATGCCTAAGAGAAAGGTCGGTGATATTGATATCCTTTAGAACCCGATCATTATTACTAGGACAGGTTGAGCCAACTAAACTTCAAGAGGGTACTTACCTATAAAATCTCATGCAAGCCTAAAACATAGGGACTTGTCTACTTTGTGTGTATATATATCTACTTGTACATAGCATCATAAACATCATAAGCATCATACGCATGCTCACTAACCATTTCAAGGATTTAGAAATTGATCTTTGTTTTTTGTTTTGTAGGTCATGAATTTCGTCCGAATGAACACCATCTGAATCAGCTTTGTAAAAGCACACCCTCAAATTCAAGAGTTAGCCTCAAGAGTGCCTGGGGATTCTCCTTTTACCAAGAAGTATGGTCGACTCATCAGTTTGGCTACATGTAGTTTCCAAGAAGAGATGATGTGTGTGTTGTTCCAATTCTTTGATCCCGTACATCATTGTTTCACTTTCCTGGACTATCAATTGCTACCTACACTAGAAGAGTTCTCTCTAATCTTAGGGGTGCCAGTGCGTGATCAGATGTCGTTCACCGGTTTAGAAGGGTTTCCAAAACCTGAAGTCATCGCCGAGGCTTTGCATATGAAAAGAGCTGACATCATAGCTAATTGAGAGACAAGAAGCGGGGTTAAAGGTTTCCTAGCTAAGTTTCTATTGGAGAAGGCTCGTTCATTCTGGGACGACATGGATTTCCAATCTTTTGAAGACATCCTAGCTCTTCTCATTTATAGTTTGGTTATGTTCCCCAATTCGGACCAATTCATAGATGTTAACGTCGTCAAAGTCTTTCTCTCTCGCAATATTGTACCTACCTTACTAGGCGGCATCTTGCATTGCCTTCATACCCGCACCATGAAGAAAAGAGGTACTATTTTGTGTTGTATTCCCCTACTCGCTAAGTGGTTCACTTCACACCTACCTCAACCAGTATTGAAGAACGAGCAAGGACTGACATGGTCGCAAAGGATGATGTCCCTCACCCATTCTGACATCTGTTGGTGTTCAAGATCCTTGGAAGACGTCTCTATCATTGATCACTGTGGGGAATTCCCTAACGTCCCTTTGCTTGGTATTAGGGGAGGTATCACCTACAATCCCTGCTTAGCTCTTCGAAAGTTTGGGTATGCCCAAAGAGACAGCCCTCATGAGATGCTCATTTAAGGTCTGGTGTTCGAATATGACCAAGAAGACCAAGGTTACCGCCAGAGGTTTGCACGAGCTTGGAGAATGGTGAACAAGGTGGACAGTAGGATTTTGGGACACAAAAACTCTATCCCTCTCGAGCCTTACCTTAGGTGGGTACAGGCTCATGCTCATAGACTCATGATTCCTTATCCTTCCATCCTCCCTGTTATCATAGAGCCTGTTGTTGAAAGAGACGTCTCATACACTGTTCTTCATTCTGGTATGCCTACCTCTCTAGAAGACTTGCAGAAAGCTTGGATTCAGTTGAAGGAAGAGCGGGACACCTTTGAAGCCCAATTTTACGCCAGTGAGAAGAAAGTTCTGGAACACACCAAGCAGCTTCATGAAGAACGAAATCTGAACACCTACATTGCACCAAAGAGGATGCGTTCAACCTTTTTGTCTTAGGAGTTTTCTTGTATGTTTGCTTCTTTCATTGTAAGCCCAAAGAGGCATAATGTACTGAAACTTGGATTTATTAATATGACGTGTGTTCCTCTTTTTATCTGAACAAATTTAAATCTCTAAATTCCTTGAAATCATTGCATACGCATACCATCCATGACATTGCATAAACAGGTTATATTACAGGTTTCTCATATCCTCCGCTGTTTATTTTTAGCAGATATGTCTTCTGAACAAAGCATCAAAGACCTTCAGACACAAAATGCCCAATTTCAACAAATGTTCATAACTCTGGAAAAAGGGCAGGAGGATCTGAAGGCCCTCATCCTAAAAGGGAAAGAGAAGAAGAAGAAGAAGAAGAAGTGCGTCGGTGCCCTCAATATGGGCAGAAGATTCGGGGGGCCACTAAAGCAATCAGTTGATGTGACTTCCTCATCCAAATAGGGGGAAAATCAAGAGGGGCAGACAAGGGAAGAGGACCCCAGTCCTGAAGTCTCTGACAATGATACCGACTACAATGATGAGCAGTATCCTCCCACCGAGGATAGGTACAAGCAGTTAGAGGATCGGTTAAGTGCTATGGAGATCCAGAGAATACCAGGGCTGGATTTTGAAGAACTAGGGCTGGTGTCCGGGGTAGTCATCCCACGAAAATTTAAGGCTCCAGTTTTCGCAAAGTATGATGGGGTGTCTTGCCCAAAGCTCCATCTCCGTTCCTATGTGAGGAAGATCCATCCCCATACCGCTGATAGAAACTTGTGGGTTCACTTCTTTCAAGACAGTCTGCCAGGGACTCAGCTTGAATGGTTCTACCAATTGGAGGGAACCAATGTCCAAAACTGGGAGGATTTGGCTGCCGCTTTTTACAAGCAGTATCAATATAATGCTGACCTGGCCCCTACTCGTACTCAACTCCAGAGTATGTCCATGGGTGCAGGTGAAAGCTTTAAGGACTACGCACAGAAGTGGAGATACATGGCTCGGAGAGTTTAACCCCTTTTATCTGACAGGGAGTTGGTTGACATGTTTCTTGGGACGCTGTCTGGTCCATTCTTCAACCATTTGATCGGCAACTCGTCATTTGGTTTCACTGAGCTGATATTAACCGGAGAGAGGGTAGAAGCTGGGAATCAGAGCGGTAAAATACAGAACGATACCTCGTCAAGTTCAGCAAAGAATACCTTCACTGGTAAGAAGGAGACCAGTTCCATCTATAGCCCGAGAAATCAGAGCAAAACGGAATACCGTCCAACGGTTAGTGCTGCAATGATACATATGTCTGCGGCTGCCCCACAATGCAACAATCAGCAAAGGGTAGAAAGACCACAAAGGCAGTTTACCCGGATTAACATGACATTGACAGAGGTTCTACCCCATCTGCTGAAATCCAACTTGGCAACTTTGAAAGAGGCTCCCAAGAATCCTAATACCTCATCTCCTCGGTACAATTCTAACACTCGGTGTGCCTACCATTATGAGAGTCCTGGTCACGATACAAATGACTGTTGGGCTCTAAGAAATAAATTACAAGATCTGATTGAAGCCAGGGAGATTGAGTTCGATGCTCCAGAGAAGCCCAATGTAATAACTGCTCCCATGCCTAGGCACAACCGTGGGGTTAACGTCGTTGATACCGATTTGTTTGTAACCTCAGTTGATGAAGTTTCTACTCCCCTTATGACTGTTAAGAAGAATTTGTTGTTGGCTGGTTTATTTCCAGGTTGTGATGAATATTGCCACATATGTTCATCCCTGCCTTCTGGTTGCTATTTGCTGAAAACAGGTGTACAACTCCTGATGGACAGCCAAGAAATTTTGTTCAAAAAGACTTTGATTCCAACTGCTCAGTGTGAAGATATTTCTATTATAACCATTTCCGCCAGTCCTTCCAAGGTTTCCTCGAGAAAACTTATTAGGATTACACCCACTATGAGAATCACTCTGTTGATAATCACATGTCCTGGTCCTGTCCCGTACACCTCGGACAAAGCTGTCCCTTGGCATTATGGCACCGATGTTCACTATCATGGCGTTAAACAAAACTTAAAGACCGAAGAAGCTGATCCTGATGTCGGTAACATTGTTGGAACCAGCAAGATTACTAGAAGTGGAAGGGTTTTATCTCCTGAGATATCCCCGAAGGCTGTCACTAAGCTTATCGTTATTTCATCTTCTGCTCTCGCTAGTACTTTAGTTACTACTCCAGCTGTTACCCCTGCCGATAAGTCATCTGAGACTCGAGGCAAAGAAGTTGTAGGTGAGCCTGCTCGGACGGAGGCACCTAGAAAAATTGTTGTGGAAACCTCTAAGCAAGAAATAGAAGAAATTTTGAAAATAATTAAAAAGAGTAACTACAATGTGGTCGAGCAGCTGGGGCAGACCCCCTCAAAGATATCCATGTTATCCCTGCTGTTGTGCTCCGAGGCCCATGTGAAGGCTTTGATTGCATTCCTCAAAACTGCGCATGTGCCGCAAGAGACTTCAGCTGATCAATTTAAAGATTGTGTGGCTAGCCTGACTGTCAACAATGGGCTGGGTTTTTTGGATGCTGACTTAACTCCGAAAGGGAGAAAACACAATGATGCTCTGCATGTCTCGATCGAATGCACTGGCACTACCATGGCTCATGTGCTGGTGGATACTGGGTCTTCGCTGAATGTTCTGCCCAAGAAGGCGTTGGACCGTTTGGATTGCGAGGGTTTGACTTTAAAGCCTAGTAACATTGTGGTAAGGGCTTTTGACAGGTCAAAAAGAATGATGCATGGGGAAGTGGACATCCCTGTCAAGATAGGCTCTCAGACTTTCAAGTCCACCTTCTATGTGATGGACATCAGGCCGTCGTATTCTTGTTTGCTGGGTCGTCCTTGGATCCATGAGGCTGGGGCAGTTACTTCCACACTCCACCAAATGCTGAAGTATCTGGTGAAAGGCAAGATTGTCACTGTACGGGGTGAAGAGGAGTATATGGTGAGCCATCTCAATTCCTTCCGCTACGTAGAGATGGACGGGGAATTTATAGAAACTCCTAGTCAGAACTTCGAAGAGGTCCCACGGATCTTGGCATCAACTGAAATTACTACTAGCAACAAACCTCCTTTGAAGATGGCTTCTCTCAAAGACGCTAGGTCCGTGGTTGAAGAAGGTGGGTGTGCCAATTGGGGTCAGCTCCCTGATTTCACTCACAAAATTGACAAATTTGGTTTGGGCTTTACTTCAGGGGCTCAAAGGGCTGTTCGACGCGCTCGGGCTAGAGGACCTCCCCTACGCATCAGTAATCATGAGGTCAACGCTATGGAAGATAGTGAGGAAGACCCTGACATTGACAGTTGGATCTACCCGACTACCAATGGTGGACCGAATAACTGGACGGCTAGTGATTCTGTTCCAGTTTCTTTTATTCCGCAGTAATTGTCTTACTTGTTTTCTAAGTTTGTAATGAACAATTTAAACTTTTTGGCCTTGTGTCTTACCCGAGGCACAATGGTTCCATCTGTGAGGGTTATTATATGACATCTGATATATCATCAATGAAGCATTGGACGTTCTTTGCATACAAATTTTGTGCTCTCTATTTTTCTTTTCTGACTTTGCTTTATCAATACAGCTATGCTCTTACACACACTCACGTATCATACTGCAGATCTATATCCACTCTGGATCCCATTGATAACAGCTCTGCTATTTCCAGTTATGACTTCCAAAATCCGATCAAACAAGCCGAGGACGAAGATGAGGACGATTGTGAGGTACCTGGAGAACATGCTAGGCTACTACTACAGGAAGAGAGGGCCATAAAGCCTCATGAAGAGCCGGTTGAGACAGTGAATTTGGGTACTAGGAAAGACAGAAAAGAGGTTAAAATAGGTGCAAATTTGGATCTTAGGGTCAAACAGAGGTTGATACAGATACTGCACGACTATGTTGAGATCTTTGCCTGGTCCTATAAAGACATGCCTGGTTTGGACACTGGTATTGTGGTACATCGCCTGCCAACTAAAGAAGATTGTCCTCTGATTAAACAGAAGATTCGTCGTATGCGTCCCAAAATGTCAAAAAATATCAAGGCAGAGGCTATGAAGCAATTCGATGTGGGGTTCTTAGCTATCACCTCCTATCCGCAGTGGGTTGCTAACGTTGTTCTGGTACCTAAGAAGGACGGCAAGGTACGAATGTGTGTGGATTACAGAGATCTGAACAGGGAAATCCCCAAGGATGACTTCCCGCTTCCCCATATTGATGTTCTGGTCGACAACACCGCGCAGCATAAAATCTTCTCCTTCATGGATGGTTTCTTTGTCTACAATCAGATCAAGATGGATCCTGAAGACATGGAGAAGACGACCTTCATCACACAGTGGGGGACCTTATGTTACATGGTGATGCCTTTTGGGTTGAGGAATGCTGGGGCAACCTATCAGCGAGCCATGGTCGCTTTGTTCCATGATATGATTCACCATGAGATCGAGGTTTATGTTGATGACATCATAGCCAGGTCTCAAACCGAAGAGGAACATCTTGATCATCTACAAAAGTTGTTCGACAGGTTGAAGATATACAAGCTAAGGTTAAATCCGAACAAGTGCACCTTCGGGGTAAGGTCTGGTAAGCTTCTGGGTCTCATCGTCAATGACAAAGGTATTCAGGTAGACCCCTCAAAGGTAAAGGCCATACAAGAGATTCCAACTCCCCATACCGAGAAGGAAGTTATAGGTTTCTTGGGACGTTTGAATTACATCGTCGGATTCATTTCACATCTAACTGCTACTTGTGAGCCAATCTTGAAGCTTCTGAAGAAAGATCAAGTGGTAAAGTGGAATGATGAATTCCATACTACTTTCCAAAGAATCAAAGAATACCTTCACGAACCGCCAATTATGATGCCTCCAGTTGAAGGAAGACCGTTGATATTATACTTGACAGTGCTAGACAATTCAATGGGGTGTGTGTTGGGGCAGCATGACGAGTCTGGTAGAAAAGAGAATGCAATATACTACCTTAGCAAAACGTTTACCGACTGTGAGACACGGTACTCATGTCTCGAGAAAACTTGTTGCGCTTTGGCATGGGCTGCTCGCTGACTGAGACAGTATATGCTGACTCACACTACCTTGTTGATATCAAAAATGGATCCAATCAAGTACAATTTCGAGAAGCCCACTCTCTCTGGAAGGATAGCAAGGTGGAAAATGATCTTAACCGAGTACGACATAAAATATACTACCCAAAAAGCAATCAAAGGGAGTGTATTGGGTGATCATTTGGCTCATCAGGCCGTGGATGATTACCAATCCATGAATTTTGAGTTCCCGGATGAGAATATCATATTAGTGACTGACTACAAAGAGCTTGGACCGGATGAAGGACCTGAGGGGGGATCCCGATGGTCTATGTATTTTGATGGAGCCTCAAACGCACTGAGTAACGGCATTGGCACTGTTATCATATTTCCCAAGGGCTGTCATACTTTGTTCACTTCCCGATTATGTTTCAATTTCACCAACAACATGGCGGAGTATGAAGCATACATCATGGGCCTTCAAGCTGCTATTGACCTAAGGATCAAGTTCTTAAGTGTATTCGGGGATTCCGCTCTGGTGATAAGTCAGATCAAAGGCAAGAGGGATACGAAGCACCCGAATCTCATTCCTTATAAAGAGCACATACTGACACTGCTCCCACAGCTTGAGGAGGTAACCTTCGAACATTTCCCACGAGAGGAGAACCAGTTAGCAGACGCGCTAGCTACCATGTCTTTTATGTTCAAGGTTAAGTGGGACAATGAAGCTCCCCAAATCACCATTGAGAGGTTGGATGAACCAACACACTGCTTTGAAATAGATCTCGAAGAAGTGACAGACAAGCCCTGGTTTCACGAAGTCAAAAGGTACCTCGAAGCTCTAGAATATCCCGTAGGGGCATCTGTCAACGATAAGAAATTATTAAGAAGGTTCACCGCGAAATTCCTCCTCAGTAATGGAATCCTCTATAAACGCAATCATGACTCTACCATACTGCGGTGTGTGGACAAGAGCGAAGCAGAGAGGATCATGAGAGATCTACACGAAGGCACCTTCGGAACCCACTCTAGTGGACATACCATGGCTAAGAATATCCTACGGGAAGGATACTACTGGTCCACTATGGAAGCCGATTGTTATCAGCACTCTCGAACTTGTCATAAATGCCAAATTTACGCTGATAAGGTGCACGTGCCTCCGGTCCCCTTAAATGTTTTGATAGCTCTGTGGCCCTTTACAATGTGGGGCATCGACATGATCGGAGAAATCAGGCCCACCGCTTCCAATGGACATCGCTTCATCTTAGTGGCCATCGATTACTTCACGAAATGGGTTGAGGCGACTTCCTTTGCTACAGTTACTAAGAACATCGTGGAATGTTTTATCCGACACAATCTGATATGTCGATATGGTGCGCCAGAGAGAATTATTACTGACAATGGTACGAATCTCAACAACACAATGATCACTGAGCTCTATAAACAATTCAAGATACAACATCATAACTCTTCTCCCTATCGGCCGAAGATGAATGGCGCTATTGAAGTAGCTAACAAGAATATCAAGAAGATTATACAGAAGATGACGGTGACATATAAAGAATGGCATGAGATGTTACCATTTGCTCTTCATGGGTACCGTACCTCGGCACGGACTTTGACAGGGGCAACACCCTACTCTCTGGTATATGGCATGGAGGCAGTCCTACCCATTGAGGTCCAGAGCCCTTCTCTGCGAATCATGAAGGATGCAGGTTTGAACAAAGACGACTAGATCTGAACCCGACTTGATCTGTTAAATCTAATAGATGAAAAGAGACTCACTGCTATCTGCCATGGTCAGACGTATCAAAAGCGAATGATCAAGGCTTTTAACAAGAAAGTCAGGCGTCAAAATTATCAAGTCGGGGATCTAGTAATCAAACGAATCATACTACCGCAAGGTGATCCCAGGGATAAATGGACCCCCACGTACGAAGGGCCATTTGTGGTTAAGAACATTTTCTCGGGAGGAGCTATGATTCTAACCACCATGGATGGTGACGACCTTCCTCACCCTGTCAATGCAGACATAATGAAAAAATACTACGCCTAAAAGACCCGCTAGGTTGACTGTCCTAGGAAAAAATAAGGGCTTCCCGGCGAACCAAAAGGGTTCGGGCAAAAATAAGGGATGAAAATGAAAAAATTTGTACACCCGGCAAGTCGAAAACCCGAAAGGGCGGCTTAGGCAAAAAGGGGTATCCCGGTGGACTGAAAACTCGAAAGGGCAGTCCATGAAAAAGTTAGGGATATAAAGTGTACCACTATGTCTCATTGGATCATCTGGCGAACAGACTTCGGCATTGACTATCAAGCTCAGATGGCGCCAACTAATCTGATAAAGCTTCGGCTAAGAAGCAAAGTGATGAGACGCTTGAAGACATAAAGGCAATAGCAGATTTTAAACTCAATGGGATTGTTGCACATAGCCGTTTTCTTTTTGTTGTACACAATATTGTATAGCGTCCATCTTTACGGCGACGTTCTCTTACTAGAGCGTCAGCTTCCTTGTACAAAAACGCCTGTTACAGGCCTACTTCAAAAATCAATACAAGTCATTTTTAACAAACTATTTGTTTTTATTTTTCTGCTTTACAAGAACATCCAATGATTTATTATTGACATATGCATTCGAATATGATTACTGTTCATAAACATTTGCATAGGAAAGAGAAAGACAATTGCTCATAACTTAAGAAATAGGGACAAAAACTAAACCCGACAGTTATGCTATCTAGCAGGTACCAGGGCAGAAACAACTTTGGAGCACAGTCGTCAGTAAACGTGACCTTGTAACATCTGTACTCCCCATGGAGTAGAGGTAATCAAAGCATTAATATCAGTTCTCTCAAAACGGGAAGTAATCTCCCTAGCCAGGGTCGTCAAGAAACCCGACACCTATGTCCCCCAGTCGAATTTCACAATCGTGAGCGGATCATCATAAATTTTTATCTCCCCAAGTAGGGTCTATTTCTCTGGGTACGAAAGCTCAATCCCTAACAGAGCTTATTACTTCAGCTATGAAAGTCCACCTTCCAACAGAGTCATTCCTCCCGCAGAGTTACTCTCATACAGGGTCTCTCCTTGGCAAAACATTCACAAACAGCAAAAGAATAAATCTTTGGCACAGTCATTTCCATTCACTATCCCCAACTGAGGTTCATAATCGCGGGCGAGTCAGTAAATTCCATCCCCAACTGAGTTTATTTCCTCCAGGTCAGCAGGTCTACCAACAGAGTATCTCTTCCCCTAAGTTGGTCCCCGCAGAGTTATCCTCCAGCATCTCGTCTCGACAGAATATTTACATCTCCAGCAACCCTTAGGGATTTATTTTCCCAAATGCGAGCATACCCCGTTAGCATTTCATGAACATACATCATGACGTATGCATACATACCATACACAACATAATCTCATTTATTTTGAGAACATCATCTCACCCTGCATTTCATGCATCGCATATAACTAACCCTGATATCCTTTTAGGAAAAGAGGATTAGTTTCCACAAATCCAGCTGTTATACAAATTACATCTACAGACGACTTAACGGAAACTCAGTTCTCGAAGCTAAGCAGGTCAACTAATCTACATGATCAAGCAAAGTAACCTTACTACCCAGGTTCCTTCACCAAGCCCTACTATCCAGGATTTCATTTCAAAGTAACCCTACTACCCAGGTTCCTTCACCAAGCCCTACTATCCAGGCTTTCATTTCAAAGTAACCCTACTACCCAGGTTCCTTCACCAAGCCCTACTATCCAGGATTTCATTTCGAAGTAACCCTACTACCCAGGTTCCTTCACCAATACCTACTATCCAAGCTTTCATTTCGAAGTAACCCTACTACCCAGGTTCCTTCACCAAGCCCTACTATCCAGGCTTTCATTTCGAAGTAACCCTACTACCCAGGTTCCTTCACCAAGCCCTACTATCCAGGATTTCATTTCAAAGTAGCCCTACTACCCAGGTTCCTTCACCAAGCCCTACTATCCAGACTTTCATTTCGAAGTAACCCTACTACCCAGTTCCTTCACCAAGCCCTACTATCCAGGCTTTCATTTCGAAGTAACCCTACTACCCAGGTTCCTTCACCAAGCCCAACTATCCAGGATTTCATTTCGAAGTAACCCTACTACCCAGGTTCCTTCTCCCTTACCTCCAGGCAACCGTTTGTAGCACTGTAAGGCCCAGACTTGACCAGATACATTCGGTTTCACATTTCCCCAGTAAGTCGTTGTACAGCTTGGACCCTGACCACGTATACATTCTACTTTCGCCCCCGCAATCTAGAGTTAATTCCCCAGTAGATTAATGGACAACCGAAGCTCCTAGGTTTTACTTCCCAGGGCATAAATCAACATTCCTCGGCAAAGTCCTCCTCAACATTAGTAACAGGAATTCTCTCCAAGGAATATCTTATGCAACCGATCTTTTCGGGATGGCATCTTTAAGCCAATCTTCGACGATTCTCCGTCTCCTTCCAAATGGAATTTGTAAGCCCATTCCCGACATCACCAATCAGCAATCCTGCATGCGAGCGCAAATTTTTGGGCACTCTAGTGTTCAATCATCTTCCACCTTCAGATCACGAAAGTCAGATTAGCCAATCTACATCCTCAGGCTAAAGAAGATTGAATAGGGGCAACTGTTGTACCCTAAAATTTTCCCTCTCATTTCTCAAAAGATCATCTTAGACTATTAGGTTTGTTTATATCATGTTTCAAGTTTTGAATTACATCTTTTCAAGAAAGTCATCCACAAGGGCAAAATGGTCAAAAGCACATTGAAAATTCAAAATTGGACTCTTAGATCAAAAATCAAGTTCCAAGAATCATATTTCATCATGGCATGAAATTGGTTCATCAAAAAATCAGAAATCAGAAGTTACGTTGAAAAAATCAAATTTCTAAACATTTAGAAAAAATTTCTAAGTGTCTAGAGAATATGATACTTTAGAACTTCTGAGCCAGCCTCTACGCAAGTGTACTCAGAAGTTGCAAACATGTTTCAGAACATGAAGCTTCAATAAGAACATATGGAAGCAATATTCTTCGGTCAGAACATGCCCCTTCAGCATTTGGAGGTTACGTTTCTGATATTTTGCAATCAGAACATCACCAAATCCCAAGACCTCGTTTAAACAACCTGCTGCACTACTACAACACAGTACTCTAACCAGCAGCTAATCCAGTCCACGCCTGCATTTTCCCAAATCCTGTATTTGCACCAAATACAAAAAGCTGTGATCAAAAAGCAATGGAAGAGTGTGCCAAAAAGTTTAAATCCCATATGTTTTCCCCCCAAAAACCACAACAAATTCATCTATAAATAAGTTGCTCCATCATAATTTCAAGGGGTTGGCTTTTGGAGAGAGAGAGAGAGAGAGAGAGAGAGAGAGAGAGAGAGAGAGAGAGAGAGAGAGAGAGAGAGAGAGAGAGAGAATTATCAAAGAAAGAAAAGAAAACAGTAAAAACCTTCACAAATCCTAAACAAAACCTTTGATCTTTCTCTTGGAATCAAATAACATAACCATTGTTCCGTTACTCTCACTGACACCAGAACATCTGAAGGAAGCAGCTTAAAGTTCCAAACACACATTTCAGATTCAAGGTAAGTCTTTATGACTTTGCATCTTCTCATTCAGAATATCATTAATATGTAAAATATCACAATTAATGTTGTCCATATCATTGCATAAGTAGAAAAAAATTGTGGATCAGAACCTATTGATTAAGGCTAGGCTCGGGATTAGGATCAAAACTTCTATAAACTGTTATGCTGTTATCCTTCTGATTTTTTGTTTATTAAGGACTGAATAAATTGTTGATGTGCTGATTAAGAGTTGAAATATGGTGTAGAACTTCTGATGTTCACTCACAGTTTTAACACAATACAGAACTTCTGATGTTCACTCACTGTCTTAGCACAAACTAAACGTTTGAGTTCTCTTCACTGTTTTAATATACAGAACTTCTATGATTTTCTCGTTGTTCTAACACTTAGAAGTTCAACACATAGAAACCCATAACTTATGTGTTTTCTCTCTAACGTGTCTTGCAGGACCTCAGAGTGTATCAATCCATAACTTCTAACGCTTCCTTCTGAATCACCACGCGTTTGGCTTCAGAACTTCTGATCCTTGTTGTTTTGCTTGCAGCAGCACGTTGTTTCTATCTTTCATTTATTTTCCTTTTTATCATTTTTTTATATTAACTCTTTTTTTATTATTAACATAAGACAAAAATATTTTCTTTTATTAATTGATTTATTTCTTTTTTTTAATTCATTAAGACACAAAAAACCATTTTCTAAGCAAGTTCATTTCACATTTTCTTGTACATTCTTATCCATTCAATATGGTTGTAATAGTAAGTTAGGATTTAATTTTATTTGCAATCCCCATTTGTAAATATATACCCCCATCCCTAAAATATTGTAATAGAGTAGGACTTTACATTTCCATAATTTATCGCTTTCAAATGTAAATACTAGTAATTAAGGTGTGTATGGCAAGACATGAAAACAACAAATAGACAACCTAAAAAGCAAGACTAAATACATGCAATCAAACACACTTTGCACACTAGCACCCTTAGGGTAATCCCACTTTGTGGCCTATCAAATTAGTCATGTCCCTCGAACAAGGGCGTTTTAGCAAAAGACCCTCGATAAAATATCGTAGTCCCTTGATGTCCCTCGATGTTGCCTTCGATAAACGATCTAGTCCCTAAAACGACATTGCTAAAATGTTCCATGGGTTGCCTTCTATGACTATACAAATGTCCCACACTCGTCCCTCAAACATCCAACGATGGGGCTTCTTACCAAAACAATGGTAAGATAGCAACGTCTAAAGGAGGAGGAAAAGAACATCTAAGACCTTTTTGAGTAGGTAGATTCGCTCCTAGTTTCTCGCTTGCTCACAATAAAACATTTTCCCACCAACACTTTAATTTGAAATATTTTCCAAAGAAAAACACTTTATACGCGTTCTTATAGAAACGAGAGCCATTACAAAGAAAACCCTTTTCAAAATCAATTTCAAAAAACACATTTCACAAACATCTTTTTTGAAATATTTTCAAAACAAAACTTTGTACGCATTCTTATAGAGACGAGAATCATTACAAAGTCACATTTTCAAAATACTTTCAAAACCCACATCACAATGCACATTTCAAAGAAAAAGCAAGTGATCTAGCAAGTAACTAAGAGCCCATGGAAAACCATGGATGAAAAGGTTGATAATACCTTCCATTTTCATAATCTACCCCCCTAACTCAAGAAAACATCTCTAAAGGTCTTTCCTATGCTTTTTCACCTTTCCTTATTGGATTAAAGAAAAGTCGGTGTCGACTCTTGCTAAACCGCAACATTTGTGAATACAAACGCAAAACCTGAAGTCAGTTCTCCCACTGCATCACACTTAGTATTTTCCTTGCAAAATTCCATTCTTATTCCTGTAGCGCTAAATGATGTGATAATTAGAAAGGCAGTTAGTTTGAAATACTGTAGCGCATAAATTGAAGAAGCAATGGAAGGTAGCTAGTTTGGAACACTGTAGCAATATTTAATGAAGTAACTTCTAAAAGGCACTTGCCTTGTTCCTGTAACGACATAATGAAGTAGTGCTAAGGACAATTGTTTTGCTTGCTATAACGGTACAAGAATGAAATGGTGTTTGGCATACAGCTTGCATACAGTGGCGATGGAAGAAGGACTATGTTGGGGGCATTTGTTTTTGAATGTTGTAGAGAAATGTAAGAATTAATAATTGATGGCACTTAATTAAAGACTGTAGCACAAATTAGGATGTAGCATTTGGAGACACATTTCCCTGCATACTGTAGCGAAACTTGAGAATTAATATTTAATGGCAATTGCATTACTGTAGCGTAGATAAAGTAGCATTACAGTAGCGTAAGGGAAATAGAAATTGGAGGCAAGTGGCTGAATACTATAGCAATATTGAATTGAATTAATATTTATTAGGCATTTGGCTTGGAATGCAGCGAACATATAAAGCAGTATTTAGGAATATTAACTTGCTACTGTAGCAATATAAGATGAAGTAGTATTAGAAGTAATTAAATTGCAATGTTGTAGCAAATTTTAGAAGCAATATTTAATGGCATTGTTTTGCTACTGTAGCGAAATTTTAGAAGTAATATTTAATGGCATTCGTTCTGCATTCTGTAGCGCATAGAATGAAGCAACTTTTAGAAGCACTTAGTTTGTATACTGTAGATACTACGTTCTGGTTTATCAATACAAAATATTTAATAATAATGATTTAATATCTTTAATAAATAATTTTGTAGGATTTATAAAGTAGTAATAATAGAATTTTTGGCCGATAATTAATTAACCGATTTTTAGCCAAAATAGTCCGAATAATTATGCGGTTTATTGTAGTAATTTTGGTTGATCTGTTGGGTGGCATTTTTGTTGAAAAATGTGAATTTGTAGGTGGTTTCATTGCCTCTATTTATGGGCAAAATATTAAGTTGCAGGCTTACGGCCAATGTTGAGTTAAGTTTAATTGTTGTTGTTGTTGTTATTATTATGTTCATGTCGATAACGCATACATAGCATATCATGTTGGAGCTGATGCTCGTCAAGTTGGCCTGGATTGGCAAAAATAAAGTTGAAGGCTTATGCCTTGTTGACGCCTCTATTTATTGGCAGATTTCTAAGTTGGGAGTTCTGCTTCATTGGTACCACATGCATGTGCATAAAGACGAGTCGCATTTCATGTTGCATTCTGAGTTGTCGTGTGGATGAATTAATTATATTAAATGTTGATAAAAAGCCGTGAAGTGGTGAATTGCATGATCTAATACTAATATATTATTTATTGTATATACAATTATATGGTTCAATATCTCCCCCCTTCTGTTTGAATGTTTCCCTCTGTTGGTAACATGCAGGTAATCAAGAAGGTTAGTTGTTACCCTCGTTAGTTTGAGTCGATGTTGTCACTCTGATACGTAGCACTCGGGGGGATGAACGCATGTTTTCTTTATTGTCGATTTTCATTATGTTACTGAATTTTTAAGTTTTTTTCATTAAAGACTTGTTGTCTTAACGTTGTTTTGAGTTAGATAAGATGTTATGGTGTTTTCAGTTGAATTTTGTGAATCCGCTGCATAGTAATGAAAGTTGTTTTTATTTTTAAAGACTAAGCTGGTTGTTATCGGTTCATCCGAAGCTCATGTGTTATGTATCTGAACTATAGATGATTGAATGTCGTAGTTTCAAGTTGAAAGTGTAGCATTCCATTTGTTTGTTGGAAATTTTTATAACCCTGATTTTATTTAATTCGTTGGGTAGAAATGGGGTGTTACAAGAAGAACTTCGTTTAACGTTGCATGGCTTGACATTTGTCCATCTTACCCTGTAAGACAAACATTATCAATCATACCCCTCTCATGCTCAGTGTAATAAGGATTTAACCTTTGTCCATTCACCTTAAATATATCCCTGTTGGCTTGATTTTTTAATTCGATCGCTCCATGGGGAAATACTTTACGAATAACAAATGGTCCTAACCATTTCGACTTCAGCTTGCCAGAGAACAATCTCAACCTGGAATTGAATAGGAGAACTAACAGACCTTCCCAAAATTCCTTTTTCTGGATCTTCTGATTGTTCCATTTCTTTGTTTTTTGTTTATAGATTTTGGCATTCTCATAAGCTTGATTCCTAAACTCTTCTAACTCGTGGAGTTGAAGAATTCGGGATTCACCAGCTTTCATCATATCACAGTTAAGGAATTTGGAAGCCCAAAATTCCTTATGCTCGAGTTCGAGCGACAAATGATAAGCTTTACCATAAACTAACTGATAAGGGGACATACCTATTGGAGTTTTGAATGTTGTTCTGTATGCCCATAGTGCATCCTCCAGGTTCATTGACCAGTCTTTTTATGATACACTAACAGTCTTTTCAAAAATATGATTTATCTTCCTAATTGATACTCCAACTTGACCACTCGTATGAAGATGATACAGAATGGCGATTTTGTGTTTCACATTGTATTTCTTCACCAGATTCTCCATCAGCTTGTTCAAGAAATGGGTACCTTCATCATTAATTAGAGCTCTAGGAATCCCAAACCTCGAGAAAATATTATTTTTCAGGAAATTGACTACAACCTTGGCATCGTTAGTGGGTAATGCTACTGCTTCAACCCACTTTGAGACATAGTCCACCGCCACCAAGATGTAATTTTTCCCAAATGAGAGTGGGAATGGCCCCATGAAGTCTATTCCCCACACATCAAATAATTCTACCTCCAACATAGCATTCTGAGGCATTTGGTTCTTCTTTGAGATGGTTTCTATCCTCTAACACCTGTTGTTTTCTTGCATTATGCCTTAGGCATCCTTGAAAAGTGAGGGCCAATATAGCCTAGATTGGAGGACTTTTGCCGCTGTTCTATCTCCACTAAAATGTCCTCCATATTCTTAGTCATGAAAGGATTTTAATATATCTCTCTGTTCTTCCTCTAGGACACATCTGAATCAGTCTGTCGATTCCTTTTTTATACAGGAATGGTTCATCCCACAAATAAAACTTGCAATCATGTAAAAAAAAATTCCTCTTGTTAGAATCAAAATCATCAGGTATTACTCCAACTACCAAGTAGTTTGCGTAGTCTTCGAACCAAGGTATGCCAATAATAGTTAGGATTCATTCGTTAACAAAATCATCATTGATTGGGTGGTTCTCCTCAGTTTCTTCTATCGGGGACATCTGGAATAAGTGATTAGCAATAGTGTTCTTGTTGTACCCCAATTTTTCTCCTAATATTCCTTCATCATACCATGTCGGTTCAATCACCACAAGATCACATTATGGATTTTGGTTCTCCACCCTATCTTTAGATTTGCTCTTTGAGGAATCACCAAGCACCTTGAATTGTTTTTCTATTGTGATCATGAATATATTGTCTTGATTTTTTTCCTTTAATTAATAAAATTCAATTTTGGCTTGTCTTGCTTGTTACTAATGTAGGTAAAGACAATGAGGCTTAGCAAGTTGCTTCATTGGTTAATTAGTTTATTCCCATGCCCCAACAAATAAAGCTTGAGAAGTCCAAACCTCACCATTGAAGTTGTTTTGGAAGGGGTGGCATGGCAAGGTTATTTTTGGTTCACTGTATTCCGAAGATAGCAAGATTGATTCAAAAGTACAAGGGGTTGATTGGAGAAGTTGCCATGCTTGGACAAGGCTTTGTTCCCATTGGTCACAAGTGCATATTCCTCTCAATTATCAACATATGGAAGTGGTTTTGGTGACTATTAGTTCTCATTTTCATCGTCAACAACTTCTATTTACAAAGAAATTGTGTTGGTACAAGAAGTTTGTTCAAAATTGTCAAAGTTCCTCAAAGCATTTTCTTGATCTAGGAGCTAGGGTTTTGAACTTTAAAGAAGCATATATTGCTCATATTTTGGTATTTTTGAGTGATTCCAAATAAATCCTTCTCTTTAAAGGGTTATCAACAAATCACTCCAAAAGTTTTAAGGAGTTTTGATGTGGAAGAAGCTTGATGATGATGAAAGATTACAAGTCCTCCAGATGAACCCCCATTTCTCATGTGTGACTTCAAATGATCATAAAATGGTCAATATTTATCACCTTGAGCCCACTAATTTTCCTCAATGATCTTGAAGATGTGAACTTTATTCCTTCTTTTATGTGCAAAGTGAGAAAATAGATGGGAGATGCCATAAGGATACAAAAGATTATTGGTCATTTCATGATTTTTTGCCAACTTCAACAAATCATAACTTTCTCAATTTTTGGATATTTTGAATGGTTCAAATATCAAAATGTCATTCAAAGGGTTTATTTCATGCCATCTTTTTTGGTCAAGAGCAAATTCCAAGAGGAATGCCATGTTTGGATGCAAAACATTATAGATCACTTTTAAAGAAAAATTTGAAATATTTCTAAGTATGGAAAGTCAACCCTTTTTCTCCAACTTTTCTCAATGCAACTTCTTGCTCAAACATCCATTTGATCTCATTCGTTTCACATTGAAAAGCTTGTGACTTCATCTTTTAAATGCTTCAAGAATCACATCATAAGGTGCCCTACATTGTTGGCACCACGGTTATGAAAGTGGCATCATGAAATGGAAATTCCAAGTTCAGTCATATTTGAAAATCAGTTTAAATCCAATTACAAGCCTGCTTAAAGATCAATTTAGTGTCTAATCATGTTTAGGAACTTTCCATAACAAGAAAATACCCTTAAACCATCTAATTTGCTGTGTTTTGAGCCATGTGAAGTCACACTTTTCACATTTAGCAGGTCCACACGATTTCACTCAATTTTCCTCCAATTCACACGCTTGAGCCTTGCATCATAATCATCTATAAATAAGGATCATCCCTCACTCTTTTTTTCAAGCTTTTGATAGCCAATTGACCCCTGTTCAGATCTCACACGAACTCTGAATTGGAAATTTTGATTTCTTGCATTGTCACCTTAAAACACCAAAAGCTCCATTCAGTTAGCTTCATTGAACTTCTTTAAGGCTAACCATATGGTTACTTTCAAGAATTATGACCAATATTGATCTGTGGAAGTTCAGTTTCAGAGCAATTTCTCACTACTTCGTTCAGGTAGATTTCTTGGCCAAATTGATTCAAATAAAAGACTAACCCACTCCTTGTGTTCTTTTGATCCTCGTGCTCGTTATTTTTTCTGGTTTTTTTCAAACACAGCATTGCATAATTTATATAAATCTGGCGCGATGGTACCATTAGAATTGTCTTGAAGAGACGAATCTAATGGTACCGGTCTGGTTTGCTAATTTTACAGTTTGGAAAATTCAATTTGGGGATGGCTGGAGGTTGAAGACGATGACATGTCTGTCTTCAACCAATGACATGAAGCCACGTTATTTTTTTGAAACGGATACAATGTGCTTGCCTTATAATGTGCATGCCTCAGGAACCCTTGGATCTGATTACTTTTGTGAGTCAGACTCCATCCAACGCGCCAGATTTTAAGTTGTTTTATTTTAAAAACGTTGAATCCGATGTGATATTTAATAATGACCATGATATGCACAGCACACCGGATCCCTTGGATCTGATTACTAACTCGTTTTGACTCTCATCTATTGGTCCACATCTTTTTGGTTTTTATTTTCTTTTCTGATTTTTACTTTTAATTGTCTTAAATTTCAAAAAATCATAGAAAATTTATTTCTAGTCCAAAAAATCTGATAAGATTATGAAAAATATTTTTGATTTTTCCCTTTCGGATTTTTAATTTATCACAATTAAATTTTATGTTTTGGTATTTTTTATAAATTTTCACTTTATTTGAATTGTTTTAAATGTTTAAAAAATACTTTTATACATTTTTAAATTCTGAAAAAATTATGGAATGATTCAATGACGCTGTGACAAATATTGGTGACCTCGTTTTATTTTTGTGCCTGACTTTGTTATTTTTTTATCATTTTTGGTTTATTTTACTCATTTCTTTTAATTTTAAAAAATAGTTTATGACTTTAAAAAATTAGCAAAATTTTTATAAAAATATTTGAGTCCTTTTATGATTTTTCTTTGGCCTTAATTTTTATTTCTTAATTAATTTGAACATAGTTGATATTTTTATCCCTTATTTCTATTTTAAAGCATTTTAAAATCCTTTGAATGTATATATTAAATGCAATATTATTTTGTGATTATTTTCTGGTTGATTTTGGATCAAATATTTGATCATGGACTTTATTAACATCATTGGATCCATAGTGTTGAGTCTAACTCGACAAAAATGGATGAAAGATTTTAATAATAGTTCGATTAAAATTTAATTCAAATGTGTTTTGTATATTCTTCCCCACCCCTTTCCATCTCATTCATTTCTTATTGCACTAAGTGTTATTGGAGCATAATCTCTATATCATGTCTCAAAACAAATGGTGCATAGATTGCTATTGACCGGCCTCAAAATAGGTGCAACTTCTATATAAGTCCACTTACGATTGCTTAACATAGTGCTAAATTTTGTCCTGGTTCGAATAAATGATCATTTGTGGCCCAAACCTATGTTTGCAAGCCCAAGTATGTTAATTTGATCTCTTTGATCCAATAACCTTGAGATTCATTGTGTGGGGGCTTTGGTACTACCAATCCTCTAATGGATCTACAATACTTTTGGTCAATGCGGATCACTTAAGCATTGTTGATCATTAAATGGTACTTTTGAGGATTTCAAATGGATTATATACTTGACAAAAAGAAAATGCAACTTGTTGTGTGGAGGCTTTGGTTCTACCAATCCTCTAATGAGTTTCAAATGCAAGTTTCAATATGGTCATCCAACTAACCACTAATTATTAATTTGTTTTTACTTTATGCCCTTATTTTTTATGCTTTATGTACCATTTACTTTAAGCATTACATTTCATGCCATTTTTATTTTGCTCACTTGAGCATTTACTTTCTTGTCATTTTTACTTTGCTCACTTGATCTTTTCTTTTCTCTTCTAAGACACCTAAAAATCAACATGAACCATAAAAAGCATTAATGATACTTAGACTATTTGGTTACTATCCTTGGCATTATGGAGTATGGGACTTCTTGGACTTAGGATTAGAGACCTTGGCCTATGTTGGAGACCTTGACCTTAATTTATATTTTGTCTGGAGTTCTTGAGATTTACCTCAAGGCATTGGGTTGTTTGTTTATTTTGTGTACAGGTTATTGTGATTACCTACTTTTTTTGTAATCTGGAATTCACCTGTATATAGTCGTTACTCTGCCCAATTTTTGTGAAGACTTAATACACTTGAAGTTTGGTTCTCTCAAGATGGTTCTTATCCCTAGATTTTACCTTATTATTTAGGATAGTCTCTTCTTCTCCTCCCATCTTCTTTAATTTCAAAAATATTCTCCCTCCTTTTGAAAACTCTTCATGTTTTTTAAACTTGAACCACTTTCATAATAAACTTGGACTTATGTCCATGCATTTCCAAAACATTTTCATAAATAAACTTCAATCAATTTAATAATACCTTGACATTTTTTTTGAGAAGACTAAAAGTCAATCAATCTCATTTCAAACCATCTTGCCACTTTGGCTCTTTTATTTTTAAACTTTTTTTCTCAAAAAAGAGATTAGACTCTTATCAATCCTTGTAGTGATGCAAACAACTATACTTCTACAATATGTAGTAAAGAGGGATATTTTCCACTTGGGTGTTGAGTGAGGCATTGTTGATTTTAAAATCCAAGCCATATCCTCCACTTTGAGATGATGCAAATTCTCTTTTCTCATGATTGTGGGTAGTAAGTATGTTTTCCATACGGACAATGACAATGATGTCTTATCTCATAAAATTAACCAACACACTTGTGTTCTAAAATTTTTAAAGAGGAACTACGTGTACCCTGATCCCCTATTACACGGAAGGTGGTACGTAGGCACTAAAGGTTCATAACCGCGGCGGGTTCAAAAATCATAAAGAATATTTGTTTTCTCACCTCCACCATCTATTTTCATACAACATTTTTTATAGCCAAAAATACACAGATTTTTACAAAGAGGTTCTTTCGGAGTACCGTATATGTTTAGGGTGCTAATACCTTCCTTTTGTATAACCAACCCCCTTACCTTGAATCGTTCCCCCTCTCTTTTGGGTTATTCACTCTTTTCCCATTCCTTCGGAAACAATAAAGCTCGGTGGCGATTTCTATTTTTATCTGTATAAGTCTAGTAAATCCAATGGCTTAGTCTTAAACATTTCTACTGCTAAAGAAAAAATGTCGACTTCACTGGGGAATGATTGACCTCTTGTTGGTCCATCCCTAAGTGGGTTGAGCCTATCTTTGTTTATATTTGTGTATATGCTATTGTTGTTTATGTGTTATATGTTGTATATATGTTTGCCTGGATTTTCCTGGTTTTCTGGATGCTTGGTGATTACTCATAAGTCTTATAACTGGACTTGGGAAAACTTTAAGAGAGGACGGGCGGTATAGTCATGTTAACTTTGAGGGAGTAATCCCAAAAAAGGAGGCATGAGATTCCCCACTCAGTGGAGGCCCCTTTGACTGTAGTGTCGTTTACCGAGTAATCGGGAAGACGTACTACTTTCGACCTGGGAGCCTGCTGAAGCTGAGGACCGTAGAATACCTAACCCATCTTGGCCTTTTAGGTGTAGTGCGGAAGCTATGACGGAGTAATCGGGAAATGGTTGTCACGCGATGCTATGCTCGGATGAGTTTTTCTTGAGAATGTTACTAATTACCGAGTTAATTGGGAAGTTAGTAATATCTGAAGGAAGGATGTAGACTCTGGGAACCTCTAGAACCTTATTTAGAAGGTGATAACTTTTAGACCATACCTTATGGGCAGTACCTTCGACCTCATGCTCGTGACGTTGAACCTATGAACCCTATACGTGTGATTTTGTGTGTGATTGTTGCATCATGCATCCATGCGCTAATAAGCATCTTTTGGAAGAAATATAATTTCAAGGGATTTAAAAGTTGACCATTTGTGAATATCTAAGGTAACCATGGATTCTTGAAAAAGAAAGACCGGAAAATACAGTTTCAGAGATCCCAAGATAAATTAGTTGATCAGTCTAATTCCCGAGATTGAGTGTTCTGCAGATTTTTGGAAGAAGTATGGATCCATCATTCCTCTCAGGAAGCTTAGGATGAAGGAGGGTTTCCTCTCAACCTTGGTCCAATTCTATGATCTGATGTATCGTTTCTTTACTTTTCCCGACTATCAGTTAATGCCTACACTAGAGGAGTATTCTTATATGTTGGATTTACCTGTTACCGATCGTGTTCCTTTTACTGGCTTGGAGGCTGAGCCAAAATCACATGAGATTGCTGCTTTGATTCATCTGGGGAAATTTGAGGTTGAGTCCCATATGACTACTAAAGGAGGGATTAGAGGATTACCAGCTCAGTTCTTATTGGAGAAAGCTCGTTACTTTTCCAGGATGAAGAGTACAGTCGCTTTTAAGGCTATCTTTGTTCTACTTGCTTACGAGTTATTCTTATTTCCTAATGTGGACAGGTTTGTTGACATTAATTCTATCAGGATCTTCATGATTGGAAACCCAGTTCCTATGTTGTTGGGTGATGCTTATTACTCTATTCATCTTCATAATTCTTACCATGGGGGATGATTATCTATTGCACGACTCTGTTGTACCGGTGGTTTATCTCTCAAATGCCCCAGTCTGATGCTTTTTGCGATGTCAAAAAGGAACCCCGTTGGGATCCTAAGATCATGGCACTCACTGACTCGGATATTGATTGGTATCATCGAGCTTACCAGGATATAGAGATTGTTGACAGTTATGGTAGTTTCCCCAATGTACCTCTTCTTGGTACAAAGGGAGGAATCAACTATAACCCTATTTTTTCACGACGACAACTTGGTTATCTGATGAGGGATAAACCAAATAATATTCATTTGAGTAGTTTCTTTCTGAAGGAGGGAGAAGACCATAGGGAAGCTAGGGAGCAGATTGTGAAGCCCTGGCGTTACATTCATAAGAAGAGTAGGAAAGACTTGGGACCTAGGGGTGCTTTTTCTTTGGAGCCATATCTTTAGTGGGTCCAAATGAGAGCTATTTAATTGAAGATGTCAAATTCCCGGGAAACACCTATGCTTGATTTATTTGTGAAGACCACTCCTCCCCTATTAGATGATCTAGAAGAACTGCAGCTTGCTTTGGTCAGGATGCAACAGGAAAAGGACGCTTGGAAGAATAAGTGTCGAACTCTAGAGATTTCCTATAGAGTAGATTTGAAGGATAAAGACGACTTGATTGAGATTCTTGGGAGTCGAGATGTAGAGACTATGGAGAGGCAAGGGGATTTATTTTCTCCTAAGCCTCAGTCAGATTCTATTTGCTCACTCCCTGATTTAGGTGATTGGAAGGAGGTTGCCACCAGATATGCGGAAGAAAACCAGAAGTTGAAGGCTCATATTTCCAAGCTTATAGGGAAGCGCCAGCATATAGAGTGATCTCTGTCAGCTTTGCTTTTTAGGGTTTTAGACTTTACTTTCATCTTGTACTTGGGATCATTGAAACTTGTAATCCATTTTGAAGTTATTATAATAAAAAATTTCAGTATTTCAAATATGTTATTACTTTGATATTTGCAATGCGTCTATAAATCTTTAAGTCCCTTGAAATATTAATAAATAAAATCATGTGCATTGCACATCATGCATCATATTGCACATATTTCTTGCAATTGTTATGCATATCCAAGTGTCTTACCTAGCTTCTTTACTCCGTTCAGCAAGCTGACTCATCACTACAACACTCGGGCTAATCTCAGAAAGAAGATGGACAACTTAGAACAAGAGAATCGCGAGCTGCGCGAGGAGGTTTTTGCTTTGAAGGCCGGCATGGCCAATCTTACTGCTCTGATGGAATCTCTTGTGGCTGCTCAGAATCATCCACCGAGTGTTCAACCACAACCAACGAGGGTTATTATTGAAGCTCTGATTGTTCCTACGTCTGCTACTCAAGTTGTTGTTTAGAATCGCATGCCTCAAGGTTATCCATGGGGAATGCTAGAGAATTTTGTTCTTGAAGGTTTCAACCTTGGTCCTCAAGATACTCTAGTTTTTCAGACTATGGTTACTCATGCACCTCCTGTGGTGCATGTTCCTGCTGTACTGCCTTCGGTGAATATGGTTCCATTTGTTAACGATGATGTGTTTCGTCCTTTTCCTCCACCAAGTGAAGACTTGGGTCTTTATGAAAGAATGGATGATTTCTAAGAGCAGTTTGACAAGATGTAGAGAGAGATGGAGGCCCTCAAGGGAAAAGAGTTATTTGGTCAGAACGTGAATGAATTATGCTTGGTCCTGAATGTTAAGATACCTGCGAAGTTTAAATTTCCGGAGTTTGAGAAATACAAGGGCAACACTTGCCCTCGTGCTCATCTGGTGATGTATGTAAGGAGAATGTCTACCCATACTGATGAACAACGTCTGCTGATTCACTTTTTTCAAGATAGTTTGACAGGTGTTGCACTGAAGTGGTATATGAGTTTGGACAGCGTCAACATCCATACTTTCAATGACTTGGGAGAAGTTTTCATCAAACAATACAAGTACAACGTGGACATGGCGCCTGATCGTGATTAACTCAGGGCCATGGTTCAGAAAGATAGGGAATCATTCAAAGAATATGCACAGAGATGGCGTGAGGTAGCCGCCCAAGTGATTCCTCCCACGGAAGAGAAGGAGACGACTAAGATTTTCTTGAAAACTCTGGGTGATTTCTACTACGAGAGCATGGTAGCGAGTGCTCCAGGTGACTTTACTGAAATGGTAGGCATGGGTATCCACTTAGAAGAGGCTGTAAGAGAGGGTCGTTTAACAAAGAGTGAAGGATCTGGAGGTGCGAAGAAGCCATATTATGGGTTTACCAAGAAGAAGGAAGGGGATGCAAATGTTTTCATGCAATAGAGAAGGGTTAACACTCCTAGAAGGAATTATCAGCGTCATCAGCAAGTCGCCTTAGTTACTCCAGTTGTAGGTGTAGCTCCAACCACCGTTGCTTATCAGAGACCATCCCAGCAGGGGAATCAAGGGTATAATCAGAGAAGGGAGAGTTATGACCTTATTCCTATGAGTTATAAAAAGTTACTACCGGAATTGATTCAGAAGAAGTTAGTTTAGACCCGACCACCTCCCGTTGTACCATCACCATTGCCTTGGTATTACAAGGCAGACCAAACATTGGCTTTTCATCAAGGAGCACCAGGGCATAATGTTGAGAATTGTTATCCTTTGAAGACTGAGGTGCAGAGATTGGTGAAGTCCGGTATTCTATCTTTCAAGGATGTGGGCCCTAATGTGAAAGACAAACCTCTACCCAAGCATGGAGGAGTAAATGCTGTGAATATGGTGGCCGGTTGTCCAGGCGACTTCGGGATTTTTGACATTCATCTAGTTAGAGGAGATTTGGTGAAAATGCATGCAGACCTCTGTGAATTTAGCTACTATATGCATGACCATTTTGGTTGTGCTATTTGCAGTACAGACATACAAGGTTGCGACAAGTTAAAGGCTGATTTGCAGGAGATGATGGATGAGGGCCTCATCCACATAATCGGGCCTAGGGCAGAGTATGAAGAAGAAGTAAACATGGTTTCTGGATGTCCTGGAGAGTTCAGAATCTTTGATGTAGAACATATGAATGAGGATCTTGTACAATTGCATGCTACTTTCTGCCACTTGGCTGGTCAGGTGGAACACCAGTATGGATCTTACCGAATTTGCTGTCGAGATCCCCGAGGATGTTCAATCATGAAGAAAGGTGTTCAGTTTTTGTTGGACAATAGAACCATCAAGATTACAGGTCAAAGGGATGATTACCATGAAGTTGATATGGTTGAGGTTTGTTTGGCAGAAGATTAGTCAAATGAAGTGTATGCCTCCGCAGATGAGTATTTCTCCTTAGATGAGGATTTTCTTTCCAAAAATGAATCAATAATGACTGATTGTGTTGAAGAAGGGGTAAACGTCATTGTACCTTTTTTCGGTGCACCCGCCCATTTTGAAGTTGAATATTATAGCAAGCTAGCTGTTACCCCATTGGTGATTAGTTTGTCGGGTCATGTTCCCTACAAGTCAGATAAGGCTCTACCCTACAAATACAATGCTAAAATCTTAGAGGATGGAGTGGAAGTTCCCATCCAGCCAATGCCTGATGTTGGAAATATTGTTGAGAATAGTAGAGTGACCCGCAACTGTCGTGTGTTTGCACTAGTTGTTCGAGGAGATGTTAGTGCTGGAAAGAAAAAATTGTTGAGAACGTCGAACCCAAGAAGGTTATGGGTGAATCTAGTGGAGCTACATTACAGAAAGAAGTGGATGATATTTTGAAGATAATTAAGATGAGCGATTACAGAATTGTAGATCAGCTACTGCAGACTCCTTCAAAAATATCTATCTTGGCTTTATTGATGAACTCATATGCTCACAGAGAGTCTCTGATGAGGGTATTGGACCAAGCTTTTGTGGAAAGTGATATGCCTGTAGACCAATTCAGCAGCGTAGTAGGGAATGATTCACTATCCAATGTGTTGATTGATAATGGATGCGCTTTGAACGTTATACCGAGGAGCACTCTTATGAAGTTGAAATATCAAGGAACGCCTATGCGCCCGAGTGGAATCATTGTGAAAGCATTTGATGGATCAAGGAAATATGTTATTGGTGAAGTGGACTTGCCTATTCATATAGGACCACATTTGTTTCAGATTACTTTCTAGGTCATGGACATTGTACCCACTTATAGCTGTTTGTTGGGACGGTCGTGGATTCATGAGGCAGGGGCTGTCACTTCAACTTTACACCAGAAACTAAAATTTGTACGTGAAGGGAAAGTACTAATCATAAATGGGGAACAAGCATTATTGATATCTCATTTGTCCTCTTTCAACATTGTGGAGGCGGATGAAGTTGTTGTTGGGACTCAGTTCCAAGCTTTATCTATTAACAACATAAGAGGAAATGAGAATTCCATGGTTTCCCTTAAGGATGCACAGCAGGTTGTGCGTATGGGTCATAGTGAGGTTTGGGGGAGGATTGTGGATCAATCTGTAAACAAGAATAGAGCCGTCTTGGGGTTCTCTTTAAAGAATGACAAAGGTAAGAGCATGAATCTGAAGTCTGCTGCAGGAAAGTATCAAGACATTTTTCGTAGCGGGGGTTATCTTCATCCAACTGTTTCCGGGATTAATGCCATTATGGAAGATGAAGCGGAGCAGGAAATGCCAAATTACATGACGCACGGAGTTAGGGTTCCGAACTGGATCACCATTGATGTTCCCTCTTGCATATATGTTTTAAAGTAATTTGATTTGTTAAATATTTTTGAAAAGCTTTCACTCTGCCCAAGGTGGAAGTATTAATGTTGTAGGTCTTATCTGTTTGCTATGACTTTTAAAATCAATAATAAAAGTTGTCTTTGTTTATCAAATTGTGCTTTTATTTTTTGCTTTTTCTTAGAAAATGGTAATCAGAAAAAAAAAACCTTTCAAAATAAATGATAACTGAAATTTAATCTACATGATCACTTGTTATATGTGTCAGTTTCTAAAAGCAATCATAAATCATATGTGTAGATTAATTAAAAAAACTCGTTGAATACAATGACCCTGCACCCCCTCCCAAATTTGAATGTCCTGTGTATGGGGCCGAATAAGAAGACTATGATGAGATTCCAAAAGAGGTCTTGTGGTTGCTTGAGCGCGAGGAGAATGCTATTCAGCCATATAAAAAGCCGTTGGAAGTAATCAATTTGGGTTCAAAAGAAGATCCGAAAGAGGTCAAGATCGGAGCATTGTTGCATCCTGGTGTGAAGAGCAGGTTGATTGAGTTGTTAAAAGAGTATGTGGATATTTTTTCTTGGCCTTATCAAAATATGCTTGGTATAGATACAGATATTGTAGAGCATTGTTTGCCATTGAAGCAAGAGTGTCCGCCAATCAAACAAAAGTTGAGAAGAACTCACCCAGATATGGCAGTGAAGATCAAAGAGGAGGTTCTAAAGCAGATTAATTTTGGTTTCCTTGTGACTTCAGTGTATCCTCAATGGATCTCCAATATTGTCCCAGTACCGAAGAAAGACAAAAAAGTCTGCATGTGCGTAGATTACAGAGATCTAAATAAAGCTAGTCCAAAAGATTATTTTCCATTGCCATACATTGATATGTTAGTGGATAGCATAGAAAAATTCAAAATTTTCTAGTTCATGTACGGATTTTCCCATTATAATCAAATAAGAATGGCTCCAGAGGACATGGAAAAAACAACGTTCATCACACCCTGGGGAATATTCTGTTACAGAGTGAACCCCTTCAGGTTGAAGAACGCTGGTGCAATGTACCAGAGGGCTATGACAACCCTATTCCATGATCTGATGCACAAGGAAATAAAAGTATATGTTAATGACATGATTGCTAAATCCCAGATTGAATAAGGGCATGTAGAAGATTTGTTGAAGTTGTTTCAGCGTTTGAGGAAGTATCATCTCCACTTAGATCCAAATAAATGTACCTTTGGTGTTCGGTCAGGGAAATTGTTGGGATTCATTGTTAGCAATAAAGGAATTGAAGTTGACCTTGATAAAGTCAAAGCAATTCAAGAGATGCCAGCGCCATGAACTGAAAAGCAAGTCAGAGGGTTCCTCGGGCGTTTGAATTATATTTACAGATTCATTTCCCACATGACTGCAACATGTGAACTGATCTTTAAGTTGTTAAAGAAAGATCAAGGTTGTGTGTGGATGGATGAATTCCAAATGGAATTTGAAAGTATTAAAGAATATCTGCTTGAACATCCTATCTTGCTCCCTCCTGTCGAAGGAAGACTGTTGATTATGCATCTGACAGTGTTAGAAAATTCCATGGGTTGTATTTTGGGACAACAAGATGAAACAGGGAAGAAAGAGTATGCCATTTATTATCTCAGTAAAAAGTTTACTGATTGTGAGTCACAGTATTCCATGCTGGAAAAGACATGTTGTGCTCTGGCCTGGGCGGCAAAATGTTTGCGGCAGTATATGTTGAATCACACCACTTGGTTGATCTCCAAAATCGATCCAATCAAGTACATTTTTGAAAAGCCTTCTCTTACTGGGTGAATTTCCCACTGGAAGATGTTGTTAACTAAATATGACATCGAATGTCGCACTCAAAAAGTTATTAAAAGCAGCGTGTTGGTAGATTATCTTGCTCACCAACTAGTTGAGGATCATCAGTCTATGGAGTATGAATTCCCCGATGAGGGTGTGATGTTCCTGAAAGTGAAAGATTGTGATGAACCATTGCCTGAGGAAGGTCCTGACCCTGAATCTCGTTGGAGTATGATATTTGATGGAGCTTTGAATGCTTACGGTAAAGGAATTGGTGATGTGATCATCACTCCACATGGATCACACATTCCGTTTACTGTGAGGTTAACATTTGATTGCACTAATAATATGGTAGAATATGAGGCTTGCATCATGAGTCTCGAGGAAGCTATCAATCTCATAATTAAAATTCTCGTTGTGTACGACGATTCAGCTTTGGTAATAAATCAGATTAAAGGAGAATGTGATACTTGTCACCCCGGCTTGATCCCTTACAAAGATTATGCTAGAAGATTGTTACCCTTCTTTAACAAAGTTGAAATCCATCATATTCCAAGAGATGAAAATCATATTGCATATGCTTTGGCAACTCTAGCTTCTATGTATCAAGTGAATACTTGGAACGATATACCTCGAATTATAGTCTGGCGACTGGATAGGCCCGCTCATGTGTTTACAACAGAAGAAGTAGTAGATGAGAAACCTTGGTATTATGATATCAAGAATTTTCTCCAGATTCAGGAATACCCGATTGGTGCTTCGAATAAAGATAGAAAGACCTTAAGAAGATTGGATGGCAGTTTCTTCCTCAGTGAAAATGTGTTGTATAAGAGAAATCATGACATGGTCTTGCTCAGATGCATGGATAGACACGAAGCAGACATGTTGATGCATGCGATCCATGAAGGTTCATTTGGTACTCATGCCAATGTACATTCGATGGCTAGAAAGATGCTAAGGGCAAGATACTATTGGCTGATAATGGAATCTGATTGTTACAAATTTTCAAAGAAGTGTCATAAATGCCATATTTATGCGGACAAAGTTCATGTGCCTCTGACACTTCTTAATGTGATTTCCTCCCTGTGGCCTTTCTCTATGTGGGGTATTGATATGATTGGGATGATAGAACCCAAAGCTTCGAATGGACACCGTTTTATCTTGGTAGCAATTTATTACTTCACCAAGTGGGTGGAGGCTGCTTCATATGCTAATGTCACTAGGCAGGTGGTTATGCGCTTCATTAAGAATAATCTTATATGTTGGTATGGTGTGCCGAGCAGAATTATCACCGACAATGGCTCGAATCTGAATAACAAAATGATGACAGAACTGTGTGAAGAATTCAAGATTGTCCATCACAACTCATCTCTGTACAAGCCAAAGATGAATGGGGCTGTTGAAGCTGCTAATAAGAATATCAAGAAGATTATCCAGAAAATGGTTCTTACTTATAATGATTGGCATGAAATGCTCCCTTTTTCTTTGCATGGATATCGAACATATGTCCACACCTCAACAGGAGCAACCCCGTTCTCCCTTGTGTATGGAATGGAAGTTGTACTCCCAGTCGAGGTTAAGATTCCCTATTTGCGTGTGATAATGGAAACCAAGTTGACAGAGGCTGAATGGGTCCAGAACCGGTTTGACCAATTGAATTTGTTCGAAGAGAAGAGAATGACAGCTTTGTGTCATGGACAGTTATATCAGAAGAGAATGAAGAAAGCTTTTGATAAAAAGGTCAAACCTCGTGAATTCAGAGAAGGCGACCTCATACTCAGGAAGATCATGTCTTTTAACGGTGATTCTAGAGGCAAGTGGACTCCCAATTTTGAAGGCCCATATGTTGTCAAGAAAGCCTTCTCTGGCGGTGCATAAATTCTTGAAACTATGGATGGCGAGGAGTTCCCACGTCCCATGAATGCTGATGCAGTCAAGAAATACATCACCTAAAGAAATAAAAGAACAGCTCGCTAAGTTGAAAATCCGAAAGGGCGACTTAGGCAAAAAAGAGCGTCTCGGTAGGCCGAAACCTCGGAAGGGCGGTATATGAATAAATTAGAGACATAAACAGAATAAATTTCCTTCTAAGTTAAAAACCCGCAAGGGCAGCTTAGGCAAAAGTTAGGGACTTTCTTGGCAAGTAACTACATCAGACAAGACTTGATCATTGAAGCAACAATCTTCTCGGATCCTCATCATACTTCAAACAAGAAGTTGCTGCTCGGGATTTCAAAAGTTGTTAGAGGGGATAGTGGTAATTGTATCTCAATTTATCTTTTGCACTATATATTACCATTTTCTGAACTTTTGTAATCATCCATTGAGTCTCTCCATTCGCAGACTACCATTCTATTAATGAAATTTGAGCTTTTACCCAATTGTTTGTACTTCTTATTTTATTTAGCTTGCAAAGACTCCATTTATTATTGATAATAACTTTCAAAAAGAAAAGATTAAATAACAAAATTGATTTTCAAAAAGAATTTACAATTTGCTTTTACTTTAAAATTTGTAACGCAAGATAAAAAAACAAAAGTGGTGATCCCAGGAATGGATGAACTCCAGTTGTTTTAAGAAGTTTTGTTTCCCGGGGAAGTTTTTCTCAGGATGTTTTCGTTGTATTGGGTTTGTGACTCCAGTGTCCCTGGTCTAGTTTTGATTCATCTCTCCTATTTTTTGAGTTTGCATGATATGAGGATTCAACCTGAGATCTCTCCATTGAAGTTTTCGTTTGTTTAATAGAGGTTCTTTCTTCCCAGAGAAGTTGGTACAATAATCACTCTCGAAGAACACATGTCTCTGGTCCCTCCAGTAAGGAACGTATATTGGTTTTCCCTTTGAGAATATGGTGTTGACCTCCCTAATAAAGTCAACACGAATTCCCTAGTGAATGTTTTGATGATTTGATGTCTGTATGATCTACTTGAAATTGATTTTGCAATCCCCAGTAGAAGTGTTACTTTTGAAAACATTTATTTCCTCGTTGGAGTCTGAGTGCTATTTCCTGGTGAAGCCTGTAGAAGAATGTTATATCCCTGAATCTGTACTATTTTTGTCACTTAGATTTATTTACTTCTGGATTATGTTTCTCCCCATTAAAGTTAAACCAGGCAGTAGATTTTGTTTCCTCAGTTGGCGCTTACTTTTTCTTGGATTGTTCGCCTTGGATGTGATTTAGCCGAGTATCGATTGTGCCCGAGTTGGTTTTTGCCTGGTTACTCCCAGTGTTATATGTCTGTTTTGTCAGCATATACATGATAACACTCATACATTCATACATGCATCATGCATAGTTAATTTTAGCAAATCGTTGCTCATTCACATTCATTAATATTTTTGTTGATATACTACCCTATTTTGCAGAATTATGTTGTCCTCTCTCCAATAGAGTGTTGGCATTAAGCAGAAAGTGTATATTCTTTCAATTTCCCCACTAAGTTACCCGTCGTGGAAGATTTTTGCTACACCTTCCTGTACAGCTCTTTGTCTGGATAGATTGGGTTTCCCTCTTGAGTTTATTTCTCAAAGAATGTATTTTGGTAGACTATTTTACTCCAGTTTATTTCTGGTTTGAATCTCTGTTTCCCAGCATTATTATCACCTTGGATTTCTGCGAGCTTCGAGCACTGGTTTAGGAAATGTGCATTTATTTTGCACGAGAAGACCTTTATCTCCTCAGTAGAAATATATTGGCATCTCCCCAGGAACTCATATTTCCTTCCCCAGCAAGCCATATTTGCTTTCACCAGAAATCCATTTTTACAACCCTTCCTATAACAACAAGCAACAAGTCTCTTTATTTGAGCAACTTGTACTTCCATGTAAAAGTCGATGTAAATTTTTTGCTATCTTCTCTATGAGTGGATAGTTTACAGTTTGTTTGTCAGATTACTCCAGTGGATGGCAAGTCTTTCAATATCGCAGAGACAGTTCATTGTGAAATCTTTACAAGTGGGAGTATCTTTATTTGAGACAGCTTATATATTACCTTTTCCCAGCGGAATTCCTTGGTTAAAGAAGAAGTTGAGACCCGTTCTAGGTGAAACGCCTGAATTTTGGGGAAAATTATTTTCTCTCTCTACCTTCAGTGAAAGTTGGTAGGTCTTCGGCAGTGAACGTCGATGATTATCATCTTTTTGCTACCTTCAGTGAATGTTGGTAGTTCATCGTTAGTGAACGGCGATGCTATGATATATTTTCTCTCTACCTTCAGTAAAAGTTGGTAGGTCACCATCAGTGAAAGTTGGTGATTGTCATCTTTTTGCTACCTTCAGTGAACGTTGGTAGTTCATTTTCAGTGAACGATGATGCTATGATATATTTCCTCTCTACCTTCAGTGAAAGTTGGTAGGTCACCATCAGTGAAAGTTGGTGATTGTTATCTTTTTGCTACCCTCAGTGAACATTGGTAGTTCATCGTCAGCGAACGGTGATGTCATGATATATTTTCTCTCTACCTTCAGTGAAATTTGGCAGGTCACCATCAGTGAAAGTTGGTGATTGTTATCGTTTTGCTATCCTCAGTGAACGTTGGTAGTTCATCGTCAGTGAACGGTGATGTCATTATATACTTTCTCTCTACCTTCAGTGAAAGTTGGTAGGTCACCATCAGTGAAAGTTGGTGATTGTTATCTTTTTACTACCTTCAGTGAATGTTGGTAGTTTATCGTCAGTGAACGGTGATGCTATGATATATTTTCTCTCCACCTTCAGTGAAAGTTGGTAGGTCACCATCAGTGAAAGTTGGTGCTTGTTATCTTTTTTCTACCTTCAATGAACATTTGGTAGTTCATCATCAGTGAACGGCGATGCTATGATATATTTTCTCTATCTACCTTCAGTGAAAGTTGGTAGATCTTCGGCAGTGAACATAGATGATTGTTATCTTTTTGCTACCTTTAGTGAATGTTGGTAGTTCATCGTCAGTGAACGGCGATGATATGATATATTTTCTCTCTACCTTCAGTGAAAGTTGGTAGGTCACCATCAGTGAAAGTTGGTGCTTGTTATCTTTTTGCTACCCTCAGTGAATGTTGGTAGTTCATCGTTAGCGAACGGAGATTCTATGTCATTTCTTTTCCTTCTGCCTACAGTGAACGTTGGTAGCTCACCTTCAGTGAACATCGGTGTTGTCATTTATTTTATCTTTATGCCTACAGTGAATGTTGGTAGCTTCGCCTTCAGTAGAAGTTGGTGTATCCTTGGATCATGTTACCATCCTCTCTGATTCAGGTCTTTTTGATCCACCATTGATTTATTTTCCTGGTTGGGTTACTCTCTTGTTTCTTTATTTTATTACATCTCCAGTGGTGTTTTACGTCTCTTTGGTTTTGTTCATATGCATTCATGCTCATAAGAAATGCATGGCATCTTAGGGACAAAAATAGGGTTTGTTTTAAATTTAAGTATCTTCGACCGCATCGACGCGAATATTTCTAACCTTCGTATCTTCAGATAGAAGAAACTTAAATAAGGGAAGTTGTTGTACCCCAATTTTTTCCCCTAAGATCCCTTCATCATACCATGTTGGTTCAATCACCACAAGATCACATTAGGGCTTTTGGTTCTCCTCCCTATCTTTAGATTTTCTCTTTGAGGAATCACCAATCACCTTGAATTGTTTTTCTTTTGTGATCATGAATATATTGTCTTGATTTTTTTCCTTTAATTAATAAAATGAAATTTTGGCCTATCTTGCTTGTTACTAATGTAGGTAAAGACAATGAGGCTTAGCAAGTTGCTCCATGGGTTCATGAGTTTATTTCCATGCCCTAGTCAATAAAGCTTGAGAAGTCCAAACCTCATCATTGAAGTTGTTTTGGAAGGGATAACATGGCAAGGTTATTTTGGTTCACTATATTCCCAAGATATCAAGATTGATTCAAAAGTACAAGGGGTTGATTGGAGAAGTTATCATGCTTGGACAAGGCTTTGTCCCCATTGGTCACAAGGGCATATTCCTCTCAATTCTCAACATATGGAAGTGGTTTTGGTGACTATTAGTTCTCATTTTCATCCGCAACAACTTCTATTTACAAAGAAATTGTGTTGGTATAAGAAGTTTGTTCAAAATTGTCAAAGTTCCTCAAAGCATTTTGTTGATCTAGGAGCTAGTGTTTTGAACTTTAAAGAAGCATATTTTGCTCATATTTTGGTATTTTTTAGTGATTCAAAATACATCCTTCTCTTCAAATTGTTATCAACAAATCACTCCAAAAGTTTTAAGTAGTTTTCATGTGGAAGAAGCTTGATGATGAAGAAAGATTACAGTTCCTCCAGATGAACCCCTAATTTCTCATGTGTGACTTCCAATGATCATAACATAGTCAATTTTTATCACTTTGAGCCCACTCAATTTCCTCAATGATCTTGAATATGTTAAATTTATGCCTTCTTTTATGTTCAAAGTGAGAAAATGGGTGGGAGATGCCATAAGGATACAAAAGATTATAGGTCATTTCATGATTTTTTGCCAACTTCAACAAATCATAACATTCTCAATTTTTGGATATTTTAAATGGTTCAAGTTTCAAAATGTCTTTAAAAGGGTCTATTCAATGCCATCCTTTTTGGTCAAGAACAAATTCCAAGAGAAAGACCATGTTTGGATGCAAAACATTATAGGTCACTTTTGAAGAAAAATTTGAAATATTTTTAAGTATGGAAAGTCAACCCTTTTTCTCCAATTTTGACTCAATTCAACTTCTTGCTCAAACATCCATTTGATCTCATTCCTTGCACATTGAAAAGCTTGTGACTTCATCTTTCAAATGCTTCAAGAATCACATCATAAGGTGCCCTACATTGTTGGCACCACGGTTATGAAAGTGGCATCATGAAATGGAATTTCTAAGTTCAGTCAGATTTGAAAATCAGTTTAAATCCAATTACAAGCCTGCTTAAAGATCAATTTCGTGTCTAGCCATGTTTAGGAACTTTCCATAACAAGAAACGACCCTTAAACCATCCAATTTGCTGCATTTTGAGCCATGTGAAGTCACACTTTTCACATTTAGCAAGTCCACACGATTTCACTCATTTTGCCTCCAATTTACACGCTTGAGCCTTACATTATAATCAACTATAAATAAGGGTCATCCCTCACTCTTTTTTTCAAGATTTTAATAGCCAATAGACCCCTATTCAGATCCCACACGAAATCTGAATTTGAAATTCTGATTTTTTACATTCTCACCGTAAAACACCAAAAGTTCCATTCAGTTAGCTTCATTGAACTTCTCTGAAGCTAACCATACGGTTATTTTCAAGAATTAGGACAAATATTGATCTGTGGAAGTTCAGTTTCATAGAAATTTCTCACTACTTGGCTCAGGTAGATTTCTTGGCCAAATTGATTTAAATAAAAGACTAACCCATTCCTTGTGTTCTTCTGATCCTCGTACTCTTTATAGTTTGCAATTTCATTGAGAATTGAGCAAGATATCCCATATTTTCGTGCTCGTTATTTTTTATGGTTTTTTTCAAACACAACCTTGCATAATTTATATAAATTTGGCATGATGGTACCATTAGAATCATCTTGAAGAGATGAATCTAATGGTACCGGTCTGGTTTGCTAATTTTACAGTTTGGAAAATTCAATTTGGGGATGGTTGGAGGTTGAAGACGATGACATGTTCGTCTTCAACCAATGAAATGAAGCCACATTATTTTTTTGAAATGGATACAATGTGCTTCCCTTACAATGTGCGTGCCTCAGGAACCCTTAGATCTGATTACTTTTGTGAGTTAGACTCCATCCAACGCGCCAGATTTTAAGTTGTTTTATTTTAAAAACGTTGAATCCGGTGTGATATTTAATAATGACCATGATATGAATAACTTGCCAGATCCCTTAGATCTGATTACTAACTTGTTTTGACTCTCATCCATTGGTCCACATCTTTTTGGTTTTTATTTTCTTTTCTGATTTTTATATTTAATTGTCTTAAATTTCAAAAAATCATAGAAAATTCACTTTTAGTCCAAAAAATCTGAAAAAATTATGAAAAATATTTTTGATTTTTCTATTTCTGATTTTTATTTTTCCACAATTTAATTTTGTGCTTTGGTATTTTTTATAAATTTTCACTTTATTTGAATTTTTTTAAATGTTTAAAAAATACTTTTATACATTTTAAAATTCTGAAAAAATTATGGAATGATCCAATGACATTGTGACAAATATTGGTGACCTCATTTTATTTTTGTTCTTGACTTTTTTATTTTTTATCATTTTTGGTTTATTTTACTCTTTTTTTTAATTTTAAAAAATAGTTTCTGACTTTAAAAAATTACCAAAATTTTTCTAAAAATATTTGAGTCCTTTTTTGATTTTTCTATGGCCTTACTTTTTATTTCTTAATTAATTTGAACATAGTTGATATTTTTATTCCTCATTTCTATTTTAAAACATTTTAAAACCCTTTAAATGTATATATTAAATGTAATATTATTTTGTGATTATTTTCTGGTTGATCTTGGATCAAATTGTTGATCATGGACTTTATTAACATCATTGGATCCATGGTGTTGAGTCCAACTCCACAAAAATGGATGAATGATTTTAATAATAGTTCGATTAAAATTTAATTCAAACGTGTTTTGTATATTCTTCCCCGCCCCTATCCATCTCATCCCTTTCGGTTTGCAATAAGTTTTATTGGAGCATGATCTCTATATCATGTCTCAAAACAAATGGTTCATAGATTGCTATTGACCGGCCTCAAAATAGGTGTGACTTCTATATATGTCCACTTACGATTGCATAACATAGTGCTAAATTTTGTCCCGATTCAAATAAATGATCATTCGTGGCCCAGACCTATGTTTGCAAGCCCAAGTATGTTAACTTGATCTCTTTGATCCAATAACCTTGTGATTCATTGTGTGAAGGCTTTGGTTCTACCAATCCTCTAATGGATCTACAACACTTTTGGTCAACGCGGATCACTTAAACATCATTGATCATTAAATGGTACTTTTGAGGATTTCAAATGGATGATATACTTGACAAAAAGAAAATGCAATTGGTTGTGTGGAGGCTTTGGTTCTACCAATCCTCTAATGAGTTCCAAATGCAAGTTTCAAGATGGTCATCAACCTAACCACTAATTATTAATTTGTTTTTACTTTATGCCCTTATTTTTTATACTTTATGTACCATTTACTTTAAGCATTACATTTCATGCCATTTTTATTTTGCTCACTAGAGCATTTACTTTCTTGTCATTTTTACTTTGCTCACTTGAGCTTTTCTTTTCTCTTCTAAGACACCTAATAATCAACATGAACCATAAAAATCCTTAATGATACTTGGACTATTTGGTTACTATCCTTGGCATTATGGAGTATGGGACTTCTTGGTCTTAGGATTAGAGACCTTGGCCTATATTGGAGACCTTGACCTTAATTGATATTTTGTCTGGAGTTCTTGAGGTTTACCTCAAGGAATTGGGTTATTTGTTTATTTTATGTGCAGGTTATTGTAATTACCTACTTTGTTTGTAATCTGGAATTCACTCGTACACAGCCGTTACTCTGCCTATTTTCGTGAAGACTTAATACACTTGAAGTTTGGTTCTCTCAAGAGGTCTAGTATCTTTGTTTGCTTGGTTTCAATCCAAAGAATGGTAACTTCATCTTGACTCATAATGTTATGTTTTGGCTTCTTGTTGGTTAGATGGTTCTTATCCCTAGCTTTTACCTTATGCTTTAGGATAGTCCCTTCTTCTCCTCCCATCTTCTTTAATTTTAAAAATATTTTCCCTCCTTTTGAAAACTCTTCTTGTTTTTTAAACTTGAACCACTTTCATAATAAACTTGGACTTATGTCCATGCATTTCCAAAACATTTTCATAAATAAACTTCAATCAATTTAATAATACCTTCATATTTTTGTGAGAAGACTAAAAGTCAATCAATCTCATTTCAAACCATCTTGCCAATTTGTCTCTTTTATTTTTAAACTTTTTTTCTCAAAAAAGAGATTAGACTCTTGTCAATCCTTGTAGTGATGCAAACAACTATACTTCTACAATATGTAGTAAAGATGGATATTTTCCACTTGGGTGTTGAGTGAGGCATTGTAGATTTTAAAATCCAAGCCATATCCTCCACTTTGAGATGATGCAAATTCTCCTTTCTCATGATTGTGGGTAGTAAGTATGTTTTCCATACGGACAATGACAATGATGTCTTATCTCATAAAATTAACCAACACACTTGTGTTCTAAATTTTTTAAAGAGAAACTACGTGTACCCTGATCCTCTATTGCACGGAAGGTGGTATGTAGGCACTAAAGGTTCGTAACCGCGACGTGTGCAAAAATCATAAATAATATTTCTTTTCTCACCTCCACCATCTATTTTCATACAACATTTTTTATATCCAAAAATACATGATTTTTACAAAGAGGTTCCTGCGGAGTACCGTAGATGTTTAGGGTGCTAATACATTCCCTTTGCATAACCAACCCCCTTACCTTGAATCTTTCCCCCTCTTTTTTGGGTTATTCGCTCTTTTCCCATTCCTTCAGAAACAATAAAGCATGGTGGCGATTTCTATTTTGATCTGTATAAGTCTAGTCAATCCAATGGCTTAGTCTTAAACATTTCTACCGCTATAGTTCTCACATCCCTTTTTGTCCCATATTTCCATATCAAACTCTTGCAAGAGTAGGATCCACCTAAGCAGCCTTGGTTTTGATTCCTGTTTAGACAAAGATACTTCAAAGATGCATGGTCAGTATAAACAATTACCTTTAAACCCAACAAGTAGGATATGAACTTTTCAAAAACATACACCACTACTAACAATTCTTTTCCAGTGGTAGAATAATTCATCTGGGCTGGATTCAAAACATGACTTGCATAGTAGATCACATGCAAGATCTTTTCTCTTCTCTATCCTAACACTTCTCCTATTGCTATATCACATGCATCACATATGATTTCAAATGGTAGAGACCAATCGGGAGAGATCACAATTGAAGTAGAAATGGCGCATCCTTCATGAGAAGAAACGTTAAAGGATTCGCAATCCTTGAGAAATATCTTATGAACCTACGGTAAACTCCCGCGTGTCCTAAGAAGCTTATTATCCCTTTCTCATTCACAGGTGGGGGTAACTTTGCTATTACCTCCACTTTGGCTTTGTCAACTTCAATTCCCTTATGGGAAATTTTGTGACCCAACACTGTACCTTCACACACCATAAAATGACACTTTTCCCAATTCAGAATCAAATTGGTCTGCTGACATCTTTCTAACACCAGAGATAAGTTCTTCAAGCAATTCTCAAAAGAAGATTCGAAGACCAAAAAATCTTCCATAAACACTTCCATATGCTTTTCAAGCATGCCAGCTGTAATACGGTGGGAGAACTAACTTGGGTGTTTTACATTTTATCGCAAATGTTGCAGATAGCAAGAGTCGTCACCGACTTTTCTTTTATCCAATAAGGAAATGGTGAAAAGAACAGGAAAGACCTTTGAGATATTTTCTTTAGTTACGGGGGGTAGGTTATGAAAAGGGAAGGTGTTAGCACCCTTTTCATCCGTAGTTATCTACGGGCTCTTAGTCGCTTGATCACTTTTGAAAATGCTTTGTTTGAAATATGTTTTTGTTTGGTGCAAGTTTGAAAATATTTTGGAAACGCCTTTGTTTCGGCAAACATTGTAATGATTCTCGTCTCTATAAGAATGTATACAAAGTGTTGGTTTTGAAAATAATTCAAAGAGATGTTTTTTTTGAAGATGTTTTGAAAGTGTGAGTGTGGTGATGGTTTTAGTTTGTGAGCAAGCAACTACGAGCGTCCTACCTACTCAAACGGTCTTTGTTCTTTTCCTCCTCCTTTAGATGTTTCTATCTTACCATTGATTGGTAAGAAGCCCCATTATTCAAGGCAACATCGAGGGACATAGAAGGAAACTTGGGAGATGCTTTAGCAATTTTCGTAAGGGACTAAAATCGTTTTACCGAAGGCAACATCGAGGGACATCGAGGGACTACGATAATTTTTATCGAAGGATCTTTGCTAAAGCGTCCCACATTTGAGGGACATGGTTGTTTTTCCGAGGCAACAAGCGAGGTTACCCTAGAGGTGCACGTGTGAAATGTGTGTTTGATTCAAGTTAATTTGTCTTTGGTTAGGGTTGTCTAGCGATTGATTTTAAATCTTGCCATACACGCCTAATTACTATACAGTATAAAGAAAACAGTAAATTGCGGAAATTAAAATTCTACGCTATTATAGAGCTTTTGGGAATGGGGATACAAGTTTGATGAATAAGGATGAATCAGATCGAAAGTTCGATTAAGAATTCAATTAATCAAGCAATACAACCAAATCGAAAACTAACAAATACGACTTGAATTATCTACAAAAAATTAACTATCCTAAATGGCTATTCAAGATAAAATAATAAAAGAAAAATTTAGTTTAATAAGTTATAAAAGAAGTAATCAAATATTTGTATTTTTTTTAATTAAAGAAAATATTAAAAGAAAAATTAATAAACTAATTTAAAATGTTTATTATGAAGATTTTTATCAAGTAAAAAAAATTAAAAGAAAATCAAACCTTAATTCAAAAATTTTGGTGTATATTTTTTATCAATTTAGTTATTATTTTCAAAACAAAATAAAAAAAAAAACAAAAAAAAAATTTAAGAAACAACAGAGTTGGGCTTGAGAGAGTAAAAATAGGGGGTGTATGTGTGAAATTTGTGTGGGCTGGTGTTCGAAGAGTGACAAAGGCCCAAATTTGTTATGCATAGTTGTAAAGAAATAAAATAATAAAAAACTGGTGGGTCTGGGCCGAACCGGGTTGACCCAAGGCCCACCCATCCTTCTTCAAACTCTCAAATGGGTTGGTGAAACCCTAAAAGGGACAAACATAATTTTGCCCTCATCTTCCTCAATCCCAACTATGTTCTTCTCTCACTCATCCCCAATCATTATTCTATTCTCATATCAATTTCTACTCTCTCTCTCTCTCAGTCGTTATTCATACTCTCATCTCAAATTCTACACTCTCCATCGCTATAAAAAACAAAACCCTCGTCTCTTTCGATGTGCCTTTGCTAACTGTAAAACCAAACATTCTCTCCTCTCAAATGGCTGCCTCCTACTCCGATTTGAACAAAACACTGATGCATGGCCTTGAGGCCTCTCCCATCGCAGTACCCCCCCCCAATTGTTTGTGCTAATATATCGCTCATACACTTAAATCCTAACCGAACATGATGGAGAGAGGACTGAGTCTTGGTGTGCTACAGTGCGTAGACTAGTGACACTCGTTGGAATTCATGTTTCAATAGACCAAAAATGCAAAAATATGATAAATAGTTCGATGCAAGAAGAAACAATGAAATGAGGCTAACCAACTGAAGAACGATCGGGTGCATCTTTGACGATAATGATACAAGAACTCCAGCGATCTTCAATCTCTTGTTCAGGTATGCATACACCATTCAATTCCTGGTTTTAAATTCCGTGTGTTTCCTCTTTTACTTCTTTGTTACGCCATTTGATTATTGTTGTGTTATTTTGAATCTATTCAAAATAATGAACAAGCTGAAGTGTCGTGGTTTGTGTATTTACAGGGGCACGGTTTTGATTGTGGACTAGAGTATTGCGGCTTGATGATGAAGAAGAGGACAACAAGTTTGCGAGATGGTTGAAGGTTGGGTGCTGGTAAGGGAATATGGAGATTTGGCTATTTGTTGTTGAAGGTGAGTTTGACTATGAATACATTAGGGTATAGGGATTTGAACAGCAGTATGTGAGTTTGAAGGGTTTTTCTCTAATTTCTTTACTGATTTTCTTTGTGTTTTATGACGGTTGGTGGTTTTTTCTCTGTTATCGTTTTTTGGTTGTATTGTGTGTAGTTAGTATCTCTGTGTTCTCTCTGGTTTTTACTTGATAAAATCACCCTCTTTTTTGGTCAATGGAACAGTGGCTTTATATTGATATCATGGTGAAATTGGAGGGAAGGTTTTGTGAATTTGAACAAAATTGTATGCTGACTTGGTGGCTTTTTAAGTACATGTTTTGGTTATGTCTATTTTGGTGTAAAACTTTGGGTGATATGCTTGGCTTGCAACATGTTTGGCACAGGTTTTGCAGGGCTGACTTTGACATGTTGTGGACTATTTTGGGTTAGGTGATATCTCTCTAAACCTGTCTCTTTTCCTCTTTATCTTTCTGTGATGCAAAGCCATTTTTCTTTTTACACAATTTCTGAAGGGTTGGTACTTTTTAGGAAAATTATGAGGCATAGGGTTTGGTGAACCATAGCTAGTTTACCATTTTTCATTAATTGCTGCTATGCTATTTTTTTTACTCGTTGTTGCTGCCTTGTTTTTTATTTTAGTAGCTTACAGCCGCTGCTACTGCTGTGTCATACTTTATGTTGTTTGAAGTTGTGTTGTTGTTTGCTGTGTATATTTGTTTCTTGCGCTTGTTGTTTTGTTGTTTTTGTGCGCTTACTGGCCTAATGTTTATTGTTTAGATCAAGGCTGCTGCATTGCACTTGCTGGCCTGCCTTGTGTATATTTGTTTTGGGCTTCTATTTGTATTTTCTTGCAGCTACTGCCTGCTGGCCTGCCTGTATGTTTGGCAATTATGACTTTGCTCTTGCAGTAAGAAAAACATTTGCAAACCTCTTTTCCTTTTGTGAACCGAAATCCAAGTTTTTGTGATTTACAAAATAGGAGGAGATGGCTTATGAATGAAAACAAAAACCTTTTTTCAATTTCTGATTCCAAATGCCAAACCTAATGATGAAATGCGCGTTTCTTTTAACAATTAACTCTTGTTTGGAAATTTTTTCATATGTTGATTTTTTTTCTAACTTTCTCTTTTTCTTGTTTCATGAACATGAGGATTGAATGGTCAAAACAAAGTTGAAAGATGAAAAGGCCATGTCTAGCAAGGATTGGATGAGTTTGTTGAAGATGAAGCAAAGATACTTGAAGAAGAAACATCATTTCTTTTTTGTAAACAAAACAATTGTAGTTCGTATTTCACATTGTAATCCCTTTTGTAGATTGCCCCCAAAAATGTAACTTGAATGATATTTCTTTGAATTTATGAATGATGAACTTGTAAATTTGAATGGATATTTGTATGAATTCCAATAAAAATTTCTTGAAATTTTGAATACTTTTGTAATGATACATTCTCCAAAAATATCTTTCTCTTCCCATTTTCATTTGAATTTTACTTAGCCTTTCCATGTTCAATCCATAATCATGACTTTGATCATATTCTCATTATCCACCATTTGAATTCTTTGAATTAGAATTTAAACTTGAATGATATTTAAATCTTGAATTAAGATGCAAGTAAAAAAAATCTTGCACTTTTGCATTTGTACTTCAATTCACATAATCAAACGACGCTTTTAAAAACAAATCCATCAAAATATGACCTGTAATTTTTCAATAAATTCCATATCCTTCAAAGCAATATTTGACTCCAAACTTTAAAGAAGTTTGTAGATGACATTCCTTATGACAATGTGCAAAAATAATCCTCTTAAGATCTTGAAAATTGAGGAAATTATGATTTTTGGAAGTCGGGCAACAGTTACTTGAAATTAGGTCAAATCCAGAAAGTGACATCTAAATTATTCGAATTTTTGATGATCTTTCGCACACAATCGGCTCTTGACTTGTAAAGAGAAGTTGGAGATGACGTCAAGGAGATTCATATGCAAAAAGAATCACTCAAAAATATCGAATAATAAAGAAGTTACAATTTTTTGAATTGATCTTGAAAAGGTCGACTTTTGATCAATGAAGTTGATTCTCAGTCATCTGAATTATTAACTGAGCAAACTTGCAATGCAAAGCTTGAAACTTGGCACGAGCATCCTTTAGAATACATGAAGAACCATGAAGACCATTTGAAACCTTGAAGACTCAATTTATCTTGAGAAATACCAAACCCTAGCTATTGACTCAATGCCTAAGAAGAGAATATGTCTGATCAAACCCTAAGCCATTTTGAATATTTGAGAAACCCTAGGATAGCATCTTGAATAAAAAATGGGAGGGAAAATTTTGGGGTACAACACCAGCAAATATAGAGGTCATGCATCCCTGAAAAGTAGCAGCTGCATTACATAACCTAAATGGCATTCTCCTATAGGAGAAAATACCATAAGGGCGTGTGAATGTAGTATTCTCTTGATCTTCTGGGGTTATTGCAATCTAATTGTATCCCGAATACCCATCAAGAAAACAGTATTAATCATGACCAGCTAACCTTTCCAACATATGGTCAAGGAATGGTAAGGGAAAATGGTCTTTTCTTGTAGCAGTATTCAACCTTTTGTAGTCTATGCAAATTCTCCAACCTGTAACCATCCTGGTAGGAATCAACTTATTTTTTTCATTCATGACAACAGTCGTTCCTCCTTTCTTTGGTACCACATGCACATGACTCACCCATGCACTATCGGATATCAGGTAAATAAGGCTTGCATCCAACAACTTTACTACTTCCTTGCGCATCACTTCCTTCATAGATGGATTAAGTCTTCTTTGAGGTTGAACTTCGGGTTTCTAATCATCTTCCATCAATATCTTGTGCATGCAAACTGTGGGACTTATACCCTTTAAATCCTCAATGGCTCATCCGATAGCACCCTTGTATTTCTTGAGCATTTTGATGAGCTGGTCTTCCTGAACTTCTTTTAAACTAGAATTGATGATAGCTGGACATTTCTCATCAGTATCAAGAAAGATATACTTGATATTTTCAGGAAGTTGTTTTAACTTTGTTCCCTTTTTCACCTCTTTTTTTTTCTTTAGAAGCTTGTGGTGGTCTTAAATCTTCCCACCGTTGTGGTTTTTATCTATTCCACATAGGTTGTGCTCCAAGCATAGCTAGCACTTCAGATTATTTCTCATCTATTTCCTCATTGCTTTCATAAGCTGACAAGCTAAGAACTCTCTCTAAAGGTAATTTAGGAATTTTTCTTTGAACTGAGTGAATGAACACTGTGTCCAACACTTCAATTCTTTTACTTGTATTTTCCTCATCTTTGAATTTCATGGTTTCTCGCAAATTAATTTTTAGCTTCTCATGTAGACCTTAAGTGTCATGGTACCTTCCTCAATATCTATCATACATCTTCCTGTTTCTAGAAAAGGTCTTCCCGGAATTAGCATTGTTTCTTCATCTTCTGGCATTTCAAGAACCACGAAATCAACAGGGAACACAAACTTGTCAATTTTCATAAGAACGTCGGTCGTGATACCATATGGTCTTTTCAATGAATGATCTGCAAACTGAAGTGTCATACTTGTGTCTTACACCTCACCTAGCTCAAGCTTCTTAAAAATTGAAAGTGGCATCAGGCTTACATTAGCAACCAAATCAATAAGTGTTTTCTTGAATGATATATCCCCAATGTTACACAAAATAGTTATTGCACCCTTATCTCTCTTTTTCATAAGAATTTTGAGACCCTGCAAAATAGCACTACATATTTCAGTCAGCATTACCGACACATTATCTATGGAACACTTCTTGGAGATGATGTCTTTCATGATTTTGGCATATATAGGCATCTGTTCCAGAGCTTCAGCAAAAGGGATGTTAATTTCAAGTTTCTTGAAAAATTTCAAGAAATTCTCAAAATATTTATCGTTAAGATCTTTATTCCTTGTTCTTGAAGGATAAGGGAGAATGATTTTGACTTAGGGTCCTTCTGTTTTTCCTTGTAAACCACTGTCTCTATAACCACTTCCTCGGCTTGCTTCGGATCATCTCGTATTTCTAGATCCACTTCTATCAAACCTTCATCTGGTATTTCCTGTGTTTCAACATTCTCATCTGACTTACCTCTTTTGGTCACAACTGTATTAAAAATATGATTATCTCTAGGATTTGTAACCGTTCCACCAAGAAGAGTTCCCAGTTCTTGAGCATTAGCCAACTGTTGTGCTATTAAACCCATCTGTACCTCCAAGTTTTTAATGGAGGCGGATGTGTTCTTATGATTATTTCTTGTTTCTTCTTGGAATTGAATATTATGAGCTACAATCTTTACTATAGCCAATTCCCAATCTTCCTTCTTAAGAACCTATTGTTTTTGCTGCTGATATTGGTTCTGATATTGGCCTTGCCCTTGTTGTGGAATATTCCCTTTTTGATCTCTCCACCCAAAGTTTGGATGATTCTTCCACCCCGGATTGTAGGTGTTTGAATAAGGATTATTATTCTTCAAGAACTTAATGTCTTCAATTTGTTTATGGAGAAGCTAAAAATTGCATTGTATTGTGCGGCCCATTACAGATTTCACATACAACATTTTGTGCTTGTTGAACTTGGGCAACTTGATGAGTGCCTAAATTCAATGCTTTAAAGTTCTTGTCTACTTCTACAAAAATTGTCTCTTCAATTTTTAATTATCTGTTAGGTTCTAACTTCAAATCAATGACTCCTTCAGACTTGTTGGCAACCCTGTCATATAACTCCAAATGCTCATTTGCAGCAATTGCTTCTATTATCTTTTTCACACCAGTGGCTATTGAGAAATTTGATGAGCCACCATCCGCTGTGTCTATCAACTGCTTTGTCTTAATTCTCAGACCATTTACAAACATTTGCATTTGTTCAGTCTGGTCTAGATTATGAGTAGGGCAGGCCACTAGGAGTCTTTTGAACCTTTTATAGGCATCCCCCAGCGATTCTCCATCTTTCTGCTTGAAATTCAGTATCTCATACCTTTTTCGTATGAACACTGAGGCTGGAAAATAATCCTTTAGAAAAGTTGTCTCCATCTCTTCCAAAGTTGTGATACTATTAGTTGGCAGGGAAAAGAACCAGTCTTCAGCTTCATCAGCTAAAGTGAAAGGGAACATTCTGAACTTTTTCTGTTCCTCGGTATGCCCATCAATCTTCAGAGTTGTGCTCATAGCTAAAAATATTTGCAAGTGCTTGTTAGCATCTTCATTTACCCTTCCCGAAAAAGATCTCCTCTCAAGTTGAGTGATAGCGCTGGGATGCAGCTGAAAGTGTGGTACATTCACCGGGTGGTTCACAGTTGTCAATCTACCAGCTGGTGAATTTGTCCTTCCATAATCACCAAGGAGTCTCTCAGGTCGTGGCGGATTTTCCCCATGGTTTCTAGCTCTGAATTTGTCTCTTTATGCTCTGAATGGTGTTCTGAATAAGAATCAAAATTATCTGAGATACTTTCTTCTTCAGATGCCAGTCTAGCTAATCTAGCTTATCTTTGACTTGTTGAAAAGTTCTTTCAATCTCTGCGTCAAAAGGAAATTCAGCTGAGGCCTTACCTCTCATAAAATATTAGAAAGAAATTAGGAATAATAACATAAAATAATAAAAAAATATATAACATAAAAATAAAATTTTAATTGCAAAGAAATAAAATTTCAATTGAACTACAATTAACTCTGTATTTTGGAAGTCCCCGACAATGGCGCCAAAAACTTGATCGAAAAAATAACAAGTGTATCTTTTTCGCCGATGTAGTAATAATGGGTTTTACCCCAAGTATTGATCACGAGGATTGCGTAAAAAATATTGATTCTTATTATTAATTCAACCGAACAAAAACTATTGTTTTGATTTGTTTGGATAAATCCTTGCAAATGTGTAAAATAACAAAATGTAAAATGTGACTTTTTACTGTTTAATTAAAATATGTTACAGGTAAGTGTATGATTTTCCATATGATAACTTTCACTCTTTGATCTTTTCAACAAGTTCATCAACTCAATTACCAGTTCTTAAGTATATCTTTCCCTAAGTCCTTAGTGAAAAACCTTTGACCTTCTACCCTAATTTCAATGTGTCATTCAAATTAGTGATAAAGCCAAGCATTTGATTATCAAGAATAGTTCCGGTTATTATAGGATTTCCCTAGTCCTAGGTGAAATCTTCTATAATATTATTGTTTAGAAAACCTTAACACGACTGTCCAGTTCTATTGTGTCGAGAAAAGTGAAACCATATTGGTCCGATAGGGAAAAACGATAAATTATTATGAATAATAAAAATAATCCAAAAGAACTATTATGGTGAATAAAACAAAGAGATCCCTATTCTTATCATGACAAATCAGGGACACCCCCTAGCATTGGGGGGTTTAGCCTTTCATAGAATTATAAAAAAACAATACAAAAAAATAGAGTTAGACAATACAAGAACTATGGATTCGTCGCTCTTCAATTGCTATTCTGCATGAAAAATTCTCCATTTCAAGAACTCTTGAATCTCCACTCTTCTATCATTTTAATTTTTGCAATCGTTCAAAAAGTCCTTTTTCCTTTTCTCAATCAGGTCTTTATAGTATTAGGTTATCCCTTAGTAGTGCCAAATGTCCATAATACCCTTAATGCTCCAAAACACTTAAAAATCCCAAGAATCATAATTTCTAGCGCCTAAGCTGACACGGGTCGTGTCACCGGACATGGGCACCCGTGTCAGCATTTGTGATGTCCTTTGCACCCTTTTTTCCTCAGCTAAATTGACACGGGCCGTGTCGTGCGACATGGGCGCCCGTGTCACCCTTTTCCTGGTGTTTCAATACCTTTGTTCTCATCTTTTCCTGACACAGCCTGTGTCAGGTGACACAGGTGGCTGTGTCAGGACTGCTGCAGCTTCCATATTTCCTTCTCCTTTGCACAAATTCTCCGGAGATATTTACCTGCACCAGAGATTACCAACAACTACCAACCAAACCATCAAAAGCATCTAAAATACTTAAAATCCAAATAAAAACCATACAAAGATAAATTAGCAAAATATAAAATAACTTAAACAAAATGATAAAAAGACAAACCAAAGTGTTACAGATTTGATGAATTTGTACTGAATAAGTGACGAAAAAGAATTAGAAATGGTGACTGATCAATGAGTTATTGAACTTAGAAGTTTAGGGCCTAAAAATGTCAAATTACAAGTCATGATGGACGCTCCTACATACATTTCCATAAACATATGGTGTTCCCTTGTTCATGATGCTTTATCTCTTGATTCAAGCGTTAATTGAAAAAGTGATTCAAAAAGAAGTTGTAATTGGGTATGTAAGCTACAGTTTGATCTTTGAACCATTCAGTTTGGATCAATATTGGATGAGATATTAGGGTTTGAATGTTGGCTCTTGAAGTTGCCTTGTCATGCATACCTGCCTGTGACCTGCGTGCGCGCGAGGCTTGCGAGGCCATGTTTTTCTCAATTTCGTGCAGATTTTCCACCAACTTGCAAGCATCATTTTGAATTTCTATCAACTACAACTTTGATATTTAGTGTCTTAGCTTTCCATAGGCCCTAATTTCAGGAAAAACGCACGAATGAAATGATATATTCATGACCTTTTTCCTAGGCTGTCACAATGCTCATCTTCTGGCCAGAGTTCATGCTTCTTGCATGCGCTTCATGATGTTTCTTGCAGCAAATCATTTGCATGCCACCTCATCCCTCCTCACCTTCTCACTATGTCACAAACTAATCAAAATGCAACCATTTAAAGCTCAAAACACAACAAGCTTCAAAACTGTCTCCAACGTCTCCAAACTACAAATGACCACCATACCCTTAACAAAGCTTCCTCAACACTCTTTCCCACTCTATAAAAACTCTCCTTCACTTTCATTTCAGAGAGAGCTTTATTTGCATTCACACCAAACCTCTTAAATTTCTTATCGAAGCTCATACCTCTCTCTCAAAACAAAATTTTCTTCTTCAAAATTCTTTCTCAAGTTCTTAGCTCAAGCATCAATTTCTGCACAGTTATACTACATTGAAGTTTGAAAGAAAAGGTTCATCAGATTTCTTTCAAGTTCAGAGGCATAGAGTGAATTTATTTTTCACTCACTTGAGGTGAGTTTTCTTGAGCTTCGATATGAATTTTTTTGCTTACATTCATGATGTAGATCTTGTATGATAATGTAGTTGGCCAGATCTTAGATCTGATGGGTGTTCATGAGTGATTTAAAGTTCAATTCATGCTCTGCAGGTTGTGTGATATTTTCATGTTGCAGTGATTTCGTGCACACATTTCTACTGGGTCTTGCTTCATTTTGAAAAATTATAAGCATCATCATGTTCTTTGTAATTCTGTGAATAATTTTGGTGTTTGGATCAAACTATTTGATTGAGAAACGAAGGAGAAACTCAGATCTAAAAATCGTATGATAATTTTGTTTTATACATGTTCATGATTTCATTGATTTCAGTGATCTTCACATCTTTTTTTCTCCATGTTTCATGCATCATTTTTAAGAAATCTTTGATCCTACATTAATATACTCTATGAGATCTTGAGTTTTGGTTTTTATTTCAATGGATTTGGATGAGGGATGAGCAAGATATTGTAGCATGAAAATTGCATATTGAACTGTATTCAACATGTTAGGGCATGGTTAGAGGACAGGGATGATGACATGTTTGCTTCCAATTGAACATGATTTGAATTTCTTTTACAGTGCGTTTGGTTCTTAACAAGTGTAATAGACTTCAACATATTTGAATTTTCATGCATTTTTCTATTTGTTTTATTTTATTTTGTTTTAATATTTTATCTTACTCAAAAATTATCAAAAAAATATTAGACTTCTTTGTTTTAGTCTATTTTCATATTATGCATTTTATTTTATATTTTTAATTTTTTTAGAAGATTAAAAAATTCAATTAGTTCAATGAGGTTTTTAATCATCTTTTAGGTTCTAGAATTTTATTTTCTAACTTTTACTAACCTGAAAAATCCACAAAATATATTATGAGTTTCTTTGTGAGTCTACTACATAAAAATAATTTTTGTTTGATTTTATAAAATTTTGTGGCAAGCTGATTAAATCAATCAATTAGTTATATCATTTTCTTTACTTTTGATGTTACATAGTGCAAATAAATTTTGTTTGGTATTTTCCTTTAGTGATAAAATTCTAGAAAAATATACTTACTGACTCTTATATATTAAACTAATTTTTCATGATTTTTAATTGAATTTACATTTTTTTTTCCTATTTTCCCAAATTTTAGAAACTAATATTATTTTTTAGTCTTTCTTCTTGCTTATGCCTAAAGAAACATTCGAAAATCTAACTTCCTTTACTTCCAAAAATCAAAGAAAATGTGTTTGAATTTGTTGGATGACTTAAGATCATAAAAACAATTTTTGTTGAATTTTAAATTTTGATCTTACACTTTTCACAAATATTTTTCTATAAAAAAACTCTAGTTTGCCCCTTTTGTCAACTAGTCTTGTTGATTTCCAATTATTTCCATCTTTTCAAGTTAATCCAAGGAATTTAAATCAGGTTTCTGACTTCTATAAGTCTATAGGATGTTAGGATTTAATTGAATTAATTTTACAAGTGTTTTTCCTATTTTTTAACCTAATTTTAATTTAGGAGCATGCATGGGATTTACCTTGACCAAAATGTTTATATTTGAAAACTTGTGTGCATAGTTTAGGGTTAATTTTTGACATATCATATGCTACTGACCTGATGCTATTGTGTTTCATTGCTCCTATTTTTCTCATACTCCTAACATCTTTCTCTTCTATCAAACTTTGAATAGTTCTTATCCACCTCTCCTAGTGTGTTTAAGATTTTCATCTATTACTTATGTTTTGTCATAAAGATGCTGAGTGTATTTGATGCTTGGTATTTCCTTGAGTGATGTTCTATCATCCCTTCCCCTATCTTTTCTTGTTTCTCTTCTTGCCATGCTCCCTATAGGATCTTCAACTCACTCTTTTACTAGTTTGAATTGAATAAACCTTACGCTTGTATCCATGTATGCCAATATTAGGTGGATGTTCCCCTCTTTTATCCTCGACTATAGGATCAACAATGCATGATAACTTTAGGGTTATTTTGCTAGTATCCCCTTATACTTTTTTTTCTTCTTTTGCATCTCATTAAAACAAAAACTTCTTTTTCTTTCCTGCTTCAAAACACTTAAAAATTACTGATAAGAGTCATACCTTTGTTGAATATGGGAGATGATAAGCAGGTTTCTTCTGATCTTATTATTCTTTCATTCTAGACGTTGGTATGATTCAAGTCTCAAAGACTCCTTTCATGGATAAGTGGAGAAATGGCTAATATCTCTCTCTTGAGATCAAATAACTATTATTCGCCCAAAAACACCAACCAACGCAGACTCTTTTTTCACCTCCGGGCCCTTTCTTTTAAAACTTTCAAAAGAACATGTTAATTCACTTTCGTGCTGACGCATAAGTCTACAAAGGTCGAGTTGCGGAAGAAGGAAAAATTAATATTATTCATTAAAAAAATAAAAACCAAACGGAAACTCTTAAGCTGAACTATGACACTCTGATTTCTTAAAAGGGATACGTAGGAATTAGGTCGCGGGGCCTAAGCGAGCATAACTTTGTAAAATCTTTGTTCTTTTCCCTGCATTTTCTTTTGGCATGCACTCCCCCTTTGCATATTTCTTTTTAGCTCTTAGGCTTTAGACATAAATTTTACACACCCTTAGATTAGAACAAATAAGTGGATCATGTGTAGTACCACTGACGTGTGGGGTGCTAATACCTTTCACTCGCATAACCGAATTCCTTACCCGATCTGTATGGTCACAACACGGTTATTTCACTCCTTTAGATTTTCTCGATGTTTACCTTTCCCTTTGAGCAGGATAAAAGACGTTCGATGCCGACTTCATTGAGTTTCACCTTCGATGATTTTTCCAGTTGTTTCAGTATAGACTTAGAAGCAAATTCGTGTAACACGCTCAATAGAAGAAGTTATGATGTTATAACTTCTAAAGCACCAAAGATGCAGGCTAAAATCTGATAAATAAATACTTTGATAAGTGAAGTTATGGAAGAACAAAGGAAAGTATCAATGCACTCATCTATTCTAAAGTTCTAAGACTCAACACTTAAGCTCAAGCTATACTCTAATAAGTGAATATTCTTAAAGTACAAAGAAGCTTCAACGTGTCTGTCTCATTCAAGTTCTGATCATCTGAATCTAAGGAAACTCCAATGATCGAAAGTCTCAATGTTAATATTTTTATTCTTATCAGATTTCAAAGAAGTAAAGTTCTGATACATTACAATTCATTCATTACAAATCATAGAGTAACAATTGGTACTAGACAAGATCTGTATTTTTGGAAAGTGCATTAACAACATTTTATCAAACATCCAAAGATAGTTTCTTATGTCTCCAACGATTCAATTCACTTCCTTTATATAAAGAAAATATGAAGATGGATCAAGACATCACTCCCAAATACTAACAAGAGAGATAAAAAACATTAACTCTTATTTATATCTCTTGTATTATGATTGTGCTTTAATCTTGTGTAAACATCACTGTTGTGATATAGTTTTTTAGAAGCAACTGTTAAACACATTATTTCTATTAGAAAAATTGTAATTCCTTGAGAAACCAAGTTGTGGTTTAGTCTCAAGAAGACATTGACGATAGTCTTTGTGATTTGTAATCAAAGTTTTGACTAGTGGATTAATACCTCGATTGAGAGAGGAGAAATCACATTGGCGGATGGACTGGAGTAGTTTGAGTTCAAATGAACCAGGATAACCAAATGTGTCATACTGTTTTTAATTTCTGAAAACCTCAATTCAACCCCCCCCCCCTTTCTTGTGTTTTTCTATCCTTTAATTGGTATCAGTGCATGTGGTTCTGGATGCTAACACTTAATTGTGCCAGAAAAAGATCCTAGCAAGAAAAACACTATGGTGGAACCAGTTCAGAACAACAACAATGATAACTATGATGATAAAGTCAAAATCAATAGCAGACTCCCAATGTTTGACAGTGAAAATTTCGACTACTGGAAATATAGAATCAAAATTTTCTTTCTAGCTCATGACACTGATCTCTCAGACATGGTGATTGATCTCTACATTCATCTTAGTGATGAAAATGGTTAGAAGATTGATAGAAATAAAATGACAGATCAACAAAAGAAAGAGTACAGGAATCATCACAAGGTCAGAACGATTCTCTTGAGTGCCATTTCATACACCGAGTATGAGAAGATCACAAATAGAGATTATGCTAAAAACATGTTTGACTCTCTGAGAATTAAGCATGAAGGCAATACATAAGTCAAAGAGACCAAAGCTCTTGCACTCATCCAGAAGTACGAAGCTTTCAACATGGAAGAAGATGAAACCGTTAAGACAATGTTCTCAAAGTTTCAAATTTTGGTTGCTGGGTTGAAAGTTCTGGATAAAGGGTACTCAACAGCAGATCATGTAAAGAAAATCATTAGAATCTTAACAAAGAAATGGATACCCATGGTCACAGCCTTAAAGCTTGCCAAAGATCTGAACAATATCTCTTGAATAACTTATCAAATCCTTGAGAAGCCACGAGATAGAACTAGAAGAAGATTAGCCCCAAAATAAAGGTAAGCCTCTTGCTCTTAAATCTAATAAAAAATATGAAACTAAAACCTTTCAGGCAGAAGAAGAAATCTCTGGAGGATCCTCATCAGAAGAAGACAAACTATCTCTTCGCTCCATAAGGGTAAAAAAACTATGGAAGCACAAATAAAAGAAGTTTATAAATCCTAGGAGATCAAGCGGTTATTCTGAATCATCCTATGGCTACAAAAAGTCAAGAAACAAAGATGTTTGTTACTAATGTAAGGAGCCTGGTCACTATAAAAGCGGTTGTCCTAAACTTCAGAAAGAAAAGCCAAAGAAGAGATTTAACAAAGAGAAGAAGAAAAGTCTTAAGGTTACTAGGGATGACTCAAATCTTCTAAAGCAGAATCAACATCAGAAGATGAATGTGCCAATATTGTTTTAATGGCCAACATATCATATGACACTAACTCATCTAAATTAGAATCTAACTCATAGGCAGAAGAGATATTTTCTAACTTTTCTAGATCTTAATTAGAAGATAGTCTGTCAGAAATTATATCAGCAACTTCAATTCAAATACAAAAACATGAAACATGGTCTAGTATCTGATTTTGAAGAGACTAGGAAACTAAAAGCAGAAAATTTTGAGCTAAAAGAAACCATCTCTAAACTTAAAAATGAAAATTTTGTTATTAAAAATGAGTTACAAAAAAGAATATAATTATAGTTTTCAAAAATTTATAGCTAAAAACATGGATAGAAGCAAGATGGCTTCAATGATCTATGGAGTTAGCAGAAACGGCAGAAAAGGTATAGGATATGTGAAATCAAAAGGGAAAGAACCATATTAACCAAAACAAGTTGATAACATGGTCATAAAATAGACACCCCTAAATTCACATTTCACATGGACACACACATGACATAAAATACACTAGTGAATCTTATTATGTGATTTCTTATAAACCAAAATTCAATGATAATTCTGGAAAGTCTAACCAACAAGGACCTAAAAAGATATGGATACAAAAGGATAAAATCATCTATTTTGCAGATGTCTTTAACAACAAGGTTGAAACACCATTCTTGGTACCTGGACTATGGATGCTCTCGACACATGACAGGAAGAAAGCGTGTGTTCCAAAGCCTGGAACTTAAATCTGGAGGATACGTAGGTTTCAGAGGCAATCATAAAGGAAAAATCATATGAAAAATTTTGATTATAAGGCACTAAAAGTTTTCAAGTTAGGATACTTTAAAAGTTCAAAAGGTTATAGAGTATATAGCACAGAAACTAAAATTGTGGAAGAATCTATTAGTGTCAGATTTGATGATAAGCTTGGATCTCAAAAGTCAAAGCAGGGTGAATCTTTTGCAGATATAGAAGTTAAAATTACAGGTACTATAGACAGATCTTCAGAAAATATAAGTTAAAAACTTCACCCAAATACAGAACAAGACATCACAAATATTACAGCAACTTCTGAAGAATCCATCCATAAAAGAAAATCCCGAAGCAGCTTAGCACATCCTGAAAACATGATTCTGAAAAATAAAGATAATCTAATAAGAACAAGATCTACATTCAGAAATACTGAAGAGTCTCTCATGGGATTAGTGTCTTTGATCAAACCGACTTCCATAAACAAAGCACTTCTAGACAATGATTGGATACTTGCAATGCAGGAAGAACTAAATCAAATTACCAGAAACAATGTATGGGTTCTAGTTCCGAAACCAAAAGGCTTCAACATCATTGGAACTAAATCGGTCTTCAGAAACAAGCTAAGTGAACAAGGAGAAGTTGTCAAAAACAAAGCACGTCTAGTTGCACAAGGTTATAGTCAGCAAGAAGGGATAGACTATACATAAACCTTTTCTCTATTCGCCAGGTTAGAATCTATCAGACTTTTAATTTTATTTACTGTAAATAATGACATCACTCTATATTAGATGGATGTCAAAAGTGACATTTTAAATGGTTACATTGATGAATAAGTTTATGTGCACTAACCCCCTGGTTTTGAAAATACAAAACATCCAAAATATATTTATAAACTTAAGAAATTGTTATATGGTCCGAAACAAGCTCTCAGAGCTTGGTATAAAAGACTAAGTAACTTTCTCTTAGTAAATGATTTTACCAGAGGGAAGGTGGACACAACTCTATTCTGTAAATCATTTAAAAATGACATTCTAATTTGTGAAATATACGTAGATGATATAATTTTGGATCTACTAAAGCCTCCTTGGACAAATAATTTGCTAAGACTATGCAGGCATAATTTGAAATGAGCTTGATGGGTGAATTCAAGTTCTTTCTGGGAATTCAAATTAATCAAACTCTGGAAGGAACCTACATACATCAAAGTAAGTATGTTAAAGAACTTCTGAAGAAATTTGACATGTCAGAAAGTAAGTCATCCAAAACTCCTATGCATCCTACATTCATTCTGGAAAAGGAAGAGGTAAGTAAGAAAGTAGAGCATAAGCTCTAGAGAAGTATGATTGGTTCTCTCCTATATTTATCAGCTTCAAGACCTGATATTCTATATAGGGTTTGTCTTTGTTCCAGATTCCAATCAGATCCTAGAGAATCTCACTTAACAGCAATTAAGCGAATTTTCAAGCATCTGAAAGGTACTACTAATCTTAGTCTTTGTTATAGAAAATCAAGAAAATATAAATTAGTAGGACACTATGATGCTGACTTTGCTGGAGATAAAATAGAAAGAAAAAGTACTTCTGGAAGCTGTGAGTTTTTGGGAGATAACTTAATCTCATGTTCCAGTAAAAGACAATCCATTATTGCACTATCAACTGCTGAAGTTGAATATATAGTTGCAGTTGGATGAAGTACTCAGATGCTTTGGATGAAGAGTCGGCTTGAAGATTTTCTTATTTATGAGAGTAGCATTCATATCCTATATGATAATACTTCTGCTATCTGTCTTTCTAAAAATCCTATTTTACATTTTAGGGCTAAACATATAGAAATAAAATATCATTTCATTAGGGACTATACCCAGAAGGGAATTATTTGTTTAAAATTTATAGACACACACCATCAATGGGCTGCTGTTTTCATAAAACCCCTTTCTGAAGATAGATTTAATTTTGTTTTGAAAAACCTCAGTATGGAATTATGCCCATAATGAAAATGTAGTTCTATATATTTAATCCTCAAATTTTTTTAATTTTTTTTTTGTGAACATCTGAACAATATTTCTTCAGAAGTGAGAAGGAAAAAATGTCTCATAAACTATCTAGAAGATCTGAACATTTTCTGAAAATGCTTTATTTCAAAGATAGACGCAAGCAGTTCACCACATCAACATTTGTCAACCTAAATGCTAAGTCACCCTCTGAGGTTGAACACATGTTCAAAATCTGAAGGGCTGGAATATTTAAGTTGATGCATTGAGGCGTAAGTCACATCGGTAACAGTTTACAAAATCTTCGCCATCCTCTTGTCATAAATCATTATTGTTGTTAATCATCTTGGTTTTTTATTAATTGCAATTAATTTCATGTTTTCTCCCCGTTGACTATTTATACCTCACCTCTCTTACAATCACTTTTCACCATATTTCACTCACTATTTGTTTTCTTTGAAATTTATTTTCCCATCTTTTCTTCTAAAACCCTAAGTTTTTAAAAATGGCTTCCTCTTTTCATCAGTTTGTTTTTTTTGTTTGTATTTTCCTCTATTCTTAATTGCATAGCTTTTTTCTCTCTTTACGTGTTTTTATTGCTTTTTGATTAATGACAAAAAGGGGGAGAACGTAAGATATTTTGAGTATAACAGTGTCTGGACTAAGTCTCAAACATTTTTGATAACATATCCTCTGTTTCACTTTTTGAAAAGCAAGTAGGAAAAGTTTCTCTTGAAAGTAACTTCTGCCACATGGACTTATCAGAACTTCCATCAAAACCTCTGATCAAACATCTTCAAGGAAGTATCTATTTATTTCTTTATCTGAGCATTAAACTCAGGGGGAGACCCTAATGCTTTATGTTCTGACTTGTTCATCAAAATATACAAGTTTTTGTCATCATTAAAAAGGGGGAGATTGTTAGAACATAGTTTGGTTCTACATCTTAATAATAGTTTTGATGATAACAAATACATGATATATAAAGAACAAATATGCTCTATAATAAATTATTTAAATATGCAGAGAACTTTTGACAAAATAGCATAGAAGATGATCAGAGAATTGTGTTTTGAAGTTCAGATAAGACGAAGCGTACAGACTTAGAAGCAAATCCGTGTAACACGCTCAATAGAAAAAGTTCTGATGTTATAACTTCTGAAGCACCAAAGTTGCAAGATAATATATGATGAAGCAATACTCTAATAAGTGAAGTTCTGGAAGAACAAAGGAAAGTCCCAACGCACTCATCAATTCTAAAGTTCTAAGACTCAGCACTTAAGCTCAAGCTATACTCTGATGAGTGAATATTCTAAAAGTACAAAGAAGATTCAACGTGTCTGTCTCATTCAAGTTCTGATCATATGAATCTCAAGAAACTATGATGATATAAAGTATCAATGTTAATATTCTTATTCTGATAAGATTTCAAAGAAGCAAAGTTCTGATGTGTTACCATTCATTCATTACAAATCAAAGAGTAATGGTTGGTACCAGACACAATATGTATTTTTGGAAAGTGCATTAACAACATTTTATCAAACTTCCAAAGATGGTTTCTTATGTCTCCAACGGTCCAATTCACCTCCTCTATATAAAGAGACTATGAAGATGGATCAAGACATCACTCACAAATACCAACAAGAGCGATCAAAAACACTATCTCTTTTTTTTATCTCTTGTATTATTAATGTGTTTTAATCTTGTGTAAACATCATAGTTGTGATATAACTTTTTAGATGTATTTATTAAACACATTATTTCTATTAGAAAAGTTGTAATTCCTTGAGAAACCAAGTTGTGGTTTAGTCTCAAGAATACATTGACGGTAGTCTTTGTGATTCATAATCACTGTGCTTTAATCTTGTGTAAACATCATAGTTGTGATATAGCTTTTTAGAAGTATTTATTAAACACATTATTTCTATTAGAAAAATTGTAATTCCTTGAGAAACCAAGTTGTGGTTTACTCTCAAGAAGACATTAACGGTAGTCTTTGTAATTCGTAATCAAAGTTTTGATTAGTGGATTAAGACGTTGATTGAGAGAGGCGAAATCACCTTAGCGGGTGAACTAGAGTAATTTCAATTTAAACGAACCAGAATAACCAAACATGTCATACCGTTTTTAATTTCTGAAAACCCCAATTTAAACAATCCTTTCTTGTTTTTTCTATCCTTCACAACATGTTCATTCTGGCATCATGTTGACCGATCTACTACATTTTAGTCCTTTTCTTTCATGCTACTGCATACTGAATCAACAAATTACCCACTCCAACCATCAATATAAACACTCAATATCAATAATTATACAAAAGACACCATAACCATCACCACTTCTACTAATTTGAATGTATGTCCCTACACTACCAATAAACTCCGACCAAGATCACACATTTGCATATTTAAATGTTACATACCTTCACAATATGCATCCCAATGCCTTAATTTCATTACCAACTGGAATTATACATTCAAACATTGTCACCTTCCGTGACATCCATTTCCCATATAACTCATTAATCAAGCCATCACTAACTCCTTTAAATCAACTAACCACCAACCAAACCACACCATACAATATAAAACACATCCAATCCTCAAACAATATCACTACACATTCATGTTTTTCACAACCGCAACCACATGCATTCCTTTAAGAGGTCCATTTAAGTTCAAACACTTTATAAGGTAATGAAATCCCAACTCAATTTACTACTTATAATACAATTGTGTCACTAGCCAAAGTACACTAAGAGTTAATTGCTTTACTTCGTAAAGGTACTCACTCTCTAGTACCATCGTCGGGAGGTGATATTATAATTGGTTTTAAATGGTTGTTTCACATCAAATGAAATCCATATGAATCTATATCAAGATATAATGCAAAACTAATAGCAAGGGGGTTCACTCGATTTCATGGAGTGGGTTTTAAGGAAACATTTGCACCATAAGTATCATCTTAAATAATTCAACCCAATCTCTTTATTGAAATTGAAAATTTATGGCCCATGCGTCAATTTGATGTCAACAATGTGTTTCTCCAAGGCTCTCTCAAAGAAGAAGTGGTCATGAACATGGGAACCCCTCATTTTTCTTGGGATTTCAGTTCATCCCAACTATTGCAGACATATTTCTATCTCAAAAAAAATTTAACAAGGATATCCTCAAAATTTTTGAAATTGAAGGAGCAAATCCATCTCCAACGCCTTTATCCCAAACAGTTATGTTAAGCCTGAATGATAGAACGTCGGCCATAATTTCTACACAATAGAGGAAAATATCTTTAGTTTCTAAATTTCCCGCAACCAAATAGACCCTTAGTGTCTAAATTTCACTAGGCCAAACTTTTACTTTTCCATCAATAAACTCTCCTGGTTTATGCACAAGCCTACCATATTACATCTTCAACATCTCAAAATATCGCTTCATTACATAAAATAAGAAATGAATCACAATACTTTGTTCCTGAAACCCACCTATCTCAACTTACTTACTAAGATTGATGCAGACTAGGGGTGGTAATTGTGAGTGCAACTTGCCTTTAAATATGTTTTGTAAGATGTCAAAACTATAAGAACATAGCATTTCTGTATATTGGACGATATCCCTGAGTTGGTTTAACACCCGTTGCATTTAGAGATCTTAGGAATCATTTCAAACATGCTTGAAATTGATCTCATTCACTTAAAACAGTTTTCTACATAAAAATAAACTGCATGTGCCGACACATACGAATTTCAAGCTGACAGGTGTAACTCAATAATGAAGCTTGTAGCTATTGTTTTGTACAAGCTGACTCATACATTCTTCAAGTCAGCATATACTATAAGTTTTAATATTATGTGTCGGCACATACGACTTTTAGGCCGACACATCTGCTTCAGTATTAAAGGTTGTAGCCTATATTTCTCATAGGCCGGGACATAAGCCTTTTCAGGCCGACACATACTATTGTTTTTAGTTTTATGTGTCGGCACATCTGTATTTTAGACCGACACATACTGTTTGTTTGGGAAATTATTTAAGTCTTTAGATTCCTTCAGTTTCCTCTTTGCATACAAACTACCACAACTATAAATACATCATTCAGTCATCATTCAAACTTGATAAAACTATAAAAACTAACCACAATTTCTCTTCACCTTCAACCTCTAACCTATGCATACACACTGATAAATCACACATAATTATCTTTTATCGGGATTCCATCTAGGTGAGGTTTGATAATATCCAATTAGGTTCTTGTGTAACTGAAAGTATTGGATTGATAATTGTGGGGGGTTTCATCCAGAAAACCTAGGGTTTATCCTCCAAGATCTTTGGTATATTTGGGGGTTTTGTTCAAGACTTTCAAAAGAGTATTGCGGCCAAGTGAAAAGCCTCTGGAGTTTGGTACCCAAGGAAGTAGCAAGAGACCGACGAATCAAATTGAAAGTGCTTGTGTTCAATAGTTACAATTGATTGCGCGTGAAAGTTTTGGAGTTTGGTACCCAAAGGAGTAGCAAGATTTGATAAATTAATTGGTAACTATTATGTCTTGGTCTTGTGCAAGATTAAAAGAAAAGAAGGGGTTAAATCAACAACAAACGGTTAGGGTTTATAGGGTTGCTCTTGGAACACTTATCTTGTAATTAACTTTTTGCATAGTAAGAAATTATCTTAATTCCAAAACAGAATTGGGGGGAGACGTAGCCATAACGAGGACGATTGGTGAACTTCCTAAACAAATCCTCGTGTCGCTCTCTCTTATCTCTTTTCTTTCTTTACTTTTTATTAAGAAATTTGTTGAATTTCATTGATTTATCGATCAACTCTTAAGAAATTTTTCTGGTTGTTTTTTTGTTTTAAATTGAGTGTTGATTAGCTTATAATCACTTGGATTATAAATGTTTTTTCATAACAACAATACTCATTGAAAAATTCGGAAAAATCGATCGCACACTAAGTGTTTGACAAATTGCATTTTTCATTATTTTTATTAATTCCATCTTATTATTTCATTTATTCCATAAGGCTCTTTGCATATACGAGTTACAATAACTAGGTTTGTATAGATGACTTTTATCGATATATATTAAAACCTTCTGCTTGCACTCTTTTCAAATAATTTTTTAAACTCCAATTTTAATTGATAATTTGGCTTGGTGATATACTCACCCCTCTCTAGATAAGTCGTCATCATCTAACAAGTGACATCAAGAGCTCAGGTTTATTTCATGCTTCGAAACTCTTATTAGAAAATGGAATATGAACCTAAAGGAGACTATAAAAAAGCCCCAATCTTTACTGGAGAAAATTATAGTTATTGGAAAGACCATCCAAAATGGTCCAACACGTGTTACCCATGTTGTTGATGATGTTGTCACGCCTAAGCCAGATGCACTATGGAATGAGGATTATTATAAGAAGTGAGGACATGATTGGAAAGAGAAAAAAATTATAATAACCGCTCTTGGTGTTGATGCTTTTTATCGTATTTCTCACTATGAAACCGCTAAGGCTATGTGGTACATTCTACAAGTTACCTATGAGGGAACTAATGAGGTCAAACAAGCTATAATTAATACACTTAATCAAGAGTTTTAACTTTTTCGCATGAAGCATGGTAAAACCATAACTTAAATGCAAAAGCGGTTCTCACATATTATTAATCGTTTAAAATTTCTAGGTAATCCTATTTCCAATGCAATTGCTACTAACAAGGTTTTGAAATGTCTTACTAGGAATTGGAAACCAAATGTCACGATGATCAAGAAAGTCAATAATCTTGCTGAAGGTGCGAGAAACACAAGAAAAAGGGGTTTGAATTGGGTTGAAGCAAGTATAATCTTTTCACAACTCAAACAAAAAGCTAACAAGTGAATAAAAATAAATGACCACAATTATTTTTATCCGAATTCACTGTTAACTAAGTTACTTTAGTCCACCCCGCAATGTGATTTTCCTTATCCACAAGGATTTAATACACTATAATCAACTGATTATAGACAACCACAATAAGTCTGATCAACCTTTTGACAACCCCAACAAGTTCGTCGACCCTTATTGTCAATCCATAATGACTGCAACCAAAGTCTTCTTGAGAATCCTTACTACAACTAGTCTCTCAAGGAACCTATCAACAGATGTTGGTTACAAAGATGTGTATAAAAAGATGCTTCTAACAAGTAGATTACTCAATTTTTAAGTACAACAACACAAAATTGTTGATAGCAAGATATGAACAAAAGCGCCTTGCTAATATACAAAACTATACAAATAATATCTCAAAATAGTCGTGCAATGCTTTAGCGTAGTTTTGTAGAACAATAAGTGTTATCTTCTAAATCTTCCAAGTCCTCCTTGTATAGCTGAAAAGAGATCCGTTAGAGGGTAGAATAGGAAACATAAAACAAGTTATTTTGTTCCCAACGGTCATGGTGGGAAAGGTAGAAAACATAGTACAAAAGGAATGTCCTTATGCCATCCTATCAGAGTATTGGTCACAATGTACTTTGTCTTTTTATACTTACCATCTCACGTAAGCCAGCATTAATCTTTATCTTCTATTTCTTTAGAGGCTTCTAATGTATAGTGATGAAGCATGTTGTACAAGGATCCGAGATTGAATCTTCTTAGCCTAAGTCTTCAGAGTCTTCAGAACTTGTTCAACAAAACCTTGTCATCAAAATCTTCAACACTTGGTCTTTAGAAGTAATGTCTTTAGATCTTCAGAATTTTTTCAGCAAAGCCTTGTCTTCAGCATCTCTAAGACTTGGGACAACATAAGAAAAGCTTTAGAAGGTCTCTAAAGCTTCCTTGTAAAATCATGATCAGAAATTCTTGTACTAACTGTGATACGGTGGGAGAACTGACTTGGTGTTTTGCGTTTCATTGCAATTATTGTGGATAGCAAGAGTCGCCACCGACTTTTCTTTTATCCAATAAGGAAAGGGTGAAAAGAACAGGAAAGACCTTTGAGATTATTTCTTGAGTTCGGGGGGGGGGGGGGGGGGGGGGGGGGGGGGTGGGGGGGTGGGGTAGGTTAGGAAAAGCGAAGGTGTTATCACCCTTTCCATTCGTAGTTATCTACAGATTCTTAGTTTCTTGCTAGATCACTTGATTTATTTGAAAATGTGCTTTGTGGTGTGGGTTTGAAAATATTTTGAAAATGTCTTTATAATGATTCTCGTCTCTATAAGAATGCGTACAAAGTATTGGTTTTGAAAATAGTCCAAAGAGATGATTGTTGTGGAAGATGTTTTTGAAAGTGATTTTGAAAAGTGCCTTTATAATGATTATCGTCTCTATAAGAATGCATACAAAGTGTTTTGACTTTTGAAAATGTTTCAATTGAAAGTGTTGGTGTGAAAATGGTTTTTAGTCGTGAGCAAGCAAGCAACTACGAGCATCCTACCTACTCAAAAGGTCTTTGTTATTTTCCTCCTCCTTTAGATGTTTCTATATAACCATTGTTTTGGTAAGAAGCCCCATCGTTGGATGTGAAGGGACGAGTATGGGTCAATTGTATAGTCATAGAAGGCAACCGATGAGACGTTTTAGCAATTTTCATTAGGGACTAGATCGTTTAACGAAGGCAACATCGAGGGACACCTAAGGACTACGATCATTTATCAAGGGTCTTTGCTAAAACGCCCGTATTCGAGAGACATGACTATTTTCCAAGGTAACGAGTGAGATTACCCTAGAGGTGTATGTGTGAATAGTGTGTTTGATTGCATGTATTTTTGTCTTTGATTAGGGTAATCTAAGTATTGTTTTTAATCTTTTCATACACACCCTAGTTACTAACATTTATAAAAGAAATAAAAATGCGGGAAATAAATGTCCTACGCTATTACATGTTTTTGGGGGATGGGGTATACAAGTTTACAAGTGGGGGTTGCAAGAAATAAAAGTTATAATTATTACAACCATATCGAATAGCAAGAAAATGTAAATATGTAGAAAACATAAAAATAAAAATAGTGTAAACGAGAGAAAGAAGAGGCGTCTTGGGTCGAAGGATGTGCCTTTCAATTCCCACACTTTTTCCTTCTTTCGATTGAGGCCTACAACTAGTGTGTATCGAAGTCTGTAACCTTTGATTTGCACCACTTTCTTTTTCTGTTTGCCACTGTGAAGCAGTAAGGGGAGAAGCCTAAGGCTTCGATTCACAAACTTTTTTATTTCGTTAGGGGTCTGCACGGGTTAGTCTCTAACATATACTTGGACAGGAAAAGCAAACAATCGAAAGGATAGAAATGAAAAATAAACAAATGCTATTTACATGCTTGAAACAAAAAGGGTTAAAGTCAGGATGACTTACCTTGAATCTGAAGTTGGTGCTTTTCGACTTTGAGTGATTGTCCTGGATGCTCTTAGATTCGAAGGGGTGAAAACAAGTGTTGTGTTTCTTTGACTGGATTCGAAAGAAAAAGGAAACAAGTGTTGTGTTTCTTCTAGATTCGAAAGAAAGAACAAGGTGTTTTTTTTATTCTGGGTTGAATAATGTATAAAGGGGTTTGAAATTTTTGTGAGAGTTTGAGAATTTGAGAGTGTTTAATGATTTTTCATACAACAAGAGTTTCTTCAGCTACCAAAAAACCACCCTATGATGTATGGTGGAACCTCTTATTTATAGATGAAATTGGCTGAGGTTTGGGGGGAAAACAAATGAGATTTGAACAAATTGGGTATGTTATTTTTGTAGCCTTTGAGGTGCAGTTTTTGTATGCCAATTTGGTACAAATATGAGAGCAGCATAGCGGGACTGCTTTGTAGCAGTTTTGGAGTGTTGTAGCCAGTACAGCAGGCTTATACTTGGTAGCACATAGGACTCTGGCTAGCAAGCATCTTTGAATACTTCAACCTTTTATTTTAACCTCATAGGTCCAACCTTCGACCAGACTCTTCTTCAGACAACAATAATTGTTTCCACCCAAGGTGTGTCCTTCGAATGGATCATACGTGTATTTTCAAATGGACCACATGCAATTCTTCGAATGGGCCACCAATGTTTGTCCTTCCAATAAGACGCCAAACTATGTGCTTCAAACCCACCAATGTATATCTTTCGAAAAGGACATCCAGCTATGTGCTTCAAATCCACTAATGCATGTATTTCGAATGGGACACCCAACTATGTGCTTCAAACCCAACAATGCATGTCCTTCGAATGGGACACTTATGTATGTGCTTCAAACCCATCAATGCATGTCCTTCAAATGGGACACTTAGGTATGTGCTTCAAACTCATCAATGCATGTCCTTCGAATAGGACACTTAGGTATGTGCTTCAAACCCATCAATGCATGTCCTTCGAATGGGACACTTAGGTATGTGCTTCAAACCCATCAATGCATGTCCTTCGAATAGGACACTTAGGTATGTGCTTCAAACCCATCGATGCATGTCCTTCGAATGGGACACTTAGGTATGTGCCTCAAATCCAACAATCTATGTCCTTCGAATGGGACACTCAACTATGTCATAATATAGGAACTACGTGTGTTGAAGGTTTTCAAGGGTGGGATCGAAGCAAGCTATTTCAAAGGGAGATATTATCCAGTCGAAACTAGTATGAAAATATCCAATGCCCTGTGGGTGCTAGCATGAGGGAAGTTCCTGCCTTGTGAATTGAAGCAAGCAGGAAAGAGGCCCTTGCTTCCTGAATCGAAACAAACACTGTAAGAAGCCACTTCTTTGTGAATCAAAGCAAACATATAAGGAATCATTGCTCAATCGAAGTTTGCATGCAGGAGGCCACTGCTTGTGAATCGAATAATACATGTAGGAGGCTACTGCTTGTGAATAGAAGCAGGAATGAAGGAGGCTACTGCTTTTGAATCGAAGGATGTGTGTAGGAGGTTACTGCTTATGAATTGAAGCAGGCATGCAGGAAGCTACTGCTTGTGAATTGAATGATGCATGTAGTAGGCTACTGCTTGTGAATCAAAGCAGGCATGCAAGAGGCTAATGCTTATGAATCGAAGGATGCATGTAGGAGGCTTATATGACCAAATGGGCTTATGGACCAAAGCTTGCTCGAAGGGAGCCAGATGCTCAATCGAAAGTTCTGAATCAAGGTTGCTCGAAGGAAGTTAGATGCCTAATCGAAGCTTACGAATCGAAGCAAACTTGTGCAGTCTTGACTCAATTGAAATTTTATGAGAAAATTTCTGAGAAATGAGAGGGCAAATTTTGGGGTACAACACTAAAGTTCCTTAGAATTGTTATAGAAGAAGCATTCCAAAATCTTGACTTAAATTTGTAACACACCAAGGGTATTCTTCTAGAGTGTTGAGTTCAAAACCTTATGACGTCATACGCCTTCTACCAGAGTCATAATCTGTTTAGGAAAAGCTACACACTAGACATAAACCATTAGAGTACACAATTGTTCTCTAAGATGCAATGTAAAGTTATCATCAAAACTAAATACCAGATTTAGGATAAATCTTGTTCTTACATTTGCAACACTTGATCTCACAACTTTTATTTGGAAAGTTAGAAGAACACGAGTAATAACCAATTTTCTTGGAAAATATGAAAGGAAACTTGAGAAAAAGAAGAAAAATGAGAAAGACACGGATAAGGAGGAAGGAACTAAGCCTAAGATCTTAGGGCTTCAATTTCATGGTCCTTAAAGGATGAGAACCTTTGTGATAGTGATGTTAGTGACAACTATGATTCGAATGACGAAGAGATGGGTTTGTTTGTCAAAAAGTACCATAAGTACTTGAAAAAGAAAAGTTAAAAGAACATTAACAAAAACTCCATTAAGCCTAAAGGACAATCTACATCTTCTAAGCAAGATAAATACAAAGGAAGAAATTCAATACCTTCACGCCATAATTATGGAAAATCTGTCCATTATCGACCAAAATATGCTCTCTGTGATAAAAATGAGAAGATGAATCAACACAAAAATCATAGCAAACATAGGAAGGCCTACGTGGCTTGGGGAAGCGATATTGAATCCTCAAGTGATGAGGACTCTAGTGAGGATGAATAATCTACTGACTTGTGTATTTCAACTCGCTTCAATAACAGAAAGAAAAAGGAACACAAACCATCAAAGTATGATGAAGTGTGCCTCTCCGGTCATTATCATGAAAAAAAGTAGAAGGACTCTAAATCGTCAAGACATGATGAGATTTGTCTCTCTAGTCCTTATCAAGGAGGTAATAAAAATTAGGTAAACTCTTCTCAAAACAAATATATTGATGGATTGTCTCATTTAGAGTTACTTGATGCTTTTGAAAATTTACAAAGAGAATCTATTGAAGCTTTCAAAAAGTTGGCCTCAAATAAAAGAATCTTTTCATACTTAGAGGCAAATATTTCAGAAACGAAAAAGAAAATGGAAGCTTTGAAGCATTCTATAGTAGATAGTCAAAAAGTCAAAAATGAAAAAGATGACAATCCATTTAACTTTGGGTGTGAGACTTGCCATATTTGGCAAAAAGAAGTTAATACTCTTAAGGACAGACTAACCAAGGCACAACAAAAAAATTCCACCTTTGATATAGATCCAACAAAGTTTAACAAATATTTGAATCCACCTTATAAAAAGTACAACTTTGTTGAAAAGAAACTCAATAGAAAAGTGACATCTCTCAAAATATAACTTGTTACTACTGTTGTATGAAATGTCATATTATTGCCAAAGGCAAACTTAGGAGATTTATAGTCCCTAATGGCATTTATCAATGGTATCCTAAGTGCAACAATTGTGTTACTCACTCCAAGGACCCAACGAAGATTTAATACCTAGTTTGTCTTGTTAATGTTGCAGGAAAAATGTCTTGATTCTATGAGGAAGTTATGAGGCTTCATGTCTTGATTCTATGAGGAAGTTATGAGGATTCATTTGTAGCAAATTCAAGACATTTAATAGGTAACATAATCCAATATTATTGACCGTGTGATGATAAGAAAGATATGTATCATAGGAAGCATAAACAAGAAGTCTCTTATTGATAAAATAGTTGGTGATATCTCAAACATTATGAAGAAGAAGTGATTTGTGTTGTGGTTATTAACACTTTTTGCATTTGTCTAAACTCTTGTTCTAGAGTTCCTCGTGAAATGCTCGTACATGCTCCATGTTTACGGTGAGATTGTATCAATTCAATTTTTCTATCTCTATGAGTATGTCATTTCTTTTATCTGATTATTGTCAATATGGTTCAAATACATGTTTAATAGTATTTGTCTTTATTATTTTATGTGTGCATTCGCGTATATCACTTGTTCAACATGTTACAATTCATGAAAAATAATCTAATATGCATGCATTTCATTTACACCCATGCACAAGTTAAGTTTTATCACTCTAAACTTGGTCAAAAGTTGTAATCCAATATTGTCTTTGTGTTTTACACGCATGTGTCGACATATAATGCGTCCAGGTCGGCCTGAAAATTATTTTTTTAAACATCATTTCAAATTCGGTTCAGTATGTGCCAGACAAAAAAGTCGTATAGGCCGACACATCATATTAAGTCTTGAGTTTCCTTAGTCTTTTCTTTGATATAGGTCGGCATATGAGACGTATGTGCTGGCACGTAATCTATTTAGGCCGACACGTGTACACAAATAAGGATGTATTTTTTCCTTTTCATCTTCTTCTCTGATACCTAATTCTATTGATTCATGAACCCAACCTCAAAATTTAAATTTGTGGTCAATAATATCCCTACCCTCATCAATATTTCATATAATTTGTTAAATAAAAATAATTAACTGCCTATTTCTTCAAAATTATCTCTTACCTCTCATTCAAAGCTCACCACCTTTAAAAGAAAATTTTGTCACGGTTTCTTGGTATCATTTTTATCATCTTCATCCAAAATTCCATATATTGTGCGTGCCTTTGTGGTTTCTTTGCATTTTTCATTATCATAACATCATCCAAGGTAGGGGATGCACAAAATATACTCAAAACCTAACAATTTTGGTTTGAGCATTTTATCAAACACCTTTCGTGCGAGTTGAATTGGAAGAATTCTTGATGGATCCTAATATTGCAAGAGGAAAGGGTGTTGGTAAAGGAAAATAGAAGACTGTTGCATCCTCAAGTGCATTAGAATTTGTGTTTGATTTCGTTGACAAAGAGAATATGGAGTTCTTTGATGAAAAATGTCGATGTAGACATGTAACAAAGCAAAACTATTACAAGACAGTGACTGTTGGAGACCTTCACATTCCAGAGGTTGTGAGTCGACTCAATCATCAAGAAATCAACTACTTTATGCAGTTGACCCGATTATAATGAAGACGTAATTCGAGTATTTTATGTTGGATTGTTTGAGCATCGCAGGTCTGAGTTTAGTTTCTGCATAGGAGGTAAGGCTTACACTTTCACTAATGATATGTGGAAATTTGTGTTTGGCATCACTATGCATAATGAGCCATCGGCTATAGATTCAAGTTGTCACTCCGAATTAAAGTGGAGGCTTCACTCAAATGAGCAGTTAAAGGCACAAAGGAATGATGATAACAATGATGGGATAAACACAAGATATCTTAAGAGATTGTCTCGCATAATGCATTGGTTTGTTACTCACATATTACGTCCAACAAGTGGTAGATTCCAAGAGTGGATAACGCCGAAATACACGTCGCCTACATCCTTCTCAACCAAATCAAAATAAATTGGCCAAATTATTTTGTTTCCCGGATGTTTGTTATCAAAAAGTGAAACAAAGGTACTGCCTTCTTCTATCCCTATATGATTGCTAAGATACTCAACTACTTCAACATTGTAATTCTGAATTTGATGTATGTCTCTCCAAGTGAAAATTTGGAACTCAACAGACTCTGACCAATATGAGATACATTTGGGACACAGAAAGGAAAGTTTATTATTACCTTGTACCGTTATAAAAGAAAAGGATTTACAATTTTGATGATCCCGCTGAGTTTTATGACTTTGATGATGATCAAAGGGTTGACAAATATACTGGAGATATTAGTGGGGTTCCTCAAGGAGATGTTCCAATGGCTGATGCAGATCATGACGTAGATGAAACATGGTTGAATGCGGTTGCAGCTCAAAATAATGAAGATGAGTCGCATAGGGGGATAATTGGAAAAATAATTTGTGGACTCAACAAGGAGATCAATATATGGGATTTGATGTAGGTTTTGGCTCGCAAGATGATATGTACATTTCTGATAACTCTTTTGTGATAGCCATGCTTCAGAATATGCAATTGCAATAAAACCAAAGGTATGAAGAAGAGATGGCCTGGAGGATTGAGTTCCAAGCTGCTCAAACTGAACAATTCAGGCTTGTTTATGAGCAATCAAAATCTCACCACACATGTTTTGAGACGTTTGCATCACTTGCTACTGCATAATTTTAGTCCATTTGTGATGATGTCACTAGAAATAATGCATCGATGCAAGGAAGAATCAACACTATTGTTCGTACTTCAATTGAAAACCATGAGGAGGCCACAAAGTTTTATTAAGAAAGTCGTGACTCGGTGCATGGTGGTGACAAAACTGATCATAGGCGTCATGGTTGTCTTAAGGGTCGTTGAATAGTAGTGTTTCCTTTAGGTTGAATTTTTCAAGTTGTTGTGTTGTTTCTCATTTATGCATTCCTTAACATTTTATTCATGTTATGTTGTCTCTGAACTATGTTTTGTTTGGTTGAAATGTTTGAACAATTTTCACCCTTGCTTTATTTTGTGTAATATTGGATAATTATTGTGAAAATTATCTTCTATTTATGTTTCACATAATTGTTGCGTCATTTCATATATATGGGTATATGTGAGTGCACGTTTTTACTTTACAAGAACACCTCTATATGATATATTGATAATAGTGGTGTACTATGATACTTATCATGTCTTGTGCTTTCTCTTTTTAATGTTGTCAAATGGGGGGGGGGGGGGGGGGGGGGGGGGAGAGAATAGCGAGATGAATTTGGGAAGCACTCATTCAAGGGGAGCGTCAAATGAACAAACAAAATGCAACGTCGCAGTTTTTCCATAATAAAAAAGGGGGAGTATGTGAGTGAAACTTGCCTTTAGATATATTTTGTATGATGTCAAAAAAATAAGAATTTAACATTTTGTATATTAGATGGTATCTTTGAGTTGGTTTGGCACCCATTGCATTTAGAGATCTTAGGAATCATCTGAAACATGTTTGACATTGGTCTCATTCACTTAAAATAATTTTCTGCATAAAAATGAACTACATGTGCCAACACATATGGATTTCAAGCCGGCATATGTAACCCAATAATAAAACATGTAGTTTATATTTTGTACAGGCCGACACATACAGTCTTCAGGCTGGCACATACTGTAAGTTTTAATATTATGTGTCGACACATACGACTTTCAGGTTGACACATCTGCTTTAATATTAAAGGTTGTAGTCTATGTTTCTCATAGGATAACACATACTGCTATTTTCAATTCTATGTGCTGGCACATTCGTATTTCAGGTCGGCACATACTATTTGTTTGAGTAATTTCTTTTAGTCTTTTGATTCCCTTAGTTTCCTCTTTGCATACAAACTTCCACAACTATAAATACATCATTCATGCATCATTCCAACTTGATAAAACTATAAACACTTACCAACATTGCACTTCACCTTCATCCTCCAACCTATGCATAGACACTGATAAATCACACATAATCATCATTTGTCGAGGTGCCATCTAAGCGAGGTTTGATAACAAATAATTAGGTTTTTGTGTAACTGAGAATATTGAGTTGAGAATTGTGAGGGCTTTCATCTGGAAAAACATAGGGTTTGTCCTCCGAGATCTTTGGTAGATTAGGGGGTTTTATTCAAGACTTTCAAAAAAGGATTACGGCCAAGTGAAAAGCCTTCGGAGTTTGGTTTTCAAAGAAGTATTGAGAGAACAGTGAATTAAATTGAAATTGATTGTTTCAATAGTTACAATTTATTGTGCGTGAAAGAGCTTTAGAGTTTGGTATCCAAAGGAGTAGCAAGATTCGATAAATCAATTGATAGCTATTGTGTCTTGGTCTTGCTCAAGATAAAAAGAAGAGAAGAGATTGAATCAACAACAAACAGTTAGAGTTTGTAGGGTTGCTCTTGGAACACTTCTCTTGTAACTTTTTGCATAGTAAGAAATTATCATAATTCTAGAACAAAATTAGGGGAAGACATAGCTATAGCGAGGATCAATTAACTTCTTAAACAAATCCTCATCTCTCTCTCTCTCTCTCTCTCTCTCTCTCTCTCTCTCTCTCTCTCTCTCTCTCTCTCTCTCTCTCTCTCTCTCTCTCTCTCTCTCTCTCTCTCTCTCTCATCTCTTTACTTGTTTTACTTTTCATTAAGCAATTTGTTGAATTTCATTGATTGATCGATCGACTCGTAAGAATTTTTTTGTGACTATCTTTGTTTTAAATTGAGTGTTGATTAGTTTATAATCACTTGGATTATAAGTGCTTTTTCATAACAACAATACGCAAAGAAAAATTCTGAAAATTAGGTCGTACACCAAGTATTTGACAAATTGCATTGTTCATTATTTGTGCTTAATTCCATTGAAAATAGATTGCTAATAATTTGTTGTAAGCGAATAATATTGTGTTGTTTGTTTCAAGTGTATAAATTCATCTTATTGTTTCGTTTATTCCATAAGACTCTTTACATATCCAAATTCAAATAACTAAGTTCGTATAAACGACTTTTATTGATCTATATTAAAATCTTCTACTTATACTCTTTTTAAATAATTTTTTAAAATACAATTATAATTGATAATTTGTCTTCATGATTTATTCACCCCTTCTAAATAAATAGTTGTTATCTAACAGTAATACAAATGATAGAGCATTACCAAGGCCATACTTATCTCATGTTTACCACCCCCTAAGAATTCTCTTAGGTCAACATATCTATGCTTAAATCTGGTCTTTCATTCTAGAATGAAGCATATTTCCATGACATATTATTTTGTTTGTGAACAAGTCTAAATGGGAAATCTACATGTCTCTCATTCTAGCTGACACTCTCATAAAGCTTTGGCAACACAACAATTAAGGCACTGGTCGTCCCTCATTCTTAGTCTTAATCATAGGAAACAATTTATTTGTATCAGTACACTCTTACTATATTACATATTTTTTCTGTAATGTGTAATAATTATATTTGTATAAACATTAATTATTTATTTCTTTAAAAAATATTTTTATAAAATTGTGTACAAATAATTAATAAATTTAATATTTTAATCAATTTTTTAATTAATATAATTTAATCTATGAGATATTATATTTAGAGATGAAAATAATATATATCTTAAATGTAAAAAATATTAAATATTTATGTAATTTTACATTTATTAACTAATTGAATCTATAATTTTATCAAACATTTCAATTATTTTATTAATTATCAATCATCAACTATTAGTTATAGAATATAACCTACTCGTCATTAAAATCATGAATTATTAATTATAATTTATCAACTAACTTATCAATCAATTTCTATATTTTATTAAATATATCTTAAGTTTTTTACATACAAATTAAAAATATAAAGAAGATGTCAAAAGACATATAACTTTTAGCAAACTAATTTTATTAGTTTTTGGTGTGTTTCACTCTTATAAAGTAAAATTGAAAGAAGATATTGCTCAATTGACAAAAGCCTAGTTCAAGTCACAAAAATTTAATATTTTGGTTATACTTCATTTATCGATAAAATAATCGAAAAAGATGAAAATTCTATTATAAAAATAAAGTAATTGTCATTCATTTTAAAGATATTTTTTAATAAAAGTGATATTCCCTTAAAAAGGATGAAACATATCTTAGTAAATGGAGTATTAGTTTGACATAAGTACTTAAGTGATAAGCACAAAATGACATGGTTATTTTCTTGAATTAAAGATACATCATGGAAGATTCGTTACACACTTATAGTTGCTAAACTTCAAATACTCTAAAATAATTATTCAGAAATAACATGATCGATAATCAATACAGTGTTGGATTTGATCATATCTGTTTGATCAATTATAATATTTAATTAGTAAGACGTTTAAAAAAAAGTTAATTTAAAATACAAAAAGATATATTTGACCTATTTAATTTTAATGAATTGATCATCGGTTTATGTTTTTTTGTAATAAAAACTTTAATTATTTTCTGTTCTTTTTTTTTTTAAAATTAATCTTGCTGAAATTTTTTTATATGTTTATTAAATGATCTAATAGCACATGTTAAAGTAAATAATTATAAATATTATATTAGCAGTAGTGTATTTAATATCTTACAAACTTTATAAAAAAAACTTAAAAATTATGTTGAATACAAGACTTCTTTTTAATTAGTTAGGCTTAACTACTTAAGTGATAAAGTACCAAAAGATATGATTATTTTCTTAACTAAAACAAAGGTGGGGCTATGAAAGATTCGTTACATACTTGTAGTGGCTAAACTTCAAATATTCCAAAATAATTGTATATTTTCTATAATGCAACCATGGCTTTCACTTTCTAAGTTCTAACGGTCAAATAAAGGCAAGCAAAAGTATGTAGACTAATTAAGAGTGGAAAATATTGTAATTTTCATTTGTATCATGCTTAGAAAGTGATTAAGATTTATTTTTAAAGGCTTAAATAGGTTAATCTTTGATGTAATTTTCAGTGGTTATGGAAGATTTGAATTTATATGAGAATAGTCAAACTTTAACTTTTTGGTTTTTTTGGTCAACCATGGGTTTCATGAGTCAAGGATTGTGAAAATGAGTCTAAAGGAGATATTTGATCAACGAAATCAAGAGAAAGGATCAAAATCACAAATTTGGATTTGAAAATTTCATTGAGTTGTGAAATTTCATGTTCAAATGTCATACTTTGCAGGCCCATAACTTCTTCATCAAGCCATCATTTTCCATGCTCCAATGCTCAAATTAAAGAGAATGATGTATTCTATAACTTTGTCAATGTGGGATGATCTTCAAGAAGTGCATAATTTAAGAGATATGACTCCATAGAGTCATGACCTAAAAATCCAACACTTAGAGAAGTCTCATAAGTGTATTTGACCTAAAAAAGTGACCGACTTCATGGTCATTTTTCACAAAGTTCCCATTTGATTCAGCCAAAGTGGTCAACATGAAATTTGAAGATCATGTTTTAAGCTTTCCAAAATGTTTAAGATCACGTTTTTATCATGCTTGAGCTAGGAGATTCAAAGAGATGAAGTTGAACATTTTCACTTGAATTAGAGGTCATTTCTATGATAACCATAAAACTAAATCCTCATGCCATGTCTAGTTATCTTGCTTTTCAGGCCTCTAAACCCATAAATCCTTCCAAAATCAGATGATTACATAAACTTTAGGGACATTATCCAAGTGATTAAGGCTTTACTCAAGAAAATTTTCCATTTAAGGGAAAAAGATCACACTTCCATTCCCATAAAGCATGCTTTATGCAATTGTCAACTCTCCTTGAGCCTCTCACTTGTTTCCTGTGCACACACTCAAGCTAAAAGATCAGAGGAACATGTTTAAGTGTCTAACCACTCTATGAGGTATGATAAGTTGTATTGGAACTTGGATTTCTCAAGAATTACAAGTTGCATCTCAATTATGCCATAACTCCATGACTTGCAAACCTAGTTAATCTTTGCCCTCAACCTTTTACCTATAAATACAAAGATCATTAGCAGTCCAAAACACCAATTCACAAGCTCTCAAAACCTCTTAAACTCTCTAAAACCAGAATTGACGAAAAACCACCACTCTTGAGCTTTGAAGTCCATTTCTTCGAAACTCATCCACCTTGCAACTTTTGTGCAAACTAACTATCCATACACCTTATATACATCATATATAGTTCATCTAAAAACCAAAATAACTTTTGTAACATCACCATCATCATCATCCAACTCAAAAAACCGTGGCTGATAGTTGGACTTGGTCAGGGAGTTTCACCTTGCTTCAAGGCAAAGTAAGGGTTGGGATACACTCAGGGAGGTCCCAACAAGCTCAAGGAATAATCACTTTGCTTCTGGAAGCATCATAAGAGGAGTTGGACTTTCTCCAACTTGGTAAAAATTCCAAACTTTGAACTCTTTATTTAAACATCATTTGCATTCACATTAAAAAGGAAAATTGTAGATATCATGCATCTAAAGCTAACCATGTCCTTAGTTTTTATTTGAATTGACTGTGTGATGAGAATTTTGCTGCTGGACCATTAGGGTTTTGTTTTAGTACTGACAAAATTTTTTAATCTTTGAGTATTGGCTAGAATAGATTGCATGGTTGAATTCGTTATGAGATTTAGAACAAGTTTGGTGTTTATAGTTTTTGAAATAATTGAGAAACGGAGGAGTTGGCATTTTCAAAAAATGGTGTTGTTGTTGTTGGCCGCGCGAAGAAGATGAAGTTTCATGTTCAAATTTTCAAAAATGAGTTTATTTTATATTTAATGGATGGTGTTTCATAATTTGATGAAACAGCCACCCCGGTGGTAAAGAAAGCACACATGTAACCTTAGGGACCTGAGTTCGAGCCCTAGTGGTACCCTTTTGTGTATATATATATATATATATATATATATATATATATATATATATATATATATATATATATATATATATATATATATATATATATATATATATATATATATTCTTTTTTAACTCAATTTTCCACTTTGTTTTTCACCATTTATATTCAATTTCTTTTTGAAATCAAATTTAGTTTTCTTGAGCTAATTTTTTTCACATCCTCATTTATCACCCCTACTTCATAAATATTAAAAAATATCACAAATATATTTTTATTTCATCATTTTTAAATCAAAATGGTTACTTTTTAGGGTTTTAAAAGGGAATTTTTGATGATCTTTTGATTAATTTCTCAACTTTGTTCACCAAACTTGATCTTACCATGATAGATCTTGATTCTCATTTGATATCTTGACTCTTGAGTGAGCCTTTCATGATAGCTTGAGCCATTTTAGGGTTTTCTCACTCAAAATTCACACTAAATCATGAAACATGTTCAAAATCAGAAGTTATACTCCATGACTTTCAATTGTGATTGTGATGCATACATTTGTTTCAAACATCTAACTCATCGATGTTTTCACAAAATTGTCTTACTCTTGAATATATTTCCTTCATAAACTATTTTAAAATATAAACCATAAAACCAAACAAAAAACATGCTTTTAACTTTCACTCTTTTGTCACAACTTTTACCAAATAAAACCCTTGGATTCTTAGCAACTTGTATGATCATTGCTTGTGTGAATAACATGTTCCCTTAAGATTTCTTGGGTTCATTTTAAATCTTTCATGAATTTTGAATCAAGATAGACATTAGGATCTCAATCCAAGAATGACAACATTAGGGTAGACTTTCCCCCACAATCTCAACTATAGGATCAATCTTTGTATGACAACTGTTGTACCCCAAAATTTGCCCTCCCATATTTCTCAAAATATTTCAAGAAAAATTCCCACTGTCCCTAAACTCGAATTGACCCGAACACCTCCAACGGTGGTGCTACCTATCTCTCAATGGTGGGATGGCACTACCTTAAGGACATTTACACAGCCTAATTCCTTAGGGTAGGTGGATGACTCGTAGATACTTGCTCTATTCAAAAACAAATCAAAACTCTTTTCACACCGACACTTTCAAAAAAAAGCTTTCAAAACAATTTTTCAAACACTCTTGAGGACTGATACAAGAGTCGATCTGAAATCTTTAAATGAAACTTTTTCAAAACCCACACACATTTGAAAAGAAAACACTTTTGAAAACACAATGAGCAAGTATCTCAGAGCCCATGGATAACCATGGATAGAAAGGGTGCTAACACCTTCCCTTTCTATAAATTTACCTCCCGAACTGAGAAATGTTCTCATAAGGAATTTTGCTGTGCTTTTGTCCTGTCCATGTTGGAGAAAATAAAAGATGGTGGCGACTCTTGCTTCCGCGACATTTCGCGAACCAGCGTTAAACAGTTAGTTCCAGATCCACCGATCACAGAACTGGCGACTCTGCAGGGGATACTTAAAGTGAGGTGTACCTTAGGACTAAGGTCACTTGTGTTTTCAATTGTCTGAATTGTTTGCTTTATTATTGTGGGTACTGTCTTGGGAGTTCTATAGATCCTAACCCGGATCTGGGGGATACCTTCTTAGAAAGTAGCAACAAGACTGTGAGGGAACTGTGCGGGGTATACCGACATGGTTGAAGCAGTCTGCTACGTTGATGTGGCACTTTGGTGAGTACCGGTAACCCTTGAGTCCAGTCAAGGAGAGTACGGGGCCGCCGCGTGGTGTCGTGAAGCATCAACTGACCTTAGGAACCTTAATTGAACCATCTTGGCCTCTTTAGGGTAGTGAGATAACTGACTTTGGTGCAGTCCGAGGTTGGTTGATACTCGATACTACACTCAATTGAGGTTTGTTTTATTGGAATATTTCGGTCGCCAGTTCAGTGGCTAAATCGAAACGATGAACAATGAAAGCAATCCAATGATATTGGGACCCTTAGAACCCGGTTACTTCTGATAGGACAGGTTGAGCCCACCAACTTCAAGAGGGTAATACCCAGACCCCATGCTGGCCTAAACTCTAAGGGTTGTGGTGTGACTTGTGTGATTTCGTACTTGACTACTTGCATGCTTGTTATCTGACACTTGAGTTCCTTGCAGGTTTTGTTTACAGTCCTTAATTTGGACTCATAACAGGGTTACTTATATCACCCCACGCATAACATGACATCATACCATCATACCATTGCATACATCCTACATAAGGACTAATCCATTTCAAGGATCTCAAGGGTCTGTGATGCAGGTCATGATGAATCAAACTGTATAGCAAGGTGCAAAGGGGATTTATTTTCCTCTAGCCAAAGTTGTCAGGGGCTATGACCCACTAGATATGGTGAGCCTTGACCCTTGAAGAAGGACTCTCAACAACATGAAGTTCCTTCAATCAAGCTACCAGAGTCCAATACTAACAATCTTCTTGTTTACCCCGCGAGATCCTTGAAAACATCGCATGCATACATACATATCATTGCATTACAGGTACCCTTTTTGACAGGTCACTCACCTTCTTCGCTGTTTATTTCAGCAATGGCTTCCCAACAAGATAACCAGGGTCCTCATGCTCAAGAGACTTAGTTCAGGGAGATCTTCTTAAGCCTATCCAAGGGGCAGGAAGAGTTGAGGACACTCCTCGTGGGGAATCTGGCCAAGAAAGGTCCCGAAGATGACAAGGACGAACGGCTGAAACGCCTACAAGCTGAGGTAGATACAATGAAAACCCAGATGCTGGAGCGAAGGGCTCTCATCCAAGGTTTAGCTCGGGAGCAAGGAGAGTTGAGGACCATGATCAGCCAGCTTCATCAAGACATGAAGCAACCAGTCCAAGTCAGGGACCAGGTCTTTGATCAGCTTCCAAGAGGACAAGAATCTGGTATGGTGAAGAATAGACCTCTCCAAATTGCTACCACTTCACAAGCCAAGCATCAACCTCGCCCAGAGCAACAGGTTGATCAGAGTAAGCCAAGCAGGTCCAAGAGGCAATTTACCCAGCTCAACATGCCGTTGTTTCAAGCTCTACAACACCTGCTGAGGTTGAATCTGATTACACTAAGGGCTCCTCCCCGGAACCCCAACACATCTGCTCCTAACTATCATCCCAACAAAAGATGTGCATACCACTCTGATAGTCCGGGACATAACACTGCCGACTGCTGGGCTCTGAAGAACAAGGTCCAGGATCTGATTAATGAAGGAGTGGTGGATTTCACCCAAATGGGTCAGGCTGAGTGCTTCTACCATCTCTACAGGATTCACCATTTGAAGTGACAAGCCCTGAGACTAGAAGAATTTTGTTCATTCGAATGTTCAAGTTGTAATTTTCTTTTGATTATTCAAACAATTATCATGTCAAACGTTGTTATGTCATTAATGCATCGCATATGTCTGTTTTGAATAAATGTATTCACATTCGCTATATTCAAACTGCTTTCATTTTTTGATGTCAATTCTCAATTAATAATTCTAAGCCTCTTAAGGGAGGATGACGAAAACGATACCATGATCTTTACAGTATGCTTTTGAACGAACCCCGCTGATGAGGTACAGGCATTGTTTCAATTCCTAAACACTGGAGTTATAAGGAAGATAATCCCTCGTCAACCCCTCTGAGCCAAAGAAGTAGGAGTTTTTCTTTTCGAAAATTAAAACCCTTTATCATAACCTGGGGCAGGGTAGTTCTCTCAGTTGATCCAAGTGCATAACAAATGGCACCAAAGAGGTCCTTACAAAAAAAAAAGACAGTGATGATTCCGAATAATCATAAGGATAGGCAATCATTATATCTCAAAAATAAAAACCCAATAAGTCAAAACCTTTGAAGGAGACTTACAAAACTGGGGCATCCCGCTGACTGTAATCACAAAAGAAACAGTTCAGGCAAAATTTAGGGATAGCGAAATCAAAAAGAAAGAGGTCATACAAACCCTCAACAAAAACAAAAAATGACTGCCTATTCAGAATAAATCATCAATATCTGAACCATCATTGGAACATCAGAACAAAGACTCAAACAAGGTCTAACGCACGATCAACTGAGTTTAGGTTTGAAGAACATCACGAAGAGCGGGTGGGTACAAATATAATTTGAGCCTTTATCCTTTGTTTCTTAAACCGTGAACCAGGCTACGTTATAACCCTTAAAAGTCCTAGCTGAAGCATGGGTTAGTTCGAAAGCATACTGTTACAAAAGGTATCCTGACTCCTTAAGGCTCACGTTAAAATAACGAGTTGACATCACAGTTTACAAAACTTGCTTGTTTTACTAAAAAATGCATTTTCAAAAACTTCAAGACAGACATAAGCGTTGCATTTTTAACATAACCTTGTTTGCATATGACTTTCTGTTTGAACAACGGAGAAATTCGCACGACGAATATCCAGTGAACAAAAGTCTTCTCAACAAGAGGGTCCCCTCAAGTGGAAAAACACACTACGCCAAAAATGATTTTTTGTATCACCTAATTTAATAGCACTTTTAAAAAAAATGCTATTAAAATGGAAAAAACACATTTATAATAGCACTTTTTAATCGGGCGCTATTATATAATACAGACTATGTAATTATGATAGCACTTTGTACCAAAACGCTATTATTAAACTTCTTTAAGATAGCATTTTGTATAAAACGCTATTATTTGACTACCTATATAATAGCATTTATTAAAAAGCTCTATGTTATATATAATAATGAATTAATTAATTAATTGATAAAAAAAAAACAAAACACATTTTCAGAAAATTGGGTTTCCCGCATCCACTCACCGCCAAAAACAAAAACACTATCTTCCTCTGCTTCCTTCTTAGCCATTGATTCTCCCAACTGATTCACCGCCGTCAAATCTTCCTCTGCTTCCTTCGATTTTCATTGATTCACCGCCGTTAGTCATTGATTTACCACCGTCATCCCTTCCTTCGGTTTTCACCCGGATCCATTCTTCAGCCATCGGATTCACCATCGATTCAGATTCAGATTCACTTCTCAAACGACACTCAAACAGAAGGAGGAAACACCGAAAAGAAAGAACAACCAAATCTCATTCTCCGTCGAACTCAACCCTTTGTCATCTCACCTACGTTGTCGTCATCCCTCTCTTCATTTGTATCCGGTAATATTTCTTTTTTCAGTTTCTGCTATCCGTTGATTCTCCGTGTTGTTTGTGAGCGTTATGATGTCTTTGTGTTGACGGATATTCGTGATTTTGAGTAGCTGTAATGAGGGTTTGTGAGGTTAAGTTGCAGTTGTGAGGGTTCATGAAATTTGAGTGATAAGGCTTGTGTTATTGATGTGTGCCTGAATGGTGAGAGATGAGCTGGTTATTGATGTGAGCAGTTGTGAGTAGTGGCATGAAGTGTAAGGTATTTGGCCATTGAATTAGTTTTAACTAAGGTCTATGTGTTGAAGTTGTGTGCAATTTTCAATTTCTAGTCCTAGTTAACCGTAAATATCAATGTTGAGAGAGATTACACGGTGGAAAGAGTTGTATTTGAGACCAGCCCATGATTATGGTTTTGAATGAGAAGGAACTGATGTTGAGTTTATGAGAGGCGGAAGTGATATCTAGTGGGAATTGAATGATATAAGTGCTATGCCATCTGAGTTGAGTGCAGAAGAAAGAATGTAGACATGGAAGAAGGAAGAGAAGAGAGGAATGAAGTTTTATGGAGAGCAAAAAAGTCAGTACATTGGTTGAAGATGAGTTGAAAAGTTTGTTCTAGTTTGAGTGATAAGGCTTCTGTTGTTTTGGTGTGATTTAGTCACAATTAATTGATTCTTCTTTTCAATCCAAGCAAAAATTGGCATTTCGTTAATGTTGGATGTTTTTTTGATTTCAGGAAAAACTTGATCAGTGGCTCTGTAGACAACAAGAGGGTGGATCAAGACTTGCAAACTTTGATATAATTAACTACATTCAGGTTGGTTTCATCACTGTTCTATGTTTTTCATACAATGTTGAGGTTTTATTATTGTTCTCTGTTTTATCATTGTCTTTTGACATGATTCTCAATCCTAAACAAATGAGTTTAATCAACAACAATGGTCTCATATTAATCTCACTATGGTTTTTGCTCCACTTTAGCTCTAATCTTCTGCTCCAAAACAGAAACCTCAGTTTCAAGACCAAACATTCTATTCAAAGCATGCATATTCTCAAGTGTTTCACTCAAAGTCCTACTATCACTCCCATCACATCTCAAATGTTGCATTGGACCATGAAGCATTTTATTCACTATACCTCTACCAAGATCATCCACTGCTTTTTGTGTCTTCTTATTTATATCCTCATCACTCATTTTACCTAAACATTTCTCAACCTCAGCAATCCTTAACCTTTCAGCATAAGCTCTCAGTTTCTTGATAGTAGGAACAGTTCCTAACGAGTCTCTCCATGCTTCGAATTGGCCTGATTCTTCGCCGATGATCACTTGTGCTTCCATTGCTTTTCTTAGTCTGTCCTCTTTGTTATCAGCCACTACCTCTTTAAGGTTGTCGACATTGTAAACTTTGACTGATTCGAGGTCATCGACGCACGAACCTACGTTCCTCGGAACAGAAATATCGACGAAGAGGCGCTTTCGTCCCATTTCTTCGCTTGCGAAAGGAAGTTCCTTAACATGTTGTTTTAAAATCAAAGGATTCTCTGATGCCGTGCTTGTGAAAACTACATCCGCTTCGCCTACGCATTTGAGCATATCAGAAAGCGGTTTGTAGATTATCTCGACATCGTTTATTTCATCGCGGGTCGCAGATACTCTCTCTTCGGTTCGATTAACTACTACCATCTTTTTACACCCTTTTGCAACTAAATGCTTGATCACAAGCTTCCCCATTTTGCCAGCTCCAATAACTAGCATTCTTGCATTTCCATGTGAGGCTTGATCAGGTAACTTCATCACTGCCAACTCGACCGCAGCCGAGCTCACAGAAACTGCTCCGGCCGAAATGTTGGTTTCGGTTCGGACTCTTTTGCCGACGGTGATTGCGTGCTTGAATAATCCACTGATGTTTCTTCCAAATCCATTAACTCCTTGTCCTGCTTTCACAACTTGCTTGACTTGTGCAAGGATCTGACCTTCTCCCATTACAAGAGAATCAAGTCCTGCTGATACTTCAAAAAGGTGTTGGGTTGCATCTTTGTTGTATAGCAGAAATAGATACTGTGAAAGCTCTGATGCAGGTATGCCACTTGTCTGCAAAACAAGATTATCCAATATGTATCAATGCACTAGAATATAAAAACAACTAAGGATGTGTTTGCATAAACAACTTAATTAACCACTTATCTCACACAAGTCCTACTCCCTAGCTATGTATACAGGTTATCCTCAGGTGGCTTTATAATTCTCAATGGAGCTTTCTTAGATAGAATTCTCAACTATCTTTTCTTATATATAATCCTCATCACATAATGCTTGAAAGTTGAATGTGAAATTTTCTGTTTGTTTGCATTGTCATAATACCCACTTATTCTGTTTTAAAAATTTAACCCTTCTGGTATACGTAGCTGAACCCAAAAACAATTTCTAGCTTAAAGTAAACAAAATTTCAGTGCTGCATCCATACTAGGAGGCTATTTATGAACAACTGCAAAATGAAACATCTCATCCATTTGGTGAGGAATATAGGCCTTACTTACACTTGTCCAAGTATGCACTCCACCCTTGAAGACGGTATTCGCGAGCTGCTGCAGCTGGATTCGCTGCCTTGATGATGCCACGCCCGACGATAATAATGTCACTACCTCTATCATGGATCACCTGAACGAGAAAAACATTTGGTGAGTTTTGAAGAAAAGTAGTACAAGAATGTGCAAAACAGCACAAAGTAACAGAAATACGATGAAATATAGATGGCAACGTGCGTAAACTTACAGAATATGGAGTATTATATTGTTGCCCTAGATCATCACCACTAATCGCCATTTGAACTCCAGGAGTTGCGTGAATGAAACAAGGATTTATCAGTGCCCCAGACCACAATGCTGGATTGACTGAGATGAAGCCAATAACAAAGTCGGAATGATCCTCGGCAATTTTCACTGCAGCAGATGTGTAATCTCCCTTGGCAAGGTTACCAGCTGAACTCATTTCAGCAAGTAGCAACAAACCCTTTCCGCGAGGCAAACCCTACACATTGTTCATTTAACATGTTAGACAAGAATTTTTTTTGTATAATTTGGTTGTTAGAACCAATTTTTAACTAGTTATATATGTTACTTGTTAGGAAATATGGATCGAAAATGGATGTTTGCCAATTGAGCGTCAAAAGAATATGAAGATGGAGTTCGTGAGTTCGTTAGGTTTGCTATTGCTCATGCTGAAGACACTAGTAAAATCATATGCCCTTGCTTAGAATGTTGTTATACGGATGTTAGTGCAAATGTTTTGGAAGATCACTTAATATGTAATGGAATTGATAAAAGCTACACATGCTGGATAATGCACGGGGAAAAAAAAACCAAGTCCACAAAAAGGAGCAATGGGAGAGATTCATCAAATGATTTTGAAAAAGATACGAATTATGCGTTTGATCGAGTTGAAGAATTTGTCAATGTAATTGAGGAAGATCTTCGTGATTGTCCTCAAATGTTTGAGCGGATAGTAAGTGATGCAGAGACTCCGTTGTATGATGGATGTACTAAATTCACAAGACTGTCAACGGTCTTAAAGTTGTATAACTTAAAAGCACGCCATGGATGGTCCGATAGGAGCTTCACAGACTTGTTGACTCTGTTAAAGGATATTTTTCCTGAGAACAACGTGCTCCCTAGTCGAACGTATGAGTCTAAACAATTGTTATGTTCTATTGGCATGAGTTACGAGAAGATACATGCTTGTCCAAATGATTGCATTTTATTCCGCAAGGAGTATGCATCGTTGAATATGTGTCCTAAATGTAGTGCCCCACGCTATAAGAAGAAAGAAACAGCTCCAGCCAAAATGCTATGGTATTTTCCGATAATACCAAGATTTAGGCGCATGTATCATAATGCAGAAGACGCAAAGAACTTAACATGGCATGAAAATGAAAGGGTTGTTGATGGAATGCTCCGACATCCCGCAGATTCTCCTCAATGGGCAAAAATTGATCATGATTACCCAAATTTTGGGAAGGAAGAAAGAAACCTACGTCTTGCATTGTCTACTGACGGAATAAATCCTCATGGTATTCAAAATAGTAAACTTACTTCTTGGCCAGTCATTTTGTTGATTTATAACCTACCTCCATGGCTATGTATGAAGCGCAAATACACGATGTTGAGTATGTTAATTTCTGGGCCCAAGCAACCAGGAAATGATATAGATGTATACTTGGCTCCATTAATTGAAGATTTAAAGCATATGTGGGAGACAGGTGTGGAGGTATATGATGAGTATAAAAAAGAATCCTTCAACTTGAGGGCTATGTTATTTGGAACAATCAATGATTTTCCTGCCTATGGGAATCTATCAGGCTACAGTGTCAAAGGAAAATTTGCATGCCCCATATGTGAAGATGGTACACATTCAATACGATTGGAGTATTGTATGAAGAATGTATTTCTTGGACACCGTAGATTTTTAAATACCAACCATCATTTTCGAAAATGGAGAAAAGCTTTTAATGGTGAATCAGAAGAAAATAGAGCTCCTTTGGCTTTGACGGGTGATCAATTATACCAAAAGGTAAAGCTTTTGAGCACTAATTTTGGAAAGCCATTTTCAAGTGAACTTGTAAAGGGAGGATGGAAAAAAAAAGTCAATTTTCTTTGAATTGCCGTATTGGAAGTCATTGTATGTTAGACATTTCCTTGATGTGATGCATATAGAAAAAAATGTGTTTGAAAGTGTCGTTGGTACATTACTCAATCTTCCAGGAAAGTCTAAGGATGGCATTAATGCAAGGTTAGACCTGCAAAGTATGGGATTAAGAAATGAGTTACAGCCGGTTAAGAGGGATGGGAAGCGTACATTTCTACCTCCAGCAGCTCATACTCTGTCAAGAAAAGAGAAAAAGATCTTGTGTAAGGTTCTTCACAATGTTAAAGTTCCAGAGGGCTACTCATCAAACATTAAGAGTTTGGTATCTATGAAAGATCTCAAATTGAAGGGTTTAAAGTCTCACGATTGTCATGTTTTAATGGAGAACTTTCTTCCAGTGGCTATACGTTCCATTTTACCTGAAAATGTGCGATGGACCATAACTAAACTTTGTTTTTTCTTCAAAGCTATTTGTAGCAAAGTTATTGACCCTGAGAAGTTACCGACGTTACAAAAGGAAATTGTTGTCACATTATGTGAGCTTGAGATGTATTTTCCACCCTCATTTTTTGACATAATGGTTCATCTTACAGTCCATCTTATAATGGAAACACAATATTGTGGACCAGCTTATATGAGGTGGATGTACCCGATTGAGCGTTACATGAAGATAATAAAAGGGTACGTGAAGAATCGAAGTCGACCAGATGGTTGTATTGTTGAACGATATTTAGTTGAAGAAGCCATTGAGTTTTGTACTGAATACCTCTCTAATATTGAGCCCATAGGGATTCCAATGTCACGACACTCTGGAAAAACAACAGGGGAAGGGATTGGTGAAAGTAAACTAGTAACCATGTCAGACATCGAATTGGAGCAATCACACTTGTATGTTCTACACAATGCTGATGAGGTTGAGCCATATGTTGAAAAGCACAAAGAAATACTTCAAAGTTTGAACCCTAATAAGAGTGAAAATTGGTTAACAAGAGAACACAATCGAAGTTTTATACCGTGGCTAAAAGAACACATTTTTTCAGAATTTGCTAAAAATCCTGATTCAATTTCAGAAAGATTGAGATGGCTAGCAAATGGTCCAAATTCAAATGTTCTATCGTACTCTGGTTATATAATTAACAAGTATACATTTTATACAGAAGAACATGATCATCAAAGCACTGTGCAAAATAGCGGTGTCACACTCGTAGCTGAATCTGTGCATATCTCAAGTTCCAAAAATAGAAATCCCGCATTTTCCAAATTGTCATATTTTGGGGTCATTGAACGTATTTGGGAATTGGATTACTCATGCTTTCAAGTGCCCGTGTTTGGTTGCAAGTGGGTTGACAATAACAATGGCCTTCAAGTTGACCCTGGGTTCATGAAGGTCGATCTTAATAAAGTAGGGTATAAAGACGAGCCTTTTATTTTAGCATCACAAGCTCACCAAGTGTTCTATGTCACTGATCCTGCTGATGAAAAGTGGTCTATTGTGTTTCTAAGTAACAAAATAAATGATCACACCACTCCAAATATAGATGTTGAGGATGACCCTTTCTTTAATACTTCACAATCCCTTGAGTCTGAATCAATTATAGATGATATTCTTTATATGAGAAACGATCACAGTGATGGGATTTGGATCAATCCATCATTTTATGTAACTAGAAAACATAAAAGTAGGAATCCAACTACAAGGAAGAGGAAAAGGCCGACTTAATCTTGTATGGTTTATTTATTTGTTTTTCATTTTTTTATTGTTATTGCTTCTTAATGTTATTCTTGTATGGTATATAACTTTTTAAATTTTTATAGGTGAAATATGGCTTCTATTGATGATGAAAGTGGTTCATCTAGTAAGAAAACAGTTGGTAAACGTGGTGTGACCCGATTGCAAAAAATTCACAAAGCCAAAAGCAATGGAAAGAGAATTGAGGTAAAATAGCTAGAGTTTTATGATACTGTTTACTCTCTTGGCAATTTTCCTTTTACTGAACTATGTATGAGTGATGGTTACATACATGATTATCTTTTATGAGTTAGTTGTTTGAAACTATTTGAATGTTAAACACTATTAGTGAGACTGTTGATTCTTTATTTGCACTTTAATTTTGTTATAGGTTCAATGGAATAACAGAGGTCAACCAATCAAGCATAATAGCAAGACTTTTGCTAGTTTCATTGGTGTCACAGTTCGTTGGTTAGTTCCAATAAGCTTGGACAATTGGAGCGCGAAAAAAAATAAAGAGGCTGTGGGGTTTATAAACAAAACATTTGGGATGAAATTGAAGTAACACACTAACTTAAGCTAGTTGTAAAATTTTAATTTTGTTAATCTATCCATTGGGATGTTTAAATAAACTGAACTATGTTTTAATAAACTGAATTATTTGCAGAAAGCTTTTATAATTGGCGAGGAACATCGTGCCTTTGTATATAGAGAAGCTGGAAAGTTGCACAGGGCATTCAGAACAAAAATGGCGAGGTCATATCTAAAAGATAGTAAGGGTGGTTTTGTTAAACATCGTCCGGCCAAATATTCTTTTTGTATAAAACAAGATGATTGGGATAAATTTGTAGCCCAACATATGACTGCAAAGTTTCAGGTAATACTTTTATCACTTGGATATGGATCCTTAAAGTTTTGCATGATTATAGTATTAGTGATAGTGTTGTGGGATGCATTTTTTATAATAAATGCAGAAAGTTAGTGATGAGAATCGAGAAAGAGCGTTAAATCCTCAACATCCCTATAGAAAGTCACGTTTAGGGTGTGATCGTCTTGAAGCTGATATGGAAAGTATGTGTATAAATGTACTATACAATATTATAAAAAATTTTAATTGCTATGTTAATTTGTAAAAATGTATATACAGGTAGAAGAGTCAGAAGTTGGTGAGATAAACCGTAGTCAAGTGTGGAAGGCTGCACGCGTCAATAAGAGCGGGGTGATTGATAATGAGAATGTTCAAAGAGTTGTGGATCAATGTGTAAGTCGAATTTTAGATGTGACACTATAGATGTTATTTCCAAAATGCTCACATTATAGATGTGACACTTTTTCTATACTCATCATTGTTACCGAATTTGTATTTTGTTAGTTAGTTTGAAGTCATTAAACTCGATTTTCCTTAATTAATTGAGTCTTTGTGTCTTATTTTGATAGAATAGCCATTAATTGCAACTTGTATCTAACTATTGGTTATTTCTTTTATACTTATCAATGTCAGGAGAAGTTAACAGAAGCTCTATCTGAAGAAGAGAGACAAGACCTTGGTCCCACAAACATATTATTTGAGGCTCTTAATCTCCCAAACTACTCTGGACGTGTTAGGACTTATGGTTTTGGGGTATGTTCTAGGGACATATTACCACGCCAAAATCGCCCCACACAAATGGATTTTGAAAAATTGTATGGCTTTTGTAATTCACTCAAAAGTAGATTGGAGGTGCTAGAGAGAGAAAAGATTGAGAGAGATAAGTTGGATAGAGAGAAGCTAGAGAGGCAACAAACTGAAGAAGTGGAAGAAAGGCAACAACCTAAACAAGTGTCAGAGAGGTTGCAACAACCTGAAAAAGTGGCACAGAGGCAACACCTTGAACAAGTGGTAGAAAGGAAACAACCAGAAAAAGTAGCTGAGAGTCGACTACCTAGTGATAAAGGTTCTTGCAACCCTGGATCATTTGGCAACATTCCCGAGGTAATTGGTTTCTTTATTATCTCTCAAATTCGATATGTTTGTTCTTTCAATAATGATGTTAATCTTTTTATTCATATCTTATTGGTTTAGGGTCTCTTTCCTGTTAATATATATTTATCCTCCCCGAGTCGTTGTTTGGTTGCTCGTGGAAAACTATATAACACCAAAGGTAACACGGTACATGGCATGACGTTACCACCTGGATATGTCAAGGTTAATATCGAAGTTGCTATTGTGCCAAATGCCCCATTGCCTATATCTGTTGAAGATGGAGATGTATCCATGGTTGGTCAAGCAATAGGAACAATTGTGCCATGGCCAACGAAACTTCTTGAATTTGTTGCTGAATGTGAAAAGGTAAATTACTTATAATCAAGTTGCTTGATCGCTACTTGTTTTATTATTTGATCACTAATATTAATTAATACAACTTTTTAGATTCCTGGTCAATCCCAAAACAAAGGTAACAATATTCAACACAGTGTTGAATATTCAGTTTCATCACCCAACAAAAGTAACAAAAAATTCAAAATCGAAGAGTCTCCTAGAGTTGGCGGTTCAGCTGGTATTGCAAATTTACCTTTCCTTGATATGTATGTGAAAAAGATGATGAGGGTTGGATCATTAATTCAAATAAAAATGGAGGAAAGTATATTTGGTGAGGAGTTTTTAGAGCAACTACGTGTAGAGAGTATAAAGGAGATTCTTGATCACAATTGGTTAAGTGCATCTATTATCACTGTATTTTCCAAGTACCTCTATTATTACAAATATTCTCTTATTTGACAAATATATTATTAATATTAATGTTATTTGTATTGTTGACTAATATTCACATTGGTGACAAATATATTAATATCAATTGTTGTTCATTTCTAGGTATTTGTATGACAAGTTTATTAGTCCAAATGGATTAATAAATAAGTTCTCTTTCATATCTCCACATGTATCACGGGAGGATAATCTAGGAAATGGTATAGCAAAAATACTTTTGAAAGATGAGGAGTTCAAGGATAAGATGATTCTTGCACCTTGTAATCTAGGGTGAGATTTATATTCAAAAAGTTATTAAATTAACGAGAAAAAACTCTAATGAATGTGAATCTTTAATGCAATATTTAAATGTTGGGTGCAGGAAACATTGGGTGTTGCTTGTCATCAATCTCAATGCAGAGGTGATATATTACATGGATCCGTTGAATGGTGAGCCAACAAAACATCAAAATTTTAAAACAAAGTTTGAGAAGTGAGTATAGACTCTTTTAATTTAAAATTTATGTACGTATTATTATTTATATAATTACTCATTTGAAGTTAATTTCATTTTGTTAGCGCTTTGCAAATTTATCGTGCTAATAGTAGTTCTAAAGTGCCTAAAGTGTCAAAGTCAAAGAAAATCTCATGGCAAAAAATAAAGGTATGTGTCTAAATTAATGTTATTTTAAAACAATTATGTGGAGTAAAATTAATCGATATAAATTTTTTTTTTGTAGTGTCCTCGTCAAATTAATGGCGTTGATTGTGGATACTTTGTAATGCGATTTATGAAAGAGGTCATCATGGAAAATGAATTTATGATCCCCACAAATGTACGTGATTTTAATTATTATTATTATTCTTTTGTAAATTAAATTAATATAATTTAATTCTAACACGATTAATTGTTGATGTTTTCATATTTGAAGTACTTTTTTGACCACAAATGTCGTACCTACTCTCATGATAAGTTAATTGAGGTTAAGGAGGATTGGGCTACTTATGTGGTGGATGATGTTTTCGGTGAGTTTTTCCTTGACTTGATACTTGATAAACAAGACAAATATTACTCATGGATTTAGAGTTTAAATGTTTTGACTTAGATGTTTAATTTTAATTTTTGAGTTGGATTTAGAGTTGTCGTATAAATGATTTTAGTATTTTATTGGTTTAGAAGATATGGCACAGAGGTACTGAGTGTTCTTTCTTGGTCTCGAATTTAAATTTTGAAATAGGAAAATACGGAAAAATGACTTATATCTTATTGTATGATTGATTTATAGTTTTCCGTTTCTACTTGAAATTTTTAGATATTCGTAGTAACAATTGTAAGGTGTTTGATATCTAGTTCTGGATCATGAAAAGAAAGTTACACACAATTAAGTGTTTATGTATATTTTGAGAATTTGAATTATATTCTGTTTAGTGTTTATATGCATCTAATAATGGAAATTGTGGTCTATATATTTACAAGTCATGTTCTTGTTAGACTTAATTAGTTCAATTATTGCATTAGTTATATCGATTTATTGTTATTAGTTTATAATAATCATTCCTTATTTTATGCGCTTCTTGTTAGACCCATATTAAATGTTTGATTATTCTTTATATGTTGAATTAGTTTTTATTGTACAATACATAATCAATATTCCTTCTATGATACAGGAAAACAAGAAGCAATTATTTTGCCTAATTAGTGATTGTATCTATGAGTTCAACGCTTTTGGATCATGAAGGTGGTTACTACATGGGATTGTTTTGTTATCCTTTCTTATTTTTTTGGTGTTTTGTTTAGAGAATTTGATTGTATGTTTTTGGATTTGGATTGAAGTACTCATAGATGGGCATCTACAAATTTGGCTATGCAAACGCCCTCTTAATATTCTATATGTTATGATATTTGGAAACAATAGGATTTGGTAATTTAAAATGTTATTTGGTATTTGATGGATCATAATATATATGCAATGAGTAACTTAAAGCGTTATTTGTGTTGAATTGAATATAGTTATTTTATATTTACACCAAAAAAAATGATTGTGTAAGAAAACATATTGTACTGTACTTATTAAAAATATTGTACCAAATATGTACCATTTATTAGCACTTTATTTGAAAGCGCTATCAAACATATGTTATATATTAGCACTTTTTGTTTAGAGTGCTATAAAAAAACAAACAAAAAACATGCAAAATACTGACTTTGATAGCACTTTAATTAAAACGCTATTATAAATTGGTACTTTAATAGCGCTTTTAAAGTGCTATTAAATAAGAAATATTTACAATAGTGGCGCGGTTAATAGCACTTTTAAGCGCTATCAAAAACAAAAAAAGCGCTATTAAATAGCTTATTTGGCGTAGTGACACTTCCAACCAAGGGGCAGACGTGATCATTGTCCGTCATATGGGGCAGTTAAGTCAAGATTCAGAGAATCTCTCAAATACCAAATAGCCTGGGGCAAATCTCCGTCTAAGTCACTTGGGGTATTGGACGATCAAACGAAGATCTTCTGGTGGCATGGCAACACAACAACAGGGGCACCTCCCTACACTCTGAGAGCGTGGACATAGTCGAAAAAATACTACGCAAAATCAAAGACCCGCTAGGTTGATACACCTAGGCAAAAATAACGGATGAAATCTGTACACCCGGCAAGTCGAAAACCTGAAAAGACGGCTTGGGCAAAAATGGGTATCCCGGTGGACTGAAAACCCGAAAGGGCGGTCCAGGCAAAAATTAGGGATCGAAGCGTACGACTATGTCCCGGTATCTCGTCACTTGCCTACCAGAAGAAGATTTGTCAAACGGCAGTCATCAAACACCTTCACAGGTACCTTCTTATCCAACAGAAACTGGGGCAATAATGAGTTGTCTAAATGATCCGGTTGCCCTGTCCACCGAAGTGCCAAGGTAAGTTCAACTGAAGAATGCGACCAAGATACCTTCACTCCCTGCAGAGCGAACGCGTCTCCCCGGTTTTATTCAAAGGTTATTTCTCCACCAGAGCTTATAACTGGGTTATCCTCAGCTAAAAGCCACGGAAAGATCGTCCTCGGCAAAGTTCTTCTTATTCCCCAGCGGAGTTCATCAAAACTTCCAACAGAGCACAACAACGGTATCTCCAGCGGAGTTATCCTCATCAACCTCAGCAAAGTACCTCTCTTTCCCCACAGAGGTACCTCCCCGCAGAGTAATCTATTCGCCAAGTTTATTCCCCAACGGAGTCATCTTCTCCTACCGGTATTCTTGCAATCATCATCCCCAACGGAAACGAAGAATCTCACTCTTCAACATCAGCCCAGGATTTGACTTCCCGGCATCCGTCAAGGATCTATTTTCCCAGACGAAGATACATTCATAAACATCACATTATTATACATCATGATACATGCATATACGCATCATATCATACAATCTCATGTGTTGAGAACATAATTGCTTGATTCATATCATGCATTGCATATGACTGACCTTTACCTTTCAGGAAGGATACAGTTAAATGATCAGCTATGTAGACGAATACAGTCAAAAGAGACCAACCCAGTCAAAGAATACAAATCCAGTTAAATCAATGCCTAAAGATTTCTCTGATACAACCCGTCGTTATAGACACTCGTCGTTATAGACACTCGTCGTTATAGACACTCATCGTTATAGACACTCGTCGTTATAGACACTCTTCATTATAGACACTCGTCGTCATAGACACTCGTCGTCATAGACACTCGTTGTTATAGACACTCGTCGTCATAGACACTCGTCGTCATAGACACTCGTCGTTATAGACACTCGTCGTTATAGACACTCGTCGTTATAGACACTCGACGTTATAGACACTCGTCGTCATAGACACTCGTCGTTATAGACACTCGTCGTTATAGACACTCGTCGTCATAGACACTCGTCGTCATAGACACTCGTCGTCATAGACACTCGTCGTTATAGACACTCGTCGTCATAGACACTCGTTGTCATAGACACTCGTCGTTATAGACACTCGTCGTTATAGACACTCGTCGTCATAGACACTCATCGTCATAGACACTCGTCGTTATAGACACTCATCGTTATAGACACTCGTCGTTATAGACACTCGTCGTTATAGACACTCGTCGTTATAGACACTCGTCGTGATAGACACTCGTCGTTATAGACACTCGTCGTTATAGACACTCGTCGTCATAGACACTCGTCGTTATAGACACTCGTCGTTATAGACACTCGTTGTTATAGACACTCGTCGTTATAGACACTCGTCGTTATAGACACTCGTCGTTATAGACACTCGTCGTTATAGACACTCGTCGTTATAGACACTCGTCGTTAAAGACCACTCGTCCATGAGGATAACCTGTCAGTAGAGACAACTCACCAACCTTATTATATGCCGGACTCGATTCCTGTATCCTGCAAGGGCACGTCTAAAGAGTTCGAAGATCCGATCCCTGTATCTTGCCAGGGTGTATCTGTTGACGACTATATTCTCCGGACTCGATTCCTGTATCTTGCCAGGGCACGTCTGAAGAGTTTAAAGATTCGATTCCTGTATCCATCCAGGGCACATCTACATAAAGAGTTTGAAGATAACTCCTGTAACAGGCCAGGTAATTATTTTTCTTTCTCAGGTACGCAAGTTTCTCGCTAAGGAATCTCTTACGCGATCGATAACCTCCCGATGGCATCTATAAGCCCATCTCCACAAATATCCATGACAGTCTCCAAATGGCATCTGTAAGCCCATTCCCACCATCACACTGCTGATACTCTACTATGTGAGTGCAAATTTCTGGGCACTCTAGTGTTCAATCATCTTCCACCTTCGGATTACGAAAGGCACGCAAGCCAATCTACATCCTCAGGTCTAAGAAGATTGAACAGGGGCAACTGTTGTACCCCAAAATTTGCCGTCCCATATTTCTCAAAATATTTCAAGAAAAATTCCCACTGTCCCTAAACTCGAATTGACCCGAACACCTCCAACGGTGGTGCTACCTATCTCTCAATGGTGGGATGGCACTACCTTAAGGACATTTACACAGCCTAATTCCTTAGGGTAGGTGGATGACTCGTAGATACTTTCTCTATTAAAAAACAAATCAAAACTCTTTTCACACCGACACTTTCAAAAAAAAGCTTTCAAAACAATTTTTCAAACACTCTTGAGGACCTATACAAGAGTCGATCTGAAATCTTTAAACGAAACTTTTTCAAAACCCACACACATTTGAAAAGCAAACACTTTTGAAAACACATTGAGCAAGTATCTAAGAGCCCATGGATAACCATGGATAGAAAGGGTGCTAACACCTTCCCTTTCTATAAATCTACCTCCCGAACCGAGAAACGTTCTCATAAGGAATTTTGCTGTGCTTTTGTCCTGTCCATGTTGGAGAAAATAAAAGACGGTTGCGACTCTTGCTTCCGCGACATTTCTTGAACCAGCGTTAAACAGTCAGTTCCAGATCCACCGATCACAATAACATTAAGATCAAGTCTCCCCATTAGGCTTTTCTTTTCCTTTGGAGTTGCATCATTAAGACTAAAATATTTTCTCATTCAAAAATCCAAAAACACTTAACAATATGCATAACCCTTTCAAAACTAAAGTTATGAAGGTGATGGGTGTCTTCTTGTATGAGGGTCCACTTAACACCTTCTTCCTAACAAAAACACAAACCAAGACCAAATCATTTTTGACTTAGGGATTTTTCACTTTAAAACCTTTTCAAAAAGGATATTTTAACTCCTTTTTATGCAAAATAACGATGTGTAGTCTCCAACGAAGAGTGGCAACATTAACTATTAGAATGCGAATTTTATATCATCCATAAAAAACATACAACAAACAAAAACATTTTTAAGAAGAAATTCGGCGTTTTTATTCCCTTGTGGATACGTAGGCATGAAGTTTCAATGCTCATACGAACGCACTAATAAAAACTTTTTCTTTTTTTCCTATGAATTTACACATGCATTTTCCTTTAGCAAGTAAGTTTTAGATATACATACCCATTGGGTAGAATAACAAGAGTGGACCCCGTGGAGTACCACAAACGTGAGGGGTGCTAATATCTTCCCCTTGCATAATAGACTCCCTTACCCGAGATTTGGTTGTGATACCATGTTATTTTCCTGATACCAAAGGTTTTCTCTATATTTTTCTTTCCATATTTTTTGGGGTAAATAAAGTTAGGTGGTGAATATGTTTGTTCCATCCGAAGTTAGTTTTTAGAGTAGCTTTAGTTGGCGACTCAGCTGGGGAAGATCCTCAGAAAGTCAGTCCTAGCTCTTGTTTGTTTTCTCTTCTTGGTTGTTTAACTTTATGATTTACTTGCTTTACTTTTATCTCATTCATTCGTTGCACTTTGGATATTCTAGATATTGATATCTATTTCTTTGTTGGGTGGGAGTTACTTGAGAGATAAGCCGAATACACAGACTTGAGTGTTCTCATATGTTTTAAGAAGTGGATAGTCATGTCATCTAAGGGGTAGATTCCCTATTAATGTTGTCATGAGAATCGCACCCAGACTAGGTTTACTTTGGGGTGCAATTGTTATGACGTAGATATGTTATGACACTGTAATTTTCAAAGGGACTCGTGACTATGGGAATACCTCAAGGAATTTTATCCAAATTAGAACTCACATGTGATAGGGTTTTGGGTTTTTTGACAGGGAAATTTGACCTTCATCATACCTTGGTTCTTTTTACAAAGACTTCTTTCAGAGATTTAGTATACCAACCTACCAGATACATCTGTAATACGGTGGGAGAACTGACTTGTTTTTGCATTTATTTGCAAATGTTGTGGATAGAAAGAGTCGCCACTGACTTTTCTATTATCCAATAAGGAAAGAGTGAAAATAACAGGAAAGACCTTCGAGATTTTTGAGTTCGGGGGGTAGATTATGAAAAGGAAAGGTGTTAGCACCCTTTTCATCCGTAGTTATCTATGGGCTCTTAATCGCTGGCTCACTTTGTTTTTAAAATTGCTTTGTGTTGTGTTTGTTTGAAAAATATTTTGAATGCCAATGTAAGAAAAACTTTGTAATGATCCTCGTATTTGTCCTCGAGAATGCGTACAAAGTATTTGTTTGAAAATATTTGTTGAAGAGTGTTTGTGTGAAAAATCTTTTATTTTGAAGAGCTTTGTGAGCAAGCGATTAAGATCTACCCTTACTCAAGGTCTTTCTTGTAATTTCCTCCTCCTTTAGATAGTGATATCCTACCATTAGTTAGTAGGAAGCTCTATCGTTGGATGTGAAGAGACGAACATGGGTCATCGTACAATCATTGAAGTCAACTCATAAAGACGCTTTAGAAATTATCATTTAAGGGACTAGATCATTTACCAAAGGCAACATCTAAAGGGTCATCGAGGGACTATGATCTTTTATATCTGAGGGACTTTGCTAAAGCGACCCCACATTCAAGGGACATGACTATTTTCCGAAAGGCAACAAGGGAGGCTACCTAGAGGTGTGAGTGTGGGGTGTGTTGTTTTCAATTACTTTATCTTTGAGATTAGGGTTTTCTATCGTCAGGTTTTATCTTGCCATACACCATAATTTCTAACAACAATATAGTAAAATAATAGCAGGAAAAGTAAAGTATTGAAAATAAAATTTCTACGCTATTACATGGTCTTGGGGAAGTTACATAATAGAAAACGGAAAGTAAAAACCCTAAGCTATTAGAACCCGAAAAACAGTTACATAATAATGAAAAGGAAAGCGAGAAAGCTAAGCTATTACAAATTGCGAATATCATACACTTTATCTATGAAAATAAAATAAAATTGAAATAGAGAAAAAATGTTTTTGATGATTTTGTATGGAAAAGGTTTTTTTTAATGATGATTAAAATAAACCTAAAAACTAATTAATTTTAATTAACAAAAATAGTTGATTAATTATATTAATAAAAAAGGTTAATGATGAAAAACCTAAAAATTAGTTAATTTTAATTAACAAAAATAGTTGATTAATTAAATTAATAAAAAATGATTAATGATGAAAAACCTAAAAATTAATTAATTTTAATTAATAAAATAATTGATTAATTAAATTTAAAAAAAGGTTAATGATGAAAAACCTAAAAATTAATTAATTTTAATTAACAAAATAATTGATTAATTAAATTTAAAAAAGGTTAATGATAAAAAACCTAAAACCTAATTACTTTTAGGGTTTACAAAAAATACAATTATTTTAGGTTTATAAAAAAAAGGTTTGTGGCTTTATGGTTAGGTGAATTTAGTGTTTAAGGAAAAAAAGGAGAAAGAATAAGTTAGAAGCAAAATCACACAAAGTTTCAGGGGTGGGTGTTGAACCCACGCCCTTAGCCTTCCGCACTGCATTAAGGGAAAAAAAAGGAAAAAGAACAAGTTAGAAGCAAAATCACACAAAATATCAGGGATGGGTGTTGAACCCACGTCCTTAGCCTTCCACACTGCATTAAAGGGGAAAATAGGGAAACGAACAAGTTAGAAGCAAAATCACACAAAATGTCAGGGGTGGATGTTGAACCCAGGCCCTTAGCCTTCCACACTACGTGGTTTACCAGTCCGCTGGAGCTCACATATTATGCATCAAACCTGCTCTAATGATGTATATAAACATATGTAAATATATCAAATTAGTTAACAATTCATAAATCAAAGGTTTGAATTTAAAAAAAAAACTACCAAAACCGGTGAGGATGAACGTGATGTTCTGGATACGATATTGACTGCTTGAGGATTGGGATGGATTCCTGGACACTTCAAGATGATAATGTAATGCTTGGTTTCAATTGAGAAGAACTAGAAACAAGGGTTTTGTGTTGCCCTTGTTTCTTGAATTTTTGGAAGTTTTGGTATAGTTTTATCTGCATGGATTTTCGTGTGATGTTATGTCTGAATGAAGAGCAATATATAGAGAAGAATTAGGTTAAAACATTGTGGGCTTGGACCTTGTAAGAAAATTCTTGACTTTATCTTATTTAATTTTGAATTTAAATATAGAAAATAAAAAATAAATGGAATAAAAATCAATGGGATGTATGAATAGGTTTAGAGATTCACTATGAGGCCTAATACACATTTGAACCTTGTACCACAAGCCCAATAGCACAAAATTTTTGGGTTTGATCAATTTTGGTTTCATGCATTTTCTCGAAAATTTTCAACTTGTGTCAATCATAACTCTCTCAATTTTAATCATATGAAGGTGATATTGGATTTTTTTAGAAATCTCGAGACGCCTCTTACAATCTCTATGTTGATCATTTTTCATTTTAAGAATTTATCTTGATTTAAGTTGCATTGACAAAAAGTGTCTTTTTGTTAACTTTTGGAATGACCTATAATGTTTTGGCCCATATCTCTTAAATGAAGCATTTTTCGGACTTGAGCTTAGAGAGACAAAGTTGTAGAGAATTGAATTTTCTTCACAATGAGCTTTTGATGAGGAAAATATGATGAAGTATGTGAAAGTTATGCTTGGTCAAAGTTCAGTTGACTTCTCCTTAGGAAAACCTTAATTTGGCAACTTTTGACTTTTGATGATTTGAGAGTTTTCCTTGATGAATTATGATCAGCCCTTGATGATGAATATGACTTCAAAATCTTGACGTTAACCAAAAATATTGAAGTTTGACTGTATGTTGACCATAATTGACTTTTTATCCAATACAGTTGATTTTCAGTCATCTGAGCCATTGACTGAGAAAACTTATGATGCATGACATTAAACTTAGTATGAGCATTCTTAGAGACATATAAGGAACCATGGAAATGACTTGATGCCTTAGAAACCCAAACTTCCTTGAGAAAAATGAAACCCTAGTTGTAAGTCCATTGCTTAGGAGGAAAATTTATCTGATCAATTCTTGAGCAACCTTGAGCATTTGAGAACCTAGGAGAATGTCTTGAAGAAAATGGGAGGGAAACTTTTGGGGTACAACAGCTGCCCCTGTTCAATCTTCTTAAACCTAAAGAGTTAGATTGGCATGTCCTCCATTTGTGATCTGAAGGTGGAAGAGGATTGAATACTTAGGTTCCTAGAAATTTGCACTCGTATGTGCAGCAAGTAACACTGTTGGTTGATAATATGGCTTGAATGAGCTTAAAGGTGTCATTCGGAGAGCTGACAGAATTTCGTTAGAGATGGGCTTATAGATTCCATCAAAATAGTTGTTGATAGGAGTATCATAATGAGTCTATGCTCGGCCGTTATCTGAGGAATGATTTCTAGAATGAACCTCTGGGGAAGGTGCTTAAGTAGCTGCTAGTCAGATTGAGTCTCTGCAGGAAATGCTTGTCAGAATTTAGTATTTGAGGTAAATTCTTGTCATGGAGATAGTCGTCCCGTCTTGTTTCAGGAATTAGTCTACAAACTATTTTTGTTGGTAAATCCGTCCTATTTCGGGAATTCATACCACCTGGTCATGTTGATAGTCTCTCCGTCCTGTTTCGGGAGTTAATCTTTTCCTGATTATAAAGATAATTTCCCCGTCCTGTTTCAGGAGTTAATCTTTGTTTGGCCATACAGATAGTTGCCCCATCTTGTTTCGGGAATTAATCTTTGACCTGCTTTCTATTGGCGAACGCATCCTATTTCAGGAATTCATACCGCCTGGTCGTACAGATAGTTGCCCCGTCTTGTTTCGGGAATTAATCTTGGACCTGTTCATTTAGATAGTTGCCTCGTCCTATTTCGGGAATTAATCTACAAACTATTTGAGAATTGTTGATGATATCCATCTATTTGTAGACTTTTACCTTGAAAACAAAGTTATTCTTTTATGCAATGTCATGATGTATGTAATGCATTACATAATGATGTTCTCAAAGTAAATGAGAGTGTGATATATGCATTTCGTATGCATATGTTATGATACTTGTAAGTGATGTATGGATGTAAGATGTCGTTGAAGTGTATCAGTAGCTTCGTATAACATCTTTGCCAGGGAAAATAAATCCATGACTGCTTCTAGGGATGAAGAATGTGAATCTTCAATCTTGTTTAGAATGTCTCCGCTGGGGATTCCTGCTTTCTATTTTGAGGATACTCTGCTGGGAATGTTTGACTTCTGCTTGGGGATAGAAGAATTCAGATACATTGGTCGTTCATCGCTCTACTGGGGAATTTAGTTCTTATATACCCTGACTGAAGATAAAAGAGATGAATAACCTTCAGAGGTGTCGTATGACCGAGTTTATGATATGGACATCAATGCTTCTAGGGGAGGAAAAAGTTAAATGATGTATGGCTCAGTTTCAGATTCTGTAGCAACTTTTTGGGGATAGCAACCTGGACTACACTTTGCTGGAGAAGAGAATCTTATCGGGGATTTGTAGTAATCGAAGGAAAAAACTCTTCTTGGGAAGTTAAATTCTGTTGGGGAAATAAACCATGATGTAGAAGTAAACCTTGTTGGAGAAGATAATTTTGAAGGGAATTTTGCAGTGTTGGAGAAATAACTCAGCTGGGGAATTGAATTCCTGTGAACTGTACTAAGGGAATCATTTCTGATGGGAATTAAAATTTCGTAGGCTGTGCGGAGGAAGTTTCCATTATATGTTGGAGAAATGATCAAACTCCTTTATCCTCTAGGGGGATCTGCTGGGGAGTATGGTCATGTTAACTGCTAGAGGATGCCCCAATTTCCGTCTTGAAGCATATTAGACTTATGGGGGAATGTATCTTCGTCGAGGATAAGCTCGTGAAGGTAATTCTGTGGGGATAATCCCATGGAGGTTGTTTTGTGGGGATTTATGGACGACTTGAATGTTATCCCAAATCCTATAGTCTTTAGTAAATTCTTATTCCTGTTTTTATGAATATATTTGTTAATAGTAATCATTCTCATATGCATATGTTTATTCAATTTAGTCACTGGACATTTTTGCAACCAAAACTGAAAAAGTAAAACAAAGTTGAATTCTGAAATCGTCTTGTATTGATAATTTGCCTATAAACAGGTGTTTTTGTACATAGAGACAGAAATCCTAGTAAGAGGAAATCGTCATGAAATGAAAAGAGTAAAAACAAAATATATAGCTATGTGTAAACGACCCCATCGAGTTTCAACTCTGCTATTGCCCCTATTTCTTCGAGCATCTCATCCCTTGTTGTCAGAAGAAGTTGACATAATTAATCTGTACCATTTGAACTTAACATTGATAATAAAGCTTGTTGTAAGTAGATGATCCAATGGGACATAGTCATACGCTTTAATCCCTAACTGTTTCTTGGGCCGCCCTTTCGGATTTCCAGTCCACGGAGATACCCTTTTTTTCCAAAACCGTATTTCCAGGTTTTCGACTTGCCGGGTGTACAATATATATATATATATATATATATATATATATATATATATATATATATATATATATATATATATATATATATATATATATCCCTAATTTTTTTCCCGAACCCTTTTGGTTCACCGGGATGCCCTTATTTTTTCCTAGGCCAGTCAACCTAGCGGGTCTTATTCATGCGTAGTATCTTTTGACTATGTCCATGTTCACAGGGTGCGAAAAGTCTTCACCGTCCATGATGGTAACTATCATAGCACCGCCAGAAAAATCTTCTTAATCACAAATGGCTCTTCTTAAGTGGGATCACCTTGTTGTAGGATGATGCACTTTATTACCAAGTCACCAGCCTAATATACCCGATGCTTGACCTTTTTATTGAAAGATTTGATCATATGCTTCTGGTACATCTGACCATGACACACCGTCGCAAGCCTTTTCTCGTCGATCAAACTTATCTGGTCTATCCTAGTATGAACCACTCATCTTTGTCTAAATCTGTGTCTTTCATAATCCTTAGAGAAGGAATTTGGACTTCGACAGGTAGAACAATTTCCATACTATAGCCTAGAGAGAATTGGGTTTCCCCAGTTGATGTCCGTACTGAAGTTCGATAGCCATGAAGATAAAACGGTAACATCTTGTTGTACCCCAAAATTTGCCCTCTCATTTATCAAGATTTTCCTCACCAGACTTCTTGGACTCAAGACCAGACTAGAGTTTGCTCAGCTCAACTCACCTTGCACTGATAGCCTAAAATTAGGGTTTGATTTTGCACAATGATTTTTGGACCACAAATGCTTTATGTGATTTTCATATACCATCTTGGACCCCTAATATTGCTCATGACTAGTTTCAAGCCTTGAATCAAATTTTTGCCCAGTCAATTGGACAGTTGACCTAAAAATCAACTGTATTAGGGAAAAAGTCAACCATGGTCAATTTACAGTCAAACTTCATAAATTTTGATCCAAAACAACATTTTAGACGCATATGAACCATTTAATTAATTTTGGATCACAACTCCTCAAGAAATTTGATCAAATCATCAAAAAGGCAAAATGGTCAAAATTAGGGTTTTGATTGAGAAAGGGCAATTTCTGATTTTTTTAACCTAGCCAATGACCAATTGGGTTGAATAATGATTTCAAGGACTCAATAGCACCATCTTGACCTAATCACATAGTTCAAAATATCTCAAATGCATAGGATTGACAGATGAATTTTGCAGTCAACTGATTAAAAGTCAATTATGCACTAAAAAGTCAAACTTTGACTTTTTAGTCAAAATCAAGTGCCAAGGGTCATAATTCATCAAGATATGTCAAAATGTGAAACTTTTTGACCAAGAAACCTAAAATTTCAAATTAGGGTTTTAATTTGAAATTTTTCATAACTTAGAATTTTTCCAAGTATGGGAAAATTTCTTATTTTTTCCTAACTTTTCACCACTTTTTAACTATGATGCAATTTGATTCAAAGAAAACTTCCAACATGAAAGTTGTATTCCTCCATGAAATCTACAAATTTTATTCACAAAGTTTTCATAAAAGATGCTTGGATCTCAAGATATAAATTTGTGAATAGGGGTCCATGAACTAAAAGACTTAGTGAAAATTTGCCCTAATCTAGGCAGGTTTTTGACCCAACTTCATGGGAATTTTTCACCTAGTTCCAAGAGGTATCTCAAAATTCATTTCAAAGATGTATTGTATAACATGTTGCAATCTTTCTAAAATGTCCAAGAACTCTCCAAGATCATTTGTGGTTAGGGAGAATCAAAGAAGAGAAAATGGCAGTTTGTCACTTTTGTGCAAGCCATTTTCACAATGCACCAAGTTGCAAATCTGATCAAGCATGCTTGTACCTTGCATTACAGGTCCTAAATACCTTCTACACTCCATAATTAAATTCAAATTCAGTGGATAAAGGTTTTGTTTTGGCTTTTGGAGCATTGTACAAAGAATAAATCCATAAATGGCATAAAGGGCACATTACCATTCTCATAAAGCAAGCTTTTTGCAACTTTGCTATCCTTGAGCCTTGGACCTGTTCTTTTGTCACAAGAAATGTCCACAGATATCAAGAAAAACATACCAACTCTCATCAGCTAAAGAACTAGCCAGTACAGGCCTTTGGCACAAGTCACTTCAACCTTTCTTCAAAAACAAGAAAAGTGGCCAAAAGTCAAAAACTTGTACAAGTTGATAAAGGGAGGGTTTGGCATCATTAAAAACACATTCACAAACTTATCTCAAGCTAGCACACGAAGGCCTTTGATCTGAAACATTCCAAAACTCAAAAACATAAATTTCTGCCCAAACAGGGCAACTTCTACAAAACTCTTGCCAATTCAATATTTGCTCGCGCGTTTTGACTTGTAACACTTCAAACACCTTCCATACATCACATACAAGCTATAAAAGAATTCATCTTGCAACTGTGAGCTCTGTTTCAGACATCACCATTTTCAAACTTGAATGTTGCAGGTTGACTCGTGCAGGAAGTTTCATCCATCCACAAGGCCAGCTAAGCATTGGAATAGCTTGAGGGAACTTCAAGGAATCTCACACGATCCTCAGGCGTCACTCAAAGTCCCCACATTGCCATATCCAAATCCAGCTGAAGGAGGTATTTTTCAAAACTTTATCTCTCTATTTAGGCATCCTCAAGCCACGATTTGTGAAGCAAAAATGTAGTCTCTAGCATGGTGAAGATGTACATATGCATAGTTGTCATGCATATTAACTGAGCTAAGATAATTTGATTGTTGAACATGCTGAAAAAACTAGGTCAGAAATTAGGAGTGATTAAATTCTCTCTGATCTTTGAGAGTTAGTTTACAAATTTTATATCATTGGGATCGCGAGATGAAATGCTACATTTTTTATGTTACAAGTTTTTGATTTTATACAAAGAATAGCAAGTTACAGGTTTGAACTCAGAATGCGCGAAGGAGAGGGAACCAAGGACATGGACGAAGCTGTTGTCTTGGGATTTTTTGTTTCTGGCCTTTTTTGGTTTTTCTATTCACACCCCCTGTATTACTTTTGCACCCCCCCTTGCATATTTTTTTTATTTATATATTTGCATATTTTCTTGCATATTTTATATTTTTGACTTGCATTTATTTTTTATGAATATTAAAAAGTCACAAAAATATTTTCTTAATTTTTTGCAATTTTATTTTATTTTTTTATTATTTTGGCACATAAAATAATTTTATTTTAATAAATAGAGCTTATTTTCTTATTTATTTATAAATACATTTAATAAAAATACTATATATTTTTGTTTTATTATTTCACACATAAAATATTATTTTCATACATACTTTAATTTTTATTATTTGTTAATAATATTATTTATTATTTCTTGTACATAAATGGATAAAATAAATAATATAGAACATATTTTTCTTTTAATAAAAAAAACTAGGGTTTCACCCCTTTCAAAAATAACAATATTATTTTTCTTATTTTTAGGACTTAAATAATTTTATTTTTTCATACATAAAATTAATACAAGACATTTTTGCATAAATACATTTTATTTGCATATTTAAATATTTGTATATTTGTTTATCTTGTACAATAGTTCAATTGGGTTGTAATAGTATTTTAGGATTTTATTTTGTGTAAATTTATTGCATAATAATTGTTGTAATAGCTTAGTTTTATTTTATACAATTTATCGCATTATACCATGTTTAGTAAAACTAGGGTTTTGCATGATAAGACAAAAATCAAACAAATAGAATGACCTAATACAAGACAAACAAAAGAATGTAAAATGACAACACATTGCACACAAGCACCCTTAGGGTTTCACCCACTTGGTTGCCTTAAAATAAATGGCCATGGTATGCATGCAAAGTATCTTGACAAAATAAAGCAAAACAAAACAAAAGATCATAGTCCCTCGATGACGCTATCAAAAGGTTGCCTAAATAAATGATCTTAGTCCCTCAAAATGCTAAAGATACTTGGCAACATTGCTATCATGGTCATAAGATGACCCACGCCCGTCCCGTTTAACATCCAAAGATAGGGTTGTTTACCAAATCAATGGTAAATCAACAATGTCAAAGGAATAAAAATGTATAGGAAAGACATTTGAGTAGGTAGATAGCTTATAGTTACTTGATCAACTTCAAAACAATCCTTGCTATTTTCAAACAAACACACACACATTTCAAAACAATTTCCAAACAACTTTCAAAATATTGAAACATTTTTCAAAAGACAAACATCTTTGTATACATTCTTATGAACGAGAATCATTACAAAGATTGCCTAAACGAGGGCCTCTTTTCAAAATACTTTCAAAACCACACAAAGCACCATTTTAAACAATTGTAAAAGCAAAGCAAGTGATCTAAGCAAGTAACTAAGAGCCCATGGAAAACCATGGATGAAAAGGGTGCAAGCACTTTCCCTTTTTATGATCTACCCTCCGAACTCAAGAAAACATATCAAAGGTCTTTCCTGTGCTTTTTTACCTTTCCTTTTGGATAAAATAAAAGTCGGTGGCGACTCTTGCTAAACCGCGACATTTGCGAAGAAACGTAAAACCTCAAGTCAGTTCTCCCACCGTATCACAGAACTGGCGACTCTGCTGGGGAATATTATAAAAGTGGGGTTACCTTAGGGTTTAGATCACCTTTATTTGCTTACAATTGCTTGACTTGTTTGCTTTACACTTTGGTTCTATTGTTTGGGTTTAAATCCTCTGCCCAGATTTGGGAAACATTCATAGGTAAATAGAAATACGTTGTGGAAACTGTGCGGGGTATACCGACACGGTCTAAGAAATAACTATGTTAGTGTGAAATATTTGTGGGTATCGGTAGCCTTTGAGTCAATCAAAGAGAATACGGGGCCGCTGAGTGATGTCGTAAAGCACTAACAAACTTATATAACCTTTACTTGAACAACTTGGCCTTTTAGGATGTAGTGAGATGTCTAGCTTTAGTGCAGTCCGAAGTTGGTAGATACTCGAAACTACACTCATTGAGGGTTTGTTCCTTGGAATATTTCGGTCGCCAGTAAAGAGGCTGAATTGAAACAATGAACAAGGAAACAATCCAGTGATATTGAGTTCCTTAGAACCCGATTACTATTTCTAGGACAGGTTGAGCTAACTAAACTTCAAGAGGGTACTTACCTATGAAACCCCATGCAAGCCTAAACTAGGAACTTGTGTGATTTTCTTGTACATATATACTTGTGCATAACATCATGTACATCATGAAGCATCATATGCATCCACTAACCATTTCAAGGATTTTGGAATTTCATCTTTGTTGCTGTTTTGTAGGTTATGGATTCACTTCGCAGGAAAACTATCCAAGTCAACCTTGTAAGAATTCCTCCACAACTCAAGGAGCTAGCTTCAAGGATTCCTAAGAATTCTCCATTCACCGAGAGACATGGTCGTCTACTCAACTAAGTCACTTCCAACACAGAGGAAGACATGATGAAAGTTCTCTTCCAGTTCTTTGACCCTTTGCACCACTGCTTCACATTTCCTGACTACTAGCTTGTGCCTACTTTGGAGGAATTTTCTCAACTCTCGAGGATTCCTATTCTCAATCAACTACCCTTCAACGGTACGGAAAGAGATCTAAATCCAGAAGAGATTGCTCAAGCCCTGCACTTGCACTCATTTGATGTCACAACACATTGGGAAACTGGAAGTGGTGTCAAAGGTTTCTTGGCAAAGTTCTTGTTTGAGAAGGCCCAAAGCTACTGGAATTCCTTGGACTTACAAGCTTTTGAGGAGATTGTAGTTCTTCTCATATATGGGATGGTCTTGTTCCCTAATCCTGACCAACTCATAGATGTGAGCGCTGTCAAAATCTTCATGTCTCGCAACCCGGTGCCTACATTGCTTGGAGATATCCTTCACTCTTTTCACACTCGTACAATGAGGAGAAGAGGTGTTCTCATGTGTTGCACTCCTCTTCTAGCAAGATGGTTTATTTCTCATCTTCCCCAATCAGTCTTGAAGAAGGAGCAAGGTTTGAGGTGGTCACAATGATTGACGACTCTTACACATTCAGATATTCATTGGTGTTCTTGATCCAAAGAGAATATTATCATTATCGACCATTGTGGGGAATTCCCTAATGTCCCTCTACTTGGCATTAGGGGAGGCATCACCTACAACCCCTGCTTGGCTCTGAGACAGTTTGATTATGCCCGAAGGGATGGCCCACATGATATGTTGATTCAAGGCTTGGTTTTTGACTTCAACAACGATAATCAAAGACTCCGACAAAGGTTCATCGGAGCTTGGAGGATGCCAAATAAGGTAGACAGTAAGACCTTGGGACACAAGAATTCCATCCTTGTTGAGCCTTACCTCAAGTGGATACGAACCCGCGCCCAAAGTCTTATGATGCCTTACCCCTCTGTTCTTCCAGTGATTATAGAGCCTGTTAAGGAATGAGAGGTTCCATACACCCTCCTACATCATGACATGCCAACATCACTCGAAGATCTACAAAGGAGTTGGATGCAACTCAAGGGAGAGCGCGATACTTTTGAAGCCCAATTCTACGCAAGCGAGAAGAAGGTTTTGGAACTTACTCAGCTACTTCACGAAGAGAAGACTCTCAACACCTACATTGCACCAAAGAGGATGCGCAACGTCTTTTTACCTTAAAATTTTGTATTATTTTGCCTAAGGGGCATTGATGTACTAACAATTCTATCTTATTAATATGATGTGTGTTTCTTTTTTGTTTAAAACAAATTTGATTTTCTGAATCCTTGAATGCATTGCATGAATACATATCATTCATCATATGCATAAAAAGGTCTTCACACCAAGTTTCCTCATCTCTCTGCTGTTTATTTCATCAAGATGGATATTGAACAAACAATCAAAGATTTGCAAGCTCAGAACTCACAATTTCAACAGCTACTCTTGACCTTAGCCAAGGGGCAGGAGGAGCTCAAGACTCTGATAGAGAAAGAGAAAGAGAAAAAGAAGAAAAAGCGAGACGGTGTGGTTATCATGGGCAGAAGGTTTGAAGGACAAGCCAGACGGACCTTGGAATTCCCATCAACATCTGAAGAGGGGGAAGGAAAAGGAAAAGGAATAGCAGTGCCATCAGATTCTGATGCAGAAGAAGAAGAGGAACAGGATTACTCCGAACAACAATACCCTCCGGCCGATGAAAAATATAAAAACTTGGAAGAACGTATAGTTGTTATGGAGATACAAAGAGTATCGGGGCTGGATTTTGAGGAGTTAGGGGTGGTCTTTGGAATTGTAATCCCTCCTAAGTTTAATGTGCCACTGTTTGCTAAGTATGATGGGGTGTCTTGTCCTAAGATGCACCTACGATCTTATGTCAGGAAAATTCAACCGCATTCTTCTGACAAAGATTTGTGGGTCCACTTTTTCCAGGACAGTTTATCAGGAACGCAGCTTGATTGGTTCTACCAGTTGGAGAGGGAAAATGTTCATAATTGGGAAGATTTGGCGGCAGCCTTCTATAAACAGTATCAATACAACATCGACTTGGCGCCAACCCGTACTCAGCTACAGAGTATGGCTATGGCTACCAATGAGAGCTTCAAAGAATACGCCCAGAAGTGGAGGGATTTAGCCGGAAGGGTGCAACCACCTTTTTCAAAAAGAGAGCTAGTGGACATGTTCTTGGGAACCCTATCAGGTCCTTTATTTAATCACCTGATTGGGAGCTCCTCTGTAGGGTTTACAGAATTGATCTTAACTGGCGAGAGGGTGGAAGCCGATATTAGAAGCGAGAAAATTCAGAAAGACGCATCTACCTCTGCTGTTGTAAAAAAGCCCTTCACTGGATAGAAGGAAGTGTCTGCTGTCTATGCACAGAGGAATCAGGGAAGAACCGAACAACGACCAACATTGGGGGCTGTCATGATTCAAAAGTCTGCATCAGACCAACCAAGAAACAACTAGCCGAGAAATGATCAGCCAAGAAATAACCAGCAAAGGGTGAAAAGGCCTGTAAGCCAATTCACCAAGATAAACATGACTCCAGCTCAAGTCCTACCACATCTCTTGAAGTTGAATTTAGCCATGCTAAAAGAGGCCCCTAAAAATCCCAATACTACATCTCCACATTACCATCTGAATGCCAGGTGCGCTTACCATTAAGAAAGTCCAGGGTACGACACCAATACATGTTAGGCTCTGAAGAACAAGATTCAAGATCTGATTGACGCAAAGGAAGTTGAATTTGAAGCTCCTGAAAAGCCGAATGTTATCTCCGCTCCAATGCCTAGGCATGGACATAATGCCAATGTTATGGAAGAAGATCTGTTTGTTTCTACGGTGGATGAATTGTTAAATCCTCTCCTAACCATCAAGTTGAATTTGTTGAAAGCTGGGGTGTTCCCAGGTTGTGAACAAGATTGCCATGTTTGCCTGTCCTCATCATTTGACTGTCCTCTGTTGAAGAAAGGAATCCAACCATTGATTGATAACAAGGAAATTTTATTTGATAAAGCTCCTATTTCACCCATTCCAGTTCCAGAAGTTTCAATAATAACCATATACGCCAATCCTTCTAGGGTTCCTGAAAAACCCGTTAGGATTACATCTGCTCCAATGACCACTCCGTTGAAGATAACAATGCCCGGGCCACCCCATACAAATCCTATAAAATGGTACCATGGAACTATGGTGGAGAAATCTACTACCATGGTGTCAAACAGATTGAACAGACTGCCGAAGACGAAAGCTCTGAAGAGGATAATCCCGACATCAGTAACATTGCCGGAACAAGCAAAATTACTCATAGTGGAAGAATTTTATCTCCAGAGATTGCGCCTCCAAAGGCAGTCTCTAGACCCGTGTCCGTTCCGAAGATTACCCCTACACCAGTGATTGTACCTGCAAGTGTACCCGCCAACAATGACAATACAATTCTTATCCATACTCCCGCTGCTGAGAATAAAGGAAAGAATGTTCAATAGGAGCCTGTCTTGACGAAGGCTCAATCACTTGTTATTCCCGAGACATCCAAGAGGGAGATGGAAGAAATCCCGAGGATCATTAAGAAAAGTGATTATGATATGGTCGAACAACTGGGGCAGACCCCCTCCAAAATCTCTATGTTAGCCTTACTGTTATGCTCTGAGGCACATGCTAAAGCTTTGGTCAAGTTTCTGAAGACAGCGCATGTACCACAAGAGACGTCTGCGGATCAATTCCAAGAGTGTGTGGCCAGTTTAACAGCTGACAATGGCCTGGGTTTCTCCGATGCTGACTTGACCTCCAAAGGGAGAAAACACAATGATGTATTACATGTTTCAGTGGAGTGCAAAGGAACAACCCTAGCTCATGTTTTGGTTGATACTGGATCATCCTTGAACGTCTTGCCAAAGAAAGCCCTGGATAGATTGGATTGTGAGGGGCTGACTTTAAAACCCAGCAACATCATTGTGAAAGCATTTGACGGCTCTAAAAGGATGGTCCATGGAGAGGTGGACATCCCGATCAAGGTGGGTACCCAGACGTTCAATTCAACATTCTACGTGATGGACATTCGTCCTTCTTACTCTTGCCTGTTGGGACGCCCCTGGATTCACAATGTCGGAGTTGTCACTTCCACCTTGCATCAAATGCTCAAGTACCCCGTCCAAGGGAAAATCATAACTATCCATGGGGAAGAGGATTATATGATTAGTCATCTGAATTCCTTTCGTTATGTGGAGTTAGATGGTGAATTCATAGAGACCCCTTTCCAACATTTTGAAGAAGTCTCTCCTGAAGTAGTAGCGACCAAGGCGGTATCCTCAACTCTTGTGATCACAAGACCTGTACCTTGAATGTCTTCTCTAAAGGATGTAAGGGCAGTAGTGGAAGAAGGCGGATCCACTATCTGGGGGCAGCTTCCAGACTTTCCTTTAAAATCATACAAGTTTGGCCTAGGGTTTACTTCGACTGGTCAGAAGGCTGTGCCTCGCGCCCGTGGCGGAGGGCCACCTGTGAAGATCAGCCACCAAGGGGTTAATGCACTAGAGGACAATGAAGAAGAGGGCAGCCTGGAAGACTGGATTTTTCCTACTATTGGCGGAGGACTGTGCAACTGGGAAGCAAAAGACTTTGTTCCAATTACTTTCATACCACAATAATTTATCTTTTCCATTCCTGTTGGATCTGTAATAATTCGCAAAACAATTCATACTTTTTCAACCTTGTGTCTTACCCGAGGCACATTGGTCCATTTGTAAGGGTTCTTATTTCATTTTCATATGTCATTTAATGAATCATGGACGCTTTTCATATTTAAACCTTTTTTGCTCATTGTCTTTCTTTTACATTTTGTTGTTTTAAGATGGCTATACCCTTACACATACCCACACTCACAAATGCAGGTACCCTTCCATTCCGCAACCCATGGGTAACGATACTGCTATAGCCTTCAGTGACTCTGAAGATCTGATCTACCAAGCCGAATACGAAGGTGAGGAAGATTGTGAGGTGCCAGGGGAATTGGCCAGACTACTACAACAAGAGGAAAGAGCAATTCAGCCTCATGAGGAGCAGTTGGACACGATCAACTTGGGGACCGAGGATGATAAAAAGGAAATCAAAATAGGTGCCAATCTAGAGCCGAGTGTCAAAGAGCGCCTAATTCAGCTGTTGCATGATTATGTTGAGATATTTTCCTGGTCATACGAAAACATGTCGGGACTTGATACAGACATTGTGGTACACCGTCTACCCACAAGAGAAGACTGTCCACCAGTGAAACAAAACGTCCGCCACATGAGACCTGACATGTCAGAGAAGATCAAAGCAGAAGTTATGAAACAGTTCAATGCTGGATTTCTGGCTGTTACTTCCTATCCTCAATGGGTTTCTAACATTGTGCCCGTGCCTAAGAAGGATGGCAAAGTGAGGATGTGCATGGATTACAGAGACTTAAACAGGGCCAGCCCTAAAGATGACTTTCCATTTCTTCACATCCATATCCTGGTTGACAACACAACTCAGCATAAAGTATTTTCTTTCATGGATGGATTCTCAGGCTATAACCAGATCAAAATGGCACTTGAGGACATGGAAAAAACTACTTTTGTTACACAGTGGGGTACGTTCTGCTACAAAGTGATGCCATTCAGACTGAAGAATGCCGGGGCAACCTATCAACGCGCCATGGTAGCTTTGCTTCATGATATGATACATCATGAGATAGAGGTCTACGTAGATGACATGATAGCCCGATCACAAACTGAAGAAGAACACCTTGATCACTTGCAAAAGCTGTTTGTCAGGTTGAAGGAGTACAAGCTCAGATTGAACCCAAACAACTGTACATTCGGGGTCCGGTCCGGTAAACTCTTAGGATTCATTGTCAGCAACAAAGGCATCGAGGTTGATCCTGCCAAAGTCAAAGCTATACAAGAAATGCCTGCTCCTCGCACTGAGAAGGAGGTCACAGGTTTCTTGGGACGCCTAAACTACATTGCTAGGTTCATTTCTCACCTAACATCTACTTGTGAACCAATCTTCAAGCTGTTGAAGAAAGATCAGGTAGTTCGATGGAACGATGACTGTCAGATTGCTTTCGATAAAATCAAGGAGTATTTGCTAGAACCTCCTATCTTGATGCCACCCGTCGAGGGAAGACCGCTAATCATGTATCTGACCGTCTTGGAGAATTCAATGGGGTGCTGTAGCGATAAAAAATGTAGCGGGGTAAATCGGAGATCGAACTATTAATTAATTCGTCTCACAAAAGCAAGAGTCGCCACCGCGCTTTATTATTTCCAAGGGAAAAGGGAAAAGAGCGAAATAAAACCCTAAAATATGCAATGTAAAATAATACTTTAAAAGTAATGAAAATACAAGGCGTTTTTTGAAAAGAGGTCTAGAGTTCGGGGGTTGGTTATACAATGGGAAGGTATTAGCACCCAATGCATCTATAGTATCCTATAGGAACCTTTTGAAATATCTGTTTATTAAAATATTCGTTTGATTAAAAATAAATTGTTTTGGCCGAAAAGGCGTACGGACGGGTTTTTGAAGGTACGACGACCTAATGTTGAGGTTTTGACTTAAAAGGTATGAGTTTTGAAAAAATCGAATATTTGGGAAAATTATCTTAAGCTTTAATGAAATGAAGGTATTCGCGTGATTGGATTTGAGGACATGAAGTCAACAAATTTAATCATTTTTTCTCTTGGATTGGGCACAAAAGATGAATATTCAAATATAAATACTCAAAGAATCCACAAGAATAAAAATTACAACGAAATAATTTCGAGTAAACAAAGAAACAAATACAAATAAACAATAAGGAAATCAGTTGAAAAGACAAAGAAAATTAAATGTAAAAGAGAGATATAACAAAGTTATCTAAACTAAATTACAATTCTAAGATTACTAAATAATTCTAAACTAAATTAAAACTCTAAAAGTTATTAACTTAAATCTAATTAAAAATAATACTAAAATTACTAAATTAATCCTAAACTTAAACTAATAAAATTGGTCAAATTATTAAAATTTGTTTAATTAGAACTACACATCTATTTGATTAAATCTATTAATTAAACTAAATTAATAAAATTCAAAAAAAGCTAAAAGAAAATAAATAGAAAGAGGGGTATCAAAAAATTAAAGGGGTAGATAATGAGCAATTTGTATGGGCTAAACTGATCAAACAGGGGGGGGGGGGGGGGGCGAAACTAGCAGAAATGAGAGGGGTTTAAGCAAGGGAAACGGGTTATGGCCCATTTAATTGAAACAAAGTTTTTTTAGGGTTATGAATTTTTGTTTCATTTGGGGAAGGCTTTAGGGTTTACAACGCCGGTGCTATTCTCTTCACTTCACGCGTTCCTCTTCGTCTTCCTCAAAGCCAGCTTCTGAGCTTCCCCTTCGCCCGAGCCACCAACGCCATCTCTGCGTCCTCCTTCCCACGATTAAGCACACGATGGTTCATTCAAGGTTTACTTTCATTTTTAATCTCGTTAGGGTTTTTATGATTTGCATGTCGTGATTTCACATTCGTTTGATTCTGACTTTAGCATTAACATTGTTGTTTTCTGTTGAGATGGTGGAAGGAAAGAGAAAAAGAAATGCTACCTTTACGAAGGAGGAGGAAGGAGGCGTTCCAGAGGCTTGCCAGCGGGGGGATGGTGATGATGGACTTTTGAGCTAATATGGGATCCCTGGTTGGTGTATTCTTTTGCCTTTTTTTGTTGCCTTGATGATGATGAACTGAACCACTTTATATTCTTTCTTCTTGCTGCCTTTGCCTCGCTTTACTTGCTTGATGCCTGAATATGCTTGATGCCTTTGATTATATTTGATTCTTCTCCTCTTCTCTTTTGGTTGCCTTGAAGCCTTGGTGATTCTGAGTATGCTATATGATTTTTAATCTGTATGTTAATGATGATTTGCGCCCAGTGATGATGTCTTCTGAGGGCCTTGGAATTCTGACTGGAATTTGTGGATGTTTGATTCGAGTGCCTTGAATACTTGCCCTGTATTTGGGAACTGGTTTTCTGTTTGTGTTTTGATGCTGTTTGGGATATGGCTTTCAGCAGGTTTGACAGGGTATTGTTTGTTGGTGATGGCTTATGTAGATTAGGTTTAGCAGGTTGTGTTTACTGGTTTTTTAACTTGGCATGATTGTTGGTTTAAGGTTATGCTTCAGGCAGGTTGATTTTTACTGGTTTTCAGGCCATGGTTTTATGGTTTAGTACAAGTTTAGGCTTGTGGTATTTGTTTGACAGGTTATGGTTTATGCTTCAGGCAGGTTAACTTGGCTTGATGCTTGAGTTTTTTGGCATGGTTCCAGGGGTTTGGACAGCAGGTTGTATGTTGTTTTGAATGCAGGTTCTTGAGGTTTTTGGTACTTTGAGAAATAGGCTTCAAAACAGGTTTTTTAACTCTGGTTTTTGCTTGAGAAGTTTGTGTTGTTTTATATCCGTTTTGCTGGTTTTTTCTCTTGATGGTTCAGGTTTTCGTTGCTTTTCAATTTTCTTTGATACTTCTGCCCTTCTACTGTTTCATTCAGTTTGTTAATATCCTTTTCTATGCCTCTTTTTTTTACTGTGTTACTGCAGTTTTGTTTTCTATATCCTTTATGCCTAAAGCCAAAACCTGTAAACCCAATTCTTTTCTCTCTTCTCTCTCCTTAGTACAGCTTAAACATTAAAATAATGTTATGTACTTTAATTCTGAAAAAACAATGGCTGGGAAATGATGAAACTGGAAATATTTGGCTTGCATATATGGTTTTAATCTGCATATTTCCTTCTTTAGCTTTCCTGCATCTGTTACAGTATAGAGGAGCCTTTGTCTTTTGACCTCCTCCCATATTTTGGACAGTTTACGTTGGACTTTGTTTTGAAAATGTGACTTTGACTTGCATATGCTGTTGGTTTTGAAATATGCAGTTGATTTTGAACTATGCAGTTGGTTTTGGCAAAAATGAATTTATGCATTTCAAATACTTGTGCATTCATATTTATCAAGCAAAATTAATCCCTTTTTGTGAACCGGGAGAAATCCCGTGATTTGCAAAGAGGGTAAAACTGATTCCGACCGTTTGCTTTTAATGATGAATTCTAAAATAATTGTCTGCTTTTAATTATATATCTATTTCTGACTTTTTCTTTAATTATTCTTTGCAGATAAAAACAAAGGTGCATCAAAGAAGTGTTGGATATAAGATGAAGATTTAGAACTTAGAAAAATTAGGATAGTTTTTTTTATTTCACTTTAAACATTTGTAAAATTATTGTTGTAAATACTTTGTAAATAAATACGGTATTTAAACAACAATTGTAACAATTAGAATAAAGATGAATAAAACTCTATTATTTTACCAGTTAATTCTTTTCTTCTTTTCAATTATTTATTTTATTATTTATAATTCTTTAAATAACTAAAAATAAATTCCAACTATTTAAACTCAGAATAATAAATAATTAAATAAACATCATTGATCAATTAATAAACTTCTTTTCAATTATTTATTTTATTATTTATAATTCTTTAAATAACTGAAAATAAATTCCAACTATTTAAACTTAGAATAATAAATAATTAAATAAACATTGTTTTAGCGTTGATCAATTAATAAACTTCTTTTCAATTATTTATTTTATTATTTATAATTCTTTAAATAACTGAAAATAAATTCCAACTATTTAAACTTAGAATAATAAATAATTAAATAAACATTGTTTTAGCGTTGATCAATTAATAAACTTGGCGTTTCAAAAATAATCAGCTCTTGATTTCTAAAGGAAAGTTGTAGTTGTCAAGGAGAATCATAGGTAAAATAACAACTAAAAAATTGTCGAAATTTGAAAAATTTATGAATTTTTAAAATCTGCTTTAAAAATTGATAAAATAGGTCAAATCGCTTGTGAACGCTTGCAATGTAATGATGCAGATGGGAGATGGTATCTTAGGTCAAAATTTGGGGTACAACAGCTGCCCCTATTTAAGTTTCTTCTATCCGGAGATATGAAGATTAAAATCTTCGTCTCGACGAGATTGAAGGTACTTAAATACATAATACGCAATTTTTGCCCTAAGATGTCGCCATTATGTTTGTGATATGAATGTAGTAATTGAATTCACAGAGAAAGATATCGTATGAAACAAGACAATGCTGGAGAAATCAAACACCAACAAAACACAGGGACATAGATTATACACTACTGGGGAAATGAGCCATCGACTTCAAATAATAGACTCTTGACGGCGAATAAAAATTTGAGAGAATACGACCTCTGACCCTAACAAAGAAGGCATCTTGCATAGGCCATAAAACAGATTATTGACCCAAAATAACAGTGAGTTCACAATTCAAGGTCAAAGATAGACAAAAAGTATCACTTTGCTGACGACGGATTACCGACTTCTGAAGGTAAAGATTCATAACAAACTTCTCTGCGAGATTTCCGGAGATATACTAATTAATGCTGAAATAATAATATGGTTGTAGATACACAAGCTGCTCAAATAAAGAAGCTGCCACTTGCTGTCTTCCAAAAATACTATGACATACAAGCTGCTCAAATAAAGAAGCTGCCACTTGCCGTCGTCCAGGGGTGTCAATAACATACAAGCCGCTCAAATAAAGAAGCCGCCACTTGCTGTCTTCAAAAATACTATAACATACAAGCTGCTCAAATAAAGAAGCTGCCACTTGCTGTCTTCCAAAAATACTATGACATACAAGCTGCTCAAATAAAGAAGTTGCCACTTGCTGTATCCCAGAAAAATAATAACGTACAAGTTGCTCAAATAAAGAGACTGCCGCTTGCCGTTTTCTAACGATGTCTATAACGTACAAGTTGCTCATGAAGAGACCGCCGCTTGTCGTTTTCCAAAAATAATGACGTACAAGTTGCTCATTAAGAGACCGCCGCTTGCCGTTTTCCAAAAATAATAACGTACAAGTTGCTCATGAAGAGACCGCCGCTTGTCGTTTTCTAACGATGTCTATAACGTACAAGTCGCTCATGAAGAGACCGCCGCTTGTCGTTTTCCAAAAATAATAACGTACAAGTTGCTCATGAAGAGACCACCGCTTGTCGTTTTCCAAAATTAATAACGTATAAGTTGTTCACGAAGAGACCGCCGCTTGTCGTTTTCCAAAAATAATAACGTACAAGTTGCTCATGAAGAGACCGCCGCTTGTCGTTTTCCAAAAATAATAACGTACAAGTTGCTCATGAAGAGACCGCCGCTTGTCGTTTTCCAAAAATAATAACGTACAAGTTGCTCATGAAGAGACTGCCGCTTGTCGTTTTCTGAAGAATAACTCAGAAGGAAATTGCGATGATACTAGCAGAGAATAAAATCTTCGTCAAAGAGAACCAATGAATCAATCCTTCCCGAGGAGATCACATACTTAAATGCGCAAAATAAATGCATCATTCGTCTAGGTCGCGACTTCACTGGGGAAAATCATGAGGTAGCCTATGCAAGAGACAACAACTTCCTTCAGGAATAAACCAGAGAGAAAACAGTCAAACAAAACTCCACCCAATGAGAAAGTAACTTTATCGGGGGATTCATCCTATCCAGAAATGGAAAAGGTAGGCTAAATCAAAAAATCATCCACGAGGATTAGCTCAGTTGGGGAATTTAGAAAGGAAGCACATTTTCTACCTAAGCTAACCTTCTACTCGGAAAGAACATGTACATTGTCTTAATAAACAACGTATACAACCCAAAATCAACGACAAATGTGAATATGCATGCGTGGTATAAGTGTAAATGAGTAAATGAATGTTATGCTGACAAAACGAACAGATGGAATATCTTGAAGACGATAAGATGTCACGAAAAGATAGATACTCGGCCAATCTTAAAAAGACGGAAAATAACTGGAACTGGAACCACAAAGCAACGTCAGAGCATATCGCGCTACAAGGCTCAAGTCTTCTGAGGAGAAAAGTATTCAAATCCAATCTTATAATACCAATAGACTACTGGCATGAGACAAAGTGTACCACACTACGGAAATCGCTCAAATAAAGATAACCAAAACAACGCTTAACTGGAAAAACTGCGGAGTCACCAAGCTTAGTACCACTAGAAACAAGAGTGTACACAACCAACACCTCATGACGATTTTGAAATAAAACATGTTCATCATGCAAGGATAAATTACTATATTTTTTTGCCTTTCATGGCTTGACCATCCTCGGAACAACTGTTAATATTCCTTTCATTATTCACGACACATTTTTAAAATAAGAATATTTTAAATAACTTTGTTTCAAATATTTCCGTAAAAATTAAAACTTTGCGCACAAAAGGTAAATGCTCAAATTTCATTAATAAGATGGTAGTTCGCTAACAACGCAACTCCAACGGTTTACAAAAGTTTGGGAAATAGTACATGAAAGAAAAAGTTACACAAAAACAATGATCACTATTCTCCCTAACAACTTCGAATTCCGAAATGTGTTCAGATGCCAAGATTGGTCTGACCAAAAGCCTGCCTAAGCCGCCCCTTCGGGTTTTCAACTTAGTAAACTGTCAACTCAAACCTAAGCGAAATATTTCTTGACTGCATCGGCGTTTACGGAGCGCGGGAGCTCTTCACCGTCCATATTTGTAAGAATCATGGCACCTCCAGAGAAAACTTTCTTAACGACATACGGTCCTTCATAATTCGGAGCCCACTTGCCCCTAGAATCAGGTTGGAAAGATAATATCTTTTTGAGCACATGGTCACCTTCTCTGAACTCGCGTGGTCGAACCTTCTTATCAAAAGCCTTCTTCATTCTCTGCTGATATAATTGACCGTGACACAAAGCTGTCAATCTCTTTTCTTCAATTAAATTCAACTGATCATATCTACTTTGACACCATTCAGCCTCAGAAAGTTTGGCTTCCATCAACACTCTCATAGACGAAATCTCAACCTCCACGGGGGGTACCGCTTCCATACCATAAACTAGGGAAAATGGGGTTGCGCCTGTTGAAGTTCGAACTGAAGTACGGTATCCATGCAAAGCAAACGGAAGCATTTCATGCCAATCTTTATAAGTTACCACCATCTTCTGGACAATCTTTTTGATGTTCTTGTTAGCAGCTTCAACAGCCCCATTCAGCTTCGGCTTGTAAGGAGAAGAATTATGAGGTTCGATCTTGAACTCTTCACAAAGCTCTCTCATCATCTTGTTATTCAAATTCGAACCATTATCAGTGATGATTTTGCTCGGGATGCCGTATCGACAAATGATCTGATTCCTGATAAATCTGACTACCACCTGTCTGGTTACATTAGCATAAGATGCTGCTTCCACCCATTTAGTAAAATAATCGATCGCTACCAAGAAGAAACGATGACCATTTTAAGCTTTGGGTTCAATCATTCCAATCATATCAATTCCCCACATAGAGAAAGGCCAAGGTGAAGAGATAACGTTGAGGAGGGTCGGTGGCACATGTATCTTGTCCGCATAAATCTGGCATTTATGACATTTCTTCACATATTTACAGCAATCAGATTCCATTGTCATCCAATAGTAACCAGCTCTCAACATCTTTTTAGCCATTGCATGTCCGTTGGCATGAGTACCAAAGGATCCTTCATGTACTTCTTGCATCAGCATGTCTGCTTCATGTCTGTCTACGCAACTGAGTAGGACCATGTCATAATTCCTCTTATACAAAACTTCTTCATTGAGGAAGAAACTGCTTGCTAATCTTCTCAACGTCTTCCTATCTTTATTGGATGCCCCAGGCGGGTACTCTTGAGTTTGAAGAACACATTTAATGTCATAGAACCACGGTTTGTCGTCGGTAACCTCTTCTACTGAGAACACATGAGCAGGTCTATCAAGGCACATAACCCGGATTGTAGGCACATCGTTCCAGCCATTCACTTGAAACATTGAAGACAAGGTAGCTAAAGCATCAGCCATTTGGTTTTCATCTCTAGGGATATGATGTAATTCCACTTTGTTGAAGAAAGTTAACAATCTTCTAGCATAGTCTCTGTAAGGGATCAAACCAGGATGACGAGTCTCCCATTCTCCTTTGATTTGATTAATTACCAATGCCTAATCTCCGTAAATATCAAGAATCTTAATCCTTAGATCCACTGCTTCTTCGAGACCCATAATACATGCCTCATATTCAACCATGTTGTTCGTGCAGTCAAACTTCAATCTCGCCGTGAACGGGATATGAGTACCTCGGGGAGTGACGATGATTGCCCCAATTCCATTTCCATAAGAGTTCACAGCTCCGTCAAATATTAAACCCCAATGGGATTCGGGATCAGGTCCTTCTTCAGGTAACGGCTCTTCACAATCTTTAGCTTTCAAGTACATAACATCTTCATCTGGGAAATCAAACTTGATGGATTGATAATCGTCAATTGGTTGGTGAGCCAAATGATCGGCTAAAATACTCCCTTTGATTGCTTTCTGAGTGTGATACTCAATGTCATATTCGGATAACAACATCTGCCAACGGGCTATTCTTCCAGATAAGGCGGGCTTCTCAAAGATATACTTGATCGGATCCATTTTGGAGATCAACCAAGTGGTGTGGTTAATCATATTCTGGCGCAGACGGCGAGCAGCCCAAGCTAAAGCACAACAGGTTTTCTCAAGCAATGAGTATCGAGACTCACAGTCTGTGAATTTCTTACTCAAATAATATACAACATGTTCCTTTCTTCCAGTCTCATCTTGTTGACCAAGCACACATCCCATGGAATCTTCCAATATAGTCAGGTACATAATCAAAGGTCTTCCTTCCACTGGAGGAATCAATATGGGAGGTTCAAGTAAATATTCTTTGATGCTATCAAAAGCTCTCTGACAATCTTCTGTCCACACACATCCTTGGTTCTTTCGGAGAAGCTTGAAAATCGGCCCACAGGTAGCAGTCATATGAGATATAAATCTAGAAATATAGTTCAGTCTCCCAAGGAATCCTCTTACTTGTTTTTCCGTCTTGGGTGCGGGCATTTCCCGAATAGCTTTGACTTTATCAGGATCTACCTCAATACCTTTCTGACTGACAATGAAACCCAGAAGTCTTCCAGAACGAACACCAAAAGTGCACTTGTTGGGATTCAGACGGAGTTTATACTTTCTCAAACGCTGGAATAACTTCAATAAATGTTCCAAATGATCCTCTTCAGTTTGTGATTTGGCAATCATGTCATCTACATACACTTCTATCTCTTTATGCATCATATCATGGAACAAAGCAGTCATGGCCCTTTGGTATGTTGCACCAGCATTCCTCAGACCAAACGGAATAACCCGATAACAAAATGTTCCCCAAGGTGTAATGAAAGCTGTCTTCTCCATATCTTCTGGTGCCATCTTGATTTGATTATAACCAGAGAAACCATCCATGAAAGAAAAGACTTTGAACTTTGCGGTACTGTCGACCAATACGTCAATGTGCGGTAATGGGAAGTCATCCTTTGGGCTAGCTCTATTCAGATCTCTATAGTCTACACACATTCGAACTTTGCCATCCTTCTTAGCAACAGGCACTATATTGGCTAACCATTGAGGATAGACCGATGTAACAAGGAAACCTGCATTAATTTGTTTTTGAACTTCTTCTTTGATCTTGTCAGCCATATCGGGACGAGTCCTTCTCAACTTCTGCTTAATCGGCGGACATTCAAGTCTCAACGGTAAACGATGCTCCACAATATTGTTGTCCAAACCTGGCATATCTTGGTAGGACCAAGCAAACACATCAACATACTCTTTGAGAAGCTCCAACATTTTCTCTTTGACCTCTGGGATAAGCAATGCTCCGACCTTGACTTCCTTTTTATCTTCTTCATCACCCAAATTGATCATCTCTATAGGTTCTTCAAACGACTGAATAGTCTTTTCATCGTGCTCAAGTAAACGGGAAATTTCATCGGGAACTTCTTCGCTATCCTCTTCTTCGGCTCTGAACACAGGGAATTCAAAGTTGGGAGGGGGCATATGATCATTGTTTTCAATGGTTAAGTCATGGATTAATCTGCACATATGATTATGCTTTATTTTAGAAATCGATTTGTACAAATAAAACAAAAAGTTATTATATTTCCCTATTACTACCAATTAATTTTCATTACTATTTCCCAGAAAAAGTGAAAAATAAAACAGTAGTGGACAAAATAACATTTTATTCATGAGGGGAAATACTTGAAACAAAGAGCCCAAACATTTTCTCTTTTGCCTTGGGCAGAGCAAAAGGATTTATTTTCAACATAGCCCGACACAAATACTTTTCGCCTTGGGCAGAGCGAAATTTTTTTTCAAAAATAAAACAAAACATTACTCAGAAATGTGCATCACAACAGGAACATCAACAGCAATCCAGTTCTGGCAAACCACTCCATGCGTTACAAAATCGGGTAAATCCTCTTCAGAATCGTCTCCTATTATAGCATCAACTTCAGGAGGAGTCGGATGGATAAAACCTGCTCTTCGGAAAACTTCTTGTATCGGACGGGTAACTATTTCCTGTTTGACTCTTGTAGACACGGGATGAAAACCAAGACCTTCTCCAGACTTATTCTCGGGCAAAGTCAACACCTGGCCCCAACCTTCAGCCGAACCACTTTCAACCACTCGTCGCGCATCCTCAAAAGAAGAAATAGATGTCCCTTGCTTCTTCACTTCATTATTAGCAACAGATAGAGCTTGGAATTGGGTTCCAACATCCTCATCAGCATCAATAAAAGAGAAAGATGACAAATGGCTTACCACCATAGCCTGCTCTCCACCAATCATTACCAGCTTTCCATGCCTTACAAACTTCAATCTCTGATGGAGCGTGGAAGTGACTTCCCCTGCATCATGGATCCATGGACGACCCAAAAGGCAACTGTAGGCGGCACGAATATCCATTACTTGAAAAGTGATCTGAAAAGTATGAGGACCAATTACTATAGGAAGATCCACTTCACCAATGACAGTCTTCCTAGAACCATCAAACGCTTTGACAATTACCCCACTAGGTCTCATGGGAGCACCTTGATATGAGAGTCGAGATAATGTAGTTTTGGGCATTACATTTAACGACGAACCTGTATCTACCAACACACTTGATAAAGTATCATTTCCGCAACTTATTGAGATATGCAAAGCCATATTATGGTTCCTTCCCTCCTCCGGAAGCTCTTCATCACTGAAACCAAGATTGTTACACGAAGTAATATTTCCCACAATTCCATCAAATTGGTCAACCGTCACATCATGATCCACGAATGCCTGGTCCAAGACCTTCATCAAATCTTCTCTATGGGCACCAGAATCTCTCAGTAAAGCAAGCAAAGAAATCTTGGAAGGAGTTTGCAATAGTTGGTCCACAATCTTATATTCACTTCTCTTGATGAGCTTCAGAATCTCATCATCATCGGGATGTGGGATAGGTTCATTGGATCGGCCTATCTCAACCCTTGGTTCAACATTTCTCGCTGGAATTTCTGCCGGTACAGGTCTCCTGACTTGAACTTCTGGTCTCTTCAAAGGTACTGCTGCAAAGACACGTCCGCTTCTCGTAACTCTACTCACATCAGCGATGTTAACAAAAGATGGCCTTGTTGGTATAGGGACTTCTACCCCATTCTCAATCATTGTGGCATTATACTTATACGATATAGCTTGGTCGGAGTTGTAAGGCATGGGACCAGGTGGATAAATGATCAAAGGAGCAACAGGTGCAGTCTGACTGTCGTAAACGATCTCTACTGGTTCAGGCAAATTGAACTGCGGTATTATAACATTCACTTCATCCGCCGGATCTCTATCATGTGTAATAGTGATAACCCTCTGGTCTAACAATTTTTAAATATCCTCCTTCACAATAGGGCAATCAACCTCTCTTGAACAAAATTCACAAACATCATAATCATGCTGATGCCTAAAAAAAGCAAGTCTTCTTAAGCTCTGATGTAACATGATCAACGAATCTCTTATGTGTTCAACTTGAAAAACTCGAAACTTTCCCGGACAACCTTCCACCATATTCACTGATGCTGCCCCATGTCGAGGCAAAGGATTATCTCTAACATTTGGGTTAACATCCTTGAAAGACAAGGTACCATTCTTAATCAACCTCTGCACATCCGCCTTTAGAGCAAAACAATTTTCAATGTTGTGCCCCGGCGACCCTTGATGATATTCACAAAACTGATCTGCCTTGTACCACAGAGAAGTACTATTTGGTGCGACAGGAGGAGGCTTCGTTGTTATGAGGTTTTTTCTGATCAAGGCGGGGAACAACTCAGTATAAGTCATGGGAATGGCATCGAATTGCGGTTTCCTTGGTGAACGGTTCTGGTTGTTGAATGGATAAGCCTGTTGTCGAGGCTGCTGCTGAAATGGCCGTTGTTGAGTTGGTGGGGTTTGATGAGTTGGGGTCACCAACGTTGGGCGGACAGCCGGAGTGACTGCCGCAACATGTGAGTAACCTCTCCTCGGTCTCCCTGGGAAGATCACACTGACATCCTGCTCTTTTCTTTTTGGGAAAACACTTCCAAACTTCTTGGTACTGCTAGACGGACTTCCTTCTTTAACCAAACGTCCTTCACGAATCCCTTCCTCCAACCGCATGCCCATACTTACCATTTCGGTGAAGTCACTGGGTGCGCTGGCAATCATTCTTTCATAGTAAAAGGAACCTAAAGTCTTCAAGAATATCTTTGTCATCTCTTTCTCCTCAAGAGGAGGATAGATTTGAGCAGCAATTTCGCGCCACCTCTGGGCGTATTCCTTAAAGGACTCTCTGTCTCTCTGGGACATCGCCCGGAGTTGAGCCCTGTCCGGCGCCATGTCGACGTTGTACTTATACTGGTGAACAAAAGCTTCACTAAGATCGTTGAAGTTGCGGATCCGAATGCTGTCCAAACCCATATACCACTTTAGAGCGGCACCAGTCAAACTGTCTTGAAAATAGTGAATTAACAAGTCATGATCATCAGAATATGTAGACATCTTTCTCACGTACATAGTCAAATGACTCCGAGGACACGAATCACCCTTATATCTTTCAAAGTATGGCACTTTGAATTTTGCTGGAATCTTGACATTCGGAACTAAACACAGGTCATGAGTGTTTTTTCCAAACAAATCCTTCCCCTTTAACGCTCTGAGCTCCCTCTGCATTTCTTGGAATTGGTCTTGAAATTCTTCCATTCTATCAAAAGACCCAGACTTTCAGCTGCTCAGCAGGATAAGTAGGTTCATTCAAGTATGGTATGGAGTGAACCACAGGAGCGACAGTTGTCATCACTGGTTGTGGGAAGGGTGCCACAGACGGGATTACCGGCGGCATAGCCGTTGTCTCTAGTTGAGGAAAAGACATAGTAGGTTGAAACAAAGGCTGTACGACAGGCTGATACCCCTCTGGCACAAAGTTGTAAGGCATTCCCCACGGAAAACCTTTTGGCATCTGATGTTGAAGCGGAGAGTTGATTTGAGTCACATATGTTGGAACGGTGACAATCTCAGAAACCACAGTAGTTGAAGTCTGAATCTCAGCAGCTGTAGTCGATGGCTGATTCTGAGCAGCCATCAAACTTTCCACTAGCGCAGTTAACTTTTCCATACCGACACGAAGGGTAGCGACCTCCTCGCGAAGCTCGTGGTTTTCCTATTCCAGATCTTCCATTTTCCTCTAACGATTGGCTCGGGTATCGTATTGATGAGACAACTTGACAATCTATCGGAGTGGAAAAAGAAACAAGGATAAGACTCTAGGAAACATGTGAAGTGGAATGTTGGATGATGCATGATATGTGATGCAAATGATAATTCATTTTGATAATTTTTCAAGGAACTTCAATAATTTTGCACACATCAATGGTAAAGGAATTTGGAACAACAAAAACTCACTTTATTAATCAAAAGCGGTAAATTACAACTTACAACTTTGGAACAACAAAACAATAAATTACAACTTTGGGATAACAAACCAATAATAAAGCAGTAAACTACAACTTTGGAACATGAAGCCCATAATAAAAGCAGTAAATTACAACTTCGGAACATGAAGCCCTTTTACAGAGTTTTACAAAATGACATCAGTAAAATAAAACTAAGAACTAAAGATCACTCATAATCATCAGATGGAGGACCAAATGCCAACTGTAACCGGAGCTTCTTGATCTTCTCTTCGTAAAGGTCTTCCATCTCTTTCTTCTCAGCTACCAGTCGATCAATGATTTCCTTTTGTGGATTAGGAACAAGAGAAACGCTCACCGAACCTTCCTTCTTTCTCTTCCTTTCACTAGCATATTTCTTCAATAAAGCATCCTTTTGACGAAGCTTCTCATCATGATCAATGAACCAGCCATCTTGAATAAATAGCAAATCCTCCTTTTCCTTTAGTTGTCGAGCCAGGACCCGATTCTCATATTCAGACATATTATACTTTTCTTTCCAAGCATCTCTCTCGAACTTCATCCTAGCCAGATTTCCTTGGTATTCTCCCATATTCTCGATAGAGATATCAACAGATGATGATGCAACAGTAGGGAATAAAGGTTTCTCAGGTTTATAGGGCATCTTGAGAGCACAAGCCCTAGCACGGACCCATTGTAGGTAAGGCTCCAAAGAAACGACACCCCTATGTCCTAACATGTCTCTCCCTTTCCTATGGATGTGGCGCCAAGCTCCTTCGATCTCCCTCTTAGCTGCTTGGTGATCTTGTCCTTCTTGTAGAAAGAAACCACTCACATGGATGTTGTTTGGCTTGTCCCTCATCGGGTATCCAAACTGACGGCGCGCGAGAACAGGATTATAGTTAATTCCTCCTTTCGTACCAAGAAGGGGCACGTTAGGAAAAGCACCACAGCTATCGATGATCTTCACGTCATAGTAATCTCGATTATACCAATCAATGTCGAAATGAGTGAGAGCCATAATTTTTGGCGCCCATCGCGGCTCCTTCTCGAGATCCCAGAAAACATCAGACCTAGGTAGATGAGAAACATACCACTGATACAGCAACGGTGCACAACAAATAATCATCCCTCCTTGATAAGAGTTTCGAAGATGGATGGAGTAGTAGGTATCTCCTAGCAGCGTAGGGACCGGATTTCCAATCAAGAAAATTCTGATGGCGTTGATATCCACAAACTTATCAACGTTAGGGAACAAGAATAGACCATAAGCGAGTAAAGCAAAGACGTCTTCAAAGGCAATAGTATCTTTTATCTCAGCGAAATGACGAGCTTTCTTCAACAGAAACTGCGCAGACAAGCCTCAGATTCCCCCTTTTGTAGTCATGTTCTCCTCTATCTCTGACTTCTTCAAATGGGTGATGGTCGCTATCTCATGAGATTTGGGTTCCTCTTCCAAACCAGAAAAAGGAACACAGTCGGTGATCGGAAAACCAAGTATGTAGGAGTACTCTTCTAAGATGGGCATTAACTGGTAATCCGGAAAGGTGAAACATCGGTACAAAGGATCGTAAAATTGGACTAACGTACTAAGGATGCCTTCTTTCATCTTGCGCTTCATGAGAGGTATAATGGACCCATACTTTTTCTGAAAATCCGTCGGATTCTTGATCTTAGGAATTAAACTCTTCAGTTCTTCAATCTCGGGCTCCTTAAAACTAAAACTTCGAGTGTTTCTCCTTCCAAATTCCATAATAATAGTACCTGAGATGTCTGCAAAAATCATTCTTAAGTTCCTTGAAAAACAAGTTTTTTACAAAAAATGTTGATGAATGCATGAATGAATGATAATGCAACAGTTACACACAAGTTCACAAACATGGGGTTCAAAGGTTCAACGTTTCGAGCATGGAGTCAAGGGTAAAGCCCACCCCAAGGTATGTACTACGGTTTAATCACACCTGTAAGACAAGGTTCTAAGAGTTCCCAGAGTCTACATTCCTCCTTCGGATATTACCAACGTCTTGATTACTCAATAATTAGCAATATTCTCAAGAGAAACTCATCCGAGCGTAGCATCGCGTAACAACTACTTCCGAATTACTCCGTTATAGTCTCCGCGCTACACCTAAAAAGGCCAAGATGGGTTAGGGTTCTACGGTTCTCAATTTCTCTGGCTCCCAGGTCGAAAACAATAATGTCTTCCCGATTACTCGGTAAACAAATATTACGTTCAAAAGGGCCTTCCATTGAGTGGGGGATCTCATGCCTCCTTCTTTGGGATTACTCCCTCAAAGTTAACATGACTATACCGCCCGTCCTATTCTTAAGTGTAACTTAATCCGGGTATAGGATTCATCCTTTTTGCAAAAAACCCAAACAACCCCAATATAAACACATAATCAAACAAAACAAATAATAATAAAACAGATAAAACAAACTAGGCTTAACCCACTTAGGGATGGACCAGCAAGAGGTCAATCTTTCCCCAGCAGAGTCACCAATTTTGTAGCGATAAAAAATGTAGCGGGGTAAATCGGAGATCGAACTATTAATTAATTCGTCTCACAAAAGCAAGAGTCGCCACCGCGCTTTATTATTTCCAAGGGAAAAGGGAAAAGAGCGAAATAAAACCCTAAAATATGCAATGTAAAATAATACTTTAAAAGTAATGAAAATACAAGGCGTTTTTTGAAAAGAGGTCTAGAGTTCGGGGGTTGGTTATACAATGGGAAGGTATTAGCACCCAATGCATCTATAGTATCCTATAGGAACCTTTTGAAATATCTGTTTATTAAAATGTTCGTTTGATTAAAAATAAATTGTTTTGGCCGAAAAGGGGTACGGACGGGTTTTTGAAGGTACGACGACCTAATGTCGAGGTTTTGACTTAAAAGGTATGAGTTTTGAAAAAATCGAATATTTGGGAAAATTATCTTAAGCTTTAATGAAATGAAGGTATTCGCGTGATTGGATTTGAGGACATGAAGTCAACAAATTTAATCATTTTTTCTCTTGGATTGGGCACAAAAGATGAATATTCAAATATAAATACTCAAAGAATCCACAAGAATAAAAATTACAACGAAATAATTTCGAGTAAACAAAGAAACAAATACAAATAAACAATAAGGAAATCAGTTGAAAAGACAAAGAAAATTAAATGTAAAAGAGAGATATAACAAATTTATCTAAACTAAATTACAATTCTAAGATTACTAAATAATTCTAAACTAAATTAAAACTCTAAAAGTTATTAACTTAAATCTAATTAAAAATAATACTAAAATTACTAAATTAATCCTAAACTTAAACTAATAAAATTGGTCAAATTATTAAAATTTGTTTAATCAGAACTACACATCTATTTGATTAAATCTATTAATTAAACTAAATTAATAAAATTCAAAAAAAGCTAAAAGAAAATAAATAGAAAGAGGGGTATCAAAAAATTAAAAGGGTAGATAATGAGTAATTTGTATGGGCTAAACTGATCAATCAGGGGGGGCGGGGGCGAAACTAGCAGAAATGAGAGGGGTTTAAGCAAGGGAAACGGGTTATGGCCCATTTAATTGAAACAAAGTTTTTTTAGGGTTATGAATTTTTGTTTCATTTGGGGAAGGCTTTAGGGTTTACAACGCCGTTGCTATTCTCTTCACTTCACGTGTTCCTCTTCGTCTTCCTCAAAGCCAGCTTCTGAGCTTCCCCTTCGCCCGAGCCACCAACGCCATCTCTGCGTCCTCCTTCCCACGATTAAGCACACGATGGTTCATTCAAGGTTTACTTTCATTTTTAATCTCGTTAGGGTTTTTATGATTTGCATGTTGTGATTTCACATTCGTTTGATTCTGACTTTAGCTTTAACATTGTTGTTTTCTGTTGAGATGCTGGAAGGAAAGAGAAAAAGAAATGCTACCTTTACGAAGGAGGAGGAAGGAGGCGTTCCGGAGGCTTGCCGGCGGGGGGATGGTGATGACGGACTTTTGAGCTAATATGGGATCCCTGGTTGGTGTATTCTTTTGCCTTTTTTTGTTTCCTTGATGATGATGAACTGAACCACTTTATCTTCTTTCTTCTTGCTGCCTTTTCCTCGCTTTACTTGCTTGATGCCTGAATATGCTTGATGCCTTTGAGTATATTTGATTCTTCTCCTCTTCTCTTCTGGTTTCCTTGAAGCCTTGGTGATTCTGAGTATGCTATATGATTTTTAATCTGTATGTTAATGATGATTTGCGCCCAGTGATGATGTCTTCTGAGGGCCTTGGAATTCTGACTGGAATTTGTGGATGTTTGATTCGAGTGCCTTGAATACTTGCCCTGTATTTGGTTGCCTAACTTGATGCCTATGATGAAATTTTCTGAGGCTTACTATGTGGGTTTGGAAACTGGTTTAGGAAGTCTTTGATGCAGGCATGAAAGTTTGGACTTGATAGGCTTGATGATAGGTACAGGTTTTTGGGAGACCTTTTGACAGGTTTACTGTTTAGGCTTGATGTTGCAGGTTATACTGGTTTTGGGAACTGGTTTTCTGTTTGTGTTTTGATGTTGTTTGGGATATGGCTTTCAGCAGGTTTGACAGGGTATTGTTTGTTGGTGATGGCTTATGTAGATTAGGTTTAGCAGGTTGTGTTTACTGGTTTTTTAACTTGGCATGATTGTTGGTTTAAGGTTATGCTTCAGGCAGGTTGATTTTTACTGGTTTTCAGGCCATGGTTTTATGGTTTGGTACAAGTTTAGGCTTGTGGTATTTGTTTGACAGGTTATGGTTTATGCTTCAGGCAGGTTAACTTGGCTTGATGCTTGAGTTTTTTGGCATGGTTCCAGGGGTTTGGACAGCAGGTTGTATGTTGTTTTGAATGCAGGTTCTTGAGGTTTTTGGTACTTTGAGAAATAGGCTTCAAAACAGGTTTTTCAACTCTGGTTTTTGCTTGAGAAGTTTGTATTGTTATATATCCGTTTTGCTGGCTTTTTCTCTTGATGGTTCAGGTTTTCGTTGCTTTTCAATTTTCTTTGATACTTCTGCCCTTCTACTGTTTCATTCAGTTTGTTAATATCCTTTTCTATGCCTCTTTTTTTTACTGTGTTACTGCAGTTTTGTATTCTATATCCTTTCTGCCTAAAGCCAAAACCTGTAAACCCAATTCTTTTCTCTCTTCTCTCTCCTTAGTACAGCTTAAACATTAAAATAATGTTATGTACTTTAATTGTGAAAAAGCAATGACTGGGAAATGATGAAACTGGAAATATTTGGCTTGCATATATGGTTTTAATCTGCATATTTCCTTCTTTAGCTTTCCTGCATCTGTTACAGTATAGAGGAGCCTTTGTCTTTTGACCTCCTCCCATATTTTGGACAGTTTACGTTGGACTTTGTTTTGAAAATGTGACTTTGACTTGCATATGCCGTTGGTTTTGAAATATGCAGTTGATTTTGAACTATGCAGTTGGTTTTGGAAAAAATGAATATGTGCATTTCAAATACTTGTGCATTCATATTTATCAAGCAAAATTAATCCCTTTTTGTGAACCGGGAGAAATCTCGTGATTTGCAAAGAGGGTAAAACTGATTCCGGCCGTTTGCTTTTAATGATGAATTCTAAAATAATTGTCTGCTTTTAATTATATATCTATTTCTGACTTTTTCTTTAATTATTCTTTGCAGATAAAAACAAAGGTGCATCAAAGAAGTGTTGGATAGAAGATGAAGATTTAGAACTTAGAAAAATTAGGATAGTTTTTTTTATTTCACTTTAAACATTTGTAAAATTATTGTTGTAAATACTTTGTAAATAAATACGGTATTTAAACAACAATTGTAACAATTAGAATAAAGATGAATAAAACTCTATTATTTTACCAGTTAATTCTTTTCTTCTTTTCAATTATTTATTTTATTATTTATAATTCTTTAAATAACTGAAAATAAATTCCAACTATTTAAACTCAGAATAATAAATAATTAAATAAACATCATTGATCAATTAATAAACTTCTTTTCAATTATTTATTTTATTATTTATAATTCTTTAAATAACTGAAAATAAATTCCAACTATTTAAACTTAGAATAATAAATAATTAAATAAACATTGTTTTAGCGTTGATCAATTAATAAACTTCTTTTCAATTATTTATTTTATTATTTATAATTCTTTAAATAACTGAAAATAAATTCCAACTATTTAAACTTAGAATAATAAATAATTAAATAAACATTGTTTTAGCGTTGATCAATTAATAAACTTGGCGTTTCAAAAATAATCAGCTCTTGATTTCTAAAGGAAAGTTGTAGTTGTCAAGGAGAATCATAGGTAAAATAACAACTAAAAAATTGTCGAAATTTGAAAAAGTTATGAATTTTTAAAATCTGCTTTAAAAATTGATAAAATAGGTCAAATCGCTTGTGAACGCTTGCAATGTAATGATGCAGATGGGAGATGGTATCTTAGGTCAAAATTTGGGGTACAACAGGTGCGTACTGGGGCAGCATGACGAGTCTGGCCGAAAAGAGCATGTCATTTATTACGTTAGCAAAAAGTTTATGGACTGTGAGACCTGATACTCACTGCTCAAGAAAACTTTCTGCGCTTTGGTATGGGCTGCTCGCCGGCTAAGGTAGTATATGTTGGCTCATACCACTTTGCTGATATCTAAGATGGATCCGATAAAGTACGTCTTTGAGAAGCCTGCTCTATCTGGAAGAATAGCTAGATGGCAGATGATCCTAACGGAATACAATATACAGTACACGACCCAAAAAGCTATAAAGGGGAGTGTGCTAGCTGATCATCTGGCCCAACAAGCTGTCGAAGATTACCAATCCATGAAGTTCGACTTCCCTGATGAAGACATCATGACATTGGACAATGTTGAAGATTTCATACCATATGACGGACCTGAATAAGTATTCCTATGGACCCTGTACTTTGATGGGGCATTAAATGCACTTGGTAATGGCATCGGTGTTTTGTTTATATCTCTAGAAGGATGCCATACTCCTTTCACCGCCAGACTTTGCTTCAACTGTACGAACAACATGGCAGAGTACGAAGCTTGCATCTTTGGACTCAAGGCTGCCATAGACTTGGGAATCAAATCTTTGATTGTGTTTGGGGACTCAGCTTTGGTCATCAGTCAGATCAAAGGAGAGTGGGATGCTAAGCATCCAAACCTCATCCCTTACAAAGAACATGTCTTGACATTGTTACTACATTTCGAGCAGATTACCTTCGAGCACTTCCCGCGAGAAGAAAATCAGCTAGCATATGCTCTAGCTACAATGTCATCCATGTTTAAACTTAACTGGGATAATGAGGCTCCCCAAATCACCAATGAACGGATGGAAAAACCTGCACACTGTCACGAGATTAATACCGAGGAAGTAGTGGACCAGCCGTGGTTCCATGAAGTCAAAAGGTATCTCGAGGCACAAGAATACCCTGAAGAAGCTTCAGTCAATGACAAAAAGTTCTTAAGGAGATTCTCGGCTAAGTTCTTCCTAAGCAATGTCATCTTGTACAAGCGCAATCATGATTCTATTTTGCTCCATTGTGTGGACAAGATTGAAGCTGAAAAGATCATGGCTGGATTGCATGAAGGTACCTTTGGCACTCACTCTAGCAGGCATACGATGGCAAAGAAGATTCTACGGGCAGGCTATTACTGGTCTACTATGGAAGCTGACTGCTATCAACACTCCCGAACATGCCATAAATGTCAAATCTATATGGATAAGGTACACGTGCCCCCGGTTCCTCTAAATGTCTTAACAGCTCCTTGGCCCTTCGCTATGTGGGGAATCAACATGATTGGAGAGATCAAGCCTACAACATCCAATGGACACCGCTTTATTCTGGTGGCCATTGACTATTTCACCAAGTGGGTCGAAGCAGCTTCCTTTGCATCCGTTACTAAGAATGTTGTTGCCTTCTTCATCAAGCAGAATCTTATCTGTCAGTATGATATCCTCGAAAGGATCATTACTGATAATGGTACAAACCTTAATAATACTATGATCACCGCCTTGTGCGAGCAGTTCAAGATTCAACATCACAATTCATCCCCCTATCTTCCAAAGATGAATGGTTTTGTCAAAGCTGCTAACAAAAATATCAAAAAGATCATACGAAAGATAAGAGTCACCTACAAGGACTATCATGAGATGTTACCGTTTTCTCTCCACGGGTACCGTACCACGGCTCACACAACAACTAGGGAAACACCCTATTCTTTGGTATATGGCATGGAAGTTGTCTTGCCTATTGAGGTTCAGATCCCCTCTTTGAGAATCATGAAGGATGCCAGTTTAAGTGAAGACGATTGGATCCATACCCTACTTGATCAGTTAAACTTAATTGACGAAAAAAGACTTACTACTGTTTGCCATGGTCAGACGTATCAAAAACGGATGATCAAGGCTTTCAGCAAGAAAGTCAGACGCCAGACATATCAAGTTGGAGATCTTGTGATCAAGCGCATTATCTTGCCACAAAGTGATCCCAGGGGAAAATGGACTCCTACCTATGAAGGACCATTTATAATTAAAAACATCATTTCTGGTGGGGCTATGATCTTAACCACCATGGACAGCGACGACCTGCCACACCCTGCGAACACAGACATAGTCAAAAGATACTACGCATAAAAGACCCGCTAGGTTGACACACCTAGGAAAAACAAGGGCATCCCGGCGAACCAAAAAAGGTTCGGGCAAAAATTAGGGATAAAACAAAAAAATTTGTACACCAGGCAAGTTGAAAACCCGAAAGGGCGACTTGGGAAAAAAGGGTTTCCTGGTGGACTGAAAACCCGAAAGGACGGTCCAAGCAAAAGTTAGGGAATTAAAGCATATGACTATGTCTCGTCGGATCACTTTAAGGACAATCTCTTCACTAACGAACCTGGAGCTTCTGATCAATCCAATCATCTTCGGACGAAGCAACGAATGGACCAGATATTCGGATTTACGAAGGCTATAGCAGAATGGGAACACCATGGGATTTTTACATATAGCCATCTTTCTTTGTATAAATTTTTCTCATTTTTATGACACCATCCTCTTACTAGGATGTTTGTCTCCTTTGTACAAAACAGTTACTCAAAGTTAATACAAAGGTATCTCTTTAAAGTGCAGAAAACTATTTGTCTTTTCCTTTTTTACACTTGTGTTTTATTTGAAAAAACATTCAATGATTCATTGATGAACATATGCATTTGAACATAATTAGTGTTTACAAATAAACAAAGTGGAAAAGAAAAATTACTCACAGGTTGAAAGGATAGGAAAACGTCTTTAGGCTATTCAGGGAGCAATCCCTACAGTATATCATCTAGATCCCCAGCAGAGATAAAATTTCAAAACCTTAATTCTCATCAGAGTTAAAACTTCAAACTCCCAATCACTAGCGGAGCCAAAATATCTAACTATCAACCCCCAGCGGAAACCACTCAGCTTCTCTAAACTCCCCAACAAGTTATCTTGAAGACTGAAAATCAATCAAATAACAGTTAACTTTTGTTTATCCACAACCTAGGATAATTCCCCAGTAGAGTGGCCGACAACCCAAACTCCTGAACCTACTCTCCAGCAGTAAGCCTTCTTCCCCACAGAGTTTGCATTACTCCCTAACAGAAGGAAGATTCTAATTCTTAATTCCCCAGTGAAGTCGCCAAAGTTTTCATTGCTTCTCAACAGAATGAAGATTCTCATTCTTAAATTCCCCGCAGAAGTCATCGGAGTTTCCCCTATTCCCAAACAAAATAAGGATTCCCATTGCTCAACCCCTAGTAGAAGTCGTCAAAATTCTCCGGATTCCCCAAGCGGATTATTCAAGCAGTTCGAGATTACTCTCACAACAGAGTTTTTGTCAATACTCCAACTTCAAGGCATGAAGGATTCTTAAATCCCCCACATAAGTTATCAAGGATTTTTAATCCCCAACAGTCGCCCAGGATTTCTTATCCTCAGCAGTCAAGGATTTATTTTCCTCGGCAGCAGTCAAGGGTTTTATTATCCCCAACTGTCAAGGATTTATTTTCCTCAGCAATACAACAAATTAGCTTACATGCACATACATTACATCCATATATCGTAAACATATGATAAGACACATTTAATGCATCATACAACATAACTTTGTGTTTCAACTAACATTTTACCCTTTTCAGGATAAGATTAACAACTATCATTAACAATGTTCAAAGGTTTCAGATACAGTACGGATACACTCCAGACACGGAAGTCATTCTGTTACTCATTTAGATCCTAGTTCAGATACAGTCCAGATACACTCCAGACACGGAAGTCATTCTGTCACTTATTCAGATTCTGGTTCAGATACGCTCCAGACACGGATGCCATTCTGGCCCTTATTCAGTTTTCCGATTAAGATACAATACGGATACACTCCAGACACGAAAGTCATTATGTTACTCATTCAGATCCTAGTTCAGATACAGTCTAGATACACTCCAGACACGGAAGTTATTCTGTCACTTATTCAGATTCTGGTTCAGATACGCTCCAGACACGGATGCCATTCTAGCCCTTATTCAGTTTTCCGATTCAGATACAGTACAGATACACTCCAGACACGGAAGTCATTCTGTTGCTCATTCAGACTCATATTTCAGATACAGTTTAGATACACTCCAGACGCGGATGCTATTCTATTACTCATTCAGATCCTTATTCAGATACAATACAGATATGCTCCAGACACGGTTGCCACTCTGTCACTTATTCTGATTTTCCCCAACTCAGATACACTCCAGACATGGTTTCCATTCTGTCATTTATTCAGAGTCAAGTTCAAGATACAACTCAGATACGTTCCAGACACGGACACCATTCTGATACTCATTCTTTTGACTTACAACTTATAATTCAGCAAACATTCTTGGATGGCATCTTTAAGCCCATCTCCAACAAGATTCTATCACCTCTCCAAATGGCATCTTTAAGCCCATTCCCTCAACTACACTTTGACGAGTGCAAATTTATGGGCACTCTAGTGTCCAATCATCTTTTACCTTCGAGTCACGAACGACAAAGCTCGCCAATCTAACTCTTCAGATTCAAGAAGATTGAATAGGGGAAGCTGTTGTACCCCAAAATTTTCCCTCTCATTTATCAAGATTTTCCTCACCAGACTTCTTGGACTCAAGACAAGACTAGGGTTTGCTCAACTCAACTCACCTTGCACTAATAGCCTGAAATTAGGGTTTGAGTTTGCACAAGGATTTTTGGACCACCAATGCTTTATGTGATTTTCATATACCATCTTGGACCCCTAAGATTGCTCATGACAAGTTTCAAGCCTTGAATCACATTTTTGCCCAGTCAATTGGACAATTGACCTAAAAATCAGCTGTATTGGGGAAAAAGTCAACCATTGCCAATTTACAGTAAAACTTCATAAATTTTGATCCACAACAACATTTTAGACTCATATTAACCATTTGATCAAGTTTGGATCACAACTCCTCAAGAAATTTGATCAAATCATCAAAAGGGCAGAATGGTCAAAATTAGGGTTTTGACTATGAAAGGGCAATTTCTGATTTTTTAACCTAGCCAATGAACAATTGGATTCAAGCATGATTTCAAGGACTCAATAGCATCATCTTGACCTAATCACATAGTTCAAAACATCTCAAATGCATAGGATTGACAGATGAATTTTGCAGTCAACTGATCAAAAGTCAATTATGCACTGAAAAGTCAAACTTTGACTTTTTAGTCAAAATCAAGTGCCAAGGGTCATAATTAATCAAGATATGTCAAAATTTGAAACTTGTTGACCAAGAAACCTAAAATTGCAAATTAGGGTTTTAATTTGAAATTTTTCATAACTTAGAATTTTTCTAAGTATGGGAAAATTTCTTATTTTTTCCTAACTTTTCACCACTTTTTCACCATGATGCAATTTGATTCAAAGAAAACTTCTAACATGAAAGTTGTATTAATACATGAAATATACATCTTTGATTCACAAATTTTTCCCAAAAGATTCTTGGATCTCAAGATATAAATTTATGAATAGGGGTCCATGAACTAAAAGACTTAGTGAAAATTTGCCCTAATCTAGGCAGGTTTTTGACCCAACTTCATGGGCATTTTTCACCTTGTTCCAAGAGGTATCTTAAAATTCATTTCAAATATGGATTGTAGAAAATGTTGCAATCTTTCTAAAATGTCCAATAACTCTCCAAGATCATTTGTGGTTAGGGAGAATCGAAGAAGAGAAAATTGCATTTTGTCACTTTTGTGCAAGCCATTTTCACAATGCACCAAGTTGAAAATATGATCAAGCATGCTTGTACCTTCCATTACAGGTCCTAAATACCTTCTACACTCCATAATTAAATGCAAATTCAGTGGATAAAGGTTTTGTTTTGGCTTTTGGAGCATTGTACAAAGAATAAATCCATAAATGGCATAAAGGGCACATTGCCATTCTCATAAAGCAAGCTTTTTGCAACTTTGCTATCCTTGAGCCTTGGACCTGTTCTTTTATCACAAGAAATGTCCACAGATATCAAGCAAAACATACCAACTCTAATCAGCTAAAGAACTATCCATTACAGGCCTTTGGCACAAGTCACTTCAACCTTTCTTCAAAAACAAGAAAAGTGGCCAAAAGTCAAAAACTTGTACAAGCTGATAAAGGGAGGGCTTGGCATCATTCAAAACACATTCACAAACTTATCTCAAGCTAGCACACGAAGGCTTATGCTCTGAAACATTCCCAAACTCAAAAACACAAATTTATGCCCAAACAGGGCAGCTTCTACAAAACTCTTGCCAATTCAATATTTGCTCGTGCGTTTTGCCTTGTAACACTTCAAACACCTTTCATACATCACATCCAAGCTATCCAAGCATTCATCTTGCAATTGTGAGCTGTGTTTCATACATCACCATTTTCAAACTTGAAGATTGCAGGTTGACTCGTGCAGGAAGTTTCAGCCTTCCACAAGGCCAGCTAAGCATTGGAATAACTTGAGGGAACTTCAAGGAAGCTCACACGATCCTCAGGCCTCACTCAAAGTCCCCACATTGCCATATCCAAATCCAGATGAAGGAGGTATTTTTCAAAACTTTATCTCTCTATTTAGGCATCCTCAAGCCACGATTTGTGAAGCAAAAATGTAGTCTCTAGCATGGTGAAGTTGTACATATGCATAGTTGTCATTTATATTAACTGAGCTAAGAGAATTAGATTGTTGAACATGCTGAAAAAACTAGGTCAGAAATTAGGGGTGATTAATTTCTCTCTGATCTTTGAGAGTTAGTTTACAAATTTTATATCATTGGAATCGTGAGATGAAATGCTACATTTTTCATGTTACAAGTTTTTGATTTTATGCAAAGAATAACAAGTTACAGTTTTGAACTCAGAACGCGCGAAGGAGAGGGAACCGAGGACAGGGACGAAGCTGTTGGCTTGGGATTTTTTGTTTCTGGCCTTTTTTGGTTTTGCTATTCACACCCCCTGTATTACTTTTGCACCCCCCCCCCCTTGTATATATTTTTTTATATTTTTGCATATTTTCTTGCATATTTTATATTTTTGACTTGCATTTATTTTTTCTGAATATTAAAAAGTCATAAATATATTTTCTTAATTTTTTGCAATTTTTTTTATTTATTATTTTGGCACATAAAATAGTTTTATTTTAATAAATAGAGCTTATTTTCTTATTTATTTATAAATACATTTAATAAAAATATGATATATTTTTATTTTATTATTTCACACATAAAATATTATTTTCATACATACTTTAATTTTTATTATTTGTTAATAATATTATTCATTATTTCTTGTACATAAATGGATAAAATAAATAATATAAAACATATTTTTCTTTTAATAAAAAAAACTAGGGTTTCACCCCTTTCAAAAATAACAATATTATTTTTCTTAATTTTAGGACTTAAATAATTTTATTTTTTCATACATAAAATTAATACAAGACATTTTTGCATAAATACATTTTATTTGCATATTTAAATATTTGTATATTTATTTATCTTGTACAATAATTCAATTGGGTTGTAATAGTATTTTAGGGTGTTATTTTATGCAAATATCCCCATTCAAAAACTTGTATCCCCCCTCCCATAATAATTATTGTAATAGCTTAGTTTTATTTTACGCAATTTATCGCATTATACCATGTTTAGTAAAACTAGGGTTTTGCATGATAAGACAAAAATCAAACAAATAGAATGACCTAATACAAGACAAACAAAAGCATGTAAAATGACAACACATTATACACAAGCACCCTTAGGGTTTCACCCACTTGGTTGCCTTAAAATAAATGGCCATGGTATGCATGCAAAGTATCTTGACAAAACAAATCAAAACAAAACAAAAGATCATAGTCCCTCGATGACGCTATCAAAAGGTTGCCTAAACAAATGATCGTAGTCCCTCAAAATGCTAAAGATACTTGGCAACATTGCTATCATGGTCATACGATGACCCACACCCGTTCCGTTTAACATCCAAAGATAGGATTGTTTACCAAATCAATGGTAAATCAACAATGTCAAAGGAATAAAAAATGTATAGGAAAGACATTTGAGTAGGTAGATAGCTTCTAGTTACTTGATCAACTTCAAAACAATCCTTGCTATTTTCAAACAAACACACACACAATCAAAACAATTTCCAAACAACTTTCAAAACATTGAAACATTTTTCAAAAGACAAACATCTTTGTATACATTCTTACGAACGAGAATCATTACAAAGATTGCCTAAACGAGGGCCTCTTTTCAAAATACTTTCAAAACCACACAAACACCATTTCAAACAATTGTAAAAGCAAAGCAAGTGATCTAAGCAAGTAACTAAGAGCCCATGGAAAACCATGGATGAAAAGGGTGCTAGCCCCTTCCCTTTTCATAATCTACCCCCCGTACTCAAGAAAACATCTCAAAGGTCTTTCCTGTGCTTTTTTACCTTTCCTTTTAGATAAAATAAAAGTCGGTGGCGACTCTTGCTAAACCGCGACATTTGCGAAGAAACGCAAAACCTCAAGTCAGTTCTCCCACCGTATCACACATCTCATGCCAATATTTATATGTCACCATCACCCTTTGTATAATATTTTTGATGTTCTTATTGGCGGCTTCCATTGTGCCATTCATCTTTGGTCGATACGGAGAAGAGTTGTGGTGCTTGATCTTGAACTACATGCAGAGTTCCGTGATGATAATATTGTTCAAATTAGTACCATTGTTCGTGATAATCCTTTCAAGGATGCCATACTGACATATGAGGTTATGTTTAATGAACCAGGCCACAACATTCTTGGTGACGGAGGCAAATGAGGCCGCTTCAACACACTTTATGAAATAATCAATGGTGACAAGGATGAAATGATGTCCGCTAGAGGCAGTAGGATTAATTTATCCAATAATATGAATTCCCCATATTGCAAACGGCCAAGGAGAAGTCAAAACATTCAGAGGAACCGGAGGCACATGTACTTTGTCAGCATAAATCTGGAATTTGTGACAAGTTCTTGAGTGGTGATGGTAATCAGTTTCCATAGTCGACCGATAGTAACCCGCTCTCAGAATATTCTTCGCCATCATATGTCCACTGGAGTGAGTACAAAATATACCTTTGTGCATATCTTCCATAATTTTCTCAGCTTCATTCTTGTCTATGCAACAGAGCAAAGTCGAATCATGGTTGCGCTTGTATAAAATTTTGTTGCTCAGGAAGAACTTAGCAGAGAACCTCTGTAGAAATTTATTGTCATTGATATATGCTTCTTTAGGGTACTCTTGAGCCTCAAGGTATCTCTTCACTTCATGAAACCAAGACTTCTCTTCTATTCCGTCAGTGTCAACTTTATAGCAATATGTCGGTTCGTCTAGTTTTTCAATAGTAATTCGAGGAGCTTCGTTGTCCCATCTGAATTTGAACATGGATGACATGGTAGCTAATGCGTCTGCCAACTGGTTCTCTTCTCATGGTATGTGCTCAAAAGTAATTTCTTCGAAGTACATAATTAAGGTCAACATGTGCTTTTTATAAAGAATGAGATCCAGATGCTTCGTATCCCATTCTCCCTTAATCTGACTGATTACTAGGGATGAGTCCCCATATACATTCAAGAACTTGATTCTCATATCGATTCACACTCTATTGCCCAAGCTGCACGCTTCGTATTCGGCCATGTTATTGGCACATTCAAAGCAAAGACTAGTAGTGAAGGACATATGGAAACCCTAGGGAGAGATAATCACATAAACAATTCTGTTTCCAAGGGTGTTAGAAGCTCCGTAGAAAACCATAGTCCATCGAGATCCTGGCTCAGGTCCTTCATACGGTCCAGGTTCTTTATAATCTATAACTAGCATGATATTCTCATCCTATAACTCGAAATTCATAGACTAATAGTCGTCTATAGCTTGATGAGCCAAATGATCCGCCAGTACACTTCGTTTAATTTCCTTATGAGTCGTGTACTGAATGTCGTATTCTGTCAAGACCATTAGCCATCTTGCTATTCTTTCGGATAAAACGAGCTTCTCGAATATATATTTGATTGGATCCATCTTAGAGAACAACAAGGTAGTATGAGTCAGCATATAATTTCTTAGTCGGAGATCAGCCCATGCCAAAGCCCAAAAAGTTTTCTCGACCAGTGAGTATCTTGTTTCATAGTCGGTAAACTTTTTGCTAAGGTAGTATATTGCATGCTCTTTTCAACCAGACTCGTCAAGTTGTCCCAATACACACCCCCATTGAGTTCTCTAACATTGTTAAGTACATGATCAAAGGTCTTCCTTTAATTGGAGGCATCAGAATTAGAGGTTCTTGTAGGTACTCCTTGATCTTGTCAAAGGCTATTTGGAAGTCTTCATTCCACTTCACTACTTGATCTTTCTTCAGCAACTTGAAGATCGACTCATAAATAGCAGTTAGATGGGAAATAAATTGGGCGATGTAATTCAGTCGTCCCAAGAAACCTATAACTTCCTTCTTAGTATGAGGAGTCAGAATTTCGTGAATGTATTTCACCTTGGCGGGATCAACTTTAATACCTTTACCACTGACGACAAAACCCAGGAGTTTACCGGACCTTACCCCAAAGGTGCACTTGTTCTGGTTCAACCTCAGCTTGTACTTCTTCAATCTCTCAAACAGTTTGTGTAGGTGGTCGAGATGTTCTTCTTCATTCTGAGATATGGATATCATGTCATCAATGTAAACCTATCTCTCATGATGAATCATGTCATGGAACAGAGCTACCATAACATGCTGATATGTTGCGCCGGCTTTCTTCAAACCAAAATGCATAACTTTGTAACATAAAGTTCCCCACTGGGTGACGGAGGTATTTTTCTCCATGTCTTCAGGCACCATCTTGATATGATTATAGCCTGAGAAACCATCCAGGAAGGAGAATACTTTGTTCTTAGCGGTATTATCGACCAAAACATCAATATGTAGAAGCAGAAAGTCATCTTTCGGGCTTGCCCTGTTCAAATCTCTGTAATCTACACACACATACACACACACACACTTTGTCGTCTTTATTTGGTATCGGAACCAAATTTGCAACCCATTGAGGATATGGTGTAACTTCTAAGAAACCTGCGTTGAATTGCTTCATAACCTCAACCTTGATCTTCTCTGACATCTCGGGACGCATGCGACATACTTTTTTCTTTATTGGAGAACAACCATCTTTCATTGGCAAACGGTGAACCAAAATATAAGTATCGAGCCCTGGCATGTCCTCGTACGAACAAGCAAAGATATTAACATATTCATGCCATATCTGAATTAACCTGTTCTTGACATTGTCCTCAGGTTGGAACCTATCTTGACTTCTTTCTTGTCAGCTTCAGTACCCATATTTACAACCTTGACTGGCTCTTCATGCGATTTTATAGCCTTTTCCACTTGTACTAATAGTCTGGAAAGCTCTCCAGGTATTTCATAATCTTTCTCACCTTCATCCTCGGCTTGGTATATCAGATTTTTAAAGTCATAAGTGGAAATAGTAGAATCGTTATCAATGGTATCTAGAATGGATGTGGATCTGTAATTTATTGTGTGGGTGTGTGAAAGAACACATAGTTATTTTAAAGTGATAAAAATAAAGACAAAGAGCACAAAATTTGAATACAAAACATCCAATACTTTATTAAACAACAATATGTTTATGTAATGACAACCCTAACAAATGGACCATTGTGCCCCGGGTAAGGCACAAGGCTTAAAGTCATTGTTTAAAATTACATAACCCAAAACTTGGAAAGAAATAAAAAAGAAAGTGCCATTTACTCTTGACTAAAGGAGATTGAGATAACGTATTCGGTATTCCAGTTGTTAAGCTCGTTGCCAACGGTAGGAAAGATCCAACTGTCTAGGTTGTAGTCACCATCAACATCTTCTTCAGCAGAAACAACATCAATAGCATTCACACCTTTTTTGTGCTTTGGCATAGGTGCAGCAATCACATTGGGAGTCTCATGCAGATCGAACTCAGTTTCTTTGTTGTCAATAAGATTTTTTTTTCAAGGCCCAATAGCTATTGGTGTCGTGCCCGAGGCTATTGGAATGGTAAGCACATTTCACATTTGGATTGTAATAAGGAGAGGAGGTGTTGGGATTCTGAGGAGGGTCCTTTAACGTAATAAGATCTTCTTTCAAAAGATGTTGTAATGCCTGAGACAATGGCATGCTGATCTTAGTAAACTATCTTCTTGGAGCGTCTGACCTACACTGATTGTTTTATTGATGTTGTTGTATAGGCGCAGGATTAGAAAATTAACACTGCCCTACAAATTGATGGCAATCATTTCTAGTACGAACCTTCTGGCCATAAACAACATTGGTTTCCTTCTTACCGCTGCATGTCTTCTTTACAACACTCGAAGACGCATCCACTTGAATCTTTCCACTTCTAATACCACCTTCGACATGTTCCCCAGTTAGTATCAGCTCGGTAAAACCAGATTAAGAGTTTTCGATCAGATGATTAAAGAAAGGCCCTGTCAAAGTGCCCATGAACATATCAACCAACTCCCTATCAGTCAGAGGAGGTTGAACTCTTCCATCCATATCTCTCCATTTTTAGGCATATTCTTTAAACCCTTCATTCGAGCCCATAGTCATACTTTGTAATTGCATACGGATTGGTGCAAGGTCAGTATTATATTGATACTGCTTGTAAAAATAAGTAGTCAGGTCTTCCCAAATGCATATGTTGGTTCCTTCCAGCTGATAGAATCATTCGAGTTGTGTCCCAGATAAGCTCTCTTGAAATAAGTGAATCCATAACTTTATGTCAGCAGTATGGTGTTGGATCTTCCGGATGTAAGACCTCAGATGCAGCTTAGGACAAGAAACACCGTCATATTTTGAAAAAATAGGTACCTTGAATTTGTGGGGGATGACAACCAATGAGATAAGACCCAAATCTTCAAAATCCAACCCAAGCACTTTCTGGATTTCCATGGAATTCAGACGATCTTCCAGCTGTTTGTATCTGTCATCAGCGGGATGATATTTTTTAGCAGAATAGTCTTCTTCCTCAAAATATTTACCAGAGTTGAGGTTTCTTCCCTTCTGTTTTACCCCAAAATTTACCCTCTTTATTTCGACATGTTTGGCTTACATTTCACTATTACATACACGCATATCATTGGTTCTATGGTTATGGGATCAAGATATATTTAGCATGCTTCTTCAGGTTACAAGTGACGTTTATTTCGTCAATGGATGTTCTCAGAGTATTTTCCATGCTGAAGATCGGTTTACCGTTTCGCAATGATTCGGCGTTTAAAGATTCACAAGTCCAACCCAGTGCGTCATATTCATGTATTCTTTCGCCAAGATATCCCTGATAATATATTCTCAAATTCAGTTTCGGCTCGAGAGCCAATTCTTTAAAGAAGGTCTCAGAATGTGAGATTTTTCTCAAAGAAATATGGTGAAAAAGTGTGCTGAAAGTGCAGTTTTTATGCACTAAAAAATTCATAACTTGAATATCGTGGCTCTTTTTGAACCTGTTCCGGTGGCCAAAATTCCGTCTTAACGTCATCTACGTTTTCATCTCTCACGGATGGAAGCCAATTTAGATTATAAGGTCTTCAAAAATGCGGATTTATCAAGTATTTTCATACAGAATATTTGTGACAGAAGTTTATTTGCGTCATGTTCATAAAATCATAACTTGGTCGATTTTCATCGTATCGAGCTGGTTCCAGTGCCAAAATTTCACAAATTAAGTTGGCTATTTTTTCACAGGAGGTATCTAGTTCAAATGGTATCTAAAAGGCCTTCGTTTTTGCTAAGATTGCGCGTGACGCGCCGAAAATCCTGAGTGCTGAATATTATTTTATCTGGGTCGAAACTTCAAAAATTCATAACTCGGTCAATTTTTATCGGATCGGACCCATCTTTTTACACAAGGTCATTGACTCAGAGATTTACAACTTTTCTCCCAAGGTCGAGACAGGTTTCTACTCCAATCAATACCAGTTGTTTTATTGAAAAACGTGTCAGAGTTAACACTGGAGCCCAAAATAAGTTTGTCTGAGCCAAAACTTCAAAAATTCATAACTAATTCACTGTTTATCTGATTGAGCCTATTTTTAGACAGGAGTTACTTCTCTATGTCGGCTACATTTTATTTTCACATTTCAAGTTCAAAAATTGAATTTAAGTCCCTGCGATTTAGTCTGGAACATGATAGACTCAAGTGAATAAAATTCAACACTATTGCTTGTGGTTATTGGAGGCCCAATTGCAAATCCAAAGCCCATATCTTTGCTCTAATTTCCAATATATAATCTCATTCTTTTCAAACAAACACGACAAAAAAAACCTTTTCCACAACCCTGTCAAAATATCAAATTCCTTCAAGAACCTTAAAAACCTTGAAATCCTTGTTACAAACCCTCATCTCACTACAAAGAAGCCATCCTTATTACAAACCCCCATCTCACTACTTCTCCAGTAAGGATAAGGCTGGTTTGATCTCCATGATCAAAAGGGTTTAAAAGCATTTATACATGCCATATCGGTTTTAACATTACAAAATTTCATTGATCTTCTTTATTTGTATTTCATGATATAGTAATTTATTTAATGTGTTCATGAGATTCAACACTGCAGATTTAGACAGAGTTCCATGCAGGGTTATTACAAAACGTTGAGGCCAAAACAGAACAACCACCAATGCATGGCGAGGCAGACATCCTGAGGAGAATAAGAGCACGAGTTCAACATCCACCCCTATTGGTTTTGGTTTTCTTCCTTTCTATTTATCCTTTTACCTATTTTCCTTCTTTCTGTTTAAAACCAAATTTTTCATAAAATCTAACATTTTTCACAAACCTTTGATTTTTCATAATAAACTCGAATAATTAATTTTAGGTTTTTTAAAATTTAATTTTAGATTTTAAATTAATTTTTGGATCAACACTCACCCCTGACATTTGTATTATTTGTATTTTCTAACCCTATTTTTCATTGATGTTTTCTAACCCTATTTTTTATTGATGTTTCTTCCCCTATCTATTTTTTGGATAACTTAATTCTTTCTTGTTAATCATTACACATAAAATATTTTTTTTAAAACCTTTTTTAATTAAAATTAATTAGGTTTTAGGTTTTTTTATTAACCTTTTTTTTCTTCAAAATTAACCATTTTTTAATTAAAATTAATTAGGTTTTTAAGTTTTTTTTAATTAACCTTTTTTTAATTCGAACTAATTAAGATTTAGGTATTTTAATTAACCTTTTTCAAAGTTAACATTTTTTTATTAATTAATTATCATAAATCATTTTTTTCATAAAAAAATCACCAAAATATTTTCTTTGCTATTTTTATCTTATTTTTATTTTCCTAGATAAAGTGTATAAGGCGCGTTCAACTGTAATAGCGTAACTTTATTTTTCCCGCTTTTTTTATCATTGTCATGTAATTGCTTCTAGGATGTAATAGTTTTAGGAATTATTTTCCGCACTCTTCACTATTATGTGACTGCCCCAAAGCTCTGTAATAGCCTAGGTTGATATTTCCGCCTTTACCTTCAGCTACTATATTTTATGTAATACTTAGATTAATAGGATTGTATGGAAAGATAAAAATGAACGATAGAAAACCCTAATTGCAAAATAAATAACTGAACTAAATCATTTGAACACTCGCACCTCTAGGGTAACCTAACTTGGTGCCTTCGGAAAAATAATGGTCATGTCCCTCGAACATAGGGATACCCTTAGCAAAGACCATCAGTATAAAAGTCAACATAAAAGATCATGGTCCCTAACGTCCCTCGAGTTTCCAACGAGAAATGATCTTGTCCCTCGATGTTGCCTACGAATATATGATGACAGTCCCTTTGAACTGTTAAGATATCTCTATATGTTGCCTTCTATGACCATAACAATGACCCACACATGTCCCTCATACATCCAACGATAGGGCTACCTACTCACTAATAGTAGGATAGCATTCCCTAAAGGTTAGGAGGAAAAGAACAAACTTTCTTCGAGTAGGTAGATAACTGTTAATTACTTGCTCAAAACAATCCATTTTTACACCACACTTTCAAACTTTTCCAACAAAGTTTTCAAAATGCTTTATCACACTCTCGAGGACTGATACGAGAGTTAGCATAAAGCAAACAAAAGTCTTTTAAAACACACAAAACACAAGAAATTTTAAAAAATGAGCAAGTACCTAAGAGCCCATGGAAAACCATGGATGGAAAGGGTACTAACACCCCACCTTTCCATAATCTACCCCTGTACACAGAAATCTCAAAAAAAGGTATTTTTCTGTTCTTTTCACCCTTTCCTTAATTTGGATAAAAGAAAAGTCGGTGGCAAATCTTGCTTACCGCGACATTTGCGAACAAAAAATACAAACCGGTATTAACAGTCGGTTCTGCCACCGTATCACACCTTCTCATCCTTCACAGTCTTATTTTTCTCATCCTGATTATCATCTTCCTCAGAGGAAATAATATTGTTCTGAGCTTGTTTGGGAGGACCTTTGAACCTTTTTCCCATGTTGATGATGGCGACTGGTTTTCTGGTCTTCTTTTTATTCCCTTTTGTGATGAGGGTCTTCAGCTCGTCTTGTCCCTTATTTAAGTCCAATAAAATTTGTTGAAAATGTGTGTTTTGAGCTTGAAGTTCTTTCACGGTTTATTCTAGAGCCATCTTTTACTGAAATAAACAGTTAGAAGATGAGAAATCTTGTCTTGGGAAATACATGTCATGTAATGACATGCATGATATGTGGATGCAATGTTTTCAAGGATCTCGCGAGTAAACAAAAGGAAATGTTAGAAGTTGATTATGGATGCAGCTTTGACTAAAGACCTTTGTGTCTTTGAACATCCTTCTATGAGAATAAAGCTCAACATGTGGAATGGATCCTAACCTTTGATTAAAATGAAAGTACTTTGATATTTGACGGAACTAGAGGAAAATAAACCCCCTTGGCCCTTGCTAGCAGTCTAGTTCATGATAAACCTGCATCACAGGCCCTTGAGATGCTTGAAATGATCAGTGAAAATGATATGGTATGATGTTATGATGTTATGATGTCATGTTTGAACAGATAACAAACACAAACAAAGCACATAAGAGCCTTAGGCTTAAGGCTTGCATGGGGTTCATAGGTAAGTACCCTCTTGAAGTTTAAGTTGGCTCAACCTATCCTAGGAATAGTTATCGGGTTCTAGGAATCTCATATCACTAATCTTTCTCACATGCTTTATTTCAGCAAAGTAACTGACTGCCACCGAAATATCCTGAGAGTCGAATCTCAATAAGTGTAGCATCGAGTATCAGCCAACTTTGGACTGCACCAAAGCTGGCCATCTCACTATCTTATAATGGCTAAGTTGGGCCAATTAAGGTTCTAAAGGTTAGTTAGTGCTTATGACACCATGCGACAGCCTAGTATTCTCCCTGACTGACTCGAGGGACACCAGTACAAACTAATGTGTCGCACTAACATAGCCATCACTTCAACCATATTGGTATATGCTGTACAGTTTCCATGATCTATAGCTAGTTACCTAAGGGTAGCCTCAGATCCAAGTATAGGATCTTTGCAAAAACATAAACCCGAAAAACCCATTAAAGATAAAGAAATCAATTCAAACAAAGTAGATAAAGTGATCTAACTCTAAGGTAACCCCTCTTTTTAGTAGCTCCATAGCAGAGTCGCCAGTTCTGTAACATGGTGGGAGAAATGACTTGTTTTTGTGTTTTATGGAAAATATTATGGATAGCAAGAGTCTCCAATGAGTTTTCTTTTATCCAATAAGTAAAGGATGAAAATAATAGGAAAGACCTTCAAATTTTTTGAGTTCGAGGGGGGGGGGGGGGGTGGATTATGAAAAGGAAAGATGTTAGTACCCTATTCATCCGTAGTTATCTACGGGCTCTTAATCGGTAGCTCACTTTGTTTTGAAAATTGCTTTGTGTTGTGTATGTTTGAAAAATATTTTGAATTCCAATGTAAGGCAAACTTTGTAATGATCCTCGTATTTGTCCTCGAGAATGCGTACAAAGTGTTTGTTTGAAAATATTTATTGAAGAGTGTTTGTGTGAAAAATGTTTTGTTTTGAATAGCTTTGTGAGAAAGAGATTAATATCTACCCTTACTCAAGGTATTTCTTGTAATTTCCTCCTCCTTTATATAGTGCTATCCTACCATTAGTTAGTAGGAAGCCCTATTGTTGGATGTGAAGGGACGACCTTGGGTCATCGTACAATCATCGAAGGCAACTCGTAAAGGAGATTTAGCAATTATCTTTTAAAGGACTAGATCATTTACCGATGGAAACGTCGAAAGGGTCATCGAGGGACTATGATCTTTTGTATCAGTGGGACTTTGCTAAAGCGTCCCCACATTTGAGGGACATAACTGTTTTCTGAAAGGCAACAAGGGAGGTTACCCTAGAGGTGTGAGTGTACGAGGTGTTTTGTTTTCAGTTACTTTATCTTTGAGATTAGGATTTTCTATCGTCAGGTTTTATCTTGCAATACACCCTAATTTCTAACAAAAATATAGTAAAATAATAACAGGAAAAGTAAAGTGCGGAAAATAAAACTCCTACACTATTACATGGCCTTGGGGCAGTTACATAATAGAAAATGGAAAGTAAAAATCCTAAGCTATTACAACCCGAACACAGTTACATAATAATGAAAAAGGAAAGTGAGAAATCTAAGCTATTACAAATTGTAAACCCCATACACTTTATCTATGAAAATAAAATAAAATTAAAATAGAGAAGAAAAAAAGAAATGTTTTTGATGATTTTTTATGGAAAAGGTTTTTTTAATGATGATTAAAATAAACCTAAAAACTAATTAATTTTAATTAACAAAAATAGTTGATTAATTAAATTAATAAAAAAAGTTAATGATGAAAAAACTAAAAATTAATTAATTTTAATTAACAAAAATAGTTGATTAATTAAATTAATAAAAAAAGTTTAATGATGAAAAACCTAAAAATTAATTAATTTTAATTAACAAAATAATTTATTAATTAAATTTAAAAAAATGTTAATGATGAAAAACCTAAAACTTAATTAAATTTAATTAACAAAATAATTGATTAATTAAATTTAAAAAAAGGTTAATGATAAAAAACCTAATTATTTTTACAGTTTACAAAAAATACAATTATTTTAGGTTTGTAAAAAGGAGGTTTGTAGTTTTATGGTTAGGTGAATTTAGGGTTTAAGGGAAAAGAGAACAAGTTAGAAGCAAAATCACACAAAATATCAGGGGTGGGTGTTGAACCCACACCCTTAGCCTTCCATACTGCATTAAAAGAAAAAAAAGTAGGGAAAAAGAACAAGTTAGAAGCAAAATCACACAAAATATCAGGGGTGGGTGTTGAACTCATGCTCTTAGGTTTCTACACTTCATTAAGGGGAAAAATAAGGAAAAAGAACAAGTTAGAAGCAAAATCACACAAAAATGTCATGGGTGGGTGTTGAACCCACACCCTTAGCCTTCCACGCTGCATGGTTTACCAATGCGCCAGAGCTCACATATTATGCATCAAACCTGCTCTAATGATGTATATGAACACATGTAAACGTATCAAATTAGTAAATAATGCATAAATCAAAGATTTGAATTTTTAAAAAACTACCAAAACCAGTGAGGATGAACGTGATGTTCTGGGCACGATCTTGACCGCTTGAGGATTGGGATGAATTCCTGGGCACTTCAAGATGATAATGCAATACCTGGTTTCAATTGAGAAGTGCGGGAAACAAATGTTTTGTGTTTCCCTAGTTTCTTGAATTTATGTAAGTTTTGGAATAGTTTTCTCTGCAAGGGATTTCTTGTGATGTTATGTCTGAATGAAGAGAAATATATAGAGAACAATTAGGTTAAACCATTGTAGGCTTGGACCTTGTAAGAAAAGCCTTGACTTTATCTTATTTAATTTTGAATTTAAATAAAAAAAAATAAATGGAATATAAATCAAAGGGGTGTATGAATAGGTTCAGAGATTCACTATGAGGCCTAATACACATTTGGACCATGAAACACAAGCCCATTTGCCCAAAAATGTGTGTTTGATCAATTTGGATTTCATGCATTTTCTCAAAATTTCCCAACTTGTGTCAATCATAACTCTCTCAATTTTTATCATATGAAGATGATCTTGTACTTTTGGGAAAGCTCAATATTTCCCCTACAATCTCTATGTTGATCATTTTTTCATTTGAAGAATTTATCTTGATGTAAGTTGCCTTGACAAAAAGTGTCTTTTTGTTAACTTTTGGAATGACCTATAATGTTTTGACCCATATCTCTCAAATGAAGCTTTTTTTTGGACTTGAGCTTAGAGAGGAAAAGTTGTAGAAAATTGAATTTCCTTCAAAATGAGCTTTGGTTGATTAAAATCTGATGAAACATGTGAAGGTTATGCTTGGTCAAAGTTCAGTTGACTTCTCCTTAGGAAAACCTTAATTTGGCAACTTTTGAATTTTGATGATTTGAGAGTTTTCCTTGATGACTCATGATCAACCCTTGATAAAATGATAAATATTACTTAAAAATCTTGATGTTAACAAAAAATCTTGAAGTTTGACTGTATGTTGACCATAATTGACTTTTTATCTAATACAGTTGATTTTCAGTCATTTGAGCCATTGATTGAGCAAACTTGTAATGCAAGGCATCAAACTTAGTATGATCATTCTTAGAGACATATAAGGAACCATGGAAACACTTGAGAAAAATGAAACCCTAGTTGTAAGTCCATTGCTTAGGATGAGAATTTGTCTGATCAATTCTTGAGCAACCTTGAGCATTTGAGAACCCTAGGAGAATCTCTTGAAGAAAATGGGAGGGAAAATTTTGGGGTACAACAATATCCAAAGTTGTGATCCCATGATCTTTCATAAATCATTTGCATCATAAACATTTTACCCACAATTACATTTCATTTCCAAGGTACTTGCAAGTTACTGTATTAGTTGAGAGTATCAAAAGATGGATGTAGGCAGAAGACATACCAAGGTTTATAAGTTCTCTATGGTTTCTCTTAACAAATTAAGAAGGTTGAGTTCACTTATTGTTTCCAAAAATCAAGATGACTTCAATAAGACCTATGGTAACCCCATTCCTCTTCTGAACACCAAGGTTGATACCATGGTCGTGCAAACTCTCATCCAGTTCTATGATCCTCCTCTAAGGTGTTTTACATTTCAAGACTATCAACTCGCTCCTACATTAGAAGAATATGCTAACATCCTGGGAGTTGAAATCAATAATCACATGCCTTTCGTCACTTCACAAGGAACCCCAAAACTACACTTGATTGCTAAAGCACTTCATTTGACCTTAAAGGAAGTAAAAGACAATAGGGAACCTAAGAAGGATGGCACTTTGGGTTTCAATTTATAGTTTTTGATGGATAAAACCATAGTCTTTGCCAAAAGTGAGAGTGCCTTCAAAGCCTTGCTAGCTCTTATGACTTATCGCGTTGTCTTGTTCTCCAGCTAAGAATATTTCATTGATGCAGAAATAGTCACCATTTTTGTAATCGGAAATCCTGTACCTGCACTTCTTACTGACACATACCATTCCATTCATTCAAGGTTCGGGAAAAGAGGAAGTGTCACCAATTGCATGCCTCTCCTCTATAAATTGTACATGGCTCACTTGGTAGTAAAAGGACCTTTTATGGACAACGAACATACCCTCAAGTGGCAGAAAAGGATTATGGAGATCACTTCTCATGATATCAGATGGTTCAATAATGAGCATATTGGCATTGAAATCATTTTTAGTTGGGGCGAGTTCCCAAATGTACAACTCATGGGCACCAAATGAGGGATCAACTACAACCCAATGATAGCTCAACATCAACTAGGTTACTCTCTACCCGACCCACCAAAAGATGAAGATGTGAAAGAAACTGTGTTCTATGACAAAGGAGGATATCTTGAACTCTTAGAAAAGGTAAGGGAAGCCTGGAAGAAGGTTCATTGCCAAGGAAGAAAAAGTTTGGGAAGAAAGGATTGGACAACAAAAGCACCCTACATTGAATGGGTGAAGAAAAGAGTCGAAAATTCTTTACTACCATTTCATTTTGAGGCTCCCATGTATCCACCGCCTCTTTCACTACCTACCGCCGCTTTCATAGAGGTCCAGATCCTTAACCAAGAGCTAAACGCATAAAATGAAGAGTTAAGGGTATGAGCTACCAAAGCAGGCATCACAAAGAATGAGCTGGCTTATCAAGTCAAGATAAAATATGAATTGCTTGTAGAAAAGAAAAGGTTGATTAACAAATAAATGAGAAAGAGATTGAGAATTTACAAGGATCTAAAACCATCTTACTCCACCATCAACAATAACAAGGAAATATTAGATGACATACTAAGGAGAATGTGAGACTAAAGAAATAGTGGGATACTCTCATAAAATCAAAGAAGGATATGGAAAATTAGTATGAAAATCAGATAAGAGATTTGAAAGAATAACTCAAATCAAGAGGAGTAATACTCGAGAGGGAACATATCCAAAGAATGAAGACAAATTACCAGCTTAGAGGATGTCAACAACAGCTAAAGGATGCTTTGGAAACAATAGAGGAGGTGAAGACTCAAGTATGCAAAGATCATTCGAATGACCTTGATAAAATGTAACTTCAAGAGGAAATCGATCATTTGGAGAGTGCTTTTGGCCAAAGGGAGATACTTATTCAAGAGTTACTCAAGAATCCCAGGAAAGCAAGAACTAAGAAACTTTTTGAAGAAGCTTGAGATTAGAGTGAGGAGTATTTAGGACGGGACATGCTTGTTAACATAGAGTTTAGAGAAACATGTTAGGGTTTTCTTTTCATTACTGTAGTGATCACCTTCAAACCTGTTAAAGGGATCTTTAGTTTCCTTTTGTACTTTCCATTATGAATTAGTTTTGTTTTTCAAAAAAATGATGAATGGAGGAGAAGTATATTTTGTTATTTATCCATGTTTTGATCACTCTTAACGCAATAAATGAAAATACCTGAAATAAAAAATATCAACAAAGAAAAAATGTTCATATTATACATGCATTCATACATTTCATGCATTTATAACAGGTGAAACCTCTTCCTAAATTTTGGTTATTTCTAATGTTTGAAAAACTGACGTCTCACAACTAAAACACTCAAGGCAACAGACCAAGACTCGCAATAGAAGAACTCTGCAAAGATATGAATGAAATGAGAACCACAGTTAGAGAATAGATGGAACAATTCATGGAACTTATGGGTACTATAGCTCAAGGTCAAGAAGAATTAAGGGAAGTTGTTCAGAGGCCTCCCACTACAGAAATCCCTACTAGACTTCAGGAAAATTTCCACCTCCCAACAGCGGAATCTCACCTCTTGCTGGTTTTGTAGCACCTCCTACTGGTTTTGTGCCACCTCCTAGAACTGGTTTGTACCTCCTCTTGTAACTGGCTTTGTTCCACCCATTGACTTTACTTTTGTTCCTTCTGGTACTTCCAATCAAAGGGTTATACCCACCAACCTCCTCAACCCACCCCTGAGGAAATGCGAGTGTCGCGTGTTAGGAGAATTGTTGGGATCCCGGCTCCACATCTGGTAGATGATCAAGAAGACATGTTTTCACTACAAGATGCTGCTTTTCCCGTAGAGGCCGAGAGAAATTTTCAACTGCTTGAAGAAAGGGTGAAGGCCATGGAAGGAAATGGTATCCATGGATTAGATATGATTGATTTAGGTATGGTGCCTGGTATCAGAATCCATGCAAAGTTTAAATCTCCAGATTTTGACAAATACAAAGGGACGACCTGTCTTAAGACTCATATTCGGGCTTTTTACAAAAAGATGTTGGCTTACTCGGAGGATGAGAGAATGTTAATGCACTTTTTCCAAGACAATCTATCTGAGACATCCTTGGAATGGTATATGCAGCTAGAACAAACTCACATTTGTAGCTGGAAAGATTTAGGTGAAGCCTTCATCAGACAATACCAATACAACACAGATATGGCTCCTAACCGCACTCAACTTCAGAATCATGCTCAAAGAGAAAACGAGTCTTTTAAAGAATACGCCCACAGGTGGAGAGAACTCATTGCTAGAGTGCAACCTCCTCTAATGGAAAGATAGTTGATTCACATGTTCATGGGGATGCTACAAGGTCCTTATTATTCAATGATGATTGGAAGTACCTCTAGTGGGTTTTTCAGATTTGGTTATGGCTGGTGAATATGTTGAAGTTGGAATCAAGATGGTGAAATTAAAGCTGCTAACGTAAGTTCTTCAAATGGAATGAATAATCCTTTTGGAGGATATGCTAAGAAGAGAGAAGGATATACTAATATTGTTTTTTCCTACAAAGGAAAAGGAAAGGCATACCAAGTTGCTGCAATAATTTCGTCAAATTCTAAAAAAAAGTGTTGCTCAATGACCACAACAGAATTATGCTCGTAGACAGTATCAACAAAAGTAAAAGTATCCTGATAGAAACTTAGAACCAACACACATGTCCTATGCACAACTACTACACTATGATACGGTGGGAGAACTGACTTGAGGTTTTGTGTTTGTGTTCGCAAATGTTTCGGTTTAGCAAGAGTCGCCACCGACTTTTTATTTTATCCTAAGGAAAGGTCAAAAAGCACAGGAAAGACCTTTGAGATGTTTTCTTGGGTTCGGGGAGTAGATTATGAAAAGGGAAGGTGAAAGAACCCTTTTCATCCATGGTTATCCATGGGCTCTTAGTTACTTATTTAGATCACTTGCTTTTTCTTTTCAATTGTTTGAAATGGTGCTTTGTGTGTGGTTTTGAAAGATGTTTTGAAAAGAGGCCATCGTTGTGGCAACCTTTGTAATGATTCTTGTTTGAATGTATACAAAGATGCTTTGTCTTTTGAAAAGATTTCAATGTTTGAAAGTTTGATTTGGGAAAATGTTTTGAAATTGTGTTGTGAAGTGTGTTTGAAAATAACAAGGATGTTTGTAAGCTTTTTGATCAAGTAACTAAGAGCTATCTACCATATTTTACTCAAAGATCTTTCATAATGTTTTTAACCCTTTTGACAGTGTTGTTTCACCATTGCATTTGGTGAACAACCTTGTGTTAGGATGTTAAACGGGACAGGTGGGGGTCATCGTATAGACCATGACAACAATTGTGTCAAGTATCTTTGGAAATTTTTTAGGGACTTGATCATTTTTGTTTAGGAAACCAAGATAGCGTCATCGAGGGACTATGATCTTTTGTTTTGTTTTTGTTTTGCCAAAGTACCCAACATGCATAACATGGCCCATTTTTGAAGGAAACAAGTGGATTGTAACCCGAGGAGTGCAAGTGTGTATTGTGTTTGATTTTCATGCATATTTGTCTTTGATTAGGTCAAGCTATTTGTTGATTTTGATTTTTGCATACAAACCCTAATTCTCTAATCATGGCATAATTGAAAGCGTAAAGTGCGAGAATTAAAAATCTAGACTATTACAACATGATTATGGGGACGGGGGTACAATCTTTGAATATGGGGTATTTGACAAGAAATATAAACCCTAATTTACTATTACATCCAAATTGAATTTAATTGCATGAATAATAAATGGATACTATTTAAATAAACAAAAAAAGATAAATATATCAAATAATCTGAAATATGCAAAAAATGGTTTTTGTTCATTTATGTATGTAAAATATTTAATGTAAAAAAAAGGAATAAATAAAAGATTTATTTTATTTATTTAAGGGTAAAACCCTAATTTCTTTAAGAAAATAAATACATTATATTATTTATATACAATAAAATATATTAATATATGTAAAAATAAAATATACTTAGAAAAAAGTATTTTTTAGTATAAATAAAACTAAAAGTAAAAATGTAATATTTTGTATTTTTATTCTAAAGTATTTAATAAAATAAAGGTATATATGTATATATATATATATGTATATTAATTATATTAAATATGTATAAAATAAAATAAAATATGTACAAAAATAAATTATATTTACAATAATATTTTCAGTGTGAATAAAAATAAGAAATAAAAATAAAAGTATGATTTACATATTATTTTCAAATTTAAATGAATAAGATAAAAGTATTTAAAATGTTTTCTATATTAGAAAAATTAAAATAAAATGTCAAATAAATGTGAAAAAATTATGAAAATATTTTTGAGCATTTTTTATATTTGGAAATAAATAAACAAAATCAGAAATGAAAACAAAAATGCAAAAATATAAAAATACAAGAAAATGGGCCAAGGGGTACAAAAATGAAAAGAGGGGGTGTCAAAAGCAGCCAGGCCAAGCCCAGCCCAAAACTTCATCTTCTACCTCCAGCTTTTGAAAAACGCGCGCGTCCCCTGTACAAACTTGGACATCCTGCATACGAGTTCTATTGCAAAAACACATAACACCAAACTTGTAGAGAATTTCAAGACGATTCCAACCATATAAACAACTTGTCTTAACTCTCAAAGACCAGAGAAAATTTCTCTGGCCCTAAAATTTGACCTAGTTTTTTCAGCATGTTCATGGATGAAATTATCCTAGCACACTTAATATAAATGAAAACTGAGCATATGTACAACTTCATGGCAATGAACACTACATTTTTTATTCACAAACCTAAAGCTAAATGTTCCTAAATAGAGAGATAGGAAGTGGACAAAAACATGCTTCAGTTGGATTCGTGTGGGGCAACGTAGTGCCTTTCAACAGGGCTTGAGATGTCTGGTAGCTTGCCTGAACAAGCTTAAAATGAAAATGGTGAACATTGTAAATGGAGTTATAGTTGGTGTTTGAGGTTTGGGATAGCTTGAGCGAGTTGAATGGAAGGTGTTTGAAGCAACTTGGGGCAAAACGCACGAGCCAAATGAGCTATGGGACTCAAGTTACAGAATTTGCCCTGTTTTGCAAAAGGAATGTGATTTCTGGCTATAGGGTGTTTAGAGGCTCAAGAAATCGTGTTTCTAGCTCAAAGGGGTGTGAGAAATATGTTCAAACTGTTTGTGTAAGTTAGCATTGGCTGGTTTTCAAGTTTTTGAGTTTTTGACAAGTTTATTGTTTTTGAAGTAAGAATGTGGAAGTGAAGTTACAGGCCTGTGCAGGCTAACAAATATGATTACATACTTTTCTCTTGGCCCCTGCAACTTTTGGATTTGATTTTCCTTCTGAGATATGGACCAATGCTCAAGGGATTGTGGTTTGACATAAATCACATTATGGCAAAAATGGAAATGTGCCTTTTTCTACTTAGGGCTTAATTTTGTGTACAATGTCCAAATGGCCAAAACAAAAGCTTAGACTGATGGATTTGCATTTAATTATGGAGTGTGAAGTGGTTTAGAGTCCTGTAAACTAGTGTAAGGCATGCTGATTTGAAAATGCAACTTGTATGAACATGAATATGCCATGGATGAAAAGTGAGTTTTTGCCAACTTCAAGCCTTCGATTCTCCCTAACCACAAATGTGTTTGAGGAGTTCTTGGACAATTTGGAAAGCTTACAACATACCCTATAATCCATCTTTGAAATGAAACTTGAGATTACAAGTGAAACTATGTGAAAAATGGCCAAGAATATAGGTCAAAATCCTGCCTAAACTAGGGCAAAATTTCACTAAGTTAAAAGTTTTAGGGACCCTTGTTCCAAAAATCATAACTTGAGATCCAAGATTATTTTGAGAAAAATTTGTGAATCAAAGTTGTAGACTTTTTGGAGGACTACAACTTTCATGTTGGAGGTTTTGTTTGAATCTATTTGCATCATGGTGAAAATATGGGGCAAAGTTAGGAAAAATTAAGAAAATTTCGTAACTTAGAAAAATTCTAAGTTATGAAAATTTTCAATTTCAAACCCTAATTTGCAATTTTGGGTTTCTTGATGAACAAGTTTCACAATTTGACACATCTTGATGAAAAATTACCCTTGGCAATTGATTTTGACCAAAAAGTCAAAGTTTGACTTTTCAGTGTATAGTCCAATTTTGATCAATTGACTGAAAAATTCATCTGTCAATCCCATGCATTTGAGATCTTTTGAACTTGTTGAATATGTAAAGATGATTTCATTGAGTCCTTGAGTCCATGTTTAAACCTAATTTGCCATTGGCTAGGTCAAAAAAGTCAGAAATTGCCTTTGTACAGTCAAAACCCTAAAAATGACCATTTTACCCTTTTGGTGATCTGATCAAATTTCTTGTGGAGTTGTGGTCCAAACTTGATCCAATGGTTCATATGAGTTCATAATGTTGATGTGGTTCAAAATTCATGAGGTTTGACTCTAAATTGGCCACAATTGACTTTTTCCCCAATACAGCTGATATCTAGGCCAACTGTCCAATTGACTGGGCAAAAATTTGATTCAAGGCTTGAAATTTGTTATGGACAAACTTATGAGTCCAATATGAAGTATGAAAGTCAATTTGTGCATTGAAGGTCCAAAAATCCTTGTGCAAACTCAAACCCTAGTTTAGGTCATCAGTGCAAGGAGATGTCTTAAGCAAAGCAAACCCTAGCTTGATCTTGAGTTCCAAGAGCCTTGTGGTGAGAAATGTTGATAAAATGAGATGGCAAATTTTGGGTTACAACATACACCATATACACTAATTACAATTAGTATAACTCCTCACTTTGAATCATCCATCAAAGTCCCTTTCCAATTATGATGCTAACGCAAGATGTAACTTTCACTCTAGGGCGCCAAATCACGATACTGAGATTTGCAGGGCTTTGAAGCATAAGGTTCAAGACTTGATTGAATCAAAGGATATTAAATTTACTCAAATCAATCATCCAAATGTAATACATAAACCAATTTTGTTTCACCATTGTCCAGTCATAAATTCCATCGAGAGACACAAAGTATTGAACCTTGTGAAAGATGTGAATCAGTTGATGATTTCTTTGTGTTTTGTCAAGAAAAAGCTACTTAAGTGGGACATTTTTCCTGGTTGTACTTTAGATTTCAAGAAGTGTGGGGACCATCCCAAGGGATGTGATGAGTTAAGGATGGGAATTCAGAGAATGATTGATCATAATTTTATTCAGTTCACCAGACCCTCAGACAACGATCTTATTGACAGCAGCGTTACAGTTATACTGTATGATGATCAATAGACTGTGAACAAGGTGTATGGGTGTCCTGGTGTTGGCTGAAGATTTTGATAATATTATTAGAAGCCAAGTGAATTGGACGTTTTGATTGAAATGAAACAAAGCGTCATGTTTCGAAATAGCAGAAGCAGTGTTTCGAATGAGCATATCAAAACTTGGAGCTTCGAGTGGCAATTATGGGAACATATCTAAAGAAGTCTCGAAATGACAACAAGGCTGTGTCTAATAAGTGCGTTCTAAGCCGAGAAGTACCAAAACATTTGAAATTCAAATGCAAGCGGGACATTCAAAGTTTGAAATTTATGTGCTGGAGCATTTGAAGACACGTGGAAACAAGAGAGAGGCATTGTTCTGCATGTTCTGAACGTGGCAGAATCTTATAGAAGGACCGTTATGGTCGAAGTAGTATAAATAGAAGTCTTAGCATTAGGATTTCGTGTGTCATATCTATTTGTACAAAACACTCAGTAAACATTCAAATTACCACATGGCTAGGGAAACGAATGCAAGAGCAATGTACGTATGATAACACCATATATTTATGATTTAATGAAAACCCTTTACCATTTCCAGTACTTTCCTTTATCTTTCTGCCAAATACCATTTACAAGTTTTCTCATTTAAAGTCTTTTATTCGAAATCTTTTCATTGATGCCTTACATTTGAATGCTTTCTTTCCATTTCAAACACTTTACATTTCAGAAAACTGTCATACTTTTCACGCCTTTATCTTCAAGTTTTTATCCTTCGAACGCCTCTTTTTACTTAAAGTCATTTTACAGATTTCTTGCATTAAACGCTTTCTTCGTATTTCGAATCTTTTACATTCCAGAGCATCTTTTACATTAACTGTTTTTACAATTCGAAGCCATTTACTTGTCTTTTATGAAGTTTACATGTCTTTACAATTAACTTTTATTCATGCAATTTAGTTTCACGCACATATATTTTGATTACATCTTTAGATCTTTAAGAGAGAAATCGAAATAAGTCAAACACCTACACAACATTCTAAATACCAACCATGAATACCTGTTCGATCATGAGAGTCACCCTAATGACCAACAAGTCCTAGGATCAATCTAGTCGATCCTGCGAGTTACCAGAGAAATTGAATAACAGTCAGTAAGTTTATTCGATAGTTTGGAAGACTAGCGGTTGTTTACCAGAAATCACTGGAAACAAATTGGCACACCCGGTGGGACCAATCGTTGGACATTAGAAATAAAGATTGTTGAGACATAACCATTATAAAAAAAACGTTGGAACCTAAGAAGTTTGCTGTTTTATGAACCTGAGAAGTGGTAAAATAACCAACAACAACCAACCCTTATCCAGAAGAAAACGTTTGAACAAGATGTCTAATTCTGACAATCAACAAGGGGAACAAAATGCCCCACATACAACAGGCACTAATGTGTCCACTTCGATGGGAACATCTAATGTGATCCCTTCGAATGCACAGTCTGTTGCATCTTCAACCAGTAATATAGCCACTAATGGAGTAAGTGGCGTATGAACTAATAGTTCGATCTTAGGAAATACTGGAACCATTGGTATCCTGGGGGATTTGTTCCACCATCAGGGACACAATCCCATTTCGCCACTCCACTAACTAGACCACCCGGTTTCGATGGTAATAGAACCAGAAATTCCTCTTACGGAATGCCAACATCATGACATTTTTCCACCAAGATGCAAGATGATTCAAGGAAAACACTCAACATGAAAGTTGTAGATCTTTATGAATTATACAACTTTGTATTAGATGGTTGATGTCCAAAAAATGCTTAGATTTGAGGATATAGGCCCATGAAGTCATGATGTAACACCCCAATTCTACCCCAAGAATATTATGCAAAATAAATAAGAGTTATAAAATTTCATTCATACAAACGAATCGGGACGTCACAAATTCTTCTAACAAATTCATTGCATTCATCATGGATATATAACACTTTTAATAAAACATCGGATGAACTAACAACATAACATCTTTCATTAAATATTCAACAACTAGACAACATCGTCCTAACCATGATAATTCATCACTTAACATTAACTTATAATACAACATCGATTACACAGCATAATAACATTATTTATCCATCGAGAATTCATCAATATTCACCATACATCATTCAATTCAATAACAAAAACAACAATCCTCTAATCCCACATATAAAACATCATGAACCCAATTATAAAGCCAGAACCCCACCCGTACCTTGGATCGAAGGTCGCTCTACAATTTCCGGGTTGAATCTTTGTTCTAGTCGTTTCCTTCAAAATCCAGCAGCTTCACGTTCTTCACAAATCCTTATTTCTCTTCTACTGCTTCTTCCTTCTATTCTAACAACAAATAATAAAATAACCTAATATTATTATATTATTCCTTATTGGGCTCCAAACTTACACCCCCCTTAATACTTCTACTATCTCAAATTAATCCCACCTTAATAATATTAGCTTCTAACATTATTTCCCATAATAATATAATACCTCAAATATATTATTATTTCTCCATTTAATAAAATAAATCCAATTTAATAACACTTCTTCACAAAACATTCCAAAAATAATTTAATTAAATAATTAATTAAATTACGGGCGTTACAACTCTCCCCCACTTAGAATATTTTCGTCCTCGAAAATTTACCCCAATCAAATAATTCTGGATAGGAGTCTCGCATCTTGCTCTCCAATTCCCAAGTCATGCTTTCTCCTGCAGCTCCTAACCAAACCACTTTAACCAAGGCAATCTCCTTTCCCCTCAGATTCTTCATTTCACGATCCGAGATCCGTACAGGCATCTTCTCCACCGTAAGATTATCCCGTACTTTCACATCGTCCATATGAATCACATGCGATGGATCTGATATATACTTCCGAAGTTGCGACACATGAAACACATCATGCAAATTCGAAAGATTAGGCGGTAAAGCCACTCTATAAGCAACATTCCCCACTCTTTCTGAAATCTCATACGGTCCAATAAAACGAGAAGTGAGCTTCTTAGACTTCAACGCTCGCCCAACACCAGTCACAGGTGTAACTCTCAAAAACACATGATCACCAGCTTGAACTTCTAAATCCTTCCTTCGCTTGTCTTGATAACTCTTTTGTCTACTTTGTGAAGCTTTCATCTTTTCCCGAATCAACTTCACCTTCTCAGTAGTCTCACGAACAAGTTCGGGTCCAAGTACTACACTCTCACCAGATTCATGCCAACATAACGGAGTTCTGCATCTTCGACCATACAACGCTTCAAAATGTGCCATCCTAATACTAGAATGGTAACTGTTGATATACGTGAACTCTATCAACGGAAGATAAGTATCCCACGAACCTCCCTGCTCGAAAACACATGCCCTCAACAAGTCTTCTAACGATTGAATCGTCCGTTCAGTCTGACCATCTGTCTAAGGATGATACGCTGAACTCAACCTCAACTTAGAACCCAACGCTTCTTGAAAAATATTCCAAAAATCAGAAGTAAATCTTGGATCTCTATCTGACACAATGCACAAAGGAACACCATGCAGCTTCACAATCACACTAACATAAATCTCAACCAACTTCGACACTGGAAAACTGATGTTAATAGGAATAAAATGAGCTGACTTCATAAGCCTATCAACAATCACCCAAATCGAAACATTTCCTATTGAAGTATTAGGCAACCCCGTCACAAAGTCCATTGAAATGCTATCCCATTTCCATTCAGGAACTTCCAACGGTTGAATCAATCCTGCAGGCTTCTGATGTTCAACTTTTGACTTTTGACAAGTTAAACATGCATACACAAACCGTGCCACATCACTCTTCATCCCAGGTGTTGTACCCCAAAATTTGCCCTCCCATATTCTTCAAGAAATTGCCAAATCAAGTCTCAAGATTCCCCAAGGGTTGCACAGTGCAAAGGTCTCCTATACAATTAAAACTAGGGTTTGTACTCTGATCAAGAAAATGAAGTTTCAAAGGTCCAATCAAGTCTCACATGCCTACAAATATGGTCAAGCATCCTCATATCAAGTTTCAAGGCATTCAGATCAAAGTTGCACAGTCAAAACCCTAATTGCACTACAGTCAACTGTAGGGGCAAAATGGTCATTTGACAGTCAAAAAGTTCAAATTTTTGGTCAACATATCATCTTGAAGCCACAAACATCATTTGATCAATGCTTGATCATGATTCTCAAAATTTGGCTCAGAATTCATCAAGATGCAAAAGTTTCCTTATTTGGACAGCTGAAAAAGTCAACTGAAATTGACCAGGGCATAACTTTCACATGGATTATCAGAAAAATTCCATCCAAAGCTCATTTTGAAGAGAAAGACATTTCCTACAACTCATCTTCATACTTCAAGTCCAATAAATGCTCTCACAAAAAGTTATCAATTTCAACATTATAGGTCATTTTCAAAAGTCAACAAAAAGGGACTTTAAGTCAAAGGCAATAACTTGAGATTTGTAAATCAAAATGACATGGGACCAAAGGAATTGGTTAGAGGACTCAAAGACCTTTCCAAAATTTCCAAGAACATGAGAAAAGCTTAAAAATTGAGCAAGTTATGCCTTGTGGAAGTTGGGAAATTTTTGGATATTTTGAAAAGTCAACATTGATTCAAATGACCTAAAATTGCTAATGGGCCCATTTTTCTTCCACAAATCATCATCCATGACATGTGCACGACCACTTGGCCCAAAGGGAAGTATTTTCTCATTTTTTATTTATTTATTTGAATTTTTATTTATATTAATTCATTTAAATCATTTAAATATATGAAAAATATTTAATTCACCCTAACCAATCTTTTTATACATGTTTTAGCCTCTATAATTCGTGCATATGCAAATAAGGAAAGAATTGGAGCAATTGGATATGATTTGGACAAAGAACACATGGAAAAGATATGAAAAGATCCTTAAGAAAATCAAATTTCCAAAACCATGATTACAAGAGATTTGATTGAGTTTTTCTTAACCTAATTTGTTCACTACATATGCCTGATCATAAACCTAATCATGCTAGACACGCAGCTGCTCAGAATACACCATTGCAAACTTGAATTTTTTCTCTAAGAACTCAAATCTGAAAAGCATTTTTTTGGTGGATTCAAGGCACAATTCTTGTTCCATTGGCTTGTCAAGGTTGTCCAGAAGCAATTCCAATCAAGCACAGCCATCAAAACCCCAAGAATTGGTATATTGAAACTGAACTGTACAGAAAAAAAACTCATAATCGTGCATCATGATTTAAGCATCTTTTGTAACTTTTGTTCATGGATTCTTATTCCTCATTTGATTCTGAAGCTAACCAATATAATTGATTGTCTTTTTATGCTGTGAACGAGATTTCACCATGCTTGAATTCTAGGGTTTACAGGACCTTAATTTGGGGCTTTTGAAACGAGGCAAAATTAGCCCTTGAGACCACCACCATCCAACTCATCGCATCTGGACGAAGAAGACGCAACTATCGCGCCCAATTTATGAATGCTTGAGGCCTAATCGCTATTTTCCCATAGCCGGCCTAATGAAACGCATAGAAAACCGTTGCTTTTGTTTTTTATATTACAGGGATGATGAAGAAGACAGAGCCGTGGCACACGCTGATTGGCTTGTTTAAATTCGCGCGCGTTTCCAAGCACTAACCCACGTTTTCCTTTTTATTAATTGTTGTTTATTTATATATCAAATGCGTTAGTTGGCACAGTTGGTTGGAGAAAGCATTGGCAATATCCATGACCTGGGTTCGAACCCCAGGTCTTACATATTTCCCTATTGTTTTTCATCAACAATTCCCATGCAGCGCCCATGTCAAGACGCACCATACACCTCAAGATTCAGCCATCCACGTGTTCCTGGAGATCAGATTAAAGGCAATCCAAGGGTGCAAAATTGATAAACACCATAAACTCTGGTCAACATTGCTGTACGCTGTCTGGAAAAGTCAATGGATCTGAAGGTCATTGGGCTTAAACTGCTTGGGCCATACCTCCACTTTGGGGACTTCCACCCCCCCGGTTTGCAATTTTCCTTATATTTTATCTTTTTTCAATTATTATTTTATTTTCCTTATTGTTTTAAATCAATTAATTATTTCTACAAAAATATAAAAAATGCCTAAAAAAATCAGAAAAGATAAAAAACATAATAAATATTTTATTTTAATATTTTTTTTGTAAATAAATGCATATAAATAAATTTAGTTTTAAATTAGGTTGCAATTTTAATTCTTTTCATAATAAAATATAAAAAACATAGAATTAGGTTTAATTAATGTTTTATTCCTTTTTAATTTTTCTTTCTTATAATAATACTTATTTATTTTATTTATTTTTGTAATTAAATTGGCATGAAAATAACTTAGGTTTAAATTAGGTTAAAATTCAACATATTTCTTAATAAATTAAAAATAACTAGAATTAGGGTTTGCATCGTATTTTAATTAATTCTTTCTTTTTCTATTAAATCTTAAAAAACACAAAAATACCAAAAAACAAAAACAATTTCTTTTCTTAAATTAATTAATTCATGTAATTTTCATATTTTGCAAAAAGGGTCCAACGCCCTCCTTTCGACTTAATTGTTTAATTTCGCATATTTATTTTATTTCTCTTAAATAATTATGTACCTCTCCCGAAGCCTTGTAATTACTTCTCGCACTTTTAATTTATTTATTTTTCTGTCAAATCGGGTCCTGGTTAATTTTGGCGATGTGGACCCGCGCCATTTGTAATAGCTTTAGATTTACTTTTCCTCGCAACTTTTAACTGTTAAACAAAGCATGCAAGAATGAATGGCCTTAAAATAAAAACAAGCGTAGAACACCAATAACATGACAAGACAAATGCAAACGAAAACGACACACAATTCGCACACACCACCCCTAGGGTACGCCTCACTGTTGCCTTGCCTCGAAAGGTGATCGTCGAGTAGAGGATGTCTTAGTAAGTCCTCATGATCCGGGAACCTGGCATGAGGGTAGCTTCTAAGGTATCTTCCTATTGCTCCGGTGATCACCATGTCCCGAACCCTCGAATTGACCCGAACACCTTCAACGGTGGTGCTACCTACCTCTCAATGGTGGGATGGCACTACTTTAAGGACATTTACACAGACGAATTCCTTAGGGTAGGTAGACGACTCGTAGATACTTGCTCTAAATTTCAAAACAAAAATCCAAAAATACTTTTCACACCAACACATTTTCAAAAAGCTTTCGAAAGCAACTTTTCAAACACTCTTGAGGAATGATACAAGAGTCGAACTGGAATCTTCAAAGAAACTTTTTAAAACCCACAGTTGAAAAGCAAACAAACCATTTTTGAAAACACAATGAGCAAGTATCTAAGAGCCCATGGATAACCATGGATAGAAAGGGTGCTAACACCTTCCCTTTCTATAATCTACCTCCCGAACCGAGAGCAATCTCTTTAAGGAATTTTTCTGTGCTTTTGTCCTTTCCATTTGGAGAAAATAAAAGACGGTGGCGACTCTTGCTTCCGCGACATTTCGCGAACCAGCGTTAAACAGTCAGTTCCAGATCCACCGATCACAGAACTGGCGACTCTGCTGGGGATAAACTTAAAGTGGGGTGTACCTTAGGGCTAGGTCATAACTATGTTTTCAATTGTCTTCTTTGCTTGCTTTATTATTGTGGGTTGCTTGGGAGTTCTATAGATCCTAACCCGGATCTGGGGGATACCTTTCTTAGAAAGTAGCAACAAGGCTGTGAGGGAACTGTGCGGGGTATACCGACATGGTTCAAACAGTCTGCTACGTTGATGTGGCACTTTGGTGTGTACCGGTAACCCTTGAGTTCAGTCAAGGAGAGTACGGGGCCTCCGCGTGGTGTCGTGAAGCATCAATAGACCTTAGGAACCTTAATTGAACTATCTTGGCCTCTTTAGGGTAGTGAGATAACTGACTTTGGTGCAGTCCGAGGTTGGTTGATACTGGATACTACGCTCAATTGAGGGTTGCTTTCCTGGAATATTTCGGTCGCCAGTTCAGTGGCTAAATCGAGACGATGAACAATGAAAGCAATCCCGTGATATTGGGAACCTTAGAACCCGGTTACTTTGATTAGGACAGGTTGAACCCACCAACTTCAAGAGGGTACTACCCAGACCCCATGCTGGCCTTAAACCTTAAGGGCTTGTCTTGTGTGCCTTGTGTGCCTTACATGTTTGTCTTTGTAAATATTTGTGGTGTGCTTAATCATAGCATCATGACATCATCCAGCATCATATGCATTGACTAACCATTTCAGGGGTTCGGATTTTCATCTTTGTTCTTGTTTTGTAGGACATGGAAACTGTTCGTAGAAAGACAATTCAAATCAGTCTTGTAAGGATCCCTCCTCAGCTTAAGAAGCTTATGTCCAGGATTCCCGAGAACTCTTCATTCAGTGAAAGACATGGAAGCCTCATCAGCTTGGTCAACACCAACATTGAGGAAGATATGATTAAGGTGCTGTTCCAGTTCTTTGACCCTCTGCATCACTGTTTTACCTTCTTGGATTATCAGCTGGTACCTACATTGGATGAGTTCTCCCGGCTCCTGAAGATCCCTATCCTTGATCAGCTACCCTTCAACGGTACAGAAAAGGAACCTAAGCTTGAAGAGATTGCTAAAGCCTTGCACCTACAGTCATCTGACCTCAAGGGACACTGGGAAGTTAGAAGTGGTATCAAAGGGTTCTTAGCCAGGTTTCTGTTTGAAAAGGCCCATGAATGTTGGAACTCCCTTGACTTGCAAGCTTTTGAAGAGGTTGTGGCCCTCCTTGTCTATGGTTTGGTGTTGTTCCCTAATCCAGATCAGCTTATAGATATCAGTGCTGTCCAGATCTTTATGTCCAGGAATCCTATACCTACGTTGCTGGGGGACATCCTTCACTCATGTTACACTCGAACCATGAGAAAAAGAGGTGTCCTTATGTGTTGCACTCCTCTCCTGGGAAGGTGGTTTATTTCGCACCTTCCACAATCAGTCTTGAAGAATGAGCGGGGTTTGAGATGGTCACAACGGTTGATGACTCTTACACATGCAGATATACATTGGTGCCCTAGGTCCAGAGAAGATGTCACTATCATTGATCGTTGCGGGGAGTACCCTAATGTTCCTTTACTTGGAATCAGAGGAGGTATTACTTACAGCCCATGCCTGGCTTGGAGACAGTTTGGTTATGCTCGGAGGGATGGTCCTCATGACATGTTAATTCCTGACATAGTTTTTGACTTCGACAATGATACTCAAGGACTTCGCCAGAGATTTATCAGAGCTTGGAGGATGCCAAGTAGGATAGACAGCAAGACACTGGGGCACAGGAACTCCATCCCTTTGGAGCCTTATCTCAAGTGGGTACGCGCCCGCTCCCAGAAGTTAGTGATGCCTTATCCCCATATGCTCCCAGTAATCAAAGAACCAGTCCTGGAAGGGGAAGGGTCCTACACTATTCAGCACCCTAATATGCCCACATCCTGGGAAGAGATGCAGAAGAGCTGGATCCAGCTTAAGGAAGAAAGGAATTCTCTTGAGACCAGTCTACATGCCAGCGAAAAGAAGGTCTTGGAGATCACCCGCCTATTGCATGAGGAGAGGAATCTCAACACTTACATAGCTCCAAAGAGGATGCGCAGTGTGTTTTGGGATTGATTTGATTTTTGTACTTTTGCCCATGAGGCCTTAATGTATTAAACAATGATTTCTCTAATGATAACGTGTGTTCCTTTTTGTCTACAACAAATTTGAACTTTCGAACCCTTGAATGCATTGCATAAACACATCTCATTCATCATGTGCATAGCAGGTTTTTTCTCTTTTCAGGTTGCTTACAGTTCTTCGCTGTTTATTTCAGCATCATGAATCCCGAATCTGCATCAACTGAGACATCAATCAAGGCTCTTCAGGTGTAGAATGCACAATTCCAGGAATTAATCAAGGGTCTGGCCCAGGGCCAAGAAGAACTGAAGGCTATGCTCCTGAAGAAGGAGAAGAAGAAGAAGAGAAGAACTATTCTGTTCAACTCGGGCCGAAGGTTTGGCAATACTCTGCAACATGAAGAGGCTGGTTCTTCTGTTGGCAAGAGTCCTTCTCAGGCAGAAGCAAGGGTTCCTAGTCCGGTAGTCTCCGACAACGAGACTGATTTTGATGAAGAGCAGTACCCTCCTGCAGAAGACATATACAAGCAACTGGAGGATAAGTTGAAAGCTATGGAGGTTCAACAGGTACCGGGGCTGGATTTCGGAGATCTGGGTTTGTCAACTGGTGTGATCATCCCTCACAAATTCAAAGCACCATCCTTCTCTAAGTACGACGGGGCGTCTTGTCCCAAGCTGCATCTAAGGTCCTATGTTCGGAAAATTCAGCCGTATTCTGCGGATAAGAATTTATGGATCCACTTCTTCCAGGAAAGTCTTTCAGGGACTCATCTCGAATGGTTCTATCAGCTGGATGGGACCAAGGTTCATAACTGGGAGGAGTTGGCTACTGCTTTCTATAAGCAGTATCAATATAATGCCGACCTTGCCCCCACACGTACCCAACTCCAGGGTATGTCGTTAGGTGCGAGCGAAGGTTTTAAGGAGTACGCTCAGAAATGGAGAGATCTGGCTGGCAGGGTGCAGCCACCATTGACTGATCGGGAGTTGGTAGACATGTTCTTGGGGACCCTATCTGGGCCATTTTTCAACCATCTGATCGGGAATTCTTCTGCTGGGTTCACTGATTTAATTCTGACTGGAGAGAGAATTGAAGCTGGGTTGAAGTCTGGAAAGATTGCGAAGGTTGCATCGTCTAGTTCGGAAAAGAAACCATTCAAGAAGGAGGCTAGTGTCGTGTATGGTTCCAGGAAATCAGAGGGACCCGAGCGCCGCCAATTTGTTAGTGCGGTAATGATTGTTAAGCCTGCTGCCGCTCCCCGGCCAAATAATCCTCAAAGGGCTGAAAGACCCCGGAGGGAGTTTACCCGGTTAAGCATGACCCTATCACAGATCCTGCCACAGTTGCTCTCAACCAATTTAGTGACTGTCAGAGAGGCGCCAAAGTTCCCAAATACAACATCTCCCAAGTACAACCCGAATGCTCGTTGTGCTTACCATTCTGATAGCCCGGGGCACGCCACTGATGATTGTTGGGCGTTAAAGAACAAGCTGCAGGACCTTATTGACGCCAAGGAGGTACAGTTTGAGGCGTCTGAGAAGCCTAATGTGGTGACGGCTCCCCTACCTGCTCATGGAGTAAATGCTATTGGGGACGAAGACGAAGTGGACGATGCTGAGTTTGATAGCTGGATCTACCCGGCAACCGACAGCGGATCTAACAATTGGAGTGCAAAGGACAACTTATCTGTTTCTCTTGTTACTGAGTAATGAATTCCTATGTTTTGTTATTTTGTAATAAACAATGATAAACTCTATGGCCCGGTGTCTTACCCGAGGCACCGTGGTTCTATTTGTGAGGGCATACAAACTGTCATTTCATATATCATGAATGAAAATCTTGGACGTATTTTTCGCATTGCAAATATTGTGCTCCTTTTCTGTCTTTCTTTTCCTTTACATAATTTTCAAAACAGTTGTATTTACACACACACTCACTCATACAGGTTTCAATCCACTCTGGATCTCACTGATAACAACTCTGCTACTGCCAATTATGACTTCGAAAATCCGATCAACTTAGCCGAAGACGAAGGTGAAGATGATTGCGAAGTGCCTGGCGAGCTCGCAAGACTGTTGCTTCAGGAAGAAAGGGCAATTCAACCCCATGAAGAGCCAGTGGAAACAATAAACTTGGGTACTGAGGCAGACAGGAGAGAGGTAAAGATTGGCGCCAACCTAAAGCTCAGCGTGAAGCAACGGTTGACTCAGATGCTACATGATTATGTGGAGATCTTTGCCTGGTCCTACGAAGACATGCCCGGGTTGGATACCGATATTGTGGTCCATCACTTGCCAACTAAGGAAGACTGCCCTCCAGTTAAGCAAAAGGTCCGTCGTATGCGTCCAGAGATGTCCGAAAAGATTAAAGCCGAGGTCATGAAACAGTTTGATGCTGGGTTCCTTGCAGTGACTTCTTACCCTCAGTGGGTTGCTAATGTGGTGCCGGTACCTAAGAAAGATGGAAAGGTCAGAATGTGTGTCGACTACAGGGATCTGAACAGGGCCAGCCCCAAGGATGACTTCCCCTTACCTCACATTGATGTCCTTGTTGATAATACGGCTCAGCACAAAGTATTCTCTTTCATGGATGGCTTTTCAGGGTACAATCAGATCAAGATGGCACCTGAAGACATGGAAAAGACTACATTTGTTACTCAGTGGGGCACCTTCTGTTACAAGGTCATGCCATTCGGGTTGAAGAACGCTGGGGCAACCTACCAACGTGCCATGGTCGCTTTATTTCATGACATGATCCATCATGAGATAGAAGTGTACGTTGACGACATGATCGCAAGGTCCCAGACTGAGGAAGAGCATCTAAATCATTTGCAGAAGTTGTTTGACCGGTTGAAACTGTACAAGCTGAGATTGAACCCGAACAAGTGCACCTTCGGGGTAAGATCAGGAAAGTTGCTAGGCTTCGTAGTCAGTGATAAAGGAATTCAAGTGGACCCTGCTAAGGTCAAAGCTATTCAAGAGATGCCAGTCCCTAAGACAGAGAAGGAAGTCAGAGGCTTTTTAGGACGCCTGAATTACATTGCTCGATTCATCTCACACCTAACTGCTACCTGTGAGCCAATCTTCAAGCTGCTGAAGAAAGATCAGGTAGTACGTTGGAACGACGAATGTCAGGCTGCTTTTGACAAAATCAAAGAGTATCTCCAAGAACCACCTATCCTTATGCCACCGGTTGAAGGGAGACCTCTGATACTATATCTAACAGTGCTTGACAACTCAATGGGGTGTGTGCTGGGGCAGCATGACGAGTCTGGCCGAAAAGAGCATGCCATTTATTACCTTAGCAAAAAGTTTACCGACTGTGAGACCCGATACTCACTGCTTGAGAAAACTTGCTGCACTTTGGTATGGGCTGCTCGCCGGCTGAGACAGTATATGCTGACTCACACTACCTTGTTGATCTCAAAAATGGATCCTATAAAGTACATATTCGAAAAGCCTGCTCTATCTGGGAGAATTGCAAGATGGCAAATGATCTTGACAGAATACGACATTCAGTACACAACCCAGAAAGCCATCAAGGGAAGTGTATTGGCAGACCACCTGGCACATCAAGCTGTAGATGATTATCAGTCAATGAACTTCGAGTTTCCGGATGAAAGCATCGTGATAATAACTGATTGTGAAGTACCTGGACCGGATGAAGGACCTGAACCAGGATCCCGATGGTCTATGCACTTTGACGGAGCCTCCAATGCTTTGGGAAATGGTATCAGCGCCATCATCATATCTCCTCAAGGTACTCATACTCCACTCACTGCCCGACTATGTTTCAACTGTACCAACAACATGGCGGAGTATGAGGCGTGTATCATGGGTCTTCAAGCTGCGATCGACCTAAGGATTAAGTTTCTGAGTGTCTTCGGAGATTCCGCCCTCGTGATCAATCAGATCAAAGGAGAGTGGGATACGAAACATCCAAACCTGATTCCTTACAGAGAATGTGTGTTGACCCTGATCCCCCACTTCACGGAGATAACCTTTGAACACTTTCCAAGAGAAGAGAATCGGTTGGCGGACGCGTTAGCTACAATGTCTTCAATGTTCAAGGTTAAATGGGATAATGAGGCTCCCCGGATCATCATCTGGAAACTGGACGAACCGGCATACTGTTGTGATCTCGACAATGAATTGGTGACTGAGAAGCCTTGGTATCATGAAGTGAAGAGATATCTGGAAACTCAGGAATACCCTGAAGGTGCCTCCGTCAGCGATAAGAAATTCCTGAGAAGGTTCGCAGCCAAGTTCTTCCTTAGCAACGGCATCTTGTATAAGCGAAACCATGATTCAACCTTACTGCGTTGTGTGGATAAGACTGAAGCAAAAAGGATCATGGAAGAGCTACATGAAGGGACCTTTGGTACACATTCCAGTGGACACACTATGGCTAAGAAAATCCTACGGGCAGGATATTACTGGTCCACAATGGAAGCTGACTGTTACCAACATTCCAGAACATGCCACAAGTGCCAGATTTACGCAGATAAGGTGCATGTTCCTCCGGTTCCCCTGAATGTTCTGACTGCGCCTTGGCCGTTTGCAATGTGGGGCATAGACATGATCGGCGAGATTAAACCTACGGCATCCAATGGACATCGCTTCATCCTAGTGGCGATTGATTATTTTACGAAGTGGGTTGAGGCAGCATCCTATGCGACGGTAACCAAGATTATTGTGGCACGGTTCATTCGGCACAACCTGATCTGTCGGTACGGCGTCCCTGAGCGAATCATTACAGACAACGGTACCAATCTGAACAACAAGATGATCGATGAGCTCTGCGAACAGTTCAAGATACAGCACCACAATTCTTCTCCTTACAGACCGAAGATGAATGGGGCTGTTGAAGCAGCAAATAAGAACATCAAGAAGATCGTGCAGAAGATGACAGTGACTTACAAAGATTGGCACGAGATGTTACCGTTCGCTCTACATGGGTATCGTACCTCAGCTAGGACGTCAACCGGGGCAACTCCTTTCTCTCTGGTTTATGGTATGGAGGCAGTCTTGCCGATCGAAGTGCAGATACCTTCTCTCCGGATAATGAAGGATGCAAATCTGAACGAAGATGATTGGATCCAGACACGACTTGATCAGCTCAACCTCATTGATGAGAAGAGACTTACTGCTATCTGCCATGGTCAAACGTATCAGAAACGGATGATCAGGGCATTTAACAAAAAGGTCAGACCACAGGAATATCAAGTCGGGGATCTGGTGATCAAGAGAATCATTCTTCCTCAGAGTGATCCAAGGGGCAAATGGACCCCTACGTACGAAGGGCCATTTGTGGTTAAGCATGTGTTCTCAGGAGGAGCAATGATATTAACCAACATGGATGGTGACGACCTTCCTCACCCCGCCAATGCAGACATAGTAAAAAAATACTACGCATGAAAAAAGACCCGCTAGGTTGACATGCCTAGGCAAAAATTAGGGCTTCCCGTCGAACCAAAAGGGTTCGGGCAAAATGAAGGGATGAAATGAAAAAAATCTGTACACCCGGCAAGTCGAAAACCTGAAAAGGCGGCTTGAGCAAAAATGGGTATCCCGGTGGACTGAAGACCCGAAAGGGCGGTCCAGGCAAAAATTAGGGATAAAGCGTAATACTATGTCTCATTGATCACTTTGCATCCGGAATCCGGTATCTACATCAAGTTCAGACGGCATCGATCAGTCAGCTTCACCTTCAACCAAGGTCATCAAGTGATGAGACGCTCGGAGTTATAAAGACAATAGCAGAGTTGAAACCCAGTGGGATCATTCACTTCACACAGCTGTTTTATTTTTTGTACAAAATTTGTATAAACTCTCTTGTTCGGCAGCGTTCCTCTTACTAGGACGTCAGCCTCTTGTACACAAAATGCCTATTCACAGGCCATTCAAAATCAATACAAATATATTTTCAGCTAAACGTGCCAAGTGTTTTTCTTATTTCTGTTTTGTTTTGCGAAGAACGTCCAAGGTTCAATTTGTGATATATGCATTGACAATAGTTTGCTAACTCATAAATATTTGCATACGAAACAAAGGAATTAATTACAGGTGACACTAGAAACAGGGGCAATAAAGCGTTGTCTAAAGCAGTCTAATTGTTCTATCCTCCAAGGTACCAAGGTAGGTTCAGCTAGAGAATACGACCAGTACATCTTAATTCCCCAAAGAGTGATTCAGCAAAACAGTGCATTCTTCTCCAGGCAGAGTTATCAAGTCTCAAGGAAATTGAGTATCCTCCAGTAGATCTCAATACTTCCCCAGCAGTATACATATTCATAACAAGCATCCCCGACAGTCTTGGTCTAAAGATTGTTCCCCCGGCGGCACATTATCATTCAAAGGAATCACTTCCCCAGCATATCAAAACTTCCCCAGAAAAGTCCAATCCGGTTTCCCCAGGAAATTTGAGGAATTCATACCCCTAAGCAGCAAGCTTATCCCCAGTAGATTCTGGAAGCTTATCCTCGCAAAGCACGAACGCGTCACCCGGCTTTATTCAAAGAGTTATTTCCTTAACAGGATATAACTGGGTTATCCTCAGCCAAAAGCCACGGAAAGAGCGTCGTCGACAAAGTCTCCTTATCGCCAGCGAAGTCTATTCATACTTCCAATACAACAAAGATATCCTCGGCAAGTCATTCTCAACAATTCAGCAAAGCATCTCTATCCCCACAGAGTATCACTCCCCAGCATGGTCGCTAGAGTATTTTTCTCCCCGCGGAATCTTCCATTCGCCAAGTCTGTTCCCCAACGGAGTCGTCTTCTCCTACCGGTATTCTTGCAACTATCACCCCCAGCGGAAGTAAAAGCTTATTCTTCAACATCAGCCCAGGAGTGACTTCCCGGCACCCGTCAAGGATTTACTTTCCTAGACGAAAAACACATTCATAAAACATCACATACATCATTATAGCATGCATAGACGCATCATATCATAAAAATTTCATTTATGTTGAGAACATCATTGCTTGATCCATGTCATGCATTGCATATGACTGACTTTTACCTTTCAGGAAAGATTCAGCTAGATTCTCAATCATATTTCAAGACCTAGACCGGTGCAGTTAATCGACTTCGAAGATTTCTTATCTAGTCCAAGGCCTTCTCTAGTCCAGCTAAATCGACTCCCAACAGATTTTTCTGATGAAGACTCAGTAGAAGTTATCCCAGATGGTTCCCTCTCCGACGGTGAGTGAGGCGATCATTCCTTTTCAAATGGTCCCCTCTCCGACGGCGAGTGAGGTGGTAAGTCCTTTTCAGATGTTTCCCTCTCCGACGGTGAGTGTGAGGTGATAGTCTCCTATGGTTCCCTCTCCGACAGCGAGTGAGGTGGTAAGTCCTTTTCAGATGTTTCCCTCTCCGACGGTGAGTGTGAGGTGATAGTCTCCTATGGTTCCCTCTCCGACGGCGAGTGAGGTGGTAAGTCCTTTTCAGATGTTTCCCTCTCCGACGGTGAGTGTGAGGTGATAGTCTCCTATGGTTCCCTCTCCGACGGTGAGTGAGGTGGTAATTCCTTTTTCAGATGTTTCCCTCTCCAACGGTGAGTGAGGTGATAGTCTCCTATGGTTCCCTCTCCAACGGTGAGTGTGAGGTGGTAAGTCCTTTTCAGATGTTTCCCTCTCCGACGGTGAGTGAGGTGATAGTCTCTTATGGTCCCCTCTCCGACGGTGAGTGAGGTGGTAATTCCTTTTCCAGATGTTTCCCTCTCCGACGGTGAGTGTGAGGTGATAGTCTCTTATGGTCCCCTCTCCGACGGTGAGTGAGGTGGTAATTCCTTTTTCAGACGTTTCCCTCTCCGACGGTGAGTGTGAGGTGATAGTCTATTACGGTTCCCTCTCCGGCAGTGCGTGAGGTGGTAAGTCCTTTTCAGATGTTTCCCTCTCCGACGGTGAGTGTGAGGTGATAGTCTCTTATGGTTCCCTCTCCGACAGTGCGTGAGGTGGTAAGTCCTTTTCAGATGTTTCCCTCTCCAACGGTGAGTGAGGTGATAGTCTCTTATGGTCCCCTCTCCGACGGTGAGTGAGGTGGTAGTTCCTTTTTCAGATGTTTCCCTCTCCAACGGTGAGTGAGGTGATAGTCTCCTATGGTCCCCTCTCCGACGGTGAGTGAGGTGGTAATTCCTTTTCAGATGTTTCCCTCTCCGACGGTGAGTGAGGTGATAATCTCCTATGGTTCCCTCTCCAACGGTGAGTGAGGTGACAATTCCTTTTCTTATGATTCCCTCTCCGACGGCGAGTGAGGAGATTCCCTTTCAGATTATAATGACCTATGGTTCTCTTCCCGATCCTGCGAAGATGGTATTTCCCACCAAGATTTTCTCAACGAGCGTTGTTGAAGTTAAAATCACCCAAGGTTCTCTTACCATTCATGCCAAGGTAGCAACCATCCCTGGTTCATTCATCATCTTTTGAAGCTCCAGACTCAGCTCCTGTAATCAGTCAGGACATATCTATATCAAGCATCTGAAATCAGCTCCTGCAACGTGTTAGGTACTCATTTCTTCTTTTGCAGGTATGCAGGTTCTCGCTAAGGAATCTCCTACGCGATCAACGTCCAGATGGCATCTATAAGCCCATCATCCTATCCAGCAATCTCCAAATGGCATCTATAAGCCCATTCACCCATCACACTGCTAACATGTGAGCGCAAATTTCTGGGCACTTTAGTGTTCAATCATCTTCCACCCTCGGATTACGAAAGGCACGTCAGCCAATCTGCATCCTCAGGTCTAAGAAGATTGAACAGGGGCAACTGTTGTACCCCAAAATTTGCCCTCCCATATTCTTCAAGAAATTGCCAAATCAAGTCTCAAGATTCCCCAAGGGTTGCACAATGCAAAGGTCTCCTATACAATTAAAACTAGGGTTTGTACTCTGATCAAGAAAATGAAGTTTCAAATGTCCAATCAAGTCTCACATGCCTACAAATATGGTCAAGCATCCTCATATCAAGTTTCAAGGCATTCAGCTCAAAGTTGCACAGTCAAAACCCTAATTGCACTACAGTCAACTGTAGGGGCAAAATGGTCATTTGACAGTCAAAAAGTTCAAATTTTTGGTCAACATATCATCTTGAAGCCACAAACATCATTTGATCAATGCTTGATCATGATTCTCAAAATTTGGCTCAGAATTCATCAAGATGCAAAAGTTTCCTTATTTGGACAGTTGAAAAAGTCAACTGAAATTGACCAGGGCATAACTTTCACATGGATTATCAGAAAAATTCCACCCAAAGCTCATTTTGAAGAGAAAGACATTTCCTACAACTCATCTTCATACTTCAAGTCCAAGAAATGCTCTCACAAAAAGTTATCAATTTCAACATTATAGGTCATTTTCAAAAGTCAACAAAAAGGGACTTTAAGTCAAAGGCCATAACTTGAGATTTGTAAATCAAAATGACATGGGACCAAAGGAATTGGTTAGAGGACTCAAAGACCTTTCCAAAATTTCCAAGAACATGAGAAAAGCTTAAAAATTGAGCAAGTTATGCCTTGTGGAAGTTGGGAAATTTTTGGATATTTTGAAAAGTCAACATTGATTCAAATGACCTAAAATTGCTAATGGGCCCATTTTTCTTCCACAAATCATCATCCATGACATGTGCACGACCACTTGGCCCAAAGGGAAGTATTTTCTCATTTTTTATTTATTTATTTGAATTTTTATTTATATTAATTCATTTAAATCATTTAAATATATGAAAAATATTTAATTCACCCTAACCAATCTTTTTATACATGTTTTAGCCTCTATAATTCGTGCATATGCAAATAAGGAAAGAATTGGAGCAATTGGATATGATTTGGACAAAGAACACATGGAAAAGATATGAAAAGATCCTTAAGAAAATCAAATTTCCAAAACCATGATTACAAGAGATTTGATTGAGTTTTTCTTAACCTAATTTGTTCACTACATATGCCTGATCATAAACCTAATCATGCTAGACACGTAGCTGCTCAGAATACACCATTGCAAACTTGAATTTTTTCTCTAAGAACTCAAATCTGAAAAGCATTTTTTTGGTGGATTCAAGGCACAATTCTTGTTCCATTGGCTTGTCAAGGTTGTCCAGAAGCAATTCCAATCAAGCACATCCATCAAAACCTCAAGAATTGGTATATTGAAACTGAACTGTACAGAAAAAAAACTCATAATCGTGCATCATGATTTAAGCATCTTTTGTAACTTTTGTTCATGGATTCTTATTCCTCATTTGATTCTGAAGCTAACCAATATAATTGATTGTCTTTTTATGCTGTGAACGAGATTTCACCATGCTTGAATTCTAGGGTTTACAGGACCTTAATTTGGGGCTTTTGAAACGAGGCAAAATTAGCCCTTGAGACCACCACCATCCAACTCATCGCATCTGGACGAAGAAGACGCAACTATCGCGCCCAATTTATGAATGCTTGAGGCCTAATCGCTATTTTCCCATAGCCGGCCTAATGAAACGCATAGAAAACCGTTGCTTTTGTTTTTTATATTACAGGGATGATGAAGAAGACAGAGCCATGGCACACGCTGATTGGCTTGTTTAAATTCGCGCGCGTTTCCAAGCACTAACCCACGTTTTCCTTTTTATTAATTGTTGTTTATTTATATATCAAATGCGTTAGTTGGCACAGTTGGTTGGAGAAAGCATTGGCAATATCCATGACCTGGGTTCGAACCCCAGGTCTTACATATTTCCCTACTGTTTTTCATCAACAATTCCCATGCAGCGCCCATGTCAAGACGCACCATACACCTCAAGATTCAGCCATCCACGTGTTCCTGGAGATCAGATTAAAGGCAATCCAAGGGTGCAAAATTGATAAACACCATAAACTCTGGTCAACATTGCTGTACGCTGTCTGGAAAAGTTAATGGATCTGAAGGTCATTGGGCTTAAACTGCTTGGGCCATACCTCCACTTTGGGGACTTCCACCCCCCCTGGTTTGCAATTTTCCTTATATTTTATCTTTTTTCAATTATTATTTTATTTTCCTTATTGTTTTAAATCAATTAATTATTTCTACAAAAATATAAAAAATGCCTAAAAAAATCAGAAAAGATAAAAAACATAATAAATATTTTATTTTAATATTTTTTTTGTAAATAAATGCATATAAATAAATTTAGTTTTAAATTAGGTTGCAATTTTAATTCTTTTCATAATAAAATATAAAAAACATAGAATTAGGTTTAATTAATGTTTTATTCCTTTTTAATTTTTCTTTCTTATAATAATACTTATTTATTTTATTTATTTTTGTAATTAAATTGGCATGAAAATAACTTAGGTTTAAATTAGGTTAAAATTCAACATATTTCTTAATAAATTAAAAATAACTAGAATTAGGGTTTGCATCGTATTTTAATTAATTCTTTCTTTTTCTATTAAATCTTAAAAAACACAAAAATACCAAAAAACAAAAACAATTTCTTTTCTTAAATTAATTAATTCATGTAATTTTCATATTTTGCAAAAAGGGTCCAACGCCCTCCTTTCGACTTAATTGTTTAATTTCGCATATTTATTTTATTTCGCTTAAATAATTATGTACCTCTCCCGAAGCCTTGTAATTACTTCTCGCACTTTTAATTTATTTATTTTTCTGTCAAATCGGGTCCTGGTTAATTTTGGCGATGTGGACCCGCGCCATTTGTAATAGCTTTAGATTTACTTTTCCTCGCTACTTTTAACTGTTAAACAAAGCATGCAAGAATGAATGGCCTTAAAATAAAAACAAGCGTAGAACACCAATAACATGACAAGACAAATGCAAACGAAAACGACACACAATTCGCACACACCACCCCTAGGGTACGCCTCATTGTTGCCTTGCCTCGAAAGGTGATCGTCGAGTAGAGGATGTCTTAGTAAGTCCTCATGATCCGGGAACCTGGCATGAGGGTAGCTTCTAAGGTATCTTCCTATTGCTCCGGTGATCACCATGTCCCGAACCCTCGAATTGACCCGAACACCTCCAATGGTGGTGCTACCTACCTCTCAATGGTGGGATGGCACTACTTTAAGGACATTTACACAGACGAATTCCTTAGGGTAGGTAGACGACTCGTAGATACTTGCTCTAAATTTCAAAACAAAAATCCAAAAATACTTTTCACACCAACACATTTTCAAAAAGCTTTCGAAAGCAACTTTTCAAACACTCTTGAGGAATGATACAAGAGTCGAACTGGAATCTTCAAAGAAACTTTTTAAAACCCACAGTTGAAAAGCAAACAAACCATTTTTGAAAACACAATGAGCAAGTATCTAAGAGCCCATGGATAACCATGGATAGAAAGGGTGCTAACACCTTCCCTTTCTATAATCTACCTCTCGAACCGAGAGCAATCTCTTTAAGGAATTTTTCTGTGCTTTTGTCCTTTCCATTTGGAGAAAATAAAAGACGGTGGCGACTCTTGCTTCCGCGACATTTCGCGAACCAGCGTTAAACAGTCAGTTCCAGATCCACCGATCACAGAACTGGCGACTCTGCTGGGGATAAACTTAAAGTGGGGTGTACCTTAGGGCTAGGTCATAACTATGTTTTCAATTGTCTTCTTTGCTTGCTTTATTATTGTGGGTTGCTTGGGAGTTCTATAGATCCTAACCCGGATCTGGGGGATACCTTTCTTAGAAAGTAGCAACAAGGCTGTGAGGGAACTGTGCGGGGTATACCGACATGGTTCAAACAGTCTGCTACGTTGATGTGGCACTTTGGTGTGTATCGGTAACCCTTGAGTTCAGTCAAGGAGAGTACGGGGCCTCCGCGTGGTGTCGTGAAGCATCAATAGACCTTAGGAACCTTAATTGAACTATCTTGGCCTCTTTAGGGTAGTGAGATAACTGACTTTGGTGCAGTCCGAGGTTGGTTGATACTCGATACTACGCTCAATTGAGGGTTGCTTTCCTGGAATATTTCGGTCGCCAGTTCAGTGGATAAATCGAGACGATGAACAATGAAAGCAATCCCGTGATATTGGGAACCTTAGAACCCGGTTACTTTGATTAGGACAGGTTGAACCCACCAACTTCAAGAGGGTACTACCCAGACCCCATGCTGGCCTTAAACCTTAAGGGCTTGTCTTGTGTGCCTTGTGTGCCTTACATGTTTGTCTTTGTAAATATCTGTGGTGTGCTTAATCATAGCATCATGACATCATCCAGCATCATATGCATTGACTAACCATTTCAGGGGTTCAGATTTTCATCTTTGTTCTTGTTTTGTAGGACATGGAAACTGTTCGTAGAAAGAATTCAAATCAGTCTTGTAAGGATCCCTCCTCAGCTTAAGGAGCTTATGTCCAGGATTCCCGAGAACTCTTCATTCAGTGAAAGACATGGAAGCCTCATCAGCTTGGTCAACACCAACATTGAGGAAGATATGATTAAGGTCCTGTTCCAGTTCTTTGACCCTCTGCATCACTGTTTTACCTTCTTGGATTATCAGCTGGTACCTACATTGGAGGAGTTCTCCCGGCTCCTGAAGATCCCTATCCTTGATCAGCTACCCTTCAACGGTACAGAAAAGGAACCTAAGCTTGAAGAGATTGCTAAAGCCTTGCACCTACAGTCATCTGACCTCAAGGGACACTGGGAAGTTAGAAGTGGTATCAAAGGGTTCTTAGCCAGGTTTCTGTTTGAAAAGGCCCATGAATGTTGGAACTCCCTTGACTTGCAAGCTTTTGAAGAGGTTGTGGCCCTCCTTGTCTATGGTTTGGTGTTGTTCCCTAATCCAGATCAGCTTATAGATATCAGTGCTGTCCAGATCTTTATGTCCAGGAATCCTATACCTACGTTGCTGGGGGACATCCTTCACTCATGTTACACTTGAACCATGAGAAAAAGAGGTGTCCTTATGTGTTGCACTCCTCTCCTGGGAAGGTGGTTTATTTCGCACCTTCCACAATCAGTCTTGAAGAATGAGCGGGGTTTGAGATGGTCACAACGGTTGATGACTCTTACACATGCAGATATACATTGGTGCCCTAGGTCCAGAGAAGATGTCACTATCATTGATCGTTGCGGGGAGTACCCTAATGTTCCTTTACTTGGAATCAGAGGAGGTATTACTTACAGCCCATGCCTGGCTTGGAGACAGTTTGGTTATGCTCGGAGGGATGGTCCTCATGACATGTTAATTCCTGACATAGTTTTTGACTTCGACAACGATACTCAAGGACTTCGCCAGAGATTTATCAGAGCTTGGAGGATGCCAAGTAGGATAGACAGCAAGACACTGGGGCACAGGAACTCCATCCCTTTGGAGCCTTATCTCAAGTGGGTACGCGCCCGCTCCCAGAAGTTAGTGATGCCTTATCCCCATATGCTCCCAGTAATCAAAGAACCAGTCCTGGAAGAGGAAGGGTCCTACACTATTCAGCACCCTGATATGCCCACATCCTGGGAAGAGATGCAGAAGAGCTGGATCCAGCTTAAGGAAGAAAGGAATTCTCTTGAGACCAGTCTACATGCCAGCGAAAAGAAGGTCTTGGAGCTCACCCGCCTGTTGCATGAGGAGAGGAATCTCAACACTTACATAGCTCCAAAGAGGATGCGCAGTGTGTTTTGGGATTGATTTGATTTTTGTACTTTTGCCCATGAGGCCTTAATGTATTAAACAATGATTTCTCTAATGATAACGTGTGTTCCTTTTTGTCTACAACAAATTTGAACTTTCGAACCCTTGAATGCATTGCATAAACACATCTCATTCATCATGTGCATAGCAGGTTTTTTCTCTTTTCAGGTTGCTTACAGTTCTTCGCTGTTTATTTCAGCATCATGAATCCCGAATCTGCATCAACTGAGACATCAATCAAGGCTCTTCAGGTGCAGAATGCACAATTCCAGGAATTAATCAAGGGTCTGGCCCAGGGCCAAGAAGAACTGAAGGCTATGCTCCTGAAGAAGGAGAAGAAGAAGAAGAGAAGAACTATTCTGTTCAACTCGGGCCGAAGGTTTGGCAATACTCTGCAACATGAAGAGGCTGGTTCTTCTGTTGGCAAGAGTCCTTCTCAGGCAGAAGCAAGGGTTCCTAGTCCGGTAGTCTCCGACAACGAGACTGATTTTGATGAAGAGCAGTACCCTCCTGCAGAAGACAGATACAAGCAACTGGAGGATAGGTTGAAAGCTATGGAGGTTCAACAGGTACCGGGGCTGGATTTCGGAGATCTGGGTTTGTCAACTGGTGTGATCATCCCTCACAAATTCAAAGCACCATCCTTCTCTAAGTACGACGGGGCGTCTTGTCCCAAGCTGCATCTAAGGTCCTATGTTCGGAAAATTCAGCCGTATTCTGCGGATAAGAATTTATGGATCCACTTCTTCCAGGAAAGTCTTTCAGGGACTCATCTCGAATGGTTCTATCAGCTGGATGGGACCAAGGTTCGTAACTGGGAGGAGTTGGCTACTGCTTTCTATAAGCAGTATCAATATAATGCCGACCTTGCCCCCACACGTACCCAACTTCAGGGTATGTCGTTAGGTGCGAGCGAAGGTTTTAAGGAGTACGCTCAGAAATGGAGAGACCTGGCTGGCAGGGTGCAGCCACCATTGACTGATCGGGAGTTGGTAGACATGTTCTTGGGGACCCTATCTGGGCCATTTTTCAACCATCTGATCGGGAATTCTTCTGCTGGGTTCACTGATTTAATTCTGACTGGAGAGAGAATTGAAGCTGGGTTGAAGTCTGGAAAGATTGCGAAGGTTGCATCGTCTAGTTCGGAAAAGAAACCATTCAAGAAGGAGGCTAGTGTCGTGTATGGTTCCAGGAAATCAGAGGGACCCGAGCGCCGCCAATCTGTTAGTGCGGTAATGATTGCTAAGCCTGCTGCCGCTCCCCGGCCAAATAATCCTCAAAGGGCTGAAAGACCCCGGAGGGAGTTTACCCGGTTAAGCATGACCCTATCACAAATCCTGCCACAGTTGCTCTCAACCAATTTAGTGACTGTCAGAGAGGCGCCAAAGTTCCCAAATACAACATCTCCCAAGTACAACCCGAATGCTCGTTGTGCTTACCATTCTGATAGCCCGGGGCACGCCACTGATGACTGTTGGGCGTTAAAGAACAAGCTGCAGGACCTTATTGACGCCAAGGAGGTACAGTTTGAGGCGTCTGAGAAGCCTAATGTGGTGACGGCTCCCCTACCTGCTCATGGAGTAAATGCTATTGGGGACGAAGACGAAGTGGACGATGCTGAGTTTGATAGCTGGATCTACCCGGCAACCGACAGCGGATCTAACAATTGGAGTGCAAAGGACAACTTATCTGTTTCTCTTGTTACTGAGTAATGAATTCCTATGTTTTGTTATTTTGTAATAAACAATGATAAACTCTATGGCCCGGTGTCTTACCCGAGGCACCGTGGTTCTATTTGTGAGGGCATACAAACTGTTATTTCATATATCATGAATGAAAATCTTGGACGTATTTTTCGCATTGCAAATATTGTGCTCCTTTTCTGTCTTTCTTTTCCTTTACATAATTTTCAAAACAGCTGTATTTACACACACACTCACTCATACAGGTTTCAATCCACTCTGGATCTCACTGATAACAACTCTGCTACTGACAATTATGACTTCGAAAATCCGATCAACTTAGCCGAAGACGAAGGTGAAGATGATTGCGAAGTGCCTGGCGAGCTCGCAAGACTGTTGCTTCAGGAAGAAAGGGCAATTCAACCCCATGAAGAGCCAGTGGAAACAATAAACTTGGGTACTGAGGCAGACAGGAGAGAGGTAAAGATTGGCGCCAACCTAAAGCTCAGCGTGAAGCAACGGTTGACTCAGATGCTACATGATTATGTGGAGATCTTTGCCTGGTCCTACGAAGACATGCCCGGGTTGGATACCGATATTGTGGTCCATCACTTGCCAACTAAGGAAGACTGCCCTCCAGTTAAGCAAAAGGTCCGTCGTATGCGTCCAGAGATGTCCGAAAAGATTAAAGCCGAGGTCATGAAACAGTTTGATGCTGGGTTCCTTGCAGTGACTTCTTACCCTCAGTGGGTTGCTAATATGGTGCCGGTACCTAAGAAAGATGGAAAGGTCAGAATGTGTGTCGACTACAGGGATCTGAACAGGGCCAGCCCCAAGGATGACTTCCCCTTACCTCACATTGATGTCCTTGTTGATAATACGGCTCAGCACAAAGTATTCTCTTTCATGGATGGCTTTTCAGGGTACAATCAGATCAAGATGGCACCTGAAGACATGGAAAAGACTACATTTGTTACTCAGTGGGGCACCTTCTGTTACAAGGTCATGCCATTCGGGTTGAAGAACGCTGGGGCAACCTACCAACGTGCCATGGTCGCTTTATTTCATGACATGATCCATCATGAGATAGAAGTGTACGTTGACGACATGATCGCAAGGTCCCAGACTGAGGAAGAGCATCTAAATCATTTGCAGAAGTTGTTTGACCGGTTGAAACTGTACAAGCTGAGATTGAACCCGAACAAGTGCACCTTCGGGGTAAGATCAGGAAAGTTGCTAGGCTTCGTAGTCAGTGATAAAGGAATTCAAGTGGACCCTGCTAAGGTCAAAGCTATTCAAGAGATGCCAGTCCCTAAGACAGAGAAGGAAGTCAGAGGCTTTTTAGGACGCCTGAATTACATTGCTCGATTCATCTCACACCTAACTGCTACCTGTGAGCCAATCTTCAAGCTGCTGAAGAAAGATCAGGTAGTACGTTGGAACGACGAATGTCAGGCTGCTTTTGACAAAATCAAAGAGTATCTCCAAGAACCACCTATCCTTATGCCACCGGTTGAAGGGAGACCTCTGATACTATATCTAACAGTGCTTGACAACTCAATGGGGTGTGTGTTGGGGCAGCATGACGAGTCTGGCCGAAAAGAGCATGCCATTTATTACCTTAGCAAAAAGTTTACCGACTGTGAGACCCGATACTCACTGCTTGAGAAAACTTGCTGCGCTTTGGTATGGGCTGCTCGCCGGCTGAGACAGTATATGCTGACTCACACTACCTTGTTGATCTCAAAAATGGATCCTATAAAGTACATATTCGAAAAGCCTGCTCTATCTGGGAGAATTGCAAGATGGCAAATGATCTTGACAGAATACGACATTCAGTACACAACCCAGAAAGCCATCAAGGGAAGTGTATTGGCAGACCACCTGGCACATCAAGCTGTAGATGATTATCAGTCAATGAACTTCGAGTTTCCGGATGAAAGCATCGTGATAATAACTGATTGTGAAGTACCTGGACCGGATGAAGGACCTGAACCAGGATCCCGATGGTCTATGCACTTTGACGGAGCCTCCAATGCTTTGGGAAATGGTATCGGCGCCATCATCATATCTCCTCAAGGTACTCATACTCCACTCACTGCCCGGCTATGTTTCAACTGTACCAACAACATGGCGGAGTATGAGGCGTGTATCATGGGTCTTCAAGCTGCGATCGACCTAAGGATTAAGTTTCTGAGTGTCTTCGGAGATTCCGCCCTCGTGATCAATCAGATCAAAGGAGAGTGGGATACGAAACATCCAAACCTGATTCCTTACAGAGAATGTGTGTTGACCCTGATCCCCCACTTCACAGAGATAACCTTTAAACACTTTCCAAGAGAAGAGAATCGGTTGGCGGACGCGTTAGCTACAATGTCTTCAATGTTCAAGGTTAAATGGGATAATGAGGCTCCCCGGATCATCATCTGGAAACTGGACGAACCGGCATACTGTTGTGATCTCGACAATGAATTGGTGACTGAGAAGCCTTGGTATCATGAAGTGAAGAGATATCTGGAAACTCAGGAATACCCTGAAGGTGCCTCCGTCAGCGATAAGAAATTCCTGAGAAGGTTCGCAGCCAAGTTCTTCCTTAGCAACGGCATCTTGTATAAGCGAAACCATGATTCAACCTTACTGTGTTGTGTGGATAAGACTGAAGCAGAAAGGATCATGGAAGAGCTACATGAAGGGACCTTTGGTACGCATTCCAGTGGACACACTATGGCTAAGAAAATCCTACGGGCAGGATATTACTGGTCCACAATGGAAGCTGACTGTTACCAACATTCCAGAACATGCCACAAGTGCCAGATTTACGCAGATAAGGTGCATGTTCCTCCGGTTCCCCTGAATGTTCTGACTGCGCCTTGGCCGTTTGCAATGTAGGGCATAGACATGATCGGCGAGATTAAACCTACGGCATCCAATGGACATCGCTTCATCCTAGTGGCGATTGATTATTTTACGAAGTGGGTTGAGGCAGCATCCTATGCGACGGTAACCAAGACTGTTGTGGCACGGTTCATTCGGCACAACCTGATCTGTCGGTACGGCGTCCCTGAGCGAATCATTACAGACAACGGTACCAATCTGAACAACAAGATGATCGCTGAGCTCTGCGAACAGTTCAAGATACAGCACCACAATTCTTCTCCTTACAGACCGAAGATGAATGGGGCTGTTGAAGCAGCAAATAAGAACATCAAGAAGATCGTGCAGAAGATGACAGTGACTTACAAAGATTGGCACGAGATGTTACCGTTTGCTCTACATGGGTATCGTACCTCAGCTAGGACGTCAACCGGGGCAACTCCTTTCTCTCTGGTTTATGGTATGGAGGTAGTCTTGCCGATCGAAGTGCAGATACCTTCTCTCCGGATAATGAAGGATGAAAATCTGAACGAAGATGATTGGATCCAGACACGACTTGATCAGCTCAACCTCATTGATGAGAAGAGACTTACTGCTATCTGCCATGGTCAAACGTATCAGAAACGGATGATCAGGGCATTTAACAAAAAGGTCAGACCACAGGAATATCAAGTCGGGGATCTGGTGATCAAGAGAATCATTCTTCCTCAGAGTGATCCAAGGGGCAAATGGACCCATACGTACGAAGGGCCATTTGTGGTTAAGCATGTGTTCTCAGGAGGAGCAATGATATTAACCAACATGGATGGTGACGACCTTCCTCACCCCGCCAATGCAGACATAGTAAAAAAATACTACGCATGAAAAAAGACCCGCTAGGCTGACATGCCTAGGCAAAAATTAGGGCTTCCCGTCGAACCAAAAGGGTTCGGGCAAAATGAAGGGATGAAATGAAAAAAATCTGTACACTCGGCAAGTCGAAAACCTGAAAAGGCGGCTTGAGCAAAAATGGGTATCCCGGTGGACTGAAGACCCGAAAAGGCGGTCCAGGCAAAAATTAGGGATAAAGCGTAATACTATGTCTCATTGATCACTTTGCATCCGGAATCCGGTATCTACATCAAGTTCAGACGGCATCGATCAGTCAGCTTCACCTTCAACCAAGGTCATCAAGTGATGAGACGCTCGAAGTTATAAAGACAATAGCAGAGTTGAAACCCAGTGGGATCATTCACTTCACACAGCTGTTTTATTTTTTGTACAAAATTTGTATAAACTCTCTTGTTCGGCGGCGTTCCTCTTACTAGGACGTCAGCCTCTTGTACACAAAATGCCTATTCACAGGCCATTCAAAATCAATACAAATATATTTTCAGCTAAACGTGCCAAGTGTTTTTCTTTTTTCTGTTTTGTTTTGCGAAGAACGTCCAAGGTTCAATTTGTGATATATGCATTGACAATAGTTTGCTAACTCATAAATATTTGCATACGAAACAAAGGAATTAATTACAGGTGACACTAGAAACAGGGGCAATAAAGCGTTGTCTAAAGCAGTCTAATTGTTCTATCCTCCAAGGTACCAAGGTAGGTTCAGCTAGAGAATACGACCAGTACATCTTAATTCCCCAGAGAGTGATTCAGCAAAACAGTGCATTCTTCTCCAAGCAGAGTTATCAAGTCTCAAGGAAATTGAGTATCCTCCAGTAGATCTCAATACTTCCCCAGCAGTATACATATTCATAACAAGCATCCCCGGCAGTCTTGGTCTAAAGATTGTTCCCCCGGCGGCACATTAACATTCAAAGGAATCACTTCCCCAGCATATCAAAACTTCCCCAGAAAAGTCCAATCCGGTTTCCCCAGGAAATTTGAGGAATTCATACCCCCAAGCAGCAAGCTTATCCCCAGTAGATTCTGGAAGCTTATCCTCGCAAAGCACGAACGCGTCGCCCGGCTTTATTCAAAGAGTTATTTCCTTAACAGGATATAACTGGGTTATCCTCAGCCAAAAGCCACGGAAAGAGCATCGTCGACAAAGTCTCCTTATCGCCAGCGAAGTCTATTCATACTTCCAATACAACAAAGATATCCTCGGCAAGTCATTCTCAACAATTCAGCAAAGCATCTCTATCCCCACAGAGTATCACTCCCCAGCATGGTCGCTAGAGTATTTTTCTCCCCGCAGAATCTTCCATTCGCCAAGTCTGTTCCCCAACGGAGTCGTCTTCTCCTACCGGTATTCTTGCAACTATCACCCCCAGCGGAAGTAAAAGCTTATTCTTCAACATCAGCCCAGGAGTGACTTCCCGGCACCCGTCAAGGATTTACTTTCCTAGACGAAAAACACATTCATAAAACATCACATACATCATTATAGCATGCATAGACGCATCATATCATAAAAATTTCATTTATGTTGAGAACAAAATTGCTTGATCCATGTCATGCATTGCATATGACTGACTTTTACCTTTCAGGAAAGATTCAGCTAGATTCTCAATCATATTTCAAGACCTAGACCGGTGCAGTTAATCGACTTCGAAGATTTCTTATCTAGTCCAAGGCCTTCTCTAGTCCAGCTAAATCGACTCCCAACAGATTTTTCTGATGAAGACTCAGTAGAAGTTATCCCAGATGGTTCCCTCTCCGACGGTGAGTGAGGCGATCATTCCTTTTCAAATGGTCCCCTCTTCGAAGGCGAGTGAGGTGGTAAGTCCTTTTCAGATGTTTCCCTCTCCGACGGTGAGTGTGAGGTGATAGTCTCCTATGGTTCCCTCTCCGACGGCGAGTGAGGTGGTAAGTCCTTTTCAGATGTTTCCCTCTCCGACGGTGAGTGTGAGGTGATAGTCTCCTATGGTTCCCTCTCCGACAGCGAGTGAGGTGGTAAGTCCTTTTCAGATGTTTCCCTCTCCGACGGTGAGTGTGAGGTGATAGTCTCCTATGGTTCCCTCTCCGATGGTGAGTGAGGTGGTAATTCCTTTTTCAGATGTTTCCCTCTCCAACGGTGAGTGAGGTGATAGTCTCCTATGGTTCCCTCTCCAACGGTGAGTGTGAGGTGGTAAGTCCTTTTCAGATGTTTCCCTCTCCGACGGTGAATGAGGTGATAGTCTCTTATGGTCCCCTCTCCGACGGTGAGTGAGGTGGTAATTCCTTTTCCAGATGTTTCCCTCTCCGACGGTGAGTGTGAGGTGATAGTCTCTTATGGTCCCCTCTCCGACGGTGAGTGAGGTGGTAATTCCTTTTTCAGATGTTTCCCTCTCTGACGGTGAGTGTGAGGTGATAGTCTATTACGGTTCCCTCTCCGGCAGTGCGTGAGGTGGTAAGTCCTTTTCAGATGTTTCCCTCTCCGACGGTGAGTGTGAGGTGATAGTCTCTTATGGTTCCCTCTCCGACAGTGCGTGAGGTGGTAAGTCCTTTTCAGATGTTTCCCTCTCCAACGGTGAGTGAGGTGATAGTCTCTTATGGTCCCCTCTCCGACGGTGAGTGAGGTGGTAGTTCCTTTTTCAGATGTTTCCCTCTCCAACGGTGAGTGAGGTGATAGTCTCCTATGGTCCCCTCTCTGACGGTGAGTGAGGTGGTAATTCCTTTTCAGATGTTTCCCTCTCCGACGGTGAGTGAGGTGATAATCTCCTATGGTTCCCTCTCCAACGGTGAGTGAGGTGACAATTCCTTTTCTTATGATTCCCTCTCCGACAGCGAGTGAGGAGATTCCCTTTCAAATTATAATGACCTATGGTTCTCTTCCCGATCCTGCGAAGATGGTATTTCCCACCAAGATTTTCTCAACGAGCGTTGTTGAAGTTAAAATCACCCAAGGTTCTCTTACCATTCATGCCAAGGTAGCAACCATCCCTGGTTCATTCATCATCTTTTGAAGCTCCAGACTCAGCTCCTGTAATCAGTCAGGACATATCTATATCAAGCATCTGAAATCAGCTTCTGCAACGTGTCAGGTACTCATTTCTTCTTTTGCAGGTATGCAGGTTCTCGCTAAGGAATCTCCTACGCGATCAACGTCCAGATGGCATCTATAAGCCCATCATCCTATCCAGCAATCTCCAAATGGCATCTATAAGCCCATTCACCCATCACACTGCTAACATGTGAGCGCAAATTTCTGGGCACTTTAGTGTTCAATCATCTTCCACCCTCGGATTACGAAAGGCACGTCAGCCAATCTGCATCCTCAGGTCTAAGAAGATTGAACAGGGGCAACTGTTGTACCCCAAAATTTTCCCTCCCATATTCTTCAAGAAATTGCCAAATCAAGTCTCAAGATTCCCCAAGGGTTGTACAGTGCAAAGGTCTCCTATACAGTTAAAACTAGGGTTTGTACTCTGATCAAGAAAATGAAGTTTCAAAGGTCCAATCAAGTCTCACATGCCTAAAAATATGGTCAAGCATCCTCATATCAAGTTTCAAGGCATTCAACTCAAAGTTGCACAGTCAAAACCCTAATTGCACTACAGTCAACTGTAGGGGCAAAATGGTCATTTGACAGTCAAAAAGTTCAAATTTTTGGTCAACATATCATCTTGAAGCCACAAACATCATTTGATCAATGCTTGATCATGATTCTCAAAATTTGGCTCAGAATTCATCAAGATGCAAAAGTTTCCTTATTTGGACAGTTGAAAAAGTCAACTGAAATTGACCAGGGCATAACTTTCACATGGATTATCAGAAAAATTCCATCCAAAGCTCATTTTTAAGAGAAAGACATTTCCTACAACTCATCTTCATACTTCAAGTCCAATAAATGCTCTCACAAAAAGTTATCAATTTCAACATTATAGGTCATTTTCAAAAGTCAACAAAAAGGGACTTTAAGTCAAAGGCCATAACTTGAGATTGGTAAATCAAAATGACATGGGACCAAAGGCATTGGTTAGAGGACTCAAAGACCTTTCCAAAATGTCCAAGAACATGAGAAAAGCTTAAAAATTGAGCAAGTTATGCCTTGTGGAAGTTGGGAAATTTTTGGATATTTTGAAAAGTCAACATTGATTCAAATGACCTAAAATTGCTAATGGGCCCATTTTTCTCCCACAAATCATCATCCATGACATGTGCACGACCACTTGGCCCAAAGGGAAGTATTTTCTCATTTTTTATTTATTTATTTGAATTTTTATTTATATTAATTCATTTAAATCATTTAAATATATGAAAAATATTTAATTCACCCTAACCAATCTTTTTATACATGTTTTAGCCTCTATAATTCGTGCATATGCAAATAAGGAAAGAATTGGAGAAATTGGATATGATTTGGACAAAGAACACATGGAAAAGATATGAAAAGATCCTTAAGAAAATCAAATTTCCAAAACCATGATTACAAGAGATTTGATTGAGTTTTTCTTAACCTAATTTGTTCACTACATATGCCTGATCATAAACCTAATCATGCTAGACACGCAGCTGCTCAGAATACACCATTGCAAACTTGAATTTTTTCTCTAAGAACTCAAATCTGAAAAGCATTTTTTTGGTGGATTCAAAGGCACAATTCTTGTTCCATTGGCTTGTCAAGGTTGTCCAGAAGCAATTCCAATCAAGCACAGCCATCAAAACCTCAAGAATTGGTATATTGAAACTGAACTGTACAGAAAAAAAACTCATAATCGTGCATCATGATTTAAGCATCTTTTGTAACTTTTGTTCATGGATTCTTATTCCTCATTTGATTTTGAAGCTAACCAATATAATTGATTGTCTTTTTATGCTGTGAACGAGATTTCACCATGCTTGAATTCTAGGGTTTACAGGACCTTAATTTGGGGCTTTTGAAACAAGGCAAAATTAGCCCTTGAGACCACCACCATCCAACTCATCGCATCTGGACGAAGAAGACGCAACTATCGCGCCCAATTTATGAATGCTTGAGGCCTAATCGCTATTTTCCCATAGCCGGCCTAATGAAACGCATAGAAAACCGTTGCTTTTGTTTTTTATATTACAGGGATGATGAAGAAGACAGAGCCGTGGCACACGCTGATTGGCTTGTTTAAATTCGCGCGCGTTTCCAAGCACTAACCCACATTTTCCTTTTTATTAATTGTTGTTTATTTATATATCAAATGCGTTAGTTGGCACAGTTGGTTGGAGAAAGCATTGGCAATATCCATGACCTGGGTTCGAACCCCAGGTCTTACATATTTCCCTACTGTTTTTCATCAACAATTCCCATGCAGCGCCCATGTCAAGACGCACCATACACCTCAAGATTCAGCCATCCACGTGTTCCTGGAGATCAGATTAAAGGCAATCCAAGGGTGCAAAATTGATAAACACCATAAACTCTGGTCAACATTGCTGTACGCTGTCTGGAAAAGTCAATGGATCTGAAGGTCATTGGGCTTAAACTACTTGGGCCATACCTCCACTTTGGGGACTTCCACCCCCCCTGGTTTGCAATTTTCCTTATATTTTATCTTTTTTCAATTATTATTTTATTTTCCTTATTGTTTTAAATAAATTAATTATTTCTACAAAAATATAAAAAATGCCTAAAAAAATCAGAAAAGATAAAAAACATAATAAATATTTTATTTTAATATTTTTTTGTAAATAAATGCATATAAATAAATTTAGTTTTAAATTAGGTTGCAATTTTAATTCTTTTCATAATAAAATATAAAAAACATAGAATTAGGTTTAATTAATGTTTTATTCCTTTTTAATTTTTCTTTCTTATAATAATACTTATTTATTTTATTTATTTTTGTAATTAAATTGGCATGAAAATAACTTAGGTTTAAATTAGGTTAAAATTCAACATATTTCTTAATAAATTAAAAATAACTAGAATTAGGGTTTGCATCGTATTTTAATTAATTCTTTCTTTTTCTATTAAATCTTAAAAAACACAAAAATACCAAAAAACAAAAACAATTTCTTTTCTTAAATTAATTAATTCATGTAATTTTCATATTTTGCAAAAAGGGTCCAACGCCCTCCTTTCGACTTAATTGTTTAATTTCGCATATTTATTTTATTTCGCTTAAATAATTATGTACCTCTCCCGAAGCCTTGTAATTACTTCTCGCACTTTTAATTTATTTATTTTTCTGTCAAATCGGGTCCTGGTTAATTTTGGCGATGTGGACCCGCGCCATTTGTAATAGCTTTAGATTTACTTTTCCTCGCAACTTTTAACTGTTAAACAAAGCATGCAAGAATGAATGGCCTTAAAATAAAAACAAGCGTAGAACACCAATAACATGACAAGACAAATGCAAACGAAACCTCAACACACGTTGCTCATCTAACTTGAAATCACTATTCTCAGATTGATCAGTCCCAACCATCAAAACATACCAGTTTCACATTCAACTTCTAAGCTTCTCTGATACTGTCTAAAAATTCATTATTAATCTTCAGCATACCCAACATAACACTCTGCGGAGTAACCTCGCAAACTAAGCTCATATCTCTGAACTGCTCGATCAATTCCAACTCTTTAATCATCATTGCTGACATATGTAAAGTCTTTCGACTCAATGCATTAGCTACCACATTCGCCTTTCCTGGATGATTATTCAAACTGAAATCATAATCCTTTAACAATTCTAACCATCTTCGTTGCCTCATATTCAACTCCTTCTGATCAAATAGATACTTCAAGCTCTTATGGTCACTAAACACTTCAAATATAGAACCATAAAGATAATGCCTTCAAATCTTCAATACAAAGACAACAGCAGCAAGCTCTAAATCATGCGTAGGATAGTTCTTCAAATGAGTCCTCAACTTCCTCGACGCATAAGAAACTACCTTACCATTCTGCATAAGCACACCTCCTAAACCCATCTTGGAAGCATCACAATACACCATAAAAGACTCTCATGGATTAGGCAACGTCAAAATCGGAGCCGACGTCAACCTCTTCTTCAATTCTGTAAAACTTTCTTCGCACCGAACATCCCAAACAAATGCTCTACCTTTACAAGTCAACTTAGTCAACAGAAGTGACAACTTAGAAAATCCTTCAATAAACCTTCTATAATAACCAGCTAATCCCAAGAAGCTTCTAATCTCAGTAGCTGACTTTGGAGTTTCCCATTGCAACATAGCATCAACCTTCGATAGATCTACAGCAATGCCACTACCTGAAATCACATGACCAAGAAAACTAACCTCTTTTAACCAAAATTCACACTTGGACAGCTTTGCATACAACTTCTTCTCTTTCAGAATCTGCAATACTACTCTTAAATGTTCAGCATGCTCTTCTTCCGACTTAGAGTAAATCAAAATATCATTGATGAACACAACTACAAACTGATCCAAATAAGTATGAAATATACAATTCATATATTCCATGAATACTCCCGACACATTAGTAACACCGAAAGGCATCACTGAATACTCGTAATGTCCATAACGTGTTCTGAAAGCCGTCTTCTGAATATCTTCATCCTTCACTTTAATCTGATGGTAACCCGACCTCAAATCAATCTTACTAAACACACGGGCATCCACCAATTGGCCCATCAAGTCATCTATTCTTGGAAGCGGATACTTGTTCTTAATCGTCACCTTGTTCAATTGTCTATAATCAACACAAAGCCTCATACTTCCATCTTTCTTCTTCACTAACAACACTGGAGCTCCCCACGGTGATACACTTGGTCTTACAAACCTCTTCTCAAGTTACTCTTCCAATTGCTTTTTCAACTCTGACAATTCTGACGCAGACATCCTGTATGGTGCCATAGACACAGGTCTGGTACCAGGTACAAGATCAATTGCAAATTCAACTTCCCTCTCTGGCGGCACATCATGAATCTCATTAGGGAAAACTTCAGGAAATTCACATACCACCGACAATTCCTCAATTATAGCTTGAGTCTCTACAGATAGCGACTCCATCAACGAAAACATCTGTGCTTCCTCTTGCATCAACTTTCTTAACTGTCTAGCAGACAACAAACAATCTTCCTCTTCTTCAGGAGTAGAAAACTTCACAGACTTGTCATGATAATTAATATGAACACAGTTATGCTCTAACCAGTTCATACCCAAAATCACATCCAAACCTCTTAACGGCAAACAAACCAAATCAACAACAAAGTCTCTGTCGAAGATCGACAAGGGACACTTAGCACACACAAAAGAAGTAGTCAACGATCCCTTGGCTGGAGTATCGATGACCATTTCTCCATTCAAAGAAGACAACACAAGACTCAATCTTTCAACACAATCAGCAGCAATAAAACAATGCGTAGCACCAATATCAACAAAAATTGAAGGAGTACTATTAATGAAACATGTACCTCTAATAAGTCTATCCTCGGAAGCTGTCTGATGCTCCACCAAAGCAAACACTTTACCACTAGACTGAGCCTTCTTCGGTTTCGGACACTGGCTACCAATGTGCCCTTCTTCCTTACAATTGAAACAAACCACCTTCTTGTGCTCACACTCAGATACAATATGTCCGTTCTTACCACAATGGTGACATCTCTTCACTTCATCAGTGCACAAATTACTCTTGTGTCCAGGTTTTCCACACTTAAAACAAATCACACCAGCAGGAGCATCTCCCCCACTAGTCCTCTGACCATGAGCAACTCTCTTCTTACCCTTACCAGATGGGGCATCATAAGGTTTTCCACGACTCTGCGAGTGCTTACCCCTCTTCTCACTGATAATCTTGTAATGAGCATTGTTATCTTTCTCAAAATTACTACAGCTATCAACCAAATCAGCAAAGACACAGATCTTCTGATATCCAACTTCCTTCTTAATTTCCGGGCGCAACCCATTCTCAAATTTAATACACTTTGAAAACTCAGCATTTTCCTCAACGTAATGCAGATAAAACTTGGCCAATTCAGCAAACTTGGCAGCATACTCAACAACAGATAGATTTCCTTGCTTCAGCTCAAGGAATTCAATTTCCTTATTTCCACGGACATCTTCAGGAAAATACTTTCTCAAAAACTCCCTACGAAACACAGCCCAAATGACATCCTCACCTGCAACTTCCAACTTCTGGCAAGTCTCTAGCCACCAGTCATCAGCCTCGACTGCTAGCATATGAGTCCCATAACGAACCTTCTGCGCTGGAGTACAGTCTATCATGCGAAAGATCCTCTCAATCTCTGTCAACCATTCCAATGCTCCATCAGGATCATATTTTCCCTTGAACGTAGGTGGATTCTCTCTCTGGAAAGTCGCGAAGCCACGAGATCCAGCATTCCCGTCAGCATTCGGCTGATTTTCCATCGCATGAGCCATTGCTTGCAGAGCAGCAACAAGAGCAACATCATTCCTTCTAGCCATCTCAACTTCTCACTACAACACAAACAATGGTTAGAACATCAAAATAACAATACTCGATTGTTAGACAACTAAGACTCGACGACAAGGTTGGACCAACCTTTTGCTCTGATACCAACTTTGTAACACCCCAATTCTATCCCAAGCAAATTATGCAAAATAAATCAGAGTTATAAAATTTCATTCATACAAACGAATCGGGACGTCACAAATTCTTCTAACAAATTCATTGCATTCATCATGGATATATAACACTTTTAATAAAACATTGGATGAACTAACAACATAACATCTTTCATTAAATATTCAACAACTACGCAGCGGAATTCTTCAATAACATCTTTAAATAAAATAGCAACTTCAAAACATCTCGTAAATAATAATTCAATTTAAAAGTCAACAATTGAAAATCAAAAATCAAAAATTAGCAAGCGTTCATCCCCCCGAGTGTTACATATCAGAGCAATGACACCAACTCGATCTATTGAAGGTATACAACCTTCACTCGCGATTACCTGCACGTTACCAACATAGAGGCAACATTCAAACAGAAGGGGTGAGATATCTAACAATATAATAAAGCGCATGATAATTAATGTATTAAATTAGATCAATAATATCACCACTTCTCATATCATAATCAACAACAATTACAGCATATATAGTCATTCATCAACATCAAATACACTTCATTATTCCATCATAAAACGCGACTCAAAACTATGCAAATGCATGTGGTACCATTGGAGCAGAACTCCCATCTCAAAAATCTAATCTGCCAATTAATAGAGGCATCAACAAGGCATAGCCTTCATCTCAAAATTTTCTAATCCAGGCCATCTCAATGAGCATAAGCTCCATCTTAAAAAAATGTAATGTATGCGACTCAACATGAATGTAATAACACACTCAATTAACAACATCTCAAAACACATCTTAAACAACAACATCTCAATCATCTCAAAACGACAACATTTCAGTAATCTCAAACAACAACATCTCAATCATCTCAAAACGACAACATTTCAGTCATCTTAAACAACAACATCTCAATTACAGCATCTCTTAAACATCTCAAAAATAATTTATTAAACATCATTATTTATCAACATCATTTGTTCATCATAAATTATCAAACACAGCTTTAATAATCACGTCTTATTAATAACTCAACTGTATATCAATAATACAGTAAGCCATACTGTCATTCTTCTACTGCACATCATTATTATCACTAAATCCTACTGTCATAATTCTAACAACAGCCTCTAACATCTCAAAATTCATCATTATGTCCTAAAAATAGCACAACGGTCATCTAAGGAAATTAATCATAATTCCTAAATTAGTTACTGTAATTACACCTCTTAATCATCATTTTAATCATCTAAAATAGAGTTCATCGCGTTAGCTAATCAATGCTTCGAACGCCATCTCAAACAGCATCCTAAAACTCAAGTTACAGCAATTAGAAGTCAATTCTGTCAAAAATCCAACATTATGTATCGACACAAAACTCTTTGGATTGACACATCCTGCTTCTTCTTCATGCTATGAGTCGACGCATCCCCCTATAGATCGACTCATTCTGGCTTTCAATACAGCATGTATCGACACATGCATCATACCGGTCGACTCATCCTGAGTCTTGTACTCATCAGGCATCGTCACATCCTCTCTTCGCGTCGACTCATCCTGAGTCTTGTACTCATCATGCATCAACGCAAGCCCTGCATGCATCGACTCATCCTGAGTCCAACAGCCTCCTTGCATCGACTCATCCAGTTTGAGGTCGATGCATCCTGCGATTTTCTGCATAATTTTCTGCGTTTTCTACTGTATTTTGCTACAGGAATCATACCACAGCCCTAAAAACCTCATCCTAACCATGATAATTCATCACTTAACATTAACTTATAATACAACATCGATTACACAGCATCATAACATTATTTATCCATCGAGAATTCATCAATATTCACCATACATCATTCAATTCAATAACAAAAACAACAATCCTCTAATCCCACATATCAAACATCATGAACCCAATTATAAAGCCAGAACCTCACCCTTACCTTGGATCGAAGTTCACTCTACCGGGTTGAATCTTTATTCTTGTTGTTTCCTTCAAAATCCAGCAGCTTCACGTTCTTCACAAATCCTTATTTCTCTTCTACTGCTTCTTCCTTCTATTCTAACAAAATATAATAAAATAACCTAATATTATTATATTATTCCTTATTGGGCTCCAAACTTACACCCCCTTAATACTTCTACTATCTCAAATTAAGCCCACCTTAATAATATTAGCTTCTAACATTATTCCACATAATAATATAATACCTCAAATATATTATTATTTCTCCATTTAATAAAATAAATCCAATTTAATAACACTTCTTCACAAAATATTCCAAAAATAATTTAATTAAATAATTAATTAAATTACAGGCGTTACACATGACATTTTTCATAAAACACTTAGTGAAATTTTCAACTAGTTTAGGCAGATTTTTGACCTAACATCTTGACCAATTTTCACCTAGTTCCAATATTATTTAGCCAAAGTGGTCAACATGAAGGTTGTATATAATGTTTCAAGTTTTCCAAAATGTCCAAGAACTTGAAGAGGTCATGCTTGAGCTAAGAGAATCGAAGATAAGAAGTTGGGCAGCCATTCTTGAATTACAAGTCATTTTCATGATGAACACTTAACAAAATATCAAACATATGCTGCATAATCTTGCTTTGCAGGCTGCTAACATGTAAATTACTCCATAAATAATTTATTATGCAACTGTTAGAGCTATGATCAAAACATTTGAGCCGTTGTCCAAAAGATTCATCCATTGTTGGCACAAAGTAACATTTCCATTCTTATAAAGTTGCTTTAATCACAAAGTCAACTTGTATTGAGCCTCTAACTTGTTCCCTCTACACACACTTAACACAAAATCCAAAAGAAACATGTTTAAAGTGCCTAACCACTTTAGATAGCCTTGTACTATGCATTGGAACAATGTTTGTCAAGATTGCTTCATAAACAAGTCAAAAAACCATAACATGTGATCTTGTGATTCTGATCCCTTGAAACTTCCAAACCTCTTGCTTATAAATAGCAGATGTATTTACAACCTAACACATGAATTCGCAAGCCTATAAACTCCCTTAAACTCCCTTAAATCATAATTTGCACACAAACTCCATATTTGTGTGATTTCTGACTTTGAATACCTATCTCATAATCCACTTGTGCGTTTTCCATTTTAATCAATCACTAAGCTTCTATAACTCATATAGAAGCTATCCAAGCACCAGCTACAAACTGTAATATCATCTTCCTCATCTTCCATAACCAAAAATAGAGTTATTCACATTGATTTCTCCAAAACAATACAACCACTCTCAATCCAAAGTAAGCATTGCATTAGCTTCCTAGAGGTTCAGTGAAGCTATCCAGATCATCACAACATCTCAAGGAGTGCTCAATCATCAAACACAATTTCCAATTTTGAGGTAATTTTTTCAAACTTTGAACTCTCTCTACAAGCATCATTAATGGTTACTTTGTGAATAAAAAATGTAGACATCATAGCCCTGGAGCTAACCATGCCCTTAGATTTCATTTATTTTGCCTGAGTGATGCAAATTTTGAAGATGAACTTTATGAAAAATTAGGTCAGAATTTGGTACCAACAAAAATTCATGTTCATCTTTGAGTGTTAGCTTAAGTTATTTACATATTTGAAATCATGGTGAAATTTCTAACAAGTTTGATGTTTACAATTTCTGAAATGGTTGAGAAATGAGCAAGTTTGAAATTGAAATGGCTGGCACGAGGAAAAAGATGAAGTACAGTCAGAACTGAGTTTATTTTAAATTTATTGCAATATGTTTTATAACCGGATGAAACAGCCACCCCAGTGGCAGAGCACGCACGTATAAGGAATTGGTATGCAGGGACCTGGCTTCGAGCCCCAGCGTCCCATTTTGTCATTTTTTCATGATATTGAGTGATTTTCAGCGCGCGTGGGACTTGGGCCATGATCTTTTTTTACTTCCTCACCCCATTATTACTTATAAGAACACCAACCCATCATACTCTTTCTTTTTATTTTCTGATTCCATAACAAAAAAAAAACACATGTTTGGGCCTAACATGTTTTTGCTATTTTCATACACCCTGTTTACTTTTAAAAGGCCCAACTTTTTTATTTCTTTTATACTTTTTATATTTTATTTATATTATTTTATTTTATTTTATTGAAATACAAAAATATATTTTCTTAAATAATTAATTAATTAAATATTTTAATTTAAACACTTCCTTTATTTTTGTTAATATTTAGAACTAGGTTTTATTTATTGTCCATGCTTTGAAATATTTTTAAATTAACTTTCAAACTATTTTCTAAAAAAATAGACTTAGGTTTCATTTTCTATTTTTTGTTTAACTAACTCAGGTTTTAGGTTTTTAATTAAGCAATTAATTAACTTCTTTTGTAAATAAAATTGATTAGTTCAATTAGGTTAAATTACTAAAAACCATTTTCTTCTTCAAAAACCCTAAAAATAATTTTCTTTTTCATCTTTACATTTTGTGCATTATTATTGCTGTAATTCATATTCAATGGTTTGTAATAGTAATTAGAGTTTTATTTTTATTCATCCCCATTTGTAAATTTGTACCCCCCATTCCCAAAGTGTTGTAATAGTGTAGGACATTTAAATTCCACAATTTATCGCTTTCCTTATTATTTCTAGTAATTAGGATTTGTATGGAAAGATTTAAAATCAACATTAGATAACCCTAATTCAAGATAAAATAAATGAAAACAATACACCTTTCACACATGCACCTCTAGGGTAACCCACACATGTTGCCTTGGATATAAACAATCATGTCCCTCGAGCATGAGATGTTTTAGCAAAAGACCCTCGACTAAAAGATCATAGTCCCTTGATGACCCTTCAAATGTTGCCTTCGATAAATGATCTTAGTCCCTTACGACAATTGTTAAAACATCTTATAAGTTTCCTTCTATGACTATACGATGGTCCACGCATGTCCCTCACATCCAATGATATGGCATCCTACTAACTAATGGTAGACAAGCATTATCTAAAGGAGGAGGAAAACAACAAAGACTTTTTTGAGTAGGTAGATTGCTCGTAGTTGCTTGCTCACAAAAAAAACCATTCACACCTCACACTTTCAAAACACTTTTCAAACAAACATTTCGTGTACATTCTCAACGATACGAGAATCATTACAAAATGGCCTTACATTGGAATTTTCAAACATCTTTCCAAACACTTCCTTTCAACAAATATGTTCAAAACCAACACTTCGTATATATTCTCAATGATACGAGAATCATTGCAGAGTTTTCCAAACTTAGGCATTTTCAAAATATTTTCAAACTTACACAAAGTATTTTCAAAGTGAAGCTAGCAATTAAGAGCCCGTAGATAACTACAGATGAAAATGGTGCTAACACCTTCCCCTTTCATAACCTACCTCCCGAACTCAAGAAAATTCTCAAAAGGTCTTTCATGTTCTTTTCACCATTTCCTTTATTGGATAAAAGAAAATTCGGTGGTGACTCTTGCTATTCCAACAATTGCGATAAAACACAAAACACCCAAGTCAGTTCTCCCACTATACTACACCTGCTTGTGGTGTTTCTAGCCTTTTGGATCATTGTAAATGATCCAACCTTACCCTATGATCCTCCTAGAATTGATTGGGATGGCTGGTATATGTTGAAGGTGGCTGAAACCGGGGTTTTAAGGCTGCCCTAGTTTTAAGTAATTTTGTGAATTTTTGGAAGTTTCTTGCATAAGGTTTTTTCCGTGGCCTTCATGTCTGAATTGAATGAGATTATATAGTTTGAATTTAGGTCAAACAACATGGGCTTTGGACTTGTATGAAAAAGCCTTGTCTTATTTATTTTATTTTGACTTTTAAGATAATAAAAATCAAAAATAAATAAACAAGAGACAAAGGGGATGAATGAGTAAGATCTTAGGTGTATATGAAGTTTAGAACATGTTTGGTCTTTGAAACAATAGTCGAATAGCCCAAAATTCGAAGTTTAGTAACTTTAAGTTTCATGCATTTTCTCAAAATTTCCCAACTTGTAATGGTCATAACTCCCTCAATTTTTGTCATTTGATGGTGATCTTAGACTTTTTGGAAAGATCAAGATGTCATATACCATCCCTATTTTAATAACATTTTCATTTGAAGAATTTATCTTGATGTAAGTTGCCTTGAAAAAAAGTGTCTTTTTGTTGACTTTTAAAATGACCTATAATGTATTGGCTCATATCTCTCAAATGAAGCATTTTATGGACTTGAGATTAGAGAGACAAAGGTGTATAGAATTGAATTTCCTTCAAAATTAGCTTTGGTTTAGGAAAATTTGATGAAGCATGTGAAAGTTATGCTTAGTCAAAGTTCAGTTGACTTCTCCTATGGAAAACCCTAATTTGGCAACTTTTGACTTTTGATGATTTGAGAGTTTTTCTTAATAAATCATGATCAAACATTTATCAAATGATAAATATGACTTTAAAATCTTGATGTTGACCAAAAATATTGAAGTTTGAATGTATGTTGACCACAATTGACTTTTTACCCAATACAATTGATTTTCAGTCATCTGAGCCATTGACTGAGCAAATTAGTGATACAATGCATGAAACTTGGTATGAGCATTCTTGGAGACATATAAGATACCATGAAATCCACTTGACCCCTTAGAAACCCAATCTTCCTTGAGAAACATAAAACCCTATTTGTAGGTCAATTGCTTAGAAGGAGAATTTGTTTGATCAATTCTTGAGCACCCTTGAGCATTTGAGAACCCTAGGAGAATGTCTTGAGTAAAAGGGAGGAAAAATTTTGGGGTAAAACATATTCCCCTATTAAATCTTCTTAAACCTAAGGAGTTAGATTGGCATGTCTGCCATTCGTGGTTTGAAGGTAGAAGAGGATTGAACACTTAAGTGCCCAGAAATTTGCACTTGCCTGTGCATGAGGTAACACTATTGGTCGATAATATTGCTTGAATGGGATTAAATATGCCATTTGGAAAGATGAATAAACATCATCGGAGACGGGCTTATAGATTCCATCCAAGGTAATTGTTGATAGAAGTATAAGAAGAGTCTATGCTTTGAATGTATCTGAAGAATGCTTTCAAGAATGAACCTCTTGGGAAGGTGCTTAAGTAGCTGCTTGTCAGATTTAGTTTCTGAGGGAAATGCTTCTCAGAATTTAGTCTCTGAGGGGAGTGTTCGTCAGATTTAGTCTTTGAGGTAAATGCTCGTCATGTAGATAGTCTCCCCATCTTATTTTAGGAATTGATCTACAATCTGTTTTTGATGGTAAACCTGTCTTGTTTCGGAAATTCATACCACCTGGTTATATCAATAGTTTCCATGTCCTGTTTCAAGAGTTAATCTTTTCCTTGTTATAAATATAGTTTCCTCATCCTGTTTCGGGAGTTAATCTTTGTCTGGTCGTATAGATAGTTTCCCCGTCCTGTTTCAGGAGTTAATCTTGGACCTGCTTTTTGTTGGTGAACCTGTCTTGTTTCAAGAATTCATACCGCATGGTCATACAGAAAGTTACCCCGTCTTGTTTCGGGAATTAATCTTAGAATTGTTTTCAAAATTGTTGATGATATTCATCTATTTGTGATCTTTACCTGAAAAGATAAAGTTAGTCTTTATGCAATGTCATGATGTATGTAATGCATTGTGTAATGATGTTCTCAAACTAAACGAGAGTATCATGTGCATTTTATATGCATATTCTAGGATACTTGTAAATGATGTATGGATATAAGGTATCGTTGAAGTGTATTGGTATCTTTGTATAACATCTTTGTCCGGGAAAAATAAATCCTTGACCGTTGTTGGGGATGAAGAATATGAATCCTCCTCTTGTCTAAAATATCACCAGTGGGGATGTTTGACTTCTGCTTGGGGATAATACATTGGGATAGTTTGACTCCTTGGTCGTTCATCGCTCTACTGAGGATTTTAGTTCTTATATACCATGACAGGGGATAAAAAGAGATGGATAACCTTCAGAGTGTTGTATGACCGAGTTTCTGATATGGACGTCAACTCTTCTGGGGGAGGACAAAGTTAAATGATGCCTGGCTTGGTTTCAGATTCCGTAACAACTCTCTGGGATATCAATTTGGACTACACTTTTCTTGAGAAGAGAACCTTGCCGGGGATTTGCAGTAATCGGAGAGATGAACTCTACTTGGGAAATTTAATTCCGTTAGGGAAATAAACCTTGTTGGAGAAAAGAATTTTGGAGGAATAACTCAGCTAGGGAATTAAATTCATGTGAACTGTGTTGAGGAAGTTTCCACTATATACTGGAGAAATGATCAAACTCCTTTATCCGTTAAGGGGATCTGCTTGGGAGTATGATCAAACTCCTAATTTTTGTTTGAAGGCATATTAGACTTGCAGGGAATTGTATCTCCGTGGGGGATGAGCTTGTGAAGATAACTCTGTGGGGATTTCTCTGTGAGGATTTGTGGATGACTTGAACATTATCCCAATTCCTAGAGTCTTGAGTAAATGCTTATTCCTGTTTTTATACATATATTCGTTAACAGTAATCATATTCATATGCATATGTTCATTCAATTCAGTCATTGGACGTGTTTGCAGACAAAACAAACAAGGTAAAATAGATTTGAATTTTGAAATAGTATTTGTATTGATAATTTTCCTATAAACATAAAATTTTGTAGAAATAGACAGAGATCCTAGTAAAAGGAAATCACTGTAAAAAAATAATACAAAGTAAAACAAAGAAAAACAACTATTTGGAAATGATCCCATCGAGTTTCAACTATGCTATTGCCCATATGTCTTTAAGCATCTCATCCCTTGATGTCAGAAGAAGATGACTGAGTTGATTTGTACCATTAAAACTTGACGTTGGTAACCAAGCTTGTTGTAAGTAGGTGATCCAACGAGATATAGTCATACGGTTCAATCCATAACTTTTTCCTGGACTGCCCTTTTGAGTTTTTAGTCCACCGAGATACCCATTTTTGCCCAAGCCGCCTTTTCAGGTTTTAGACTTGTCGGGTGTACAATCTTTATATATATATATATATATATATATATATATCCCTTTTTTTTGCCCGAAACTTTTTGGTTAGTTGGGATGCCCTTATTTTTGCCTAGGCCAGTAAACCTAGCGGGTCATTTTCATGCGTAGTATTTTTTGACTATGTCCGTGTTCACAGGGTGCAGAAAATCTTCACCGTCCATGGTGGTAAGTATCATAGCACCGCCAGAAAATATCTTCTTGATTACAAATGGACCTTCGCAGGTGGGAGTCCATTTTCCCCTTAGGATCACCTCGCAGTAGGATGATACGCTTTATTACAAAGTTACCAGCCTGATATATGCGGTGCTTGACTTTCTTGTTGAAGGCTTTGATCATACGCTTCTGGTACATCTGACCATGACAAACAACCGCAAGCCTTTTATCCTCGATCAAATTTAACTGGTCTAACCTAGTCTGAATCAACTCATCTTTGTCTAAACCTGCGTCTTCCATAATCCTTAAGAAGGAATTTGGACTTCGACGGGTAGGACTGCTTCCATACCATAGACTAGATAGAATGTGGTTGCCTCAGTTGATGTTCGTACGGAGGTGCAATAGCCATGGAGAGCAAATGGTAACATCTCATGCCAGTATTTATAAGTCATTGTCATCTTATGTATATTCTTATTGACGTTCTTATTGGCGGCTTCCATTGCACCATTAATCTTTGGTCGATATTGAGAAGAATTTTGGTGCTTGATATTGAATTGCATGCAGAGTTCTATTATCATAGTATTATTTAGATTGGTACCATTTTTTGTGATTATCCTTTCAGGGATGCCATACCGACATATAAGATTATGCTTAATGAATCAGGCCATAACATTCTTCGTAATGGAGGTGAAGGGTGTTTCTTCAATCCACTTTGTGAAGTAATCAATAGCGACGAGGATGAAGCGATGTCCATTAGAAGCAGTAGGTATGATCTCTCCAATCATGTCAATGCCCTACATTGCAAACGGCCAAGGAACAGTCAAGAAATTCAGAGGAACCAGTGGCACGTATACTTTGTCCGCATAGATCTGGCATTTGTGACAAGTTCTTGAGTGAATATGGCAATCAATTTCTAAGGTCGACCAATAATATCCCTGTAATATAGTGGGAAAACTGACTTGGTTTGCGTTTTATTACAAATTTTGCGGATAGCAAGAGTCTCCACCGACTTTTATTTTATCCAATAAGGAAAGGGTGAAAAGAATAGGAAATACCTTCGAGAATTTTCTTGAGTTCGAGGGGTAGGTTATGAAAAGGGAAGGTGTTATCACCCTTTTCATCTGTAGTTATCTACATGCTCTTAACCGCTAGCTCACTTTTTTTGAAATGCTTTGTGCATGTGTATGAAAATATTTTGAAAATGCCTAAGTTTAGCAATCTTTGTAATGATTCTCGTATCAGTTGAGAATGCATAAAAAGTAATTTTTTTTTAAATATCTCAGAAAAGTGTTTGTGAAAAAATATGTGTTGTTTTTGTGAGCAAGGGATTACGAGCTATCTACATACTCAAAGATTTTTTCATGTTATATTCCTACTCCTTAGATAGTTCCATCCTACCATTAGTTAGTAGGAAGCCCTATCATTGGATGTAAAGGAACATGCGCGGGTCATCATACAGTCATAAAGGCAACTTTTAGGGCGCTTTAGCAATTTATCGTAAGGGACTAAGATTGTTTACCGAAGGCAGCATCGAGGGACTAAGATCTTTGATTTCGAGGGACAGTGCTAAAGTGTTCCCACGTTCGAGGGACACGACTATTTTTATTTGAAGGCAACAAGTGGGATTACCCTAGAGGTAAGTGTGTGAAAAGTGTATTGAATTCATTTATTTTATCTTGATTAGGGTTATCTAGCGGTTGATTTTAGATCTTGCCATACATGCCCTAATTACTAGCAGTTATAAGGAAAATAGTAAAGGCAAAAATTAAAAGTCCTACACTATTAGAGAGTGTGATCGGTGGATCTGGAACTGACTGTTTAACGCTGGTTCGCGAAATGTCGCGGAAGCAAGAGTCGCCACCGTCTTTTATTTTCTCCAAATGGAAAGGACAAAAGCACAGAAAAATTCCTTAAAGAGATTGCTCTCGGTTCGGGAGGTAGGTTATAGAAAGGGAAGGTGCTAGCACCCTTTCTATCCATGGTTATCCATGGGCTCTTAGATACTTGCTCATTTGTGTTTTCAAAAGTGTTTGCTTTTCAATTGTGGGTTTTAAAAAGTTTCTTTGAAAGTTTCAGATCGACTCTTGTGTCAGAGTGTTTGAAAAATTGTTTTGAAAGCTTTTGAAAAGTGTCGGTGTGAAAAGATTTTTGTTTGTTTTTGAAGAGAGCAAGTATCTACGAGAACCTACCTACCCTAAGGAATTCGTCTGTGTAAATGTCCTTTAAAGTAGTGCCATCCCACCATTGAGAGGTAGGTAGCACCACCGTTGGAGGTGTTCCGGTCAATTCGAGTTTATAGGGACATGGTGATCACCGGAGCAATAGGAAGACACCTTAGAAGCTACCCCCATGCCTGGTTCCCGGATCATGAGGACTTACTAAGACGTCCTCTACTCGACGATCACCTTTCGAAAGGCAACAGTGAGGCGTACCCTAGGGGTGGTGTGTGCGAATTGTGTGTCGTTTTCATTTGCATTTGTCTTGTCATGTTTATTGGTGATCTACGCTTGATTTTATTTTAGTCATACATTCTTTCATGCTTTTTGTTAACAGTTTAAAAGATGCGGAAATTAAATCTAAAGCTATTACAACGGCGCGGGTCCACATCGCCAAAATTAAACCGGACCCGATTTGACAGAAAATAAATACAGCAAATAAAAGTGCGAAAAGTAAATGTTACAACGCTTTGGGAGAGATACATAATTATTTAAGCGGTATAAAATAAATATGCGAATTAATTAAATCGGAACGAGGGCGTTGGACCTTTTTTGCAAAATATTAAAATTAACGAGGAATTAAAATTAAAAATTAAAAGAGAATATTTTTTTTTGGTATTTTTATGTTTTTTAAGATTTAATGGAAAAAAAATTAATTAAAACTAAAATTGAACGTTAAACCTAGTTCTAATTATTTTTTAAGTTATTAAGAAAATATTGAAGTTTTTAACCTAAATTAAACCTAAATTCTTTTATGTACAATTTAATTATGAAAATAAAATAAGTAAATAATATTATGGTAAAAAAAGGAAAAAAAGATTAAAAGGAAAAAATTATCAATTACCTAATTCTATGTTTTTTTTGATTTATTAAAAAGAATTAAAATTGCAAAAACCCTAATTATACTAAATTCAATTATACAATTTATTTATGAAAATAATTAAAATAAAAATATTTATTACATTTTTGTCTTTTTCTGATTTTTTTATGATGTTTTTTCATATTTTGTAAAAATAATAATTAATTTAAACAAATAAAGAAAATAAAATAACAATTAAAAAATAAAACAAGAAAAATATAGAGAAAGCAAACCAGGGGGGGTTCAGGCCCCAAAGTGGAGGTCTTGATCCAAGAGTTTGGGCCCAATAAGCTGGAAATTCGCTGACTTTTCCAGGCCACGTATGGGACTTTTGACTAGGGCTTATGGTGTTCTTTAATCTCAGCCCTTGGATTGCTTCTGATGGACGCGTGGGTAGATGGATGATGAAGGTGTACGCTGTGTCCTGGCCTTGAGCGCTGCATGAGAATTCATATGGAAAAATAATATTGGAATTTATACAGACCTGGGACTCGAACCCAGGTCTTGGAAGTCAACCACATCAACGCCTGCCAACTGAGCTACTGAACCTTTTTGTATATTTAATAAATAATGAACGTAATAAAACAAACGAAAGTTAGTGCTTCAAAAAACGCGCGTAATTCAAAGGAACCACTGGCTGTTGGACACGAGGTCGTCTTCTTCAATTTTCCTGAAAACACAAAACAAAGGCCACGGTTTTTCATGCGTGGTTTTAGATGAGTTATGGGAAAATAGCGAATAGGCTATCCTTGAATATAAATTCATCGCGAGAGTTGGGGTCTCTTCGTCCAGGTGAGCTGAGTTTAATGTTCTTGGTCTGGAGTCATAATTTTGCCTTGGGTGAAAAGCCCTAAATTGAAACTCTGAAAACCCTAAAGATCAGCAATGGTAAAATCGAATATACAGCACAAAAACGCAATTGGACCACATGGTTAGTTTCAAAACTTCACAAGGAACATGAATATACAATTAAAATGCAATGAGGATGCCTAGAAATCAAAATACAATCATGGATTTTTCTTAGTACAGTTTGAATTTGTTTTACCGATTCTTTGCGTTTGAGTTGATGTTAGGGATTGGAATCGCTTCTGGGAACCTTGAGGAAGCTATTGGAAAAGGAATGGTGCTTTGAATCGACCTAGAACCTGCTTTTCAGTTTTGAACTTTTGGCAAGAATTTCAAGTTTTGTCCAATGGTTTTCTGCGCAGCTTTCAGTCCCCTTTGATTAGGTTTTGATTCATGCTTATGTACTGAGGCTATTAGGTTAACAAAAGTAGAACAAATCCATGGCATTGATAGTTTTTGCAAATTTGATTTCATAAGATCTTCCCATATCTTTTTCACATGTATTTTTGTGTCAATTAGCCTAAATCAAACCAAATCTTTCCATGTTGGGATGTGCACGAAATACTGAGGCTGAAATGTGCATGAAAAGATTTTTTAAGTCAAGTTTTATATTTTCTACATATTTAAATGATTTAAATGAATTAATATAAATAATAATTCAAATAAATAAATAAAAAATGAGAAAATACTTACCTTTGGGCCAAGTGGTCGTGCATATGCTTGGAATGATGAATCATGGAAGAAAAATGGGCCCATTAGCAATTTTAGGTCACTTGGATCAAAGTTGACTTTTCAAAATATCCAAAAATTTCCCAACTTCCACAAGGCATAACTTGCTCAATTTTTAAGTTTTTCTCATGTTCTTGGACATTTTGGAAAGGTCTTTGAGTCCTCTAACCAATGCCTTTGGTCCCATGTCATTTTGATTTATCAATCTCAAGTTATGGACTTTGACTTAAAGTCCCTTTTTGTTGACTTTTGAAAATGACCTATAATGTTGAAATTGATAACTTTTTGTGAGAGAATTTCTTGGACTTGAAGTATGAAGATGAGTTGTAGGAAATGTCTTTCTCTTCAAAATGAGCTTTGGATGGAATTTTTCTGATAATCCATGTGAAAGTTATGCCCTGGTCAATTTCAGTTGACTTTTTCAGCTGTCCAAATATAGTAACTTTTGCATCTTGATGATTTTCTGAGCCAAATTTTGAGAATCATGATCAAGCATTGATCAAATGATGTTTGTGGCTTCAAAATGATATGTTGACCAAAAATTTGAACTTTTAACTGTCAAATGACCATTTTGCCCCTACAGCTGACTGTAGTGCAATTTAGGGTTTTGACTGTGCAATGTTGAGCTGAATGCCTTGAAACTTGATATGAGGATACTTGACCATACTTGTAGGCATGTGAGACTTGATTGGGCCTTTGAAAACTTCCTTTTCTTGATCAGAACACAAACCCTAGTTTTGACTGTATAGGAGACAGTTGGACTGCACAACCCTTGGGGAATTTTGTGACTTGGCTTGGCAATTTCTTGAAGAATATGGGAGGGAAAATTTTGGGGTACAACAGAGAGCTTCGGGGAAGGGGGTACAAACCACAAAAATTTGGGGAAAAGAAAGCAAGTAAAAACCTTAATTGAACTATTACAAACCGTAACAGTTACATAATTGGAAAAAAAACTAATGCGAAAAATAATGAAGTACGCGAAGATAAAAGAAACAAGAAAAATTATTTATGATTTTGATAAAAATGATTTGATGGTTAATCTAAACCCTGATTAGTTTTAGAAAAAAGAAATTTTAATGAAAAAACCCTAAAAACTATATTAATTGATTAAAAGAAAAGGTAAGTTAATTTAATTAAAAAAAGTTAAATTAAGAGTATTAATTTAATTAAAAAAACCTAAGTCTAAATTTATTTTAATTAACTAAAATAAGTTAATTTAATTGTGTTAAAAAGTAATTAAAACTAAATAATTAAAAAAAAAAAGAAAAGGAATGGGCCTAAAAGAAAAAAAATCTGGAGGGTGTAAGGAAAGCAAACTGCTAAGCCCAAAGCTGCAAGCACAAGCGCCTGAAATGGATCCGGTATTGCTCTATAATGAGGGTTTAACATGGCATGGAGATCTGGAACATCAGATCTGAGCTTATGAAGATCTGATGGTGATGAGTTGAGGGATGTACATCATACGCGTGAGGATGGCTTCACTGAATCTGTAAAAATCATAAAACATAAATTTTTTGGTTCCACGCTAGGATCGAACCCGTGTACAGGTATAACAAAGTCTTAAGAGATAGCGCGCTACCACTGTGGTGGCCATACATCCATTAGCATATGTCAATTACTAAATATATAATGTAAAACAAATGCTAAAACTCAGACAAGCAAGCACGCGCTAATGAGTGGGACCCTGATGTTTTGAATGGACCAATCATAATGTCCTATTTTTCCATACATAGTCACCCATCGGTCAAACCACCCTAGACGGTGGTTCCGGTCACCATCTCCAATTGCATAAAAACCCAAACTTGCGAAATTCAATGAAAACAAAAAGGAAAACAACCCTAATTGACTAATTAAGGTGTTGCGATTTCAAAGGGCATGTTAGTTTGGTCCAAAAACGAACGTAGCTAGGGTTTCGAAGGAATTCGATCTCAATTCCCTAGCCATGGTGACTTCTTATTCCTGAACTTTACCTTACAAGTAACACGTCAAAACACTTCTAAACGCCATTATGAACATGAATATATGCAGAAAATTCATTTAAATCACATAGTTTAAAAGTTTGAATTCATGAAATTTTACCCAACTGATGTACTTGAAGAAGGGAGTTCTGGAGTGCTTTAGGCTTCAAGAATGGTTGGAATGGCTTCCTGGGAGTCTCAAGAGGCTAATGGAAGTCTTAACACTTATTGAAACTCGTTGGGGATTAGGGTTTTTCTTTGGCCTAATCTTTGAAAATTTGAGAATATCTCGGAGTGTTCTTAAGGCAGTCTCTTTCGCGTATCCCTTGCATCTGGTCATGTTAGATATATATAGGACATGAGATTAGGTCAATAAAAATTGAAGAAAATCTTGCATTAAGGGGTGAAGATTTGATTTGGAAATTTTATATTTTTGACTCAATCTTGCACCAATGACTCTTGCTCAAATTTGACAGCTTGTATATGAGATCTTGGTCCTCCAACATGACTGAAATTAAAAGCCTTATGCTTTGGTCCATTAAAAATAAAAGATAATGCATGAATATACATGGGTCTTTAAATATGTCATGAGCAGGTTTGGATATGAAAACATAGGCTCATCAGCTCAAAATAACAAATTTGCTCAATTTGGAGTTGATGCATCTTATCAAAATTTCCCAACTTGCAATGGTCATAACTCTCACAATTTTTATCCTTTGAAAGTGATCTTGGACTTTTTTGAAAGCCCAAGATGTCCTCTACAACCTCTATGTTGATCATTTTTGGTTTTGAAGAGATTATCTTGATGTAAGTTGCCTTGACAAAAGTGTCTTTTTGTGGAATTTTGAAATGACCTGTAATGTATTGGCTTATATCTCTCAAATGATGCATTTTTTGGACTTGAGCTTAGAGATTTAAAGTTGCACTAGCTTGTGCACGAAATAACACTGTTGGTTGGTTATACCAGGAATGGGCTTAAGGATGCGATTTGGAGAGTAATGGGATGTCGGAGGCAGGCTTATAGATGAAAATCAGAGTAACTTGTTGATAGGAATATCAGAATAAGTCTATTCCTAACTTTGTCTTAGAAGATGTATTTGAAATGAGTCTACGCCCGACTTTTTCCAAAAGAATATCAGAGTAAATTTATGCTTGATTTTATCTGAGTTAGAATATGTCTACACCCAAATTCAACTATAAGAGATATTGGAATGAGTCTACGCCTGAATTTTCCAAAAAGAGTTTAGAAGGAAATCTACGCTTGATTTCATCTGAACTAGAATATGTCTACGCCCGACTTCAACTAGAAGAGGTATTGGAATGAGTCTACGCCTGACTTTTCCAAATAGAGTATCAGAAGGGAATCTACGCTTGATTTCATCTGAACTAGAAGATCTCTATGCCTGACTTTAACTAGAAGAGATATTGGAAGGAGTCTACTCCTTAATTTTCCAAAAAGAATATTAGAAGGGAATCTACGCTTGATTTCATATGAACTAGAAGATGTATAAGCCTGACTTCAACTAGAAGAGGTGTTGGAAGGAGTCTACGCCTTACTTTTCCAAAAAGAGTATCATAAGGAAATATATGCTTGACTTCATCTGAACTAGAAGATGTCTACGCCCGACTTCAACTAGAAAAGGTAACGGAAATAGTCTACGCCTGACTTTTCCCAATGGAGTATCAGAAGGAAATCTATGCTTGATTTCATCTGAACTAGAAGATGTCTAGGCCCGACTTCATCTAAAAGAGATATCTCTCAGAATGACCTTTTGGGGAAAATGTTTAAGTAACTACTTGTCAGATTTAATATCTAAGGGAAATACTTGTCTGTTTGCGAACTTAACCTGAAAAGACAAAGTTAGTTTTATGCAACGTCTTGATGTATGTAATTCATTGCGTAATGATGCTCTCGAAATAAATTTGAATGTGCTAATTTTTTCCGTATGCATATGCTATGATAAATGATGTATGAATGTGAGATGTCGTTAAAGTGTATCGGTAGTTTTGTATAATATTCTTGATCGAGAAAATGAATCCATGATTATTGTTGGGGATGACGAATATGAATATTTGATTTGCTAGGTATTCCTGCTTGTTTCTTGAGGAAACTCCGCTGGGGAATTTGATTTCTGCTTGAAGAGAAGTATTCAAGAACATTGGTCGTTCATCACTCCACTGAGGAATTTAATTCCTATATACCCTGACTGGGGATAAAAGAGATGGATAACCTTCCGAGGTGCTTTCTGACCTCATTTTTGTCATGGATGCTGACTCGTCTGGGGAGGATAAGATTAGTTAATATCTAGTTCTGGTTTCAGATTTCGTAGCAACTCTCTGGGGATAGCGGTCTGGACTACCCTTTACTGGAGAGAGAAGTTTTGTCGGTGGTCCGTTGTAGTCAAAGTGATAGACTCAAGTTGGGGAAGATAAATTCCGCTGGGGAAATAAACCATGTCGGGTAAATAAACCCTGCTAGAGAAACACTCTGTTGAGGAATATGCTCTACTTAGGGATTTGAATTCGGCTGGAGAAGAGAATTTTGCAGGGGATTTGATGTGTTGGAGAAATAAACTCAACTGGGGAAGAGAATTCCTGTGAATTGTGCCGATGACCTAATCTATGATGAAGGTTGGGTCTCCATAAGTTGGAGACATTATTGGGGGGAAAATTATACTCCTTTGTCTGCTAGGGGGGTCTGCTGGTGAGTACGGCCTGCTGGTAATATGTCCTTGTTTAAGATGAGCTTATGACGCTGACTCCACGGGGAATTATCTGATGGGAACTGCTCTGTGGGGAAACTTTACTGGGGATTACTCCGTGGGGATTTATGGACGACTTAAACATTATCCCACCTTCTACAGTCTTGAGTAAATACTTGTATTGTTTTTATGCATATATTTATTAACAGTAATCATATTCATTTGAATATGTTCATTCAATTTAGTCGTTGTATGTTTTTGCAAAAAAAATATAAAAGTAAAACAAGATTTAAAATTTTAAGTTGTGTTTATATTGATAATTTTCCCATAAATAGGCGATCATTGTACAAGAAGACAGAAATCCTAGTAAGAGGAAATCCTCGTGAAAAATGAAGAGAGAACAAAACAAAAACAAAACATATAGCTATATGTAAGTGATCTCGTCAGGTTCCAACTCTGCTATTGCCCATATGTCTTCGAGCATCTTATCCCTCTCTTGTCGGAAGAAGTTGATTGAATTGATCTGTACCATTAGAATTTGACGTTGGTAGTAAAGCTGGTTGTAAGTGATCCAACGGGACATAGTTGTACGCTTTAATCCCTAATTTTTTCCTCGACTTCCCTTTCGGGTTTTCAGTCTACCGGGATACCCTTTTTTTCCAAAGCCTCCTTTTCAAGTTTTCGACTTGTCGGGTGTACAATTTTTTATGTAAATATCCCTTATTTTTGCCTGAACCCTTTTGGTTCGCCGAGATGCCCTTATTTTTTCCTAGGCGAGTCAACCTAGTGGGTCGTTTTTATGCGTAGTATCCTTTAAATATGTATGCATTCATAGGGTGTGAAGATCTTCACTATCCATGGTGGTAAGTATCATGGCACCGCCCAAAAATATATTCTTGATCACAAATGACCTTTCGTAGGTAGGAGTCCATTTGCCTCTGGGATCACCTTGCGGTAGTATGATGCACTTTATTACCAAGTCACTAGCCTGATATACCTGATGCTTGATTTTCTTATTAAATGCTTTGATCATACGTTTCTGATACATTTTCCCGTGACAAACAAATACAAGCCTCTTCTGGTCAATTAAATTCAACTCATCCAGCCAAGTCTGAATCCACTCATCTTCATCTAAATCTGCATCTTTCATAATTCTCAGAGAAGGAATCTGAACTTCAACAGGTACGATAACTTCCATACCGTAGACTAAAGAAAATGGGGGTTGCCCCAGTTGACGTTCGTGCTGAAGTGCGATAGCCATAAAGAGAAAATGGTAACATCTCGTGCAAGTCTTTGTAGGTCACAACCATCTTCTGTATAATCTTCTTAATATTCTTGTTGGCGGCTTCTACTATGCCATTTATCTTCGGTCGATATGGAGAAGAGTTGTGGTGTTTGATCTTAAACTACGTGCAGAGTTCTGTGATCATAGTGTTGTTCAGATTAGTACCAATATCTATGATAATCCTTTCATGGATGCCATACCGACAAATAAGGTTATGCTTAATGAACCTGGCAACCACATTCTTAGTAACAGAGGAAAACGAGGCGGCTTCAACCCACTTCGTGAAGTAATCAATGGCGACGAGGATGAAGCAGTACCCATAAGAAGTAGTAGGCTTGATATCTCCAATCATATCAATTCTCCACATTGCAAATTTCCAAGTAGAAGTCAAGACATTCAGAGGTACTGGAGGCACATGTACTTTGTCAACATAGATCTGGCACTTGTGATAAGTTCTTGAGTGGTGATGACAGTTAGTTTCCATAGCCGGCCAATAATAACCCGCTCTTAGAATTTTCTTAGCCATAGTATGTCCACTGGAATAAGTACCAAATATACCTTTGTGCATATCATCCATAATCTTCTCCACCTCCTTCTTGTCCATACAATGAAGCAGAGTCAAATCATGGTTGCGCCTACACAAAATTTTGTTGCTCAGGAAGGACTTAGTTGAGAACCTCCGTAGGAGTTTCTTGTGATTGATAGATTCCCCTTCAAGATACTCTTGAGCCTCAAGATATCTTTTCACTTTATGAAACCAAGGCTTCTCTTTTACTTTGTTAGTGTTAATTTCATAGCAATGTGTCGGTTCGTCTAGCCTCTCAATGGTAATTATGGGAGCCTTGTTGTTCGATCTGACTTTAAACATAGATGACATGGTAGCTAACATGTCTGCCAACTGATTCTCTTCTCTTGGGATGTGCTCAAAGGTGATCTCCTTGAAATACAAAATTAAGATCAACAAATGCTCTTTGTACGAAATGAGATTCAGATGCTTAGTATCCCATTCTCCCTTAATCTGACTCATCACCAGGGCTGAGTCTCCATAAACACTCAAGAACTTGATTCTTAGGTCAATAGAAGCTTTAATACCCATGATGCACGGTTCGTATTCAGCCATATTATTGTTATAGTCGAAACACAAATGGGCGGTGAAGGGTGTATGTCAACCCTAAGGAGATATAATTACAGCACCAATTTCGTTGCCAAGTGCGTTAGAAGCTCCTTCGAAAACCATAGTCCATCGGGATCCTGACTCATGTCCTTCATACGGTCCAGGTTCTTCACAATCTGTAACTATCATGATGTTCTCATCCGAGAACTCAAAATTCATAGATTGGTAATTGTCTACAGCTTGATGTGCCAAATGATCTACCAATACACTTCTTTTAATTGCCTTCTGAGTGGTGTACTGAATGTCGTATTCTGTTAAGACCTTTTTCCATCGGGCTATCCTTCCAGAGAGAGTTGGCTTCTCGAATATGTATTTGATGGGATCCATTTTAGAAATCAGTAGAGTAGTATGCGTCAACATATATTGTCTTAGTCGGCGAGCAACCCATTCCAAAATGCAACAAGTTTTCTCGAGCAGTGAGTATCTTGTTTCACAGTCGGTAAACTTTTTGCTAAGGTATTATATTACATACTATTTTCGACCAGACTCGTCATGCTGTCCCAGTACAGACCCTATTGAGTTCTCTAGCACTGTTAGGTACATAATTAGAGGTCTTCCTTCAACTGGTGGCATCAGAATCAGAGGTTCTTGTATGTACTCCTTGATTTTTTCAAAGGCTATCTGACAATCTTTGTTCCACTTCACTACCTGATATTTCTTCAGCAACTTAAAGATCGGTTCACAAGTAGCGGTCAAATGAGAAATAAATCTGGCGATATAGTTCAGTCGTCCCAAGAAACCTCTGACTTCTTTCTCGGTATGGGGAGCAGGAATTTCTTGAATATCTTTGACTTTAGAGGGATCAACCTCAATACCTTTACCGCTGACAACAAAACCCAGGAAATTACCGGACCTAACCCTAAAGGTGCACTTGTTCAGATTCAGCCTTAGTTTATACTTCTTCAGTCTCTCAAACAGTTTGTCTAGATGGTCCATATGCTCTTCTTCAGTCTGTGGTATGGCTATCATATCATTGACATAGACTTCTATCTCGTGATGGATCATATCATGTAAAAAAGCTACCATAGCACGCTGATATGTTGCGCCGACATTCTTAAACCCAAAAGGAATAACCTTGTAGTAGAAAGTGCCCCATTGTGTAACAAAAGTAGTACTTTCCATGTCTTCAGGTGCCATATTGATCTGGTTATAACCTAAGAAACCATCCATGAAGGAGAATACCTTGTGTTGAGTAGTGTTATCGACCAAAACTTAAATATGTGGAAGTGGGAAGTCATCTTTGGGGCTCTCCCTGTTTAGATCCCTGTACTCAACGCACATATATACCTTGTCGTCTTTCTTTGGTACCAGAACCACATTCGCAACCCATTAAGGATAGGTTGTCACTGCTAATAACCCCGTGTTGAATTGTTTCATGACCATAGCCTTTATCTTCTCTAATATTTTGGGACGCATGTGGCGAGCCTTATGTTTTATCGCAGCACAACCCTCTTTCATCGGCAGACGGTGAACCACAATATCGGTATCAAGCCCTGACATGTCTTTGTATGACCAAGCAAAGATCTCAACATATTCATGCAACATCTGTATCAACCTGTTCTTCACATTTTCCTCTAAGTTGGCGCCTATGTTGACCTCTTTTATATCTGTTTCAGAACCCAAGTTTACCACTTCAACTGGATCTTCGTGTGGTTGAATAGATTTCTCTTCTTGCATTAATAGTCTGGCAAGTTCTCCTGGTATCTCACAATCTTCCTCACCTTCGTCCTCGGCTTGATAGATCAGATTTTCAAAGTCATAAGTGGAAATAGCAGAATTGTTATCAATGGGATCCAGAGTGGACGTGGATCTGCAATGTATGGTGTGGGTGCATGTAAGAACACATAGCTATTTAAAAATGATGAAAGTAAAATAGAAATAAAGAGAGCACAAAATTTGAATGCAAAACATCCAATTTTTTTATTAAATAAAAATATGTTTATGAAATGACAACCCTTAACGAATGAACCATTGTGCCCCGGGTAAGGCACAAGGCTTAAAGTGATTATTCAAATATTACAAAGCAAAAACTTGAAAGAAATAAAAAACAGAAAAGTAGACATTACTCCTGACTAAAGGAGATAGAGATAATATCTTTCGCCTTCCAATTGTTGAGCCCATTTCCCATGGTAGGAAAGATCCAGTTTTCAAGGTCATAATTATTGTCGGCATCTTCCATAGCATTGACTTTGTTGTTGCTGATGCGGAATGGTGGCCTTCCAGCTCGAGCGCGACGAACAACCCTTTGACCCTCTGCAGTGAAACCTAAACCAAACTTGTCAGATTTATAGGGGATGTCAGGAAGCTGACCTCAAATAGTACAACCACCTTCTTCTACAATAACTTTAGCATCTTTCAATGAGGCCATTATGGGAGGAACCCTGGTAACTTCAGGAATGGCAGAGACATCTTCAGTAGCGGCTGGAGGGATAACTTCAAAATTTTTACAGGGAGTCTCGATGAATTCGCCTTCCATGTCTACATACTGTAATGAGTTCAAGTAGTTGACCATATACTCTTCTTCACAACAGACAACAACAATCTTTCCGCTCACAAGATATTTTAACTTTTGATGTAGGGTTGAGCTAACAGCGCCTGCCCCATGAATCCAGGGGTATCCTAGTAAGCAAGAATAAGCTGGCCGATATCAATCACATAGAAGGTAGATTCAAATATTTGTGAACCTACCTTGATTTGAAGATCCACATCCTTGTGTACCATCCTTTTTGATCCGTCAAAGGCTTGAACCACAATATCACTAGGTTTCAGTACATTCCTTTTGCAATAAAGTCAGTCAAGAGTGCCTTTCGATAGAACATTCAATTAAGAGCCATTATCAACTAATACATGAGCCAAAGTAGTGCCCATGCATTCAATGGAGACATACAGGGCCTTATTGTGGTTTCTTCCTTTAGGAGTCAGATCAACATCAGAGAAACCTAAGCCATTGTAAGTCATCTAGATCGCAACATAACTTCCAAATTGATCGGCAAAAATTTCTTGTGGTACGTGAGCAGTCTTTAAGAATTTTATCAAAGCCTGTGCATGGGCTTCAAAACACAATAGCAGGGATAACATGGAGATTTTGGTTGGGGTCTTCCCCAGCTGTTCAACAATTTTATAATCACTTTTACGGATAATTTTCAATACCTCTTCCAACTCTTGCCTAGAGGTGTATTCAACAACTTCTTTAGGATCCTCCACCCGGGCAGGCTCTATTATTGGCTTTTTGCCTCGAGCCTCAACAGTTAACTCGGTGGCTGTAACTCATACAGATGTAGTAACAGTCTCCGGAGAGATTTCTGGAGAGAAAACCCGTCAGCTTCTAGTAACCTTACTGGTTCCAGCAATATTGTCAATATCGGGATCAACAAATTTTGTAACTTCATCTTCAACAGTTGATACTTCTTGTTTAACGCAATGGTAGTAGATGTCAGATCCATAATTCCACGAGATAGCTTTATCCGAAGAATATGGGATAGGTCCAGGTGCAGTGATAATCAAAGGAGTAGCTTTCGAATTTTCAGTAATCGTTACAGGACCTTTGGAAGTTATCCTGACAGGAGGGCCAGAAATTACGGACAAGTCTAGACACAGATTCTCAGCAGACAGAACCTTCTCGATCAAAATTATATGATTGTCCATTAGGCATTAAATGCCTTCCTTCAGTAATTTGCATCCATTGGGTTGGGCTGAACAATAGTAACATTTTCAATACAGCCCGGAAATAAACAGACCTACAACAGATTTTTCTTGATTATTGGTAGGGGAGTCATCAATTCACTTATAGTAGAAACATAAAAAACATCATCAATAGCACTTATTCCTTTGTCATGCTTCGACATAGGTGCAGAAATCACGTTCGGAGTCTTTAGAGGATTAAACTCAATTTCCTTGTTATCAATCATATCTTGAATTTTGTTTTTCAGGCTCCAGCAGTTGTTGGTGTCGTGCCCAGGACTGTTGGAATCATAGGCGCACTTTGCATACAGATTGTACTTAGGAGAAGAGGTGTTAGGATTTTGAGGAGGATCCCTTAGCGTAATCAGTTCCGCTTTTAGAAAATGTTGTAACGCCTAAGACAATGGCATATTAATCTTGGTAAACTTCCTTCCCATAGTGTCTGACCTATGCCTATTACCCTGTTGTTGTTGTTGAATACGTGCAGGATTAGAAATTAGTACCGCTCATATAGACTGATTGAGGTTATTTCTACCATGGCCCTTCTGGCCATAAACAAAATTGGTCTCTTTTTTATTATTGAACGTCTTTTTACAACACTTGAAGATGCAGCCACTTGAATTTTTCTACTCTTAATACCACTTTCAACTTGTTCCCCAGTTAGAATCAACTCAGTAAAACCAGATGAAGAACTCCCAATCAGATGATTAAAGAATGGACCTGTTAGAGTGCCCATGAACATATCAACTAGCTTCTGGCCAGACAAGGGAGGTTGCACCCTTCCAGCTAAGTCTCTCCACTTCTGGGCATATTCCTCGAATACTTCATTGGAACCCATAATCATGTTTTGTAATTGCACATGAGTCAGTGCAAGGTCAACATTATGTTGATACTGATTGTAGAAAGAAGCAGCCAAGTCTTCCCAAGTACAAATGTTGGTTCCTTCCAGCTGATAGAACCACTCGAGTTATGTACTAGATAAACTTTCCTGAAATAAGTGAACCCATACCTTTCTGTCAGCAGTATGGGGTTGGATCTTCCGAACGTATGACCTCAGATGAAGTTTCGGACAAGACGCACCATCATATTTAGAAAAAGCAGGGACCTTGAACTTGTGAAGGATAATTACCCCTGGAATAAGACCCAGCTCTCAGAAATCCAATACGGGAACTTTCTGGATTTCCATAGCCTTAAGACGATCTTCTAGTTGCTTATATATGTCGTCAACAGGAGGATATTGTTCATCAGAATAATCTTTTTCCTCAGGCATCTTACCAGAACCAAGGTTGCTTCCACCTTCATCCCTGACACTTCTATGATCCTCCTCTTGGTTGTCATCTTCATCAGAAGTGATATCAACAATTTTCACTGTTTTAGCAGGAACTTTGAATCTTCTTCCCATATTGATAATAACAATTGGCTTCTAAGTCTTCTTCTTTTTAGCGATGAACGCCATCATATCTTTTTGGCAATGAGTCTCCTGGAACTAGGCATTCTGAGCTTGGAGTTCCGTAACAGTTTGTTCAAGAGCCATCTTTTACTGAAATAAACAGCAAGAAGATGAGAAAACTTGTATGGGAAAACCTGTTATGTAATGATGCATGATATGAAAATGCAATGTTTTCAAGGATCGTTGTGGGATTTAAATTTGTTTAAACAAAAGGAAACAAAATAAATTTTAGTAACAATCTCAAATTACAATTTCCTTTAGTAAAAAGAGTTACAAAATAGCAAAATATGAATTCAAGTCTCCAATGGACGCTTCCTCTTTGTGTTAACATATGCGTTAAGGCTTTGTTCTTCATGGAGTCATTTCGTTAGCTCCAATATTTTCTTCTCAATAGCATATAACTGAGCTTCAAAGGTATCTCATTCTTCCTTAAGCTGAATCCATGACTTTTGTAGCTCTTCGAAGTCAGTAGGCATATCGGGATGGGAACGGTATGAGGAACATCCCCTTCAACAACATGATCTATGATCACTGGTAAGATAGCAGGATATGGAATTTTCATATTCTGAGCACGAGACCGTGCCCATCTAAGGTAAGTCTCTAGAGGAATGGAATTCTTGTGTCCCAAAGTCTTGCTATCAATCTTGTTAACTGCGCCCCAAGCACGTATGAATCTTTGATGGTAACTTTGATGATCATTCTCATAGTAGAATACAATATCCTGGATGAGCATGTCATGAGGACCATCCCTTCAAGCATAACTAAACTGGCGTAGAGCTAGAGAAGGATTGTAAGTGATGCCCCTTTGTATACCAAGGAGAGGTACAATAGGGAATTCCCCACAACGATTAATAATAGTGACATATGCCTGAGATCGAGAACACCAATGGATATCGCATAAGAGAGTGACATCAACCTTTGAGACCACCTCAAGCCTTGTTCGTTCTTTATCACTGACCAGGGCAGGTGCGAAATAAGCCACCTGGACAGTAGAGATATGCAACACATAATAGTTACCCTCCTCTTCATGGTACGAGTGTGAAAGGAATGTAGGACATCTCCAAGCAAAGTAGCTACCAGATTATGAGTGAGAAATATCTTGAGGGCACTCATATCTATAAATTGGTCCAAATTAGGGAATAGTACCAGCCCATAGACCAGCAAGGCCAAAATATCCTCAAAAGCACGAAGATTCATGGCATCTAGAAATCCTTGAGCCTTCTCTATAAGAAATTTAGGAGAGAAGCCCTTGACTTCATTCCTTGTTTCCCAATTAGATACAACGTCTGGTCGTTTCAGATGTAGGGATAAAACAATGTCTACAGGTTTCGGAACTTGCTATAAACCGGTGAAAGGTATTTGATCAAGAATAGAAACTTCGATCAATTTAGAGAATTCTTCCATTGTGGGTACCAATTGAGGGTCCAGGAAAGTAAAATAGTGATGCTTCGGATCAAAGAACTGAAAAAGAACACTCTTCATGTCTTCCTGAAAACCAGTTGTAACCAAACTGAGTAGATTACCGTGTCTTTTGGTGAATTTAGAATTGTCAGGAACCTTTGAGACTAATTCCTCGAGCTTGGAAGGTATCCTTAAGAAGTTGATTCGGATGGTATTCCTACGACTAGAAGCCATGTCCATGCAACACAAAATAAAGATAAATCCCCTAGATCCTTGAAATGGTTAGTCATGATGTTATGATGTTATGATGTCATGTTCAAATAGATAATCAAACACAAGAAAAGAATGCAAAGGCCTTAGATTTAAGGCTTGCATGGGGTTTGTAGGTAAGTACCCTCTTTAAGTTCAGTTGGCTCAACCTGTCCTAAAGAAGTAACCAGGTTCTAGGGATCTCAATATCACTTATCTTTCCCACAAGTTTCGTCTAGAATGGAAAATGACTTGCCACCAAACAAAACTCTGGAGTCGAATCTCAATGAGTGTAGTATCGAGTATCAACAAACTTCGGACTGCACCAAAGTCGGATATCTCACTACCTTCTAATGGATAAGTTGGGTCAATTAAGGTTCTAAGGTCAGTTAGTGCTTATGACACCATACATGCTCAACGACTGACTCGAGGGACACCAGTACAAACTAATGTGTTGCACTAACATAGCCATCATATCAACCATATCAGTATATGCCGTATAGTTTCCATGATCTATTGCTACTTACCTAAAATGTTCCCCAGATTCAGGTATAGGATCTTTACAACAAATAAAAACCCAAACACCCTTTTAAAAACACGCCAGACAAATCAAATAAGGAAAACATTTAAAAGTGATCTAACTCTAAGGTAACCTCACTTTTAGATAATCCTCAGCAGAGTCACCAGTTCTGTAATACGGTGGGAGAACTGACTTGGTTTGCATTTTATCACAAATTTTGCGGATAACAAGAGTCTCCACCGACTTTTCTTTTATCCAACAAGGAAAGGGTGAAAAGAACAGGAAAGACCTTCGAGAATTTTCTTGAGTTTGGGGGGTAGGTTATGAAAAGGAAAGGTGTTAGCACCCTTTTCATCCGTAGTTTTCTACCGGCTCTTAATCACTTGCTTACTTTGTTTGAAATGCTTTGTGCATGTGTTTCAAAATATTTTGAAAATGTCTAAGTTTGGAAAACTTTGAAATGATTCTCGTATCAGTTGAGAACGCATATAAAGTGTTTTTTTTTGAAAATATTTCAGAAAAGTGTTTGTGAAAAAATATGTTTTGTTTTTGTGAGCAAGAGATTACGAGCTATCTACCTACTCAAAGAGTCTTTCGTGTTATTTTCCTCCTCCTTAGATAGTGTCATCCTACCATTAGTTAGTAGGAATCCCTATCGTTGGATGTGTAAGGGACAGACGCGGGTCATCGTACAGTCATCAAGGTAACTTGTAGGGCGGTTTAGCAATTTATCGTAAGGGACTAAGATCATTTACCAAAGGCAACATCGAAGGGTCATCGAGGGACTACGATCTTTGATTTCGAGGGATAGTGCTAAAGCATCCCCACGTTCGAGGGAAACTACTGCTTTTATTTGAAGGGAATAAGTGGGATTACTCTAGAGGTGAGTGTGTGAAAAGCGTGTTGAATTCAATTATTTTATCTTTATTAGGGTTATCTAGCGGTTTATTTTAGATCTTGCCATACATGCCCTAATTACTAGCAGTTATAAGGAAAACAGTAAAGGCAAGAATTAAAATTCCTATGCTATTACAAAGCTTCAGGGAAGGGGTTACAAACCACAAAAATTAGGGGGGAAAAAGTAAGTAAAAACCCTAATTGAACTATTACAAACTATAGCATTTACATAATTGAAAAAAAAAACTAATGCAAAAAATAATGAAGTACGCGAAGATAAAAGAAACAAGACTAATTATTTATGATTTTGATAAAAATGATTTGATGGTTAATCTAAACCCTAATTAGTTTCTGAAAAGAAAAAAAAAATTTAATGAAAAAACCCTAAAAGCTACATTAATTGATTAAAAGACAAGGTAAGTTAATTTAATTAAAAAAACCTAAGTCTAAATTGATTTTAATTAATTAAAATAAGTTAATTTAATTGTGTTAAAAAGTAATTAAAACAAAATAATAAAAAAAGAAAGGAATGGGCCTGTAAGAAGTAAATCTGGGGGGTGTAAGGAAAGAAAACTGCTAAGCCCAAAGTCGTAAGCCCAAGCGCCTGAATTGGATCCGGTGTTGCTCTCCAATGAGGGTTCAACATGGGCTTGGAGATCTTGACCGTCAGATCTGAGCTTATGAAGATCTGATAGTGATGAGGTGAGGGATGCACAGCACACGCATGAGGATGGATTCACTGAATCTGTAAAAATCATAAAACCTAAAAGTTTTTGTCCCACGCCAGGATCAAACCCGTATACAGGCATAACAAGGTCTTAAGAGAAAACGTGCTACCATTGGGGTGGCCATACATCCATTAGTGTTGTACCCCAAAATTTGCCCTCCCATTTCCTCAACATTTTCTCATCACAAGACCTTTGAAGATCAAGATCCAATTAGGGTTTCCTCTGCTCAAGACTTCTCCTTGCACTGTGGACTCAAATTAGGGTTTGTGTTTGCCCAAGGATGTTTTGACCTAAAAAGCCTAAGATGACTTTCATACTTCATATTGGACTCCCAAGCTTACCTATACCAAGTTTTAAGTCTTGATTCCAAGTTTTGCCCAGTCAATTGGACAGTTGACCTAGAAATCAGCTGTATTGGGGAAAAAGTCAACTGTGGCCAATTGACAGTCAAACCTCATGAAATTTGACCCACGTCAACATTATGAACTCATATGGACCATTTGATCAAGTTTGGATCACAATTCCACAAGAAATTTGATCAGATCACCAAAAGGGCAAAATGGTCATTTTTAGGGTTTTGACTGCACAAAGGCAATTTTTGACTGTTTGACCTAGCCAATGGCAAATCAAGCTCACATATGGACTCAAGGACTCAATGAAATGGTCTTGACACATTCATCAAGCTAAAAAGATCCCAAGTACACAAGATTGACAGTTGAATTTCCCAGTCAATTGATCAATTTTGACTGTACACTGAAAAGTCAAACTTTGACTTTTTGGTCAAAATCAAGAGTCAAGATTCATTTTTCATCAAAACATGCCAAATCATGAAACTTGTTCACCAAGAAATCACAAAATGCAAATTAGGGTTTGAAAATTGAATTTTTCATAACTTAGAATTTTTCTAAGTTATGAAAAACCCTAATTTTTTCCCAACTTTGCCCCATCTTTTCACCAAGATCCATTTGGATTCAAACAAAAGTCAAAACATGAAAGTTGTAGCTTGTTGAATAATATACAACTTTGAATCACAAAGTTTTCTCATTTGAAGCTTGTATCTCAAGTTACAATGTTTTGAATAAGGGCACTAAACCATTTTTAACTTAGTGAAATTTTAACCTATTTTGACAAGGTTTTCTACCCCACTTCAAGGCCACTTTTCATACCCTTCCACTTAGAATTTCAATTTTCATTTCAAAGATGGATTGTAGTACACATTCCAAGCTTTCCAAAATGTCCAAGAACTCATTAAAAAACCTCATAACTTGAGAGATTCGAATTTCACAAGTTGGCAAAAATCCACTTTTGAATGGTTCATGAACATGTTCATAACTTTGCAAATTTGAACTTAGCTTGCTTTATGCTTGATTACAGGTCCTTGAACCATTCCATACTCAATAATTTAATGCATATTCAATGTGTTAAGACCATGTTCTTTGTGTTCTAACATTGCATAGTGGATTAATCCTAAACTAGATAAAGTGAACTTTCTATTTTTGAAAAAGATTAACTTTATGTCAAATTGAAATCCAAGAAGGTACAAGCAAAATCCCTTTGGCACAAGATTATGGGCAAATTGCTCTGATCAAGAGAGGCTTATGCAGCAGGATTAGAGGCCCCTACTGACCAAAAACACAAAGTGACCTTTGCTTGCTTCATTTTCAAGTAACATTGCATAACTTGTGCCATATCTGATCTCAGCTTACAAACACAAGGGAGAAGTTATCAAACACATTCCACATAACATATCCAAGCTAACACACGAGCCCTTGCCATCTAAAACACCCCCATTGCCCTAATCACTTTGAAACTGCACAAACAGGGGAACCCCTGCAGATTGAGTGCTATCTCTCAATCCCTTCGAGCATTCTTGTCCAAACCTGTTCCTCTACCTTCCTTACAACATATGCAAGCTAACCATGTCCTGAAACCTGACCTGTAACACCTCCAAGCCACTTCACCATTTTTAATTTTCTGTTTTGCAGTTGGAGTTCACTAGCTCGATTCAGGGAGTTTCAAGACAAAGTAGGACTTGGAAAAGCATCCTTACACTTCAAGGAAGCTATACCAATCATCATTTTACTCTGAAACATCCTCCATTGCAAAGCACGATTCCAACTGAACAGGTACATTCATGGAGTTCTATCTCTCTTGTTAGGCATTGTTAGCTTTAGGTTTGTGAAGAAAATATGTCACAATCATAGCCCTGAACATGCTCATATGTTTAGATTTCATTTATATTTCGTGTGCTTAGAGAATTTTATGTCTGAACATGGTTAAAAAATTAGGTCAGGATTTGGGAGAGAAGAAATTCTCTCTCATTTTTTAGAGTTAGCTTGACTTCTTTATATGTCTAGAACCGTGGTTTCAAGCTCTACAGGTTTCATGTTGGAAGATTTGGCAAAAGATCAAGGAATGAGGAGTTAGAAAACGCGTGTTTTTTGAACAAGGAAGTGTTCTGAGGTTGAAGATGAAGCTACATGGGCTGGGCCTGTGTGGTTTCTTCTTTTTGCACCATATTTCCATTTTCTCACCCCCCTGAGCCCATTTGTTCATTTTTTAACATTTTTGACTTTTTCTTTTTTTGTTTGACTTGTTTATTTTTTCCCAGCACATTAAAATTTTGAAAATATTTTTTCCATCATTTTTTGTATTTATTGCATATTTATTTGCTTATTACCTTTGTTTATACATAAACATTATATATGTACTATTATTAGAATAAATATATAAATGGTGTAAATGCATTTTTATTATTTTTACCTTCTGAAAATATTTCACATAAAAAATACTTTTTTTATTTATTTTATTAAAATATTAAATATATATTTATTTTGTGTATAATACATATTTAAGATTTAATATATATATATATATATATATATATATATATATATATATATATATATATATATATATATATATATATATATATATATATATATATATATATATATATATATATATATATATATATATATATATATATATATATATATATATATATATATATATATATATATATATATATATATATATATATATATATATATATATATATATATATATATATATATATATATATATATATATATATATATATATATATATATATATATATATATATATATATATATATATGTTTATCAATATATTTAAGTTAAAAATATAAGAAAATACTTGAATTTTATTTTTATTAATATTTGATACAAAAATACTTTTTCCATAATATACTTCATTTTATTTTATTTTTTTTATAAATAATAAATAAATAGTTGTATTAAATTAGATAATAAGGCATTTTCTTTTAAAATTAGGGTTTTTGCCCTAAAATCAAAATACTCCAAAAAATAATATTTTTTTTTATTTTCTTTTCTCTTTTACATAAATAATATTTTTCTCATACATATACAAAACACTTTCTTTTGCATCTTGCATTGTTATTTAATTTTTTGTACATTGATTAATTGCAAATATTCAAAATGATGTAATAATTTAGATTTAAATTCTTGTCAATATCCCCATTTGAACATTTGTACCCCCCCTTCCCATATTTGGTTTTGTAATAGCTTAGTAATTTTAATTTCGCACTTTATTGCTTCCTAATGATAATATGTTAGAATTAGGGTTTGTATGCGAAAAAACGATAAAAAAATAGTTTGACCTAATACAAGATAAATGAGCATGAAAATAAACAACACATCTCACACTTGCACCCCTAGGGTATTCCACTTGTTGCCTTCAAATAAATGGGCCATATTGTATGTTGAACTTCTTTGGGCAAAGTAAACAATTTGAATGATCATAGTCCCTCGACAAAACTTTTCAAAGCAAACAAAAACAAATGATCAAGTCCCTTAAAGAAAATTGCCCAAAGACATTTAACGTCGTTGCAATTATGGTCTAAACGATGACCCGCGCCTGTCCCTTTCACATCCTAACACAAGATTGTCCACCAAATACAATGGTGGAACAAACTTGTTAAAAGGGTTAAAATATAGCAATAATCTCTTGAGAAATTTAGGAGTAGATAACCTCTTAGTTACTTGAATCAAACTTGCAAAACAAAACACTTGCCTGATTTCAAAACCACACATCACTACACTTTCAAAACCATTTTCAAAAACAAATGAAAACTTTTTCAAAAGACATACATCTTTGTATACATCCCCACATGGATCATTACAAAGGTTGCCACCACATTGGCCTCTTTTCAAAACATTTTCAAAACCCACACACAAAGCACCATTTCAAACAAATTGAAAATAAAAGGCAAGTGATCTAAGCAAGTAACTAAGAGACCATGGATAACCATGGATAGAAAGGGTGCTAATACCTTCCCTTTCTATAATCTACTCCCCGAACCCAAGAAAACATCTCAAAAGGTTTTTTGCTGTGCTTTTTAACCTTTCCTTAGGATAAAATAAAAAGTCGGTGGCGACTCTTGCTAACCGCAACATTTGCGAATATAAACGCAAAACCCAAGTCAGTTCTCCCACCGTATCACAGAACTGGCGACTCTGCTGGGAAAAATTTTTAAAGTGGAGTAACCTTAGGGTTTAGATCACCTTTGTTTTCAATTGTTTGCTTTGTTTGCTTTTATATTTGTGGGCTTTGCATCGGAGTTTCATAGATCCTAACCCGGATCTGGGATATACCCTTTTTAGGTAGCATAATCTGTGAGGGACCTGTCCGGCGTAGACCGACATGGGTGAAGCAGTGGCTACGTTGGTGTGGCATCTTAGTCTGTACCTATATCCCTTGTGTTGTAACGGGGAGAATATAGGTCTTCTAAGGGGTCATTAAACACCAACCAACCTTAGAACCCTAAATTGACCAACTTGGCTATTAGGACAGTAGCAGTATGCTACACTCATTAAGGCTAAACTCTCGAGATGGTTCTGGCCGCGAGAAAAGATTGCGATGCTGGAGTTATGACCAATTGAGGGTAGCCAATGATTTGAGATCCTCTAGAACCCGGTTACTTTTGATAGGACAGGTTTTTAACCGACAAAACCAAAAGAGGGTAATACCTGAAACTCATGCTGGCCTGAAACCTAAGGGTGTCTTGTGTGACTTGTGTGCCTTATTTGCCTATGTGAATACTTGTGATGTGCTTCATCATAGCATCATGCCATCATACCATTGCATGCATCCTGTATAAAAGGCTAACCCATTTCAAAGACAAAAAGGTTTCATCTTTGCTCTGTTTTGTAGGACATCATGATGCCCGTGCGTAGAAATACTGTCCGGCTCAACTTTGTTCAACCACCAGTTTTACTCAAGGATTTGGTTGGAAGGATTCCAAACACTTCTTCCTTCATCAACAGACATGGTTCCCTCCTTGGCTTGGTCACTGCAAGATGGGACCAACAACTGATAAGTGTTCTGACCCAGTTTTATGACCCACTGTACCATTGTTTCACCTTTCAAGACTTCCAGCTGGTTCCTACCCTGGAAGAATTTTCTTATTTGCTTGGGATCCCTGTCTTGGAACAAACTCCATTCACTGGTTTGGAAAAGACTCCTAGGCCTGAGGAGATTGCTGCAATTCTTCCCTTGACCAAGGAAGAGGTTTTGTCCAACTGGGAAACTAGAAATGGGATCAAGGGCTTTTTGGTCAAATTTCTGGTTGGCAAGGCTAATGATTTCTGGAATGACTTGGACTTCAAGGCATATGAGGATATTCTAGCTCTTTTGATCTATGGTCTGGTGCTGTTTCCCAACCCTGACACCTTTATCAGTATCCATGTCATAAGGATCTTCATGTCTCGGAATCCGGTACCCACTCTTTTGGGTGATATTCTACAACAACTCTATGCTCGTACTGCTCGAAAACGGGGAACTCCGTGGTGTTGTGCTCCTTTGCTAGTAAGGTGGTTTATTTCGCACCTTCCTAAGTTCGTGCTGAAGAATGAAGAAGGAAAAGGTTGGGCTCGGAGGTTAATGTCTCTCACTGATAATGACATCACCTGGACTCTCAGAGGTTTGGAGGAGGTAGCTGTTATCGACCGTTGCGGAGAATACCCTAATGTCCCGTTGATTGGTATCCAAGGAGGAATCTCTTACAACCCGTGTTTATCTCTCCGTCAGTTTGGAAGAGCCAGAGGAGATGGGCCTCATGAAATGCTGGTTCCTCACTTCCATTTTGAGTTTCAGGCAGACAGTGACAAACTACGCCAGGGATTCATTAAAGCTTGGGACAGAATCCACAAAGCTGACCCACATGAGTTGGGACCAAAGACTTCTCTACCAATGGAGCCCTATTGCAAATGGGTCCGCATCCGTGCTCAAAAGTTAGGTATGCCCTACGAAGCTGTCAGACCCCTCATTCTTGAGTCTCCTGATGAAGATGGGGTTCCTCCAACTGTCCTCCCTCCTCAGGTACCTACTGATTTTGACACCATGAAGAGATCTTGGGCGCAGCTAAAGGAAGAACGGGATTTCTATCGGGAGAAGTTCAACGAGCAGGAACGGAAGATCCAGAGGCTGACTAAGCAATTGGAGGAAGAACGGGTCCTGAACAACTACATCAGCACTGAAAAGAGGAGGCCATGGGAGCATTGATGAGCTTTGATTGTTTCCTTTTGTAGTTTATTTCCTTTCCAGTATTTTTCATTCCTGTAATGCATAAGGGCAAGTTGTTGAACAATTGAAAATTTTAATCTAATGAAGTGTGTTTCCCTTTTTGTCTACAAAGTTGAATCTTGTTTGTCTTTGAAAACATAAAACATACGCATTCCATTACACCATATGCATAGCAGGTACCCTATTTCACAGGTTGCTTAATCTTCTTCGCTGTTTGTTTGAACAGTCATCATGAATCCAGACTCCTCCAGTGAGCAAGCAATCAAGGCCCTTCAGGCCCAAAGTGCACAGTTCCAAGAGATGGTCCTAAGCCTAGCCCAAGGTCAGCAAGAGTTGAAGACTCTACTCCTGAAGAAGAAGAAGAAAAAGAGGACTGCACTGTTCAACACCGGACGCAGATTTGGGAACACACTCCATAATGAAGCTGATCCAACCACTTCTTCTGCTGAGAAAAACAGTCCCCAAGGGGGAGGAGCTCCTAGTCCCGCAGTCTCCGACAACGAGACGGACTATAACGACGAACAATACCCACCTGCTGCTGACAGATACAAGCAATTGGAGGACCGCTTGAGCGCCATGGAAATTCAGAATGTGCCGGGACTGGATTTCGGAGACTTGGGGTTATCTTCTGGGGTAGTAATTCCACACAAGTTTAAGGCGCCTGCCTTCGCCAAGTATGACGGGGTCTCCTGCCCAAAGCTGCATCTGAGGTCGTACATAAGGAAAATCCAACCTTACACGGCGGATAAGAACCTCTGGATTCACTTCTTCCAAGATAGTCTCTCGGGGTCACAGCTTGAATGGTTCTACCAATTGGATGGAGCTAGCATCCGACACTGGGAAGATTTGGCAACCGCATTCTATAGACAATACCAATACAATTCCGATCTCGCTCCTACGCGTACCCAACTTCAGGGTATGTCTCTAGGAACGGGTGAAGGGTTCAAAGAGTACGCTCAAAAATGGAGAGATTTGGCTGGCAGGGTGCAGCCTCCATTGACTGATCGTGAGCTGGTTGATATGTTCCTTGGGACATTGTCTGGTCCGTTTTTCAATCATTTGGTTGGTAACTCCTCCGCTGGGTTTACAGATTTAATATTGACGGGAGAAAGAATTGAAGCTGGCATCAGGTCAGGCAAGATACAAAAGGCTGCCTCCACAAGTGCTGAGAAGAGGCCGTTTAAGAAAGAAGCAAGTGCCGTCTATGGTCCTAGAAGACAAGTCAAGCCCGAAAGTCGCCAAGCCGTCAATGCTTTGGTCATCTCAAAACCTGTTGCTGCTCCTCAGCAGTACAATCAACAAAGAAGTGAAAGGCCCAAGAGGCAGTATACTCGGCTGCGTATGACATTATCTCAAATTTTACCCCAACTATTATCAACCAACCTGGTGACCCTCAAAGAAGCTCCTAAGGTCGTCAACACTGCGTCTCCTAAGTATAACCCAAATGCCCGGTGTGCTTATCATTCTGATAGTCCCGGGCACACTACTGATGATTGCTGGGCCTTGAGAAACAAAGTGCAAGATCTGATCGACGCAAAGGAAATTCAGTTTGAAGCGCCAGAAAGACCAAATGTTGTAACTGCTCCTATGCCCCAGCATAGAGTAAATGTCGTTGAGGAAGAAATGTACGCTGTTTCGGTAGATGAAGTTGTTACCCCTCTGAAGACCGTTAAGAAGAACCTACTGCGGGCCGGTTTATTTCCGGGTTGCCGTGAAGGTTGCCTGTTCTGTGCTGTTTCCCTGTCTGGTTGTCCCTTGCTGAGGTTAGGCATCCAAAGCCTAATGGATAGCAAGGAGATTCTGTTTAAGAACTCTGTTGTTCAGTTGGTTCCGATAAAAGAAATTTCTGTGGTTACCATCCTCAATAATCCAATCAAGGCTCCCCCGAAGAAGCCTGTTCAAATCATGACTGTTGCACCTGTGATTATTACTGTCCCGGGGCCTCTCCCCTACATATCTGATAAAGCTATCCCCTGGCATTATGGGGCAGACGTGTATGTAAATGGAATCAAACAAGAATTCGACACTGGCGCCAGTATCTGCGATATCACTGGTCCAGCCAAGGTCACCGGCAGTGGCAGGCTCTTCTCTCCTGACATTGCACCGCCCGCTATTCGAAAACCCCTCCTTATAAAACCTACAAGTTTACCTGTTCTTGTTGCTGATCAAATTGTTTCCCCTGCTGCTGAGTCATCAAATGCTCGGGGCAAAGGGATTGAAGAAGAGCCTGCCCGGATGGAGGCACCAATACCCATAAATGCTGAGGCCTCCCGACAAGAAATGGAGGAGATTCTGAAAATAATAAAGAAAAGCGATTTCAATGTTGTCGAGCAGCTGGGGCATACGCCCTCCAAGATCTCCCTGCTCTCCTTATTGCTATGCTCCGAGGCCCATACTAAGGCCTTGATCTCATTTCTCAAGACGGCCCATGTGCCGCAAGAGACGTCTGCAGTCCAGTTCACCGATTGCATAGCAAATCTGACAGCAGACAATGGCTTGGGTTTCTCAGATGCTGACCTGACTGCGAAGGGAAGAGACCACAATGATGCCCTGCATGTCTCTATCGAATGCAGGGGCACTACTCTGGCGCATGTATTGGTGGATACTGGTTCTTCCTTGAATGTCCTACCGAAGAAGGCTTTGGATCGTTTGGATTATGAAGGCCTAGAACTGAAGCCCAGCAATATCATCGTCAGGGCCTTTGACGGTTCAAAAAGGATGGTTCATGGAGAGGTTAACATCCCTATTCGTGTGGGCTCTCAAGTGTTTGACTCTACTTTTTATGTGATGGATATACGTCCATCGTACTCTTGTCTACTGGGTCGACCTTGGATCCATAAAGCTGGGGCAGTGACCTCCACCTTGCACCAAAAGCTGAAGTATCCCGTCAGGGGGAAGATCGTCACTGTGCAAGGAGAAGAGGAGTATATGGTGAGCCATTTGAATTCCTTCAGGTACATTGAGATGGACGGGGAGTTTATTGAAACCCCCTTCCAGCATTTCGAGGAGGTGCATCCAATTTCAGCAGCTGCAGAGACAATAGCCGAAGAGAATGATTCCTTGAAGATGGCTTCCCTAAGGGATGCCCGGGCTGTGGTTCAGAAAGGAAATTGTGCACACTGGGGTCAGCTTCCTGACTTCACTCAGAAGAACGACAAGTTTGGGCTAGGCTTTACTACAGAGGCTCAGAAGGCGGTGCGCAAAGAGAAGATCGGAAAGGCTCCGGTGTTTATTTCCAGCTCAAGGGTGAATGCTATCGAGGAGGATGTGGAGGAAGCTGAGTTTGACAGTTGGATCTACCCGACTACCAGCAACGGACCAAGCAACTGGACGACAAAGGATTTTACCCCTATCACATTTGTCACGCAGTAATTAATTTCTTTTGATTTCCGATTTGTACCAAACAATATGTTAAAACTTTGTTGGCTCGGTGTCCTACCCGGGGCATCGTAGCTCCATTTGTGAGGGCTTTTTGTATGACATTTTCATATATCATCAATCAAAACATTGGACGTTTGTTGCATTTCAAATCTTTTGCTCTTTTCCTTTCTGTGTTATATATATTGCAAAACAACTATATTTACACACACTCACTTATACAGGTTTCAATCCACTCTGGATCTCACTGGTAACAGCTCTGCTACCGCCAGTTATGACTTCGAAAATCCGATCAACTTGGCCGAAGACGAAGGTGAAGATGATTGCGAAGTGCCTGGTGAACTCGCAAGACTGCTACTCCAGGAAGAGAGGGCTATTCAACCACATGAAGAGCCTGTAGAAACAATTAACTTGGGTACTGAGACAGATAGGAAAGAGGTCAAGATTGGTGCCAATCTAGAGCTCAGCGTGAAGCAACGATTGATCCAAATGTTACAAGACTACATGGAGATTTTTGCTTGGTCCTATGAAGATATGCCTGGTTTGGATGCCGACATTGTAGTTCACCACCTACCAACCAAGGAAGATTGCCCTCCGGTAAAGCAAAAAGTCTGACGAATGCGTCCAGAGATGTCTGAAAAGATCAAGGCCGAGGTTATGAAACAGTTTGATGCCGGATTCCTTGCAGTAACTTCTTACCCTCAGTGGGTTGCCAATGTGGTGCCGGTGCCGAAGAAAGACGGTAAAGTCAGAATGTGTGTCGACTACAGGGACTTGAACAGGGCAAGCCCCAAGGATGACTTCCCCCTACCTCACATTGATGTCCTTGTTGACAATATCGCTCAACACAAGGTGTTCTCCTTCATGGATGGTTTTTCAGGGTATAATCAGATCAAGATGGCTCCAGAAGATATGGAGAAGACTACCTTTGTAACTCAGTGGGGCACCTTCTGTTATAAGGTCATGCCATTCGGATTGAAAAATGATGGGGCAACCTATCAACGTGCCATGGTTGCCTTATTTCATGATATGATCCATCATGAGATTGAGGTATACGTTGATGACATGATTGCAAGGTCTCAAACTGAGGAGGAGCACCTTGACCATCTGAGGAAGTTATTTGACCGACTCAAGTTGTACAAGCTGAGATTGAATCCCAACAAATGCACCTTTGGGGTGAGGTCCGGAAAATTGCTAGGTTTCATTGTGAGTGATAAAGGTATTCAGGTAGACCCTGCCAAGGTAAAAGCCATACAAGAGATGTCGACTCCAAAAACAGAGAAAGAAGTCAGAGGCTTCCTGGGATGATTGAATTACATTGCCCGATTCATCTCACATCTGACTGCTACTTGTGAGCCAATCTTCAAATTACTGAAGAAAGATCAAGTAGTACGCTGGAACGATGAATGTCAGGCCGCCTTTGAAAGGATAAAGGAATATCTCCAAGAGCCACCCATTCTTATGCCACCGGTGGAAGGAAGACCTCTGATACTATACTTGACAGTACTTGATAATTCAATGGGGTGTGTGCTGGGGCAGCATGACGAGTCTGGCCGAAAAGAGCACGCTATTTATTACTTGAGCAAAAAGTTTACCGACTGTGAGTCTCGTTACTCACTGCTTGAGAAAACTTGCTGCACTCTTGTATGGGCTGCTCGCCGGCTGAGACAGTATATGCTGACTCACACTACTCTATTGATTTCAAAAATGGATCCCATCAAGTACATATTTGAAAAGCCCGCTCTGTCTGGAAGAATAGCGAGATGGCAAATGATCTTGACAGAATATGACATCCAGTATACAACTCAGAAAGCAATTAAGGGAAGTGTACTGGCCGATCATTTGGCACACCAACCTGTGGACGACTACCAATCATTGAACTTTGATTTTCCGGACGAAGACATCATGGTGGTAACTGACTGTGAAGTACCTGGACCGGATGAAGGACCTGAGGAAGGATCCCGATGGTCTATGCATTTTGATGGAGCCTCCAATGCTTTGGGTAACGGCGTCGGCGCTGTAATCATATCTCCCAAAGGAACTCATACTCCCCTCACCGCCCGATTATGTTTCAGCTGCACCAACAACATGGCAGAATATGAGGCATGTATCATGGGTTTACAAGCTGCAATCGACTTAAGGATAAAATTTATGAGTGTCTTCGGAGATTCCGCTCTCGTGATCAATCAGATCAAAGGCGAGTGGGATACGAAACACCCGAATCTTATTCCTTACAAGGAGTATGTGTCAACCTTGCTTCCCCACTTTGAAGAGATAACTTTTGAGCATTTCCCCAGAGAGGAGAATCAGCTAGCGGACGCACTAGCCACGATGTCTTCAATGTTCAAAGTTAAATGGGACAATGAGGCTCCCCGAATCATAATCTGGAAGTTGGATGAACCGGCATACTGCTGCAAGCTCGAGGTTGAGAAGGTCACTGAGAAACCCTGGTATCATGAGGTGAAGAGGTACTTGGAAGCTCAGGAATACCCTGAAGGGGCATCTGTCAATGATAAGAAGTTCATGAGGAGGTTTGCTGCAAAATTCTTCCTCAGCAACGGCATTCTCTACAAACGGAATCATGATTCGACTCTGCTACGTTGTGTGGATAAGGCTGAAGCGGAGAAAATCATGATGGAACTGCATGAAGGTACATTTGGAACACATTCCAGTGGACACACCATGGCTAAGAAAATCCTTCGGGCAGGATATTTCTGGTCCACAATGGAAGTCGATTGTTACCAACACTCCCGAACTTGTCATAAATGCCAGATCTATGCTGACAAGGTGCATATCCCTCCGGTTCCTTTGAATGTCCTAACGGCACCTTGGCCTTTCGCAATGTGGGGCATCAATATGATCGGTGAGATCCGACCAACGGCATCCAATGGGCATCGCTTCATCTTGGTGGCGATCGATTACTTCATGAAGTGGGTTGAGGCAGCGTCCTACGCCACAGTAACCAAGAGCGTCGTGGCACGTTTCATCCGGCATAACTTGATTTGTCTGTACGGCGTCCTAGAAAGAATCATTACGGACAATGGTACCAATCTCAATAACAAAATAATCACTGAACTCTGAACAATTCAAGATACAGCACCACAATTCTTCTCCCTACCGGCCGAAGATGAATGGGGCTGTAGAGGCAGCCAATAAAAATATCAAGAAAATTGTGTAGAAGATGACAGTGACGTATAAATATTGGCACGAGATGCTGCCGTTCGCTCTTCATGGGTACCGCACCTCAGCAAGGACGTCAACCGGGGCAACTCCCTTCTCCTTAGTCTATGGCATGGAGGCAGTCTTGCCAATTGAAATCCAGATACCCTCTCTCCGAATAATGAAGGAGGCGGACCTGAATGAAGATGACTGGATCCAGACTCGACTTGACCAATTAAATCTGATTGACGAAAAAAGGCTCACTGCTATCTGTCATGGTCAAACGTATCAAAAACGGATGATCAGGGCATTTAACAAGAGAGTCAGACCACAAGAGTATCAAGTTGGGGACCTGGTAATCAAACGCATCATCCTTCCTCAAAGTGATCCCCGGGGCAAATGGACCCCTACATACGAAGGGCCATTTGTGGTTAAACGTGTGTTCTCAGGAGGAGCCATGATCCTAACCACCATGGATGGTGACGACCTTCCTCACCCCGCCAATGCAGACATAGTGAAAAAATACTACGCATAAATAAAAGACCCGCTAGGTTGACATACCTAGGCAAAAATAAGGGCTTCCCGGCGAACCAAAATTGTTCGGGCAAAAATAAGGGATGAAATGAATAAAAATCTGTACACCCGGCAAGTCGAAAACCTGAAAGGGCGGCTTGGGCAAAAATTGGTATCCCGGTGGACTGAAAACCCGAAAGGGCGGTCCAGGCAAAAGTTAGGGATAAAAGCGTAACACTATGTCTCATTGGATCACTTCGCATCCGGATTTCGGCATCAACTATCTGGCTCCAGGATTCGGCATTGACCAATCAGCTTCATCTTCAACTAGGTAGCAAAGCGATGAGACGTTCGAAGACATAAAGGCGATAGCAGAGTTGGAACCCAGTGGGATTGTTCACATAGCTGTTTTGTTTCCTTTTTCAAATTGTAAACTCTACGTTATTTGGCGGCGTCCTCTTACTAGGATGTCAGCCTCTTGTACAAAAAATGCCTATTCACAGGCGAAGTTTAAATCAATACAAATTCACTTGTCCATACAAATTACCATTGTTTTCCTTTTTTTCTGTTTTGTCTTGCGAAGAACGTCCAATGTTCATTTTTGATATATGCATTTGACATTAAATTGCTGATTCATAAATGTTTACATATAAAACAAGAGGTTGGTCACAGGTGACATCAGAAACAGAGGCAATGTGGAGTTGTCTAATGCAGTCTGGTTGTTTTGTCCGCCAAAGCGCCAAGGTAGGTTCAACCGAAGAATGTGGCCAGATCATCTCAAATTCCCCGCAGAGTAAAACAAGATTCGGCAATACTTTCCCCAAGCAGAGTTGATTCCCCGTCGATCCTGGAAAAGCACAGCATTCCCCGGCAGGTCTTAAAACTCATCCCCAGTAAGTTCTGGAAGCTTATCCCCTGCAGAGTACTGACGTCTCTCCCGAGTTTTATTTAGAGTTATTTCCTCACAAGGACTTATAACTGGGTTATCCTCAGCTAAAAACCACGGAAGACCGCCCTCGGCAAAGTTCCTTCAATCCTCAGCGGAGTCTATCATCATTATCCCCAGCGGAATCCATCATCAAGAGTCCTCAACAGGCCTCGCATCAAAACTTCGGCCAAGTATCTCTTCCGCAGAGCAATTCTCCGGCCGGCCGTCAAGGATTTATTTTCCTAAGGCGAAATTACAATCCATAAACATTTCACATTTTCATACATCTTGCTTACATACATGATGAAACGCATACAACACTACCTCATGTTGAACATCATGATATCATGAATATCATACATCATGACATTGCATACAACTTACGTTTTTGCCTTTTCAGGAAAAAGACAATCCCAAAAACAATTACCGTCAACTGTCGCAATTCCAGATCCGATACCTGTATCTAGCCAGGGCACATCTGAGAGTGATCAGTTTCCAAACTCGATTCCTGTATCTAGCCAGGGCACATCTGAAAAGTTCAAAGATTCGATTCCTGTATCCAGCCAGGGCACATCTATCAACTACAACATTTCCAGATTCGACTCCTGTATCCAGCCAGGGCATATCTGTTGACCACGTTTCCAGACTCGATTCCTGTATCTAGCCAGGGCACGTCTGAAGAGTTCAAAGATTCAATTCCTGTATCCAGCCAGGGCACATCTGTTAACGACTATTTCCAGATTCGACTCCTGTATCCAGCCAGGGCATATCTGTGAACAACCAATTGTTAGATTCAATACCTGTACCCAGCCAGGGCATATCTACATAAGGAGACTGAGGATCAAACACCTGTAACAAGCCAGGAAAACATCCGTCTTTCTCAAATACACAAGTTCTCGCTAAGGAATCTCTTAGGCGATCGACACTTCCAAATGGCATCTATAAGCCCATTCCCGACAAGGTTCTGTCACGTCTCCAGATGGCATCTATAAGCCCATCTCCCTATCCACCACCTCTCCAAATGGCATCTATAAGTCCATTCCTGACATCACATTGCTGATACCTCAACATGCGAGTGCAAATTTCCGGGCACTCTAGTGTCCAATCTTCTTTTACCCTCGAGTCGCGAAAGGAAAACTTGCCAATCTAACTCTTCAGGTTCAAGAAGATTGAACAAGGGCAACTGTTGTACCCCAAAATTTGCCCTCCCATTTCCTCAACATTTTCTCATCACAAGACCTTTGAAGATCAAGATCCAATTAGGGTTTCCTCTGCTCAAGACTTCTCCTTGCACTGTGGACTCAAATTAGGGTTTGTGTTTGCCCAAGGATGTTTTGACCTAAAAAGCCTAAGATGACTTTCATACTTCATATTGGACTCCCAAGCTTACCTATACCAAGTTTCAAGTCTTGATTCCAAGTTTTGCCCAGTCAATTGGACAGTTGACCTAGAAATCAGCTGTATTGGGGAAAAAGTCAACTGTGGCCAATTGACAGTCAAACCTCATGAAATTTGACCCACATCAACATTATGAACTCATATGGACCATTTGATCAAGTTTGGATCACAATTCCACAAGAAATTTGATCAGATCACCAAAAGGGCAAAATGGTCATTTTTAGGGTTTTGACTGCACAAAGGCAATTTTTGACTGTTTGACCTAGCCAATGGCAAATCAAGCTCACATATGGACTCAAGGACTCAATGAAATGGTCTTGACACATTCATCAAGCTCAAAAGATCCCAAGTACACAAGATTGACAGTTGAATTTCCCAGTCAATTGATCAATTTTGACTGTACACTGAAAAGTCAAACTTTGACTTTTTGGTCAAAATCAAGAGTCAAGATTCATTTTTCATCAAAACATGCCAAATCATCAAACTTGTTCACCAAGAAATCACAAAATGCAAATTAGGGTTTGAAAATTGAATTTTTCATAACTTAGAATTTTTCTAAGTTATGAAAAACCCTAATTTTTTCCCAACTTTGCCCCATCTTTTCACCAAGATCCATTTGGATTCAAACAAAAGTCAAAACATGAAAGTTGTAGCTTGTTGCATAATCTACAACTTTGATTCACAAAGTTTTCTCATTTGAAGCTTGTATCTCAAGTTACAATTTTTTGAATAAGGGCACTAAACCATTTTTAACTTAGTGAAATTTTAACCTATTTTGACAAGGTTTTCTACCCCACTTCAAGGCCACTTTTCATACCCTTCCACTTAGAATTTCAATTTTCATTTCAAAGATGGATTGTAGTACACATTCCAAGATTTCCAAAATGTCCAAGAACTCATCAAACAACCTCATAACTTGAGAGATTCGAATTTCACAAGTTGGCAAAAATCCACTTTTGAATGGTTCATGAACATGTTCATAACTTTGCAAATTTGAACTTAGCTTGCTTTATGCTTGATTACAGGTCCTTGAACCATTCCATACTCAATAATTTAATGCATATTCAATGTGTTAAGACCATGTTCTTTGTGTTCTAACATTGCATAGTGGATTAATCCTAAACTAGATAAAGTGAACTTTCTATTTTTGAAAAAGATTAACTTTATGTCAAATTGAAATCCAAGAAGGTACAAGCAAAATCCCTTTGGCACAAGATTATGGGCAAATTGCTCTGATCAAGAGAGGCTTATGCAGCAGGATTAGAGGCCCCTACTGACCAAAAACACAAAGTGACCTTTGCTTGCTTCATTTTCAAGTAACATTGCATAACTTGTGCCATATCTGATCTCAGCTTACAAACACAAGGGAGAAGTTATCAAACACATTCCACATAACATATCCAAGCTAACACACGAGCCCTTGCCATCTAAAACACCCCCATTGCCCTAATCACTTTGAAACTGCACAAACAGGGGAACCCCTGCAGATTGAGTGCTATCTCTCAATCCCTTCGAGCATTCTTGTCCAAACCTGTTCCTCTACCTTCCTTACAACATATGCAAGCTAACCATGTCCTGAAACCTGACCTGTAACACCTCCAAGCCACTTCACCATTTTTAATTTTCTGTTTTGCAGTTGGAGTTCACTAGCTCGATTCAGGGAGTTTCAAGACAAAGTAGGACTTGGAAAAGCATCCTTACACTTCAAGGAAGCTATACCAATCATCATTTTACTCTGAAACATCCTCCATTGCAAAGCACGATTCCAACTGAACAGGTACATTCATGGAGTTCTATCTCTCTTGTTAGGCATTGTTAGCTTTAGGTTTGTGAAGAAAATATGTCACAATCATAGCCCTGAACATGCTCATATGTTTAGATTTCATTTATATTTCGTGTGCTTAGAGAATTTTATGTCTGAACATGGTTAAAAAATTAGGTCAGGATTTGGGAGAGAAGAAATTCTCTCTCATTTTTTAGAGTTAGCTTGACTTCTTTATATGTCTAGAACCGTGGTTTCAAGCTCTACAGGTTTCATGTTGGAAGATTTGGCAAAAGATCAAGGAATGAGGAGTTAGAAAACGCGTGTTTTTTGAACAAGGAAGTGTTCTGAGGTTGAAGATGAAGCTACATGGGCTGGGCCTGTGTGGTTTCTTCTTTTTGCACCATATTTCCATTTTCTCACCCCCCTGAGCCCATTTGTTCATTTTTTAACATTTTTGACTTTTTCTTTTTTTGTTTGACTTGTTTATTTTTTCCCAGCACATTAAAATTTTGAAAATATTTTTTCCATCATTTTTTGTATTTATTGCATATTTATTTGCTTATTACCTTTGTTTATACATAAACATTATATATGTACTATTATTAGAATAAATATATAAATGGTGTAAATGCATTTTTATTATTTTTACCTTCTGAAAATATTTCACATAAAAAATACTTTTTTTATTTATTTTATTAAAATATTAAATATATATTTATTTTGTGTATAATACATATTTAAGATTTAATATATATATATATATATATATATATATATATATATATATATATATATATATATATATATATATATATATATATATATATATATATATATATATATATATATATATATATATATATATATATATATATATATATATATATATATATATATATATATATATATATATATATATATATATATATATATATATATATATATATATATATATATATATATATATATATATATATATATATATATATATATATATATATATATATATATATATATATATATATATATATATATATATATATATATATATATATATATATATATATATGTTTATCAATATATTTAAGTTAAAAATATAAGAAAATACTTGAATTTTATTTTTATTAATATTTGATACAAAAATACTTTTTCCATAATATACTTCATTTTATTTTATTTTTTTTATAAATAATAAATAAATAGTTGTATTAAATTAGATAATAAGGCATTTTCTTTTAAAATTAGGGTTTTTGCCCTAAAATCAAAATACTCCAAAAAATAATATTTTTTTTTATTTTCTTTTCTCTTTTACATAAATAATATTTTTCTCATACATATACAAAACACTTTCTTTTGCATCTTGCATTGTTATTTAATTTTTTGTACATTGATTAATTGCAAATATTCAAAATGATGTAATAATTTAGATTTAAATTCTTGTCAATATCCCCATTTGAACATTTGTACCCCCCTTCCCATATTTGGTTTTGTAATAGCTTAGTAATTTTAATTTCGCACTTTATTGCTTCCTAATGATAATATGTTAGAATTAGGGTTTGTATGCGAAAAAACGATAAAAAAATAGTTTGACCTAATACAAGATAAATGAGCATGAAAATAAACAACACATCTCACACTTGCACCCCTAGGGTATTCCACTTGTTGCCTTCAAATAAATGGGCCATATTGTATGTTGAACTTCTTTGGGCAAAGTAAACAATTTGAATGATCATAGTCCCTCGACAAAACTTTTCAAAGCAAACAAAAACAAATGATCAAGTCCCTTAAAGAAAATTGCCCAAAGACATTTAACGTCGTTGCAATTATGGTCTAAACGATGACCCGCGCCTGTCCCTTTCACATCCTAACACAAGATTGTCCACCAAATACAATGGTGGAACAAACTTGTTAAAAGGGTTAAAATATAGCAATAATCTCTTGAGAAATTTAGGAGTAGATAACCTCTTAGTTACTTGAATCAAACTTGAAAAACAAAACACTTGCCTGATTTCAAAACCACACATCACTACACTTTCAAAACCATTTTCAAAAACAAATGAAAACTTTTTCAAAAGACATACATCTTTGTATACATCCCCACATGGATCATTACAAAGGTTGCCACCACATTGGCCTCTTTTCAAAACATTTTCAAAACCCACACACAAAGCACCATTTCAAACAAATTGAAAACAAAAGGCAAGTGATCTAAGCAAGTAACTAAGAGCCCATGGATAACCATGGATAGAAAGGGTGCTAATACCTTCCCTTTCTATAATCTACTCCCCGAACCCAAGAAAACATCTCAAAAGGTTTTTTGCTGTGCTTTTTAACCTTTCCTTAGGATAAAATAAAAAGTCGGTGGCGACTCTTGCTAACCGCAACATTTGCGAATACAAACGCAAAACCCAAGTCAGTTCTCCCACCGTATCACAATTAGCATATGTTAATTCATAAATATATAATGTAATACAAATGCTAAAAGTCAGACAACCAAGCACACTCGCATGAGTGAGACCCTGATGTTTTGAATGGACCAATCATAACATCCTGTTTTGCCATGCATAGTCGCCCATCGGTCAAACCACCCTGGACGGTGGTTCCGGCCACCATCTCCGATTGCATAAAAACCCATACCTGCAAAATTCAATCAAAACAAAAAGGAAAATAACCTTATTTAATTAATTAAGGTCCTGCGATTTCAATGGGCATGTTAGTTTGGTCTAAAAACAAACGTAGCTAGGGTTTCTAAGTAATCCGATCTCGATGCCCTAGCCATGGTGACTTCTTATTCCTGCACTTTACGTTACAAGTAACACGTCAAAACACTTCTAAACACAACTATGAACATGAATATATGCAGAAAATTCATTTAAATCACATAGTTTAAAAGTTTGAATTCATGAAATTTTACCCAACCAACGTACTTGAAGAATGGAGTTCTGGCGTGCTCCAGGCTTCAAGAATGGTTGGAATGGCTTCCTGGGAGTCTCAAGAGGCTAATGGAAGGCTCAACACTAATTTAAACTCGTTGGAGAATAGGGTTTGTCTCTGCCCTAATCTTTGAAAATTTGAGAATTTTTAGGAGTGTGCTTGAGGCAGTCTCTTTCGCATATCCGTTGCATATGGTCTTATATATATATATATATATATATATATATATATATATATATATATATATATATATATATATATATATATATATATATATATATATATATATATATATATATATATATATATATATATATATATATATATATATATATATATATATATATATATATATATATATATATATAGGACATGTGATTAGGTCAACAAAAATTGAAGAAAACCCTGCATTAAGGAGTGAAGATTTGATTTGGAAATTTGATATTTTTAACTCAATTTTGCACCAATCACTCTTGCACGAATTTGACAGCTTATATATGAGATATTGAGCCTCCAACATGACTGAAATTAAAAGCTTATGCTTTGTTCCATTAATTTTATATTTATTTGATTTTTTTTAGTTTAATTGAATAAAAATCAAAATAAATAAAATATAAAAAAAAGATAATGCGTGAAAGGACTTATGGGTCTTTAAACTTGTCATGAGCAGGTTTGGATACAAAAACTTAGGCCCATAAGCTCAAAACTACAAATTTGCTCAATTTGGAATTCATGCATCTTATCAAAATTTCTCAACTTGCAATGGTCACAAGTCTCTTAGTTTTTATCCTTTGAAAGTGATCTTTGACTTTTTGGAAAGCTCAAGATGTCCTATACAATCTATATGTTTATAATATTTTCTTTTGAAGAGTTTATATTTATGTAAGTTGCCTTGACAAAAAGTGCCTTTTTGTTGAGTTTTGAAATGACCTGTAACGTATTGGCTTATATCTCTCAAATGATGCATTTTTTGGAATTGGGTATAGAGAGATCAAGATGTATATAATTGAATTTAGTTTAAAATGGGCTTTTGTTGAGAAAAATATGATGAAGCATGTGAAAGTTATGCTTGGTCAAAGTTTAGTTGACTTCTCCTTAAGAAAACTCTAATTTGGCAACTTTTGACTTTTGATGATTTGAGGGTTTTCTTGAGGAATCATGATCAACACTTGATCAAATGAGGAATGTGACTTCAAAATGTTGATTTTGACCAAAAACCTTGAGGTTTGACTGTATGTTGACCACAATTGACTTTTTACCTAATATAGTTGATTTTCAGTCATTTGAGCAATTGACTAAGCAAACTTGTGATGCAAGACTTGAAACTTGAAATGAGAATTCTTGAAGACCTATTGAGAACCATGAAAACCACTTGAGACCTTGAAAACCCAATCTTCCTTGAGAAATACCAAACCCTAGTTATGGACTCATTGCTTAGGAGGAGAATTTGTCTGGTCAATTCTTGAGCCACTTGAGCAAATGAGGATCTCATGAGAATGTCTTGAAGGAAAATTGGAGGGAAAAATTTGGGGTTAAAAAATCTCGCTCTCGGAATCTTCTTAGCCATCGTATGCCCACTGAAATGAGTAACAAAGACTCCTTCATGCATATCTTCCATAATCTTCTCGGCTTCCTTCTTGTCCACACAATGAAGCAGAGTCGAGTAATGGTTGCGCTTGTAAACAAATTTGTTTCTCAAGAAGAACTTAGCAGAGAACCTCCGTAGGAATTTCTTGTCATTGATAAATGCTCCCTCAGGTTACTCTTGAGCCTTAAGGTACCTTTTCACTTTATGAAACCAAGGTTTTTCTTCTACTCTGTCAGTATCAACTTTGCAACAATGTATCAGTTCGTCTAGTCTTTCAATAGTAATTTGAGAAGTTTTGTTATCCCATGTGACTTTGAACATAGATAAAATGGTATCTAACGCGTATGCCAACTGATTCTCTTCTCATGGGATATGTTCAAAAGTGATTTTCTCGAAATATGGAATTAAGGTCAACATATGCTCTCGGTAAGGAATGAGGTTTGTATGCTTAGTATCCCATTCTCCCTTGATTTGACTGATGACTAGGGATGAGTCCCCATATACATCCAAGAACTTGATTCTCATGTCAATAGCAGCTTTGATACCCATGATGCATGCTTCGTATTCTGCCATGTTGTTGGTATAGTCAAAGAAAAGTCTAGCAGTGAAGAGTGTATGGAAAACCTTAGGAGAGATAATCAAAACTCCAATTCCATTACCAAGTGCGTTCGAAGATCTATCAAAAACCTTTGTCCATTGGGATCCTGGTTCAGGTCCTTCGTACAGTCCAGGTTTTTCACAATCTGTAACTAGCATAATATTCTCGTCTGGGAACTCGAAATTCATAGACTGGAACTCTCCTATGGCTTGATGATCCAAATGATATTCCAGTACACTTCCTTTTATTGCCTTCTGAGTGGTGTATTGAATGTCGTATTCTGTTAAGTCCATTTGCCATTGGGCTATTCTTCCGGAGAGAGCGAGCTTATCAAATATATACTTTTATGGGATCCATTTTAGAGATTAACAAATTAGTATGGGTCAACATATATTGTCTTAGTCGGCGAGCAACCCATGCCAAAGCACAACAAGTTTTCTTGAGTAGTGAGTATTTTGTTTTACAGTCGGTAAACTTTTTGCTAAGGTAGTATATTGCATGCTCTTTTCAACCAGACTCGTCATGTTAGCCCAGTACACACTGTTGTACCCAAAAATTTTCCCTCTCATTTCATCAACATTTTCTCATCACAAGACTCTTGGAACTCAAGATCAAGCTAGGATTTGCTCTGCTCAAGACCCCTCCTTGCATTGTTGACCCAAATTAGGGTTTGAGTTTGCACAAGGATATTTTGACCTACAATTCCCAAATTGACTTTCATACTTCATGTTGGGTTCACAAGTTTTCCCATACCAAGTTTCAAGCCTTGATTCAAATCTTTGCCCAGTCAACTGGACAGTTGACCTAGAAACCAGCTATATTGGGGAAAAAGTCAATTGTGGCCAATTGATAGTCAAACCTCATGAAATTTGACCGACGTCAACATTATGAACTCATATGAACCATTTGATCAAGTTTAGATCACAATTCCACAAGAAATTTGATCAGATCACTAAAAGGGGAAAATGGTCATTTTTAGGGTTTTGACTGCACAAAGGCAATTTTTGACTGTTTGACCTAACCAATGGCAAACCAAGCTCACATATGGACTCAAGGACTCAATGACTTTGTCTTGACCCATTCAAAGAGTTCAAAAGATCTCAAATGCATAGGATTGACAGATGAATTTTTCAGTCAACTGATCAAAATTTGATTGTACACTGAAAAGTCAAACTTTGACTTTTTGGTCAAAATCAAGTGCCAAGAGTTATTTTTCATCAAAACATGTCAAATTATGAAACTTGTTCATCAAGAAACCCAAAATTGCAAATTAGGGTTTGAAATGAAAATTTTCATAACTTAGAAATTTTCTAAGTTATGAAATTTTCTTATTTTTTCCTAACTTTGTCCCATTTTTTCACCAAGATGCAAATGGATTCAAATATAACTTGAAACATGAAAGTTTTAGTCCATCACAAAATCTACAAATTTGATTCACAAAGTTTTCTCAAAGGAAGCTTGTATCTCAAGTTATGATTTTTGGAACAAGGGTGCCTAAAACTTTTAACTTAGAGAAAATTCACCCTAATCTTGGCAGGATTTTGACCCATCTTCTTGGACATTTTTCACATGGTTCCACTTGGAGTTTCAAGTTGCATTACAAAGATGGATTTTAGTAAATATTCCAAGCTTTCCAAATTGTCCAAGAACTCCTCAAACACCCTTATGGTTAGAGAGAATCGAATTCACAAAGTTGGCAAAAACTCACTTTTGTTCATGACCAATACATGTTCATAGCAAATTGCATTTTCAAATCAGCTTGTTTTATGCTAGCTTGCAGGCCTCAAAACCAACTTACACTTCATAATTTAATTCTTTACCAATGAATTAAGATGTTATCTTGGCCATTTGGGAATTCCATGCTAAAGTAATCCCTAATTAGAAAAAGCAAAGTTTCCATTTTTTGCCTAATGTCACTTTATGTCAAAAGCTAGATCTTTGAGACATGGGGCCAAATCTTTGAGGCAAATCAAATCCATAAATTCCAGCAACCAAGAGCATTGTGTGCAGCATACTTGAGGGCTTGTACATGCTTGTATTCACAACTTACACTTTCTTGCTTCAAGTAGAAGAAACATTGCAAAACACATACCAACTCTCATTCCTGTTAACACAAGCCAAAACAAACTTTGTGAACAAGTTCCACACATCAAAACAGACCTAAGGCACGACCCTTCCATCCCTCATACCTCCTAATACATCAAATCACTATTTTGCTGCAAAACATGGCACTCCCTGCAGATTGAGTTCCACAACATAATTTGCTCCTGCGTTTTGGCCCAAACCTGTTCAAACACCTTCCATACCATCCACCTGAACTATCTCAAAGCTTAAACACCAGTTGGAACACCTCTAACCCCATTTTCCATTTTCATTTCAAAGCTTTGCAGGTGGACTTCTACAACACGATTCAAAATGTTTCAAAGCAAGCCAAGCATTGGAGAAGCTTCCTTGGACCTCAAGCAAGCTCAACAGAAGCTCAAACTCCATTGAAGGTTGCTGCATTACCCTACTCGATTCAAGCTGAAACATGTATTTCATGGACTTCTATCTCTCTATTTAGGAATGTTTAGGCTTAGGTTTGTGAATGAAATATGATGTACTCATAGCCCTGAAGCCATACATATGCTCAGCTTTCATTTATATTAAGTGTGCTAGGAGAATTTCAGCCATGAACATGTGAAAAAAGCTAGGTCAAATTTTAGGGCCAAAGAAATTCTCTCTGGTCTTTGAGAGTTAGATTTAATGCTTTATATGGTTAGATTCGTGTTTAAATTCTCTACAAGTTTCATGTTTTAAGTTTTGTCAAAAGATCAAAGAATCAGGAGATAGCATTTGAACCAAGAAGCGCGCGCGTTTGACAAAGCTGGAGGTTGAAGATGATGGCTTGGGCTGGGCCTGAGTCATTCTTGCTTTTAGCACCCCTTTTTTCAGTTTGCACCCCCCTGGCCCATTTGATTAAATATTTGTCATTTTTATGTTTTTTTCTTTTTATTCTGACTTTATATTTTTTGTTCAAACATAAAAAAAATACCAAAAATAATTTTCCATAATTTTTCATATTTATTTGATATTTATTTCATTTTATTAAACATATGTATGTAAATAATATAAATCCTTTTTATTAAAACCCTAAAAAATAATATAAAAAATATATTTATTTTTCAGTTATTATTTTTATTTACATTTTGAAAACATTTTCTTGAATATACATTTTTTGCAAATAATTTATTTTATTTTTATACCCACTTGACATATTTAATATATTTAATATATACATATACATATTTTATTAAATGATTAGGACAAAAATATAGAAATAACACTTTTTTTTATTTTTATTAATATTTGACACTAAAATATTTTTTTAACAATGTACTAATATTTTTGCATAAATTAATATATATTGTATATAATTAATAAATATTACTATTTATTTAAAAATTAGGGTTTTGCCCTAAATGACCAAAATAATTAAAATTTGACTTTTTTTATTTTGTTTATATTTCACATTAAAAATACCCTTTTCACATATATAAAAAATCATTTTGTGCATAATACATTTTGTTTATTTATTGTATTTATTTCAAGTATTGCACAATTAAATATTGTATCCTATACATTCGATATGGTTGTAATAACTTAGAATTTATTTCCTTGTCAAATATTCCCAATTTAAATTTGTATCCCCATCCCCATAATCATGTTGTAATAGCCTAGAACTTTAAATTCTCGCACATTTAAAAGCTTTCAATTATGCCATGCCTAGACCTATGGTTTGTATGCAAATAAAATCAACAAGTAGCTTGACCTAATCCAAGATAAACATGCATGAAAAATAAACACAATGCACACTTGCACCCCTAGGGTTTCATCCACTTGTTACCTTCAAAAATGGGCCATGGTTGCATGTCAAGTACTTTGGCAAAACAAAAACAAACAAAAAGATCATAGTCCCTCGATGACGCTATCTGAGTTGCCTAAAACAAAATGATCAAATTCCCTCAAGGAAATTGCCAAAGATACTTGACACTATTGCAATCATGGTCTATACGATAACCCGCTCCCGTCCCGTTAACATCCTAACACAAGGTTGTCCACCAAACACAATGGTGAAACAACACTGTTAAAAGGGTTAAAAACATAAGAAAGATCTTTGAGTAAAATAGGGTAGACAACTCTTAGTTACTTGATCAAACTTTCAAAAAAAACATCCTTGCTACTTTTCAAAACACACTACATAACACAATTTCAAAAATCCAACTTTCAAACATTGAAAACCTTTTCAAAAGACAAAAACACCTTTGTATACATTCAAACAAGAATCATTACAAAGGATGCCACAACAATGGCCTCTTTTCAAAAACATCTTTCAAAACCACACACAAAGCACCATTTCAAACAATTGAAAATGCAAAGCAAGTTATGTAAGCAAGTAACTAAGAGCCCATGGATAACCATGGATAGAAAGGGTGCTAATACCTTCCCTTTTCTATAATCTACTCCTCGAACCCAAGAAAACATCTCAAATGTCTTTCCTATGCTTTTTGACCTTTCCTTAGGATAAAATAAAAAGTCGGTGGTGACTCTTGCTAAACCGAAACATTTGTGAACACAAATGCAAAACCCAAGTCAGTTCTCCCACCGTATCATAGAACCGGCGACTCTGTTGGGGAAACTTTAAAAGTGGAGTAACCTTAGGGCTTAGATCACCCTTTTGCATGATTATTGTTTGCTTTGATTGCTTTACATTTTGGTTTTCTTGTTTGGGCTTGAAATCCTCCACCCGGATTTGGGGAAACATTCATAGATAGCAATACGTTGTGGAAACTGTGCGGGGTATACCGACACGGTTGAAGCAATAACTATATTAGTGCGATATATTTGTGAGGTAGCCTTTGAGTCAATCAAAGAGAATACGGGGCCGCTGAGTGATGTCATTAAGCACTAATGAACTAGAACCTTACTTGACCATCTTGGCCTTTCATTAGGGGTAGTGAGATGACCGGCTTTGGTGCAGTCCGAAGTTGGTAGATACTCGATACTACACTCATTGAGGGTTGTTTTCTTGGAATATTTTGGTCGCTAGTTAAGTGGCTAAACCAAAACAATGAACATAGAAAACAATCCAATGATATTGAGCTCCTTAGAACCTGGTTACTATTTGTAGGACGGGTTTTGAGCCAACTAAACTCAATAGGGTACTTACCTATGAAACCTCATACAAGCCTGGAACTAGGGTTTTGTGTGACTTGTTTGTACATGTGCTTGTGCATACATCATGAACATCATAAAGCATCATATGCATCCATTAACCATTTCAAGGGTTTGGATCTTCATCTTTGTTCCTGTTTTGTAGGTCATGGAATCTCTTCGCAGGAAAACAATTCAAGTCAACCTTGTGAGGATCCCTCCTCAACTCAAAGAGATTACTTCCAGGATTCCAGAGAATTCTCTCTTCAGTGAAAGACATGGTAGACTCCTCAACTTAGTCAACACCAGCATTGAAGAAGATATGGTGAAAGTACTTTTCAGTTCTTTGACCCCCTACACCACTGTTTCACATTCCCTGACTACCAATTGGTGCCTACTTTGGAGGAATTTTCCCAACTCTTGAGAATTCCTATTCTTAATCAACTACCCTACAACGGTACGGAAAAAGAACCAAAACCTGAAGATGTTGCTCAAGCATTTCGCTTGCAACCATCTGGCATCAAGGGGCATTGGGAAACCAGAAGTGGTGTCAAAGGCTTCTTGGCAAAGTTCTTATTTGAGAAGGCACAAAAGTGTTGGAATTCCCTGGATCTGCAAGCCTTTGAAGAGATTGTGGCACTCCATATTTATAGGTTGGTCTTGTTCCCAAACCCTGACCAACTTGTAGATGTGAATGCTGTCAAGATTTTCATGTCCAAGAATCCCATACTTACATTGCTTGGGGACATTCTACACTCATTTTACACACGAACAATGAGGAAAAGAGGTGTTCTCATGTGTTGTACTCCTCTCCTAGCAAGGTGGTTTATTTCTCACCTTCCACAGTCAGTTCTAAAGAATGAGCAGGGTTTGAGGTGGTCACAACGGTTGATGACTCTCACACATTCTGATGTACATTGGTGCTCTCGGTCCAGAGAAAATGTCATCATCATTGATCGTTGCGGTGAATTCCATAATGTCCCATTACTTGGCATTAGGGGAGGCATTACCTACAACCCCTGTCTAGCTTTGAGATAATTTGGATATGCTCGGAGGGATGGCCCTCATGACATGTTGATTCCTGACCTAGTTTTTGACTTCGACAACGATGCGCAAGGACTTCGACAAAGGTTCATCAGAGCTTGGAGGATGCCTAACAAGGCGGATAGTAAGACACTGGGGCACAAGAATTCCATCCCTCTTGAGCCTTACCTCAAGTGGGTACGAACCCGCTCTCAGAATCTTATGATGCCATATCCTCACATTCTCCCCTTGATTAAAGAGCCTGTTAAGGAAGGAGAGGTTCCATACACCATCCTACATCCTGACATGCCAACATCATGGGAGGAAATGCAAAAGAGTTGGATCTAACTCAAAGAAGAACGAGATACTTTTGAAGCCAGCTTCTATGCCAGTGAGAAGAAGGTTTTAGAGCTCACCCGTCGACTTCACGAGGAGGAAACCCTCAACACCTACATCGCACCAAAGAGGATGCGCAACTTCTTTTTACATTAAGAATTTTGTAATATTTCGCCCATGGGGCATTTATGTACTAACAAATTTCTTCTTAATATGACGTGCGTTCTTTTTGTTTGCAGCAAATTTGAATTTTTGAACCCTTGAATGCATTACATGAATAACATATCATTCATCATATGCACAAACAGGTCTTCAAGCTAGGTTTCCTTATCTTTCTGCTGTTTATTTCAGCAAGATGGATTTGGAGCAAACAGTGAAGGACTTACAGGCACAAAATTCACAATTTCAACAATTCCTCATGACCTTGGCAAAGGGTCAGGAGGATCTCAAGGTTCTGCTAGAGAAGAGTAAAGAGAAGAAAAAGAAAAAGAGACCGGGGGTAGATACTTTCGGAAGAAGATTTGAGGGTGATGCTAGAAGGACTCTTGAGTTTCCATCAACGTCCGAAGAGGGGATTGGCAAGGGGAAAGGAGTTACTGTAGCTTCCGAATCTGAGGTAGAAGAGGAGGAAGAGGAGGCAGATGAAGACTTTTCAGAACAACAGTATCCACCAGTGGATGACAAGTATAAGAACCTTGAAGACAAATTGGAAGCTATGGAGTTGCAGAGGGTTCCCGGATTGGATTTTGAGGAGTTGGGGCTTGTGGCTGGGATTGTTATCCCTCCTAAGTTCAAGGTGACAACATTAGCCAAGTACGACGATCTATCTTGCCCTAAGATGCACTTGAGGTCGTATGTTAGAAAGATCCAGCCACATTCATCCGACAAAGACCTCTGGGTGCATTTTTTCCAAGACAGTGTGTCTGGAACTCAGTTAGATTGGTTTTATCAGCTCGAGAGGTCAGAGGTCCACAATTGGGAAGACTTGGCAGCCGCTTTCTATCGTCAGTATCAGTACAACACTGATTTGGCGCCTACCCGTACTCAGCTACATAGTATAGGGATGGCTTCAAATGAAAGGTTCAAGGAATACGCCCAGAAGTGGCGCGACCTGGATGGAAGGGTGCAGCCACCGCTATCAGATAGGGAATTAGTTGACATGTTTTTGGGGACCCTATCTAGCCCTATATTCAACCATCTAATTGGAAGCTCTTCAGCATGATTTACTGAGTTGATTTTGACTGGCGAGAGGGTGGAAGCCGGTATCAAAAGTGGAAAAATTCAAAAGGATGCTTCCGCATCCGCAGCTGCTAGAAAACATTTCCCAGCCAAGAAAGAAGCATTTAATGTGTACACCCAGAAAAATCGAGAAAGAGAGGAACGTCGGCCAACAGTAGGGGCCATATTAATACAAAAGTCCGCATCAAACCAGCTTAGAAACAGTCAACCGAGGAATGATCAGCCCAGAACTTATCAGCAAAGGCCACCACAGCAGTTTACCCCAGTAAATATGACACCTGCTCAAATCCTTCCACATCTCCTGAAGTTGAATCTCGCTAATATTAAAGAGGCACCAAAGAATGTAAATACCACCTCTCCATCTTACAATCCAAAAGCCAAGTGTGCTTACCATTTCGACAGTATTGGGCACGATACCAATAATTGTTGGGCACTTAAGAACAAAATTCAGGACTTAATTGACGCCAAAGAGGTCGAATTTGACGCTCCGGAAAAGCCCAATGTTATATCCGCGCCAATGCCCAAGCACGACCACAATGTGCATGCTATTTTGGAAAATCTCCATGTTACTGATGTTGTCGATCTGTTGACTCCATTGTTAGTGATAAAATAAAATTTGTTGAGAGTCGGGATATTTCCTGGTTGTAATGAAGATTGCTATTTTTGTTTGAATATTCAAGATAATTTTCCAATGTTGAAGTCGGGTGTCCAACGCCTGATGGATACTCAAGAAATACTTTTTCAGAAAACCCCTGTTAACACTTTCAATCCAATTACTCCTGATACTTGTGATACCTCAACCAATGATATTGCCATCATAACCATTTCCGACAATCCTCCCAAGGCTTGCAAAAGGCCTGTCAGGATTACACCCAACTCTGAATGTGTACCTCTAAAGATCACCATGCCGGGACCTGTCTCGTACCAATCAAGCAAAATGATACCGTGGAACTATGGGGGAGAAATCTTCTACCATGACATCAAACAAATCGAAACAGTCCAAGAAATCTCTGAAGAAGACCCTGATATAGGAAACATCACGGGTACTAGCAAGATCACCCGCAGTGGCCGGATATTTTCTCCGGAGATTGCTCCTCCCCGAGCAGTCTTCGGACCCTTAAAAGCTTCTGCACCTGTTGGACCCTCTGTGCAAGGCCCAGTGATTGAAGAGTTAAACACTCCTGAAGAAAGACCATCCGCTGATAGCACCGACAAAGGTAAGGGGATACTGGAAATGCCTGTCAGGACGAAGGCTCATGCTGTGGTGATCCCCGAAACCACTCAGAAGGAGATGGATGAGATCCTAAAAATAATCAGAAAAAGTGATTATGACGTTGTGGAACAATTAGGGAAAACCCCTTCTATGATATCAATGTTAGCTCTCCTGCTATGTTCAGAGGCCCATGCTAAGGCTCTGATTAAATTCTTGAAGACGACACATGTCCCCCAAGAGACCTCAGCTGACCAATTCCAAAATTATGTGGCCAGTCTTACTGCTGACAATGGCCTGGGCTTTTCTGATGCTGAACTGACTCCCAAAGGAAGGAAACACAATGATGCATTACATGTTTCAGTTGAATGCCGAGGGACCACCCTCGCCCATGTCTTGGTTGATACTGGTTCTTCCCTGAATGTGCTGCCAAAGAAGGCCTTAGACCGTTTGGATTGTGAAGGTTTGACCCTCAAACCTAGCAACATCGTCGTTAGAGCTTTCGATGGTTCCAAAAGAATGGTTCATGGATAGGTTGATATTCCCATCAAGGTAGGCACCGAAGTGTTTAACCCCACCTTCTACGTGATGGACATCCGTCCATCATACTCATGTTTGCTAGGAAGACCGTGGATCCATTATGCCGGGGCAGTTACGTCCTCTTTGCACCAGATGCTGAAGTATCCTGTTAAGAGTAAAATCATAATTGTGCATGGCGAGGAGGAGTACATGATTAGTCATCTCAATTCCTTTCGATATGTGGAGTTAGATGGCGAGTTCATCGAAACACCTTTTCAGCATTTTGAGGAAGTTTCTCCCGAGGTTGCGGTTGCGAAGACAGCAGTTGAGGTACCTATCATTCCTAAGAATGTGGCTAAGATAGCATCTATCAAGGACGCAGAGGTTGTGATTAAGAAGGGGAAGAGCACAATATGGGGACAATTGCCTGACTTTCCCCATAAGACGGATAAGTTTGGTTTAGGGTTTACTACTGCAGGACAAAAGGCTATGCGTCGCTCCAAGATTGGAAGATCACCTGTCAAGATTTCTCACCATGGAATCAATGCTGCAGAAGATGAAGATGAGGAGAGCCACTTTGAAGATTGGATTTTTCCGACTGTTGAAGGGGGTTTGAGCAATTGGGAAGCAAAGGATTTCGTTCCTATCACCTTTATCGATCAGTAATTTTATCTTTGAACAATTTCCCATTTTTATGGTTTGTAATAACTAAAACAATTCGCACACTATTTTCACCTCATGCCTTGCCCGGGGCATGTAGGTTCATTTGTAAGGGTTTGATTTCCTTCATAATCATATGCCATGTTTTAATGAATCATTGGACGTTTTTCATCTATAAACTGTTGTGTTCATTTTTTTTTCCTTTTGCATTTTGTTTGTTTAAGGATGGCTATCCCTTACACACACCCACACTCACAAATGCAGGTACCCATCCACTCCGGATTCCATGGGTGACTATTCTGTTTTAGCCTTCAATAACTCTGAAGATTTGGTCAATCACGCTGAGTACGAAGCTGACGAAGATTGTGAAGTGCCGGGAGAGTTAGCCAGACTTCTACAACAAGAAGAGAGGGCCATTCTGCCTCACGAAGAGTTGTTAGAAACCATCAACTTAGGGACAGAGGAGGACAGGAAAGAAGTCAAAGTGGGTGCCAACTTGGAACCAAGTGTCAAGGAACGCTTAATACAGTTGTTGAATGAATACGTTGAAATCTTTGCTTGGTCTTGTGAAGACATGCCAGGGTTAGACACAGATATCGTGGTTCACCGTCTCCCTACAAGAGAAAACTGTCCACCGATCAAGCAAAAGGTTCGCCGAATGAGGCCTGACATGTCTGAGAAGATTAAGGCTGAAGTAATGAAGCAATTTAACGCTGGCTTTCTGGATGTTATAACCTATCCACAATGAGTTGCTAACATTGTGCCCGTACCCAAAAAAGACGGCAAGGTCAGAATGTGCGTAGACTACCGGGAGTTGAACAGGGCTAGCCCTAAAGATGATTTTCCGCTGCCACATATTGACATTTTGGTTGACAACACAGCTCAGCACAAAGTATTTTCTTTCATGGGCGGATTCTCGGGCTACAACCAGATTAAAATGGCCCCCGAGGACATGGAGAAAACAACTTTTGTTACAGAATTGGGTACCTTCTGCTACAAGGTGATGCCGTTCGGACTGAAGAACGCAGGGGCAACTTATCAACGCGCCATGGTAGCTTTGTTTCATGATATGATACATCATGAGATCGAAGTTTACATAGATGATATGATAGCTCGATCACAAACAGAAGAAGAACACCTTGAACATTTGCAGAAGCTGTTTGCCAGGTTGAAAGAGTATAAACTCAGACTGAATCCAAGCAAGTGGACTTTTGGAGTTAGGTCTGGTAAACTTCTGGTATTTATTGTCAGCAACAAGGGCATTGAGGTCGATCCAGCTAAATTAAAGGCTATACAGGAAATGCCTGCCCCCCGTACTGAAAAGGAGGTTAGAGGATTCTTGGGACGCTTGAACTATATCGCCAGGTTCATCTCTCACCTGACGTCTACCTGTGAACCAATTTTCAAACTGTTGAAGAAAGATCAGGTAGTTGAATGGAACAACGATTGTCAAGTTGCTTTTGATAAGATCAAGGAGTATTTACTAGAAGCTCCTCTCCTAATGCCACCTGTCAAAGGAAGGTCGTTGATCATGTATCTGACTGTTTTGGACAACTCAATGGGGTGCGTATTGGGCCAACATGACGAGTCTGGTCGAAAAGAGCATGTCATTTATTACCTTAGCAAAAGTTTACCGACTGTGAGACTCGCTACTCACTGCTCGAGAAAACTTTTCGCGCTTTGGTATGGGCTGCTCGCCGGCTAAGGCAGTATATGTTGACTCATACCACTTTGTTGATTTCCAAGATGGACCCGATCAAATATATCTTCGAGAAGCCTGCTTTATCTGGAAGAATCGCTAGATGGAAAATGATCCTGACTGAATATGACATCCAGTATACTACCCAAAAAGCTATAAAAGGGAGTGTGCTAGCTGACCATCTAGCTCATCAAGCCGTCGAAGATTATAAATCTATGAGATTCGACTTCCCTGACGAAGACATTATGACTCTGGACAACATCGAAGGTAACGGACCGTATGACGGACCTGAACAAGGATCCCGATGGACCCTGTACTTTGATGGTGCTTCAAATGCACTCGGCAATGGTATCGGCGCGATACTCATTTCTCCAGAAGGTTTCCATACACCTTTCACTGCCCGACTTTGTTTCAGATGTACCAACAACATGGCCGAATATGAAGCTTGCATCCTTGGTCTCAAGGCTGCTATAGACTTGGGAATCAAATCTTTGGTCGTATTTGGAGACTCGGCTTTGGTTATCAGTCAAGTCAAAGGAGAGTGGGACACCAAACATCCTAATCTCATCCCGTACAAAGAACATGTCCTGACTTTGTTGCCTCATTTTGAGCAGATTACTTTCGAGCATTTCCCGCTAGAAGAGAATCAGCTAGCAGATGCTATAGCTACAATGTCTTCCATGTTTAAACTCAACTGGGATAACGAGGCTCCCCAAATTACCATCGAGCGAATTGACGAACCTGCGCACTGTCATGAGATTAATACCGAAGAAGTAGTGGAACAACCATGGTTTCATGAAATCAAAAGGTATCTTCAGACTAGAGAATATCCCGAAGGAGCTTCCGTCAATGACAAAAAGCTCTTAAGGAGGTTTGCTGCCAAGTTCTTCCTAAGCAATGTCATCCTTTATAAGCGTAGCCATGATTGTGTCTTACTTCGATGTGTGGACAAAGCTAAAGCAGAATTGATCATGACTGAGATACACAGCGGCACATTTGGCACCCATTTGAGCGGACATACGATGGCTAAGAAGATTCTAAGGGCAGGTTATTACTGGTCTACCATGGAAGCTGATTACCATCAACATTCCCGTACCTGCCACAAATGCCAAGTCTACGCCGACAAGGTACATATTCCTCTTGTTCCTCTCAACATTCTGACAGCTCCTTGTTCATTCGCAATGTGGGGCATTGACATGATTAGAGAGATCAAGCCCACGGCGTCCAATGGACATCGCTTCATCTTGGTCGCTATTGACTATTTCACCAAGTGGGTCGAGGCAGCATCTTATGCCTCAGTTACAAAGAATGTGGTTGCCCTCTTCATCAAGCAGAACCTCATTTGCCGGTATGGTGTCCCTGACAAGATCATCACAGACAACGGTACTAATTTGAAAAATACTATGATCACCGCTCTATGCGAACAGTTCAGGATTTATCATCACAATTCATCTCCCTATCGGCCGAAGATGAACGGTGTTGTTGAAGCTGCGAAAAAAAATATCAAGAAGATCATTCAAAAGATGATAGTCACCTACAAAGACTGGCATGAGATGTTACCGTTTGCTCTGCATGGATATCGTACCACGGCACATACCTCAACAGAGGAAACCCCATTCTCTTTGGTATATGGAATGGAAGTTGTCCTACCCATGGAGGTTCAGATTCCTTCTTTAAGGATTATGAAGGATGCTGGTTTGAGTGAAGACGATTGGATTCAGACCCAGATTGATCAACTCAATTTGATCGACGAGAAGCGACTTACTGCTGTTTTTCATGGTCAGACGTACCAAAAACGGATGATCAAGGCTTTCAACAAGAAAGTCAGGCGTCAGGTATATCAAGTCGGAGATCTCGTAATCAAGCAGATCATCTTGCCGCAAAGTGATCCCAGGGGCAAATGGACTCCTACCTACGAAGGACCGTTTGTGATTAAGAGCATCTTTTCTGGTGGGGAAATGATTCTGACCACCATGGACGGCGACGATTTGCCACACCCTCTGAACGCAGACATAGTCAAAAGATACTACCCATGAAATAACCCGACAAGTCGAAAACCCGAAAGGGCGGCTTGGGAAAAAATGGGCATCCCGGTGAACCGAAAACCCGAAAGGGCGGTTCAGGCAAAAATTAGGGATAAAACAAAAAAAATTGTACACCCGGCAAGTTGAAAACCCGAAAGGGCGACTTGGGAAAAAAAGGGTTTCCCGGTGGATCGAAAACCCGAAAGGGTGATTCAGGCAAAAGTTAGGGAATTAAAGCGTATGACTGTGTCTCGTCGGATCACTTTAAAGAACAAACTCTTCATCAACAAGCTTCGAGATTCTGATCAATCCAATCACCGGCGGACGAAGCAGTGAATGGAAAAGATATTCAGAGTTGTGAAGGCTATAGCAGAATAGGAATCCCATGGAATTGTTACACATAGCCATCTTCCTTTTGTATAAAATTTTTCAATTTTTACGACAAATTTATCTTACTAGGATGTCTGTCTCCTTTGTACAAAGATACTCATGAAAATTTAATACAATTACCCTTCCAAATGCAGAAATTTGCTTGCCTTCTTTTTCTTTTACATTTATGTTTTATTTGAAAAACGTCCAATATTTTGTTAAATAGGCATATGCATTTGAACATAATCATTGCTTACAAATAAAACGAAATTGAAAAAAAGATGATTGCTGATAGGTGGAAGGTGTAGGAAGATATCTTTATTCCCTTTCAGAATAAATCTCCTATGATACATCATTCAGATCCTCAACAAGGCTAAATTCAGAATATATTTCCCTAACAGAGTTAAACTTCAGGATCCTCAGCAGAGCAAAAGCTTTCTAAAGCTGGATTCCCCAGCTAAAGTGCATTCCAAAACTTAATTCCCCTCAGTTTCAAGATCCCCAGTGGAGCCCGAAAACCCTAAAAATCCTATCCCTAGCGGAACCAGAATAGTGAACATTCTCCCCACAAAGATACTTCCCAGTAGATTGAAGATTCTCAGTCTCACTTCTCCAGCATAAGTCTCCCAGGTTTTAACTTCCCAGTAGAGATTTTCAAAGTTTTCCTTATTCCCCAAGCAGTCAGCAGTCAATAAGGATTTCTCTTCTTCAGTAATCAAGATTTTTTGGAATCCCCAGCTTCGGTCATGGATTTATTTTCCCCGATAGTAGTCAAAGATTCCGTTATCTCCAGCTACCAGGATTTATCTTCCATAGAAAGACGGCTACTCAGCCTACACGCATGATCATTACATTCATATATCATAAACATCGATGAAACACAATTCATTGCATCATACATATCATGCAACATAACTTTGTGTTCAACTAACATTTTTACCCTTTTCAGGATAAGATCAAAAGGCTATCATTAACAATTATTCAGATACAGTATGGATACACCCCAAACACGGCGGTCATTCTACTACTCATTCAGACTTCAGCAATCAGATACAGACTAGATACGCTCCAGACACGGAAGCCATTCTATTTCTCATTCAGATTCAATTATCAACCTCAAGTTCAGATATGCATTCCAAACACGGATACCATTCTGACCCTTACATCAGCAGTTTGATTCCCTCAGTGCAGTCGCCACAGAAGTCATTCTATCATTCACTCAGATCCCAGTTACAGTTTCAGATACACTCCAAACACGGAAGTCATTCTGCTACTCATACAGATCTCAACTTCAGATACATTCCAGATACGCTCCATACATGGTTGCCATTTTGTCACTCATTCAGAGTTTATCCCCCAGCACACAGTTTCTCTGTGCACAAATATTTCTCTGTTACCAAGATACAATACAGATACACTTCAGACACGGCAGTCATTCTGATATTCATTCAACATTCAAATATAGTTACAGCTCAGATACACCCCATACACGGACGCCATTCTTTTGCTCATACAAACTCAGTCTCCAGATACAGTTCAAATGCATTCCAGACACGAATACCATTTTGATCCTCATTCATCTGACCCGCAACATTGCAGTTCAACAAGAATTCTTGGATGGCATATATAAGCCCATATCCGGAAAGATTCTACCATCTACAAATGGCATCTTTAAGCCCATTCCCGCACCTATGTTTTGACGAGTGCAAAGTTACGGGCACTCTAGTGTCCAGTCCTCTTTTACCTTCGAGTCGCGAAAGGCAAACCTGCCAATCTAACTCTTCAGGTTCAAGAAGATTGAACAGGGGCACCTGTTGTACCCCAAAATTTTCTCTCTCATTTCATCAACATTTTCTCATCACAAGACTCTTGGAACTCAAGATCAAGCTAGGATTTGCTCTGCTCAAGACCCCTCCTTGCACTATTGACCCAAATTAGAGTTTGAGTTTTCACAAGGATATTTTGACCTACAATTCCCAAATTGACTTTCATACTTCATGTTGGGTTCACAAGTTTTCCCATACCAAGTTTCAAGCCTTGATTCAAATCTTTGCCCAGTCAATTGGACAGTTGACCTAGAAATCAGTTGTATTGGGGAAAAAGTCAACTGTGGCCAATTGACAGTAAAACCTCATGAAATTTGACCCACATCAACATTATTAACTCATATGATCCATTTGATCAACTTTGTATCACAATTCCACAAGAAATTTGATCAGATCACTAAAAGGGCAAAATGGTCATTTTTAGGGTTTTGATTGCACAAAGGCAATTTTTGACTGTTTGACCTAACCAATGGCAAACCAAGCTCACATATGGACTCAAGGACTCAATGACTTTGTCTTGAACCATTCAACAAGTTCAAAAGATCTCAAATGCATAGGATTGACAGATGAATTTTTCAGTCAACTGATCAAAATTTGACTGTATACTGAAAAGTCAAACTTTGACTTTTTGGTCAAAATCAAGTGCCAAGAGTTATTTTTCATCAAAACATGTCAAATTATGAAACTTGTTCATAAATAAACCCAAAATTGCAAATTAGGGTTTGAAATGAAAAATTTCATAACTTAGAATTTTCTAAGTTATGAAATATTCTTATTTTTTCCTAACTTTGTCCCATTTTTTCACCAAGATGAAAATGGATTCAAACAAAACTTGAAACATGAAAGTTGTATTCCATCAAATAATCTACAAATTTAATTCACAAAGTTTTCTCAAAGTAAGCTTTTATCTCAAGTTATGATTTTTGGAACAACGGTGCCTAAAACTTTTAACTTAGAGAAAATTCACCCTAATCTAGGCAGGATTTTGACCCATCTTCTTGGCCATTTTTCACATGGTTCCACTTGGAATTTAAAGTTGAATTACAAAGATGGATTATAGTAAATATTCCAAGCTTTCCAAATTGTCCAAGAACTCCTCAAACACCCTTGTGGTTAGAGAGAATCGAATTCACAAAGTTGGCAAAAACTCACTTTTGTTCATGACCAATACATGTTCATAGCAAATTGCATTTTCAAATCAGCTTGTTTTATGCTATCTTGCAGGCCTCAAAACCAACTTACACTTCAAAATTTAATGCTTGACTAATGAATTAAGATGTTATCTTGGCCATTTGGGCATTACATGCTAAACTAATCCCTAATTAGAAAAAGCAAAGTTTCCATTTTTTGCCTAATGTCACTTTATGTCAAAAGCTAGATCTTTGAGACATGGGGCCAGATCTTTGAGTCAAATCAAATCCACAAATTCCAGCAACCGAGAGGATTGTGTGCAGAATACTTGAGGGCTTGTACAGGCCTGTATTCACAACTTACACTTTCTTGCTTCAAGTAGAAGAAACATTGCAAAACACATACCAACTCTCATTCCTGTTAACACAAGCCAAAACAAACTTTGTGAACAAGTTCCATACATCAAACAGACCTAAGGAACGACCCTTCCATCCCTCATACCTCCTAATACACCAAATCATTGTTTTGTTGCAAAACAGGGCACTCCTTGTAGATTGAGTTCCACAACATAATTTGCTCGTGCGTTTTGGCCCAAACCTGTTCAAACACCTTCCATACCATCCACCTGAACTATCTCAAACCTTAAACACTAGCTGTAACACCTCTAACCCCATTTGACATTTTCATTTCAAAGCTTTGCAGGTGGACTTCTACAGCACGATTCAAAGTGTTTCAAAGCAAGCCAAGCATTGGAGAAGCTTCCTTGGACCTCAGGCAAGCTCAATAGAAGCTCAAACTCCATTGAAGGTTGTTGCATTACCCTACTCGATTCAAGCTGAAACAGGTATTTCATGGACTTCTATCTCTCTATTTAGGAAAGGTTAGGCTTAGGTTTGTGAATGAAATATGATGTACTCATAGCCCTGAAGCCATACATTTGCTCAGCTTTCATTTATATTAAGTGTGCTAGGAGAATTTCAGCCATGAACATGTGAAAAAAGCTAGGTCAGATTTTAGGGCCAGAGAAATTCTCTCTGGTCTTTGAGAGTTAGATTTAATACTTTATATGGTTAGATTCGTGTTTAAATTCTCTACAAGTTTCATGTTTTAAGTTTTGTCAAAAGATCAACGAATCAGGAGATAGCATTTGAACCAAGAAGCGCGCGCGTTTGACAAAGCTGGAGGTTGAAGATGATGGCTTGGGCTGGGCCTGAGTCATTCTTGCTTTTAGCACCCTTTTTTTCAATTTGCACCCCCCTAGCCCATTTGATTAAATATTTGTCATTTTTATGTTTTTTTCTTTTTATTCTGACTTTATATTTTTTGTTCAAACATAAAAAAATACCAAAAATAATTTTCCATAATTTTTCATATTTATTTGATATTTATTTCATTTTATTAAACATATGTATGTAAATAATATGAATCCTTTTTATTAAAACCCTAAAAAATAATATAAAAAATATATTTATTTTTCAGTTATTATTTTTATTTACATTTTGAAAACATTTTCTTGAATATACATTTTTTGAAAATAATTTATTTTATTTTTATACCCACTTGACATATTTAATATATTTAATATATACATATACATATTTTATTAAATAATTAGGACAAAAATATATAAATAATACTTTTTTTTTATTTTATTAATATTTGACACTAAAATATTTTTTTTTAACAATGTACTAATATTTTTGCATAAATTAATATATATTGTATATAATTAATAAATATTACTATTTATTTAAAAATTAGGGTTTTGCCCTAAATGACAAAAATAATTAAAATTTGACTTTTTTTATTTTGTTTATATTTCACATTAAAAATACCCTTTTCACATATATAAAAAATCATTTTGTGCATAATATATTTTGTTTATTTATTGTATTTATTTCAAGTATTGCACAATTAAATATTGTATCCTATACATTCGATATGGTTGTAATAACTTAGAATTTATTTCCTTGTCAAATATCCCCAATTTAAATTTGTATCCCCATCCCCATAATCATGTTGTAATAGCCTAGAACTCTAAATTCTCGCACATTTAAAAGCTTTCAATTATGCCATGCCTAGACCTAGGGTTTGTATGAAAATAAAATCAACAAGTAGCTTGACCTAATCCAAGATAAACATGCATGAAAAACAAACACAATGCACACTTGCACCCCTAGGGTTTCATCCACTTGTTGCCTTCAAAAATGGGCCATGGTTGCATGTCAAGTACTTTGGCAAAACAAAAACAAAAAAAAAGATCATAGTCCCTCGATGACGCTATCTGAGTTGCCTAAAACAAAATGATCAAAGTCCCTCAAGGAAATTGCCAAAGATACTTGACACTATTGCAATCATGGTCTATACGATGACCCGCGCCCGTCCCGTTAATATCCTAACACAAGGTTGTCCACCAAACACAATGGTGAAACAACACTGTTAAAAGGGTTAAAAACATAAGAAAGATCTTTGAGTAAAATAGGGTAGACAACTCTTAGTTACTTTATCAAACTTGAAAAAAAAAACATCCTTGCTACTTTTCAAAACACACTACATAACACAATTTTAAAATTCCAACTTTCAAACATTGAAAACCTTTTCAAAAGACAAAAACACCTTTGTATACATTCAAACAAGAATCATTACAAAGGTTGCCATAACAATGGCCTCTTTTCAAAAACATCTTTCAAAACCACACACAAAGCACTATTTCAAACAATTGAAAATGAAAAGCAAGTGATCTAAGCAAGTAACTAATAGCCCATGGATAACCATGGATAGAAAGGGTTCTAATACCTTCCCTTTTCTATAATCTACTCCCCGAACCCAAGAAAACATCTCAAAGGTCTTTCCTGTGCTTTTTGACCTTTCCTTAGGATAAAATAAAAAGTCGGTGGCGACTCTTGCTAAACCGAAACATTTGCGAACACAAACGCAAAACCCAAGTCAGTTCTCCCACCGTATCACACACACCCTATTGAATTCTCTAACACTATTAGGTACATGATTAAAGGTCTTCCTTCAATTGGTGGCATGATAATTATAGGTTCTTGGATATACTCCTTGATTTTTTAAAAGGCTATCTGGAAATCATCATCCGACTTCACTACTTGATCTTTCTTCAGTAACTTGAAGATTGTCTCACAAGTAGCGGTCATATGGGAAATAAATCGTGCAATGTAGTTTAGTCTTCCCAAGAAACCTCTGACTTCCTTCTCAGTATGGGGGACTGGCATTTCTTGAATAACTTTGACCATGGCAGGATCCACTTTGATGCCTTTACCAATAACGACGAAACCCAAGAGTTTACCGGATCTCACCCTAAAGGTGCACTTGTTCGAATTCAACCTCAGCTTGTACTTCTTCAGTCTTTCAAACAACTTATATAGATGGTAAAGATGTTACTCTTTAGTCTGGGATCTAGCTATCATATCATCGATGTAGACCTATATCTCGTGATGAATCATGTCGTGGAATAGAGCTACCATGGTACGCTGATATGTTGCGTCGACGTTCTTCAACCCAAAAGGCGTAACCTTGTAGTAGAAAGTGCCTCATTGTGTAACAAAAGTAGTCTTCTCCATTTCTTTAGGCGCCTTATTGATCTGATTATAACCCGAGAAACCATCCCTGAAGGAGAATACCTTGTGTTGAGCGGTGTTGTCAACAAAAACATCAACATGTGGAAGCGAAAAGTCATATTTAGGGATTTCCCTGTTCAGACCCCTGTAATCTACAAACATATGAACTTTTCCATCCTTCTTAGGTATTGGTACTACATTTGCAACCCACTGAGGATAGGATGTAACAGCTAAGAAACTTGTGTTATATTGCTTCATAACTTCAGCCTTGATCTTTTCGCACAACTCAGGACACATATGACGAACTTTCTACTTTATCAGGGAACAACCCTATTTCATCGGCAGACGGTGAACCATAATATCGGTATTTGAGCCATGGCATATCTTCGTATGACCAAGCAAAGATCTCAAAATAGTCATGAAACATCTAGATTAATCTATTCTTGACAATGTCCTCTAGATAAGCATATATCTTGACTTCTTTCTTATATGTTTCAGTACCCAAGTTTACAACCTCAACAGGCTCTTCATGTGGTTGTATGGCCTTTTCCTCTTGCATTAATAGTCTGGAAAGTTATCCAAGTACTTCACAACCTTCTCCACCTTCGTCCTCGGCTTGGTAGATCGGATTTTCAAAGTCATAAGTGGCAATAGCAGAATTGTTATCAACGAGATTCAGAGTGGATGTGGATCTGCAATTTATTGTGTGGGTGTATGTAAGAACACATGGCTATTTTGAGAGTGTAATAAAGTGTAAAGAAAGACAAATAGCACAAAATTTGAATGCAAAATGTCCAATGTTTTTATTGAATTAAAATATACTTATGAAATGCCAATCCTTAACAAACGAACCATTGTGCCGCTGGTAAGACACAAGGCTTAAAGTCATTGTTTTAAAATTACATAACCAAAACTTTGAAAGCAATAAGAAACATAAAGAGACATTTACTTCTGACTAAAGGAGATCGAGATAAGGTCTCCAGTCTTCCGATTGTTGAGATACAAAGTACTACCAATAAGGATGTCAGTGTGATTGGCTATGAGATACAAAATAATACAAATAATAAGTCTATAAAGACCTTGATTCACATCAACCCTTTTATCATCTTTATTTCACTTGACATAAGTTGCAACAGAAGTACACTTGTGCCATGCACTCTTTAGAACAAACTTTTTCATGATTTTCTAAGCATACTTGCTTTGAGATGCAAACATACCTTCTTTCATTTGTTTAACTTGAAACCCAAGGAAGTACGTCAGTTCACCTACTGTACTCATTTCATAGTAAGTAACTTTGGTTCCAAGTCAAATTGTTATTCAATTGTGGATGTGACATGTTGTATTAATGGCTTCAACCCATAAATAATAAGGGATATTCTTAGCATTAAGCATGACTCTAGTCATTTCTTGTAGCTTTCTATTTTTGCATTCAACCACTCCATTTTTTGTGGGGTATTGGTGCAGAAAACTCATGAGTAATTCCTTCCAAAGAGCAGAATTCTGAAAAGCTATAGTTTTCAATTTATATTCCATGGTCTCTTCATATGAAAATAATCTTTCCAATCTCATTTCTTTTCTCACACTGAAGACGCGGATACAATCTTCCAAATGTTGTAAATGTGTTAGATTTTTATTTAAGAAAATCAATCCAAATGTACCTTGAGTAGTCACTAACACACGCAAATATGTATCTTCTTCTAGCAAAGCTTTCTATCTGCATGAGCTCTACGAGATCCATGTGAAGTAACTCCAAGACTTTTAAGGTGGTAAGATATTGTACCTTCTTGTGAGAAATCTTGATTTGTTTACTTATCTGACAGTCTCCATAAATTTTTCCTTCTTCACTCTTTAGATTGGGTAGACCACTAATAGGCTTTTCATAAATAATCTTCCTCATGCTTCTTAGATTTACATGGCCAGGTTTCTTATGCCACATCTCTATTTCATCCTCTTTAGTGATCAGGCAGGTTGGAGGTTGATCCTTTTATAAATAGCTCCACGTGTAACAATTGTCTAAAGATATTGTACCTTTCATGATTCGTTCTAGCCTTCTGTTGGTGACGATACATTCAAAATGGTTGAAGTTAACACAAAGTTCTTGATCACACAATTGGCTGATGCTGATGAGATTAGTTGTTAAACCTTCAACTTAAAGAACATGTTCTAGACTCGAGAGGCATAGATAATCCAATTTTCCTTTTCCCACAATCTTGCCCCTAACACCATCACCAAAAGTAACATAGTTATTAGAATAGGGCTTTACATATTTCAAATAGTTCTTCTCTCTTGTCATGTGTTTGGAGTAGCCTTAGAAAAAATACCAATATTCTCGAGAGGAAGCTCTTAGATAGGTGTGTGCAATGTGACTTGTATTCGCCTCTATAATTTTCCAGACATGTTGCTCACAGCCATTTCTTGATGTATTTCTAATGGAATTATATTAGTAATGGTAGTAAGGTCTACCATACAATTTGTAGAAAAAGGGTTGGATATGATCTCGTTGACCAAAGTAGTGACATATCTATGATAGTTTTTTGTAGACATTTATGTTTTGGTAATTTCTAATAAGATGTTGTGACTTGTAGTCTATCATTATAGGAACTCATTTTACCGCTTAGGGGAACAAACTTATTTCCAAAATTAATGGAGCTATATTTAAAACCAATTCCTTTTATATCTCTAGCCACCTTTCCTACCCCAAGGATTTCATCAAGAGTGTCATACCCACAATTTAACATGCAGACTAACTTGGTCATACCTTCAAGATTTGAGTTTACAAGAGTGACTTCTTCCTTGAGTTCAAATATGGTTTTGATAATATTTGTCTTCTCTTGAAGTGGGATATTTATTTTTGCCTTTTGTTTTTATCCAGACATGCATTCTTCTTTCCATTTAAGATATAGTTGTATGTATACCTCAGCTACAACTTCATTTGAGAAATCTCCATCATTGGATTCACTATCATTCAACTCATTTTTTTGTTGATCACGTGAGGATTAAAGGAAACCATGTTGTTGGACTTTTCTTCATCATTATCATATGTTGATTCTTCATCTGACAATGTGGAAGTGTATCCCTTCTTTTGTTTTTATAAGGAAACTGGTACATTCCACCTGAATGTGTCCAAAACCTTCATGTTTGTGACACTGGATTCCCTTTCCTTTATTGGTTTTATCTCCTTATCTTCCTTTGTGTTGGGGTTGTAAACTCTAGTTTTTTTTAGGAAATTTGTCCTTGACATTTGATATGACATTATTCCTTGATCTTCTGTCAAGTCTTCTCATAACTTTTACAAACCTTTTTTTTCTTCAAGTAATGCAATAGATTTAGGAAAGTTTTCATCAGTATCTATCATCTTTTACTTGTTCTTTATAATTTTCAAGATCAACTTTGAAAGCAACACCTTTGTTTTTTTTCTGATTTGTTGTTGATTGTCGTTTCAAAGGTTAGCAATAAACCAATGAGTTTATCTAACTTGATAGTAATTATTTCTTGAGCTTTTTCAATTGCTGTAACTTTCATATCAAACCTATTTAGGAGAGATTTGTGAATTTTTCTGGCCAACTTGTCTTCATACATTTTTTTACCAAGTGCAAACGAACAGTTTACTAAATCACGAAGATTAACATAAAAGTTAGAAATTGTTTCGTCTTCTTTGATTCTCAGGTTCTCAAAAATTTTAGTGAGAAGTTGAAGTCTCAAGATACTAACTTTTGAGGTGCCTTCATGAGCACTTTTGAGAGTCTCTCATGCTTCTTTGACAATGAAACATGTGTTGATGAGTCTAAAGATATTTTTGTCAAATCCATTGAATATGGCATTGAGAGCTCGTGAATTTCCATTAGATTCTTGATCTTCATCTTTGGACCAGTCTTCTTCTAGCTTCACAAAATGTGTGTCATCCTATTTAGTAACCATAGGGGTGTCAATCTATTGATGTCTGCCTTCCAAGTTTTTTTGTTCATCGATTTAAAAAAGGAAATCATTTGAGCTTTCCAACAATCATAGTTTGTGTAATCTAGGATAGGTGGTTGATTTACATATTCACCTTCTTTAGCATTATCCATTTTTAAATAGTGCATATATCCTCTGGACCTCACCCAACAAAGACATGGTATTTGATCTAATGCCAATTGAAATTTTATTTGTGATATGGAAAGATGCCAGACAATGTCTGGAACATTGTGTAGGACAAGATTAATGAAGTAACAAATAAAATGCAAATAAATAAAAGGACACAAGGAATTGGTAAGACAATACAATGAAAATTCATCTACCTCTAAAGGGCGTTAATCGAAGAAAGGAAATCCACCCTTAATAGTAAAAGTAAAAATTGGTCTAAATTGAACCCTTCTAGTTCAAAGCCTGTTATCTTAATACTACAATGAATTTCTATTCATGACTCCCCCTAGATATGAGCCCCCCCCCCCCCCCCCCACACTTTATCTAAAGCACTCTCTGAAGTGTTTGGACAATTACAATATTTTAAGAATGATTAAAACTGATTACAACTCAAAATAAACTGTATTCCTCTATATAGGAATTTCACTAGGGAATAGAGTTTAACAAAACAAAACTAACAACAACAAAAAATACTCAGTAAAACTAAAGCACTCCTTTCTTGTTGTCTCAATGTCTAAGCCTTTACATTGAGAGATCCTCCTTAAATAGAAACAAAATCTAGCTGCAAAGCCCATTAGAGTTTATATCATTTCGTGTGGCTGAAGCAAATTCAAAGGTGAAAGGAATTGATATTTATAAGTTGATTTGCAATCTTTGATTTGATAAATCTTCAACAATAAGTTTATTTTCTTTAAATACTTGCAAATTGATATTTTGGAAAAAATTTCCTTTTTCCAAAAAGAGCATAGCTAAAATAAATCTGATTGAACAAGAGTGGAAACAAATCTACAGTAGGCATGAGATTTACTCGACACATACTAGCTAATGAACGAAGCAGAATGTCCCACAATTTATGGAACATCTTGCTTCACATGCTGCCTCCTTTTTTGAGCACATAGAGACAAAATGTATTGTAAGTTCGGAGTGCACCTAAGAGGGGGGTGAATTAGGACTTTGAAAATTTATCCTGTTTTAGAATACTTGTTCTTATTTTTCTGGTTTAGTGCAAAATTTTATAGATGTGTTTCTTTATTTTCTGGTTTATGATTTGTGATGAAAGCTGTAAATGTGAAAAATTAAAGAACACAAGGATGTATCCTGGTACCCCTCAGAGTTTGAGAGTAATCCAGTCCCCTTTCAACTCAAAAGGGATTTCATTATTGTTATATTTCTAGACAAGACAACCTAGTCTTTCTATACAAGACTCTAACCAATAAAACCACCAAGAAGAATCCTCTTGGATCAACCAAGTTAAAATGAGAACAATCCTCTCACTTTCAACCTCTTGCTTCCAACAATCCTGAACAATAAGGAATACAAAACCAAGTAATCTTAATTCCAACCATCCTAGAAAATAAGATATGAATACAACAAGAGTTTTTAAGAATATGAAATTTGTAGAATATAAATCCTATGAAGGACTTATTCTCTTTAAATATGAAACTTAATAACACAATACTCTCTTAAGTGCTCAAAATACTTTATGAATATGATATAATAAATATGACTCAAAAGTATCACTTGATGAAAATTATGTTTAAAAAAATATGCAGAGACTTTTTGATAATTTTGAAAGAGGTAACTGTAAAATAAAATTTGAATTCAATTTATTGAGAGAAAATAACTATTCATAAATCGTGGCAATAGTTGATAAAAATTACTGAAAAAGAAACCATTTAAATTTACATGTTGTTATGAAATGGTTTGGTGAAAAGGTATTTACGTTACAACATTTTCCAATATAACTCAGGTGTAATAGATTGCATAAAAGTGCAATCTATTGCATGGAACAAAAACACATTACGCTTTTAAAAAAACACTATTGCAGTCGATTGCATGTCCCGTGCATCCTATTGCATTAGTTCATATGCGTTTTTATAAAAGACCATTCAATCGATTGAAATGCTTGGATTTGTCATTTTGCGATATGGCATGGCTAAATCATTTTGATACAATTGATTGCACAATCGATTGCAAGCTTTTTAAAATCGTTTTCAAGACAATTCAATTGATTGTAAGGAAATTGCATCACAATGCATTCTGAAACATTTTTAAAATATTTTTAATCAAAATTTCATACACAAGAATTAAACCCAAGATCTTTTAATTACTTAACACAAGTCTTTCAACCAATTAAGCTAATTCACCATTTATTGAAAGTGTGCATAAGATATATGTAATGACAAACAAATATTTTACATCACTTTTAAAAACATTTGATATTAATTTTACCAAGGTTTATATGAAATTTATAAATGCATGATCATTGAGCACTATTAGATCGTATATGATAAAGAGTTTCATATACCTTGAAACTTGATCATAAAACTTGAACAAATTCATGCATATTTTTCCTTTATTTTTGATATATGTCCATGTTCTTGAGAGATTTAAAGTTGTCTTCATCAAAACAAAATGTTGGAGACGCTTGACTTCACAATATCCCCCTTTTTGATTATGACAACCAATGAAAGTTGATATGCTTGAATCTTTTAGAACAAATGAGAATCTCTTATGTGAATGATCCCCCTACCTTTGATAACTCCTCCTTGATCAAAGCTCTCCCTTTATTTAGAGAATTTTATATCTTTTGGGCTGCAATTGTTAGAGGCAAGCATACACATACACATATATATCTTCTCCCCCTTTGTCATTAGCAAAAAAAATGGGAAAAGTCTTATAATACATACATAAATTATTGAAAGTAAAAAAAATTTATACCAATAAGTTTCACCTCAAGAGTGACTTCATAAATCATTCATGTTTTAAGAACATGATGTTGAAGTCTTTGTCACAAAGTTGTATTTTTTCTTAGAAGATTTTGCTTTAGTGAATGTGAAAGTTAGTGCTCCAACTTTTCCAATGCCAAGAATTCTTCCTTTATGGTATTCCCCATACGTCAAATAATCCTCGGACATAGAATTAGATTTGAAAGTTAGTTTATGTCTCTCATCAAATGCTTAGAGCCACCACTTATCAAAATATTATGGATTTAAAGTTGTCCTCAAGAAAACCTACAAAACTGATTAAGTTTGATTTGTTACCCAATATGGTTTGGGTCCATGATAGTTAGTTCCTTTCTTAACCGACACATAATGTCCACTTTTCACACTAAAATTTCTAACATAGCAAGATTTAGGTGTATGGCCATTTATACCATAACAAAAACATGTAGGAACATAATTACTTCTATATCTAGGAACATAAGATTTTTTTTTTGAAAAACTTTTCCTTTTAGGATAATGATGAACAACCTTTGGTTTTTTTACTTTCTCTTTGAATAATTGATCACTAGCTTTAACAAAGATATTTTTGTTGGAACTTGGTTTAGAAAATTTTGAATAACCAAGCCCATTTTTATCATTAGAATACCTTTGTTAGCTAAGCATTTTCCAATCAAACTTATCCCTTTTCACACCTTTCAAGGACTCTTTTTAATTGAAAAATTTGTAAATAAAGTGAATCACAATTATTGCATACAAAATTCTAATTTTGTTCATTAATAATCTTTTTTTTTATCCTTGGAATCATTTTCCAATGTCTCAACTTTTTCTTCTAAAGATGAAATATGTTTCTTTTGAGATAAAATAGTTTTGTACATAATTTTGCATTTATTTAAGAGTTCATCTATTGTATCTTGTGCATCATTATCATAAAGAGAAAATTCATTACTAACCTCATTAATTTCATCATCTGAATGATGTGAAGCCATTAATGCAAGATTAACACATTGATTGCTTTCCGAATTGAAAGAAGATGAACCTTTCTCATTCTATATATATATATATATATATATATATATATATATATATATATATATATATATATATATATATATATATATATATATATATATATATATATATATATTCTCTCTTTGACTTATTATTTTTATTGCTCTTTAAATATTTCTTCTTATTTTCAAGTGTAGCACATTCACTTTTAACATGTCCATTTTCTCCATATTTAAAGCATGTAATATTCCTTGTTGGTGTTTCCCTTCTTTCTTTCTTTTCGTAGAACCTTTTCAATCTTCTTGATAAGATCATCATGTTCACTACTAGTGGATTCATCCTCTTTATTACTATCACCATTTTTTATCCTTGTCTTTAAATCAATTTATTTTGAATCTTTTACTTGGATTTCATGCTTTTCAAGTCTTGCAAGTTGAGTCTCATATTCTTGAAGTTTTTCGAACAAAGTGGCGGAAGTCATTGCAGATAGATTCTTCTTCTTGGTTATTGTCGTCATGTTTGGTTGTAATTCTATAGATAAATATCTAAGAACTTTAAGACTAAGTTCATCATTAATTAAATTCTTACCAAGTGCTTTCAAATGACTTGTCAAATTCACAAATATTTTCTACAAGTCGGGGATTGATTCATGGGGCTGCATTTGGAATAACTCATACTCTTGACTCAAGGTATTCAATATAGATCTTTTAACTTCATCAATTCCTTCATGAGTTTATACCAATATATCCCATATTTCATTTATCGTTGTGCATGCCGAAATACGAAAGAATTCATCCATACTAAGTGCACCTTGAAGAAGATTGATTGCCTTTTTGTCATAGAGAACTTTTTTATTATCATCATCATCCCACGAACCTTTAGGCTTTGTTATTCCAACACCATTAAAAAAACTTGTAGGAACAAAGAGGCCATTTTGGATAATATCCCATATTTCTTCTCCTTGTGCTTCTAAGTGAGCCTTCATGCAAATTTTCCAGAAATCGAAATACTCACCACAAAACAATGGAGGCTTGTTATTGCTACCACCATATTTGAAAACCAGATTTGCATTTGCAGAAGCCATTCTGGATCTTTAGGATCATGTTTCCTATAACCTTCTCTGATTCCAATTATAAGTTCGGAGTGCCCCTAGTACGGGGTGAATTAGGACTTTGAACATTTATCCGATTTTAGAATACTTGTTCTTTTTTTTATGGTTTGGTGCAAAATTCTATAGATGTGTTTCTTTATTTTATGGTTTATGATTTATGACGAAAGCAGTAAATGTGGAAAATTAAAGAACATAAGGATGTATCTTGGTTTCCCTCACAGTCCGCGAGTACTCCAGTCCCCTTTCAACACGAAAGAAATTTCATTATTGCTAGATTTCTAGAAAAGACAACCTAGACTTTTTATACAAGACTCTAATCAATAAAAACCACCAAGAATAATCCTCTTGGATCAACCAAGTTAAAATAAGAATAATCCTCTCACTTTCTACCTCTTGCTTCCAACAATCCTGAACAACAAGGAATACAAAACCTAGTAATCTTAATTCCAACAATCCTAGAAAATAAGATATGAATACATTAAGAGTTTTTAAGAATATGAAATTTGTAGGATATAAATCCTATAAAGGACTTCTTCTCTTTCATTATGAAGCTTAATAACACAATACTCTCTTAAGTGCTCAAGATAATTTCTAAATATGATAAGAAAAATATGACTCAAAAGTATCACTTGATGAACATCCTGTATAAAAAAATATGGAGAGTTTTTGATAATTTTATAAGAGATAACAGTAAAATGAAATTTGAATTCAATTTATTGATAGAAAATACTCTTCATAAATCATGGAAATGGTTGATAAAAATTTATTGAAAAAGAATCCATTTAAATTTAAATGTTCCCATGAAATGGTTTGGTGAAAAGGTATTTACATTACAACATTTTTCAAAATAACTCAAGTGCAATAGATTGCATCAAAATTGCAATCTATTACATGGAACAAAAACATGTTACGCTTCTTAAAAAACACTATTGTAACCGATTTCATGTCACATGCATCCTATTGCATTAGTTCATATGTGTTTTTATAAAATTTATTGCACAATCGATTGCAAGCTTTTTAAAATTGTTTTCAAGACCATTTAATCGATTATAAGGAAATTGCATCACAATGCATGCTAAAACATTTTGAAAATATTTTTAATAAAAATAACATACACAAGAATTGAACCCAAGACCTTTTAATTCCTTAACACATGTCTTTCAACAAATTAAGCTAATTCACCATTTATTGAAAGTATGCATAAGATATATGTAATGACAAACAAATATTTTCCATCAATTGCAAAAACATTTGAAATTAATTTTACCATGGTTTATATGAAATTTATAAATGCATGATCAGAGTACTATTAGATTGTATATGATAAAAAGTTTCATATACCTGGAAACTTGTGTAAGAACAAGAAGTGTTTCCTACATCTGGCCTTCAGATTTTGATGATAACTTCACATGTTATCTTAGAGAACAATTGTATACAATAATGATTTTGTCTAGTGTGTAGCTGCTGCTATAATTTTCTGACTATAGTACGAGGTGTGTGACATCATTAGATTCTGAACATACACTCTAGAAGAAAACATGTGGTTACATGTTTCGGTAAAGTCAAGGTTCTGAACTGATCTTCTGTAACGTGTCTTAGGAACGTTAGTATAAGAAGTTTTTATCGTGGTTTTATGGTTTAGCTTTGGAGGCCTTCTAAAGCTTTACTCCGGTGTTACAAGTTCTGCTGAACAAGTTCTAATGATTTGAAGAAAGGGAAGTTCTTACAATCAAGTGTTAAAGACTCTGAAGACAAGGTTCTATGTGACAAGTTCTGAAGACTCCAAGACTTAGGTTATAAGGCTCAAGAAAGATTCTTCTACAACAAGCTTCAACGCTCAACATTAAAATATTTGAATCCTCTGAAGATCAAGAAGAAAAGTTTAAAATGGTTAACGTGTGATAGTGTACAAAAGGTACTAAAGTGATTGTGACCTCTAGTCTTCTAGAATGGCACAAGGATAATTCTTTTGTACTTGGAAGTGACTACTCTCATTATAACGGTTGAGAACAAACAACTAGATTTTTGATTTACCTTTCTACCCTTTCAACAGATCTCTTTTACAAGCTATACAAGGAAGTCTAGGAAGCTGAAGAAAAGTAACAAAATGTAAAATGTCTCATGTTTGTTAATGAATAGCAATGGATATGGCACATACTTTTAGGTCTTGTTAGCTTGAGAAGAATTTCTCAGCTAAACAAGCTTGACCTCGTCAGAGGCCTACCAAAACTTAAGTATACTTCAGATGCTCTTTGTGAAGCATGTCAGAAAGGAAAGTTTTCAAAAACCTCTTTCAAAGCAGAAAATGTTGTTTCCACCTCCAGACCATTGGAAATTCTTCACATTGATTTGTTTGGGCCAGTTAAAACTGCTTCAATCAATAGAAAGAAGTATGGATTATTCATTATAGATTACTACATCAAATAGACACGGGTAAAGTTTCTCAAACACAAGGATGAGTCACACTCTCTTTTCACTATATTTTGTACTCAAGTACAAAATGAGATGAATCTCAAAATTGTCAAGGTTAGAAGTGATCATGGTGTAGAGTTTGAAAAAAAAATACTTTGAAAAGATATTTGGTTAAAATGACATTTATCACGATTTGTCCTGTCCAAGAACTCCACATCAAAATGAAGTTGCTGAAAGGAAGAATAAGACTTTGCAAGAAATGTCTAGGACCATGATGAATGAAACCTACATGGAAAAGTACTTTTAGGCAGAAGTTGTAAACATAATTTCTTATATTCAAAATAGAGTCTCCATTGGACCTATTCTTGGAATGAGTCCCTATGAATTGTGGAAGAGCAAGAAACCCAACCTTTCTTATTTTTCATCAGTTTGGATGCTCTTGTTTTATTCTGAACACTAAAGAAATTTAAACAAGTTTGATTCAAAAGCTCATAGTTGTATCATGTTATGATACATTTAATTCTCAAAAGGCTACATGATATATAACAATGAAATACTCATTTTTGAGGAACCAAATTATGTTATATTTGATGATAAGATTGAATTTGAAAAGTCAAAGCTAGTTAATAAGCTTGTATATGTGAAAATCACCTACTCGGAATTTGAAGGAACTGTTGTTGAAGTCCAAGAAGTGAAAGAACAAGAAAATGATCAACCATAAGTCTTTAATGTGCAGACACCTCAAATAATACTAAGACAAAATCTATCGCATTCTGAGGAACAGATTCTAGGAGATAAGACAGAACCTTTTCGAACTAGATCTCACTTCAAGCCTCCTGAAGAAATGCATCTAAGTCTAGTTTCGATGAAAGAACTTGTCTCTACCGATGAAGCTCTTCTTGATCAATCCTGGATTCAAGCCATAGAAGAAGAACTCAGGTAATTATTAATCAATGATGTTTGAGATCTAGTACAAAGACCCAAAGAAACTTGTGTGATTGGAACCAAATGGGTTTTTCGGAACAAGCTAAATGAAAAAGGTGAAGTGATAAAAAACAAGGCTCGACTGGTTGCACAAGGATATAGTCAACAAAAAATAATAGACTATACTGAAACCTTTACAATAGTCGCCAGGTTAGAATCTATTCATCTTTTAATTTCATTTTCTATTAATCACAATATCATCTAATATCATATGGATGTTAAAAGCGCATTTTTGAATGGTTACATAACTGAGAAAGTTTATGTGCATCAATCTCCTGGTTTTGAAGACAATAAAAATCCTGATTTTGTTTTCAAACTTAAGAAATCCATGTATGGTCTAAAACAAGCTCCAAGGGCTTGGTATGAGTGACTTAGCACTTATCTTTTAGAAAATGACTTCAACAGATGGAAGGTTGACATTACTTTGTTCTGTAAAACTTTCAAAAATTATATCCTGGTAGTTCAAATATATGTTGATGATATTATATTTGGTTCTTCTAATTCTATCATGTGCAAGAATTTTTCGAAGTCTATGTAGGATGAGTTTGAAATGAGCTTAATGGGAGAACTTACGTTCTTTCTGGGAGTCCAAATCAATAAAGGAACGGATCAAACCTTCATTCACAAGAGCAAATATGTCAAAGAACTTATGAAGAAGTTTGACTTATCTAAATGCATGACAACAAAGACTCCTATGCCTCCTACTTGTGTTCTAAATCAGGACAAGGTAAGTAGCAAAGTTAATCAGAAGCTATACTAAGGCATGATAGATTCTTTACTTTATCTGACTGCCTCTAGGCCTAATATATTATTTAGTGTATGTCTATGTGCTAGATTTCAATCATATCCAAGAGAATTTAACTTAACTACTGTAAAGAGAATCTTTAGATACCTGAAAAACACTGCTAACCTTGGTCTATGTTATAGAAAATCAGAAGAATACAAGTTAGTAGGGTATTGTGACGTTGACTATGCCGGTGATTGGCTTGAAAGGAAGAGTACCTCTGGAAATTGTCAATTTCTAGGAGAAAATCTCATATCATGGTCCAGCAAGAGACACTCAACAATTGCTCTCTCAACTATTGGAGCCGAATATATCTCTGCAGAAAATTGCAGCACTCAAATTCTCTGGATGAAGAGTCAGTTAGAAGATTATCATTTACATGAAAATAATATTCCTATATTCTGTGATAATAATTCTGTCATTTGTTTATCTAAGAATCATATCCTACATTCTAGGACTAAACATATTGAAATTAAACATCATTTCATCATAGATTGTGTCTAGAAGGGTGTCCGTTCTTTAAAATTTGTGGACACTAAAAATCAGTGGGCTGACATCTTTACAAATCCCCTAGTTGAAGATAGACTTATTTTCATTCTAAGAAATCTAAACATGGTTTCATGTCCAGAATCAAATAGGTGTTGTTTCAAACTGATGAAGCACTAAATGTAATATATACTTCTAAGATTTACTGTGTAGGATTCTGAAACATGTGACTTTTGATCAAGTGATGTCTTCATGAATCAGTTGTACTCATGAATCATATATTCCTCAAATAGATAATTTATGTGAATACTGAAGAACCTACTTTATCAAACAATTTACTAAAAGTAAAGGGATTTTTGCTTTGATAAAAGACTGTTGTCACTCTGAATCACCTTGAAATTTTTTTGTGACATCTTGAGGGTGATGATATTCTTAGGAGTATACAAAAATTTTCATGTTTTACCCTGTATCAGTAATTGTTTGTTCATTTCCTTGCGAGATGTGATTTTTAGCCTATTCCATTTGTCAGGTAAGTCGTGTCTTCCATGTGGCATTTCTTCCGCCTCTCACCCATTTCGTTGTGTCATCCTCATCTCTTAATCCAAAAACCATATTCCATCTTTACTCTATCATGCCTTCAAAAATCTTTCTCTGCCATCATTAAAGATTCACTTCTCTATCCTTTTATCACCTTTTTGATTTCTGACAAAGGGGGAGAAAGTAAAATGATTTTGATGTTGTTTACTCTCAGAATATGAAACTCAAGCATATATAGTACTGTTGCAACTAATCGTTTGTTTGATGTTTTCTATCCAGGAACTCTAAACAAGTTCACTGAGTTTATTCTAAGACAGATTGAAGATGAAGATCCTAATTCTAAGGTTTAAAACCTTATAGATAAAGTCAACTCTGATTTTATGCCTAAGATGTTGTACATCTTGTGAATATATGAATATTCAAACAGATGTAACAAACATAATTAAGAAGTTATAAACTTACTAAAGGTAAGGTAGTCTTTCTTGATATTATAGTGTTCAAAAGTTGTTAACTTTCTGAAAGAATGAAATTCAGACTCAAAGCTCAGAAGTTGTTCTATCCTGAAAGGAAGACAAGTTAACATTCTGATGCATGCTCTCATAATAGAGATGCCACTCAGAATTTGTGCTTTGATACGTGTGCTTTAGCAACGTATGCTCTATTCAAAATTTAAGAACTGTCTGAATTCCTGATATAGTGGAGAATATCATATCAAATGCAGATGCTTGAGAAGTATAGTGTTTTGGTTGTGATATCTGAATCATGGTCTAGAAGCGTTCATCCATAATGCGTGGCATTATTCAATTAGGCTGAAATAAAGTTTTGATTCTTCATCACGTGATGATAGAAACTAGGTTCTGAGATGAAGACCACGTGTTCTAGTCATACTCTGATGAGTTGTTGTATGGAAGTGTTACTTATCTATCCTTGTGTTCTAAATGCTCAAAATTTATTTTGTGAGTCTTGGGCTTAGCGGAGACTCTGAACAAGTTTAAATGAAATTTTGGGGTTAACAAATACAGGGGGAGATGTGAGATTTACTATGAATTTTCGGTTACAGTGATTACCTTGTATAAATTGTTCTATAAAAATACATGGTTTTGTCATCATCAAAAAGTGGGATATTATAAGAACAAGAAGTGTTTCCTACATCTGGCCTTGAGATTTTTATGATAACTTCACATGTTATCTTAAAGAACAATTATATACACTAATGGTTTCATCTAGTGTGTAGCTACTGCTATAATTCTATGACCATGGTACAAGGCATGTGACTTTATCAGGTTCTGAACAAACACTCTAGAAGAAAACATATGGTTACATGTTTCAGTAAAGTCAAGGTTTTGAGTTAATCTTCTGCAATGTGTATTAGGAAAGTTAGTACAATAAGTTCTGATCGTGGCTTTGTGGTTTAGCTTTGGAGTCCTTATAAAGATTTACTTATGTGTTACAATTTCTGAAGATTATGAATAACAAGGTTCTACTAAACAAGTTCTAATGATCTGAATAAAAGTAAGTTCTTACAACCAAGTGTTCAAGACTATGAAGACAAGGTTCTATGTGACAAGTTCTGAAGACTCAAAGACTTAGGTTCTAAGGCTCGAGAAAGATTTTTCTACAACAAGCTTCAACGCTCAACATTCAAATATATGAAGCCTCTGTAAATCAAGAAGAAAAGTTCAAAATGGTTAACTTGTGATAGTGCATAAATGGTACATAAAGTGATTATGACCTCTACTCTTCTAGAGTGGCGCTAGGACAATACTTCTGTACTTGACAGTGACCATTATTATTATAACCGTTGAGAACAAACATCTATATTTCCAATTTATCTTTCTACCCTTTCAACGGATCTCTTTTACAAGCTATAAAAGGAAGACTTGGAAGCTGAAGAAAAGTAACAAACTACATTACAATGACAAATCTATCAATTCAAATCAAGCTCAACAAAACTACACCAAAGTGCTCTGCAAACTCTTTAGAGAAATCATATGTGTATATTTTTGTAAATAAGCAGGGAGTTATTGCTCGTATCTTGCAGTAGAACACTTAGGTGTTCTTCATTGTACTGAAAAGTCTGTGTAATCTGCTTACAAGAAGAAAATTTGTAATACACTAAAAGTACTCAGCTGTTGTTGAATGTTACCTTGAGAGACTGGGTGAAGGTCTTAGCTCAAGAAGACTCTTATTATAGCTTGAGTGGATTTACAGTAAGGATCGATGGACTTATTAGGGGTGCCAATAAGGTTGATCAGACTTGTTGTGGGTTATTTTTTAATCAGTTTGGTTAAAGTGGATTAAGTCCTTATTGAAGGTAAAATCATCCTTGTGAGGCTGGATTGGAGTAGCTTAGTTAACAACGAACCAAGATAAAAATCATTATTTTCATTTACTATTTTATGTTCTAAGCGTACTTGGTTTGTGACCATCGAAAAGATTTTATTTGGTGAAACCCAATTCGAACCCCCCTTTCTTGTGTTTCTCACACCTTCAATTGGAATTAGAGCTTCAATTTTAGTATTGATAGTTATCAAACACTTAACCCTGTCAGATAAAGTTCCAGACGAGTTTTTTGTTGAAGATACACAATGGTTGAACCCATACCAACAGTAGTTTATCCCACACCAGCTGTTGCTGCATCAGATTCAAACGATAAAGTATATAACGTTAAACATCCCATCTTCGATGGAAAGAAGTTTGAGTACTAGAAAGATAGACTAGAAAGTTTCTTTCTAGGTCATGATATTAATCTTTGGGATATGGTAGTTGATGGCTACATACCTTCCACAGATAATACTAGAAAAGAAATAGCTAGGAGAGCTATGACTGATCAACAAAAGAAAGATTATAAGAATCATTATAAAGCAAGAACCATCTTGCTGAATGCGATTTATTATACTGAGTATGTGAAGATCACAAATAGAGACTCTGCCAAGTTTATATTTGATTCTCTCAAAATGATTCATGAAGGAAATGATCAAGTCAAGGAAACCAAGGAGTTCCATTGATTTGGAAATATGAAGCCTTCAAAATGGAGAATGATGAAACCATTGAAGTAATGTTTTCAAGATTTCAAACCTTGGTTAAAGGAATAATAGTTATGAACAAAGGATATTCAACGGTAGATCACGTGTAGAATATTATCAGAATCTTGCCATCCAAATGGAGGTATATGGTAACCGCACTCAAGCTTACAAAGGATTTAAATAAAACTTCTTTAGAAGAACTGATAAGTTCTTTGAGAAGTCATGAGATTGAGCTTGAATAAGATGAACCACAAAAGAAGATAAAATCTATTGTGCTCAAATCCATCAAGAAATTTGAGAAGTCCAAATTTCTTCAAGCAGAAGAGATAGAAGATTCAAAAGAAGACCTTGATGAAGAAGATGAGTTGTCTCTGCTATCCATAAGGGTTAACCGTCTCTAGAAGAAAAGTCAAAACAACAAGTTCAAAAGCTCAAGAAGGACTGGAGTTCAATTTGAATCAACTCATGTCAAAGAAAGTATAGTGGTATTGGAGGCACTTGTTATGAGTTCAATGAACCGGGACACTAGAAACTGGAATTCCCTAAGATTCTGAAGAACATCATAAAGAGGAGAAATCTTAAAGGAAAAATGCAACTGGAAACAAAGGATGACGCAGACTCAGAAGTATAACATGCTTATGTAGTACTGATGGCTCATACAGGAACATTCAATGAAGAAATCTGTTCATAGGATAAAGCTGATTCAGAGGAAGAAATACATGTATGCAAAGAGACATCTTTAGTTGCATAACTAAAACATCAATCTTGGCATTTGGACTTTGGTTGATCACGACACATGACGGGAAGGAGGCACATGTTCATAAGTTTGGATCTTAAGCATGGAGGCATCATAGGATTTGGAGGAGATCAGAAAAGAAGAATCATAGGCTTAGGTGCAGTAGGTAATGGCTCTCTTCCCTCTATTACTTATGTTTTATTTGTGGAAGGATTAAAATATAATCTTTTATCTTTAAGTCAATTAAATGATAATGGGTATGATATAATATTTAATTAAGATTCTTGTAAAGTCGTTAGTAAAAAAGATGGCTTTGTGCTTTTCAATGGAAAGAGAAGAAATAACATCTATAAGATCATACTTTCTAACCTTAAAGAAAAAAATGTAAAATGTCTCGTGTCTGTTAATAAAGAGTATTGGATGTGGCATAGACGTTTAGGTCATGTTATATTGATAAGAATTTATTAACTGAACAAGCTTGACCTCGTCAGAGGCCTACCAAAACTGAAGTATACTTCAGAAGCTCTTTGCGAAGCATGTCAGAAAGGCAAGTTTTCAAAAACATCTTTCAAAGCAAAAAATGTTGTTTCCACCTCCAGACCATTGGAACTTTTTCACATTGATTTGTTTGGGACAGTAAAAATTGCGTCAATAAATGGAAATAAGTATGGATTAGTCATTGTAGATGACTACATCAGATGGACATGGGTAAAGCTTCTCAAACACAAGGATGAGTCACACGCTGTTTTCACTATATTCTGTACTCAAGTACAAAATGAGATGAATCTCAAAATTTTCAAGGTTAAAAGTGATCATGGTGGAGAGTTTGAAAACAAATACTTTAAAAATCTATTTTATGAAAATGGCATTTCCCATTATTTCTCCTGGCCAAGAATTCCACAGCAAAATGGAGTTGTTGAAAGGAAGAATATGACTTTGCAAGAAATGGCTAGGACCATGGTCAATGAAACCAACATGGAAAAGTACTTCTGGGCAAAAGCTATAAATAGTGTATTATATTCAGAATAAAGTCTCCATTAGAACTATTATTGGAATGACTCCCTATGAATTATGGAAGAACAAGAAACCCAACATTTCTTTTTTTTTTATCCGTTTAGATGCTTTTGTTTTATTCCAAACACTAAAGAAATTCTAAAAAAGCTTGATTCAAAAGCACATTTTTGAATGGTTACATAACTGAGGAATTTTATGTGCATCAACCTCCTGGTTTTGAAGATAATAAAAATCTTGATTTTTTTTTCAAACTCAAGAAATCATATGTGTATAGTTTTGTAAATAAGCAAGGAGTTATTGCTCGTATCTTTCCGTAGAACACTTATGTGTTCTTGATTGTACTTAAAAGTCTCTGTAATCTGCTTACAAGAAGTAAATATGTAATACACTAAAAGTACTCAATTGTTGTTGAATGTTACCTTAAGAGAATGAGTGAAGGTATTAGCTCAAGAAGACTCCTGTTGTGGCTTGAGTGGATTTACAGTAAGGATCGACAGAATTATTAGGGGTGCCAGTAAGGTTGATCAAACTTGTTATGGGTTGTTTTGTAGTCAGTTTGATTATAGTGGATTAAGTCCTTGTTGAAGGTGAATCATCTTTGCGAGGGTGGACTGAAGTAGATTAGTTAACAACAAAGGATAAAAATCAATGTGTTTATTTACTATTTTATGTTCTAAGCGTACTTGGTTTGTAACCATCAAAAAGATTTTATTTGGTGAAACCCAATTCAAACTCCCCTTTCTTATGTTTCTCACACATTCAACTTGATCATAAACCTTGAACAAATTCATGCATCTTTTTCCTTCCTTTTTGATATATGTCCATGGCCTTAAGAGATTTAATGTTGTCTTCATCAAAACACAATGTTGGAGACACTTGACTTCATATGTCTCCCTGTTTTTGATGATGAGAACTAATGAAAGTTGAGATGCTTGAATATTTTAGAACCAATTAAAATCTATTATGTGAATGCTCCCCCTATCTTTGATAACTCCCTCTTGTTTTAGAGAATTTTACATCTTTTGGGCTGCAAGACAAGCATACACACACACGCACGCGCACACACACACACACACACACACACACACACACACACACACACACACACACACACACACACACACACACACACACACACACACACATATATATATATATATATATATATATATATATATATATATATATATATATATATATATATATATCTTTTCCCCCTTTGTCATTAGCAAAAAGGATGGGAAAAGTCTTATAACACATACAGAAACTATTGAAAGTAAAAACAATTTATACCAATGAGTTTCACATCAAGAGTGACTTTATAAACCATTCATCTTTTGAGAACATGATGTTTAAGTCTTTGTCACAAAGTTATATTTTTGCTTATAAGATTTTGCTTTAGTCCTTCAACATAAAGTACATCTTTAATGGATGTGAAAGTTAGTGCTCCAACTTTACCATTGCCAATAATTATTCCTTTAAGGTATTACCCATATGTGAAATAATCCTTGGACATAGAACTAGATTTTAAAGTTAGTTCATGTCTCTCACCAAATGCTTGGAGCCACCATTTATCAAAACATCATAGATTTAAAGTGGTCCTCAAGAAAACCTACAAAATAGATTATGTTTGATTTGACACCCAATGTGCTTTGGATCCATCATAGTTAGTTCCTTTCTTGACCTACACATAATGTCCACTTGCCACACTAACATTTCTAACATATAAAGCATTAGGTGTATGACCATTTATACCATAATAAAAGCATGTAGGAACAAAATTACTTCTATAACTAGGAACATAAGATTTCTTTTTATCAAATATTTTCCTTTTAGGATCTTTTCCTTTGTCATTTTATATTGCTGATGTAATTTTATTTGTAATCTTCCAATTCAACCCTCTAATAAATACTCTTACTTTGTTATTTTCTCACTTAATATTAATGTTAATTTGAATACACCAATAAATGATAAGGATAATTTGGTAAAGTTATTATTCTCTCTCTTTCATTTATTACGATTTCTTAATCTTTGTGAAAGTGTCAACTATGGCAATTCTTTTGGGACAGGTGGAGTAGTATTTATTTGAGGTTACAGTTGAAAGGTTAAAAATAAAATTATATTGGTAATCTGTAACATCCCTAATTTTTCATTATGAGAATGTACATATATTTATATATAGAATTGTTAAGAGAATAAGTGTATTAGTTAGAATAAAAAAGGAATGGTTAGAATGTAACTACATGGCGCAATGGTAAATATCACTTAGTTAAAGGGCATTTTGGACCTTAAACAAGTTGCATGTGGTCTTAAGGTCTTATTTGGTGGATAGACTTTCCAAATCAGATTTGTGTGTGAGAAAGAGGGAATAAAGACTTGGAAGCAAGAGAAAGAAAGAATAACTCATGTTCATCATTGTCATTTTTGACTCCATGGACAACTGTCAACCCTACGTTTTCCCAACAAAATTCCCTATGTTTTGCGTATAAAATTTTCATTCTGGATGTTTGTGATCATGGAGAAAAACGAGTTTAAAGATGATGATTTCTTGTTGGAAATGGACATAAGAGGGCTACGAGTTTGATGATGTTAGAGGTGAAGTTTTGACAAAGAAGGGAGTCCAATGGCAGCATGAACATCACTTTAATCTCCATTTATGCAAGGTTAGTCTTATAGGTAGAGACTTCAGGAAATTTGGGGATTATGTGGGATAAGGGTATGAGTGATAAGTGTGTCATAATCCTTGATCTTGCATGAATATGACTCCATTCCATCAATATCATGTACATGCATTGTTATTTTGAGTTGTATCTTGATAAATATTGATTGCATGTGGAGATTTTGAGGTTTAGAACCTAAAATTGTGTTGCTTCCATTTTTGTTATTTTCTGTGTGCAGTGAAGTTCGCTTAGCAAACTCTGTGTTTTCTTAGCGACAGTCTAGGAATGGTAAGAAACTATGTGTCGCAAAGTTTGCTTAGCGGACTATAGTTCGCTTAGAGAAGTAGCCTTCGCTGCAGAGTTCACATATTACCGGTCAGGGGCTGAAGGAAAAGAAATAAATAATTATTCGTTGGAACTTCACTTAGCGAATCAGGGATTCACTGGGATTTCACATAGCGAACATTGTAATCCAGAGCATGGTAACGCTACTGAATTCATTCAGTGGAGCTTCGCTTAGCGATTCGAGAGCTCGCTATAGGTTCATTTAGCAAACATGCCTGATGAAAATTTAATGATCAATCCTTTTGAGTGCAGTTCCATTCTATTGTATGAACCATACGCTTCCGTAATCTTTCGTGAAACATGGAATTGCATGAGTTATAGCACATGATGTTGTGTATGTTCACTTAATTATTCAATTGTTGTTTATCTATGATTAATACATGTATATGTTTAAAATGTATTATGTGATAAACAAATTGTATGGACAATTATGGTTTCCCATCGTTCCAATTGAACATTCGGATATGTGGTTTGTGTGGCTTGATATGATTGTGCTTTATATGTGCTTGAAATGAAGTATTGACAAGGCACACCTGGACATGGAGTCTAATATAAGACAATCATGTGTGCTCTATGTATGTGATTGTGTTTTGTTATACGCTTGAAACGAAGTACTGACAGGGAAGACCTGGACATGATGTCCAGTTTAGGCCAATCCTATGTACTTCAAAACATAGTAATGACAGGGCAAACCTAGACATGGAATCCAATTTAGGCCAATCATGTATGCTCTGTGTGTGTGATTTATGCTTGAATCGAAAAGGGCATTTCTACAATAGATAAACATCGGCATTCTTGGTAAGTCATACACACCTGAGCTACCATTATGATGCGCGAGCGAGTCTGAAAGGGCTTTTCCACAACATGTAAACATTGGTATTCTTGGTATGGCGAGGGCGTGATTCCATGTAAGCTACATCACGTCAGAAAAATCCCCTCTACTGATTCCAAGTAGGCTACATCACTAGGCTTTTTCCCAGTGGGCTTGTGTAGTCATTACAGTGTTTTTAACCATGGTAGATGTATTCCCTCAAACGTATGTATGGATGATTGATGGGGATGTGACACCACTTGGGATTGGTCGTAGCATATAAACTCATCACAAATGGAATTCTATGTAGGAATGATTCGATTCATCTAGCGGTGTGTCGGTGCAAGTCTTTTGACGTGTAGGCACAAGAGATAACCCATTGAGAGTGTGAAATGTGTAGCCTAAAGAGAAAGGTAGAACTTATTTCTGGACTCCTCGTACACGGGTACGGGTCTGCATATTTGTTTGTGTTTGGTTGTGTGCCTGATTTGTTGTTACCTCATTGGTTAGTTATGAGACTTCCAATGGTGGTGTACCTTTGTTGTGTACTTGCACCCGACCGTGAGAAAAACTCAGATTCACGGTGAGTGTGTTTTGATGCATGCACCCTGTAGAACGAGCGAGCCCTTAAGATAGGGAGGCTCTTTGAGATTTAGTAATCTAAACCCAATCCTCTTATTATTTTTCTAGAACATTTATAAGTAGTAGAATTGCTAGATGGTCAATATTGAAGACTGCGGGCGAGCATATGGCAGGAAGACCTCATCATATTTTATCTTTATATCGTGCATTAATGAAGACAAGTTGATTGTATATATTCTAATTTTTGAGTTGTGTTGTATAAGTTTTTAGTTTTTTGTCTTTTCCAGCTTTTGTATGTTTCTATGTACCATTTATAACATCATTGCATATTATTCTAGATATATATGTACGCGGTGTTACATAATCTAAATGAAAAATATTTTGGGAAATAATTTTTCTAATTGCGACAATTATTTTAGGACAGAGGGATTAACATATCTTTGAATATTTTCTCAATTTATAAATATTAAGAGTGCCAAGTTTACCGACCATGATTCGATAGAAGATCAAAGATCATATTCAACAGATAAGATGAAATCTTGAATTTGTAATTTCACTCAAGTGCACTGGAGTATATCTATGTGCGTCACCTCCTTACCCTAATTTTATAAATGTACATGAAAGTATTTGCAAAAGCAACTTTTCATATGAGCAAGAAGTAATAATTTTGAATTCTCAATGCCAACAACCCCCACTCATCCTCTACAATGAAGTTATCTCTTCTCGAGGGCACATTCCCATGTAAAAATTCTCATGCAAGAAAAATCTCAGATTGATGTCACTGATTTCTACTTCAATATTCCTCTCTTCAAAGCTGATAGCAAGGACTTATGGACAATTCTTCCTGTCTAACCAAAGGCTCTGGAAGACCTGCCCGATTCAAAGGCTCAACTCATCAAATAACACTTCACTCACTAACGTACAAGTGAACCTTCATCTTTGGACATCACATATGAGCATGACACCCTATATCATACCAAATTTTGATCAAATTTAACACTTATCTCCACTCTATATCGAATAAACATAGAACAATTATAATTGCCTTATATATATATATATATATATATATATATATATATATATATATATATATATATATATATATATATATATATATATATATATATATATATATATATATATAAGTGTGGCCATGAATCAGGTTCCACTTATACTTCTGACACTTTCACCTTTCTCGGATATGATTTGAGCATTAGAGTATTAACCTTACAAATACTCCCTCTAATCGTCACATAATATAACGATTGTATCGAAAATTTAGCCACCGTGATCATCTTCTATCACGAAAATTGGCTTGATGCTTTCTCAATTGGATTCCATAATAAATATAATAATGTCAGTAATTACAGGTGAGTATAATGACTAATACTCATAACGACTAATACTCATAATGACTAATACTATATTCTAGGAAGGAAAATTATTCACAATAAAGGAAAAGATTAATTCTTGATTAACACCCTCCATAAAATTAATATTGCTGGTCAAAGAGCAACAATTTGCTAACAAGGAACTAATGCAATGAGCATGGGACTGTCTTGGTAAGAATATTTACGACATGTAATTGAGTACTGACATGCAGAAGTGATATCAGTTCATCATCTTAAGCATCGGTGATTGAATAAGAAACGACTTCTATACGCCCGACATGTTCATAAAAATAGGATTTGCAACAATTTGAATGGCCCTTCTTTTGTCACCATAAAGTAAAGTTGACTATGTTTGGGAAAATCCAAGTTCTCCCAAAAGACCATGAAGCCAAAGCATTTATGAACAAGCCGCAAAAATGGCATTATACTTAGATTCAATAGAAGATTTAAAAACTCTTGTCTACTTCTTACTTATCTAAGAGATCAATGAAGAACCAAGAAACATGCATCAACTAGTGGTAAATTGATGAGTATCATGACACTCTCCTCAATCAGCATCACTATAAGCACTCAATTAAAGATAAATTCCAATGGTAAAGAATAATTTGGGGTGAGAGGTTCCCTTCAAGTAGTAAATTATATGAAAAATTGAAACCAAGTGAAGATGGAGAAAAAATGTATGAATTGACTTACTTATTGAACAACAAAAGATATGTCACGACCAGTAATAGTCGAGTAATTAAGGATACCCATAAGTTGTCGATACAATAAGGTATCAGAAAAAAGTTCACCATCATCACAATGATATTTAACATTAACCTCAAGAGAAGTATCTACTAGATTAGCTGATTAGAAACTAGCCATATAAATCAAATATGTAGCATAGTTGTGTTGATGGAGATAGATGCCCTTAGATGTAGAATGAACCTCAAGACTAAGAAAACAATCTAGTTTACCATGATATTTCATATGAAATGAAGCATGTAACTCCTGTTTAAGTCTTTGAGTGTAAGCAAGATCAGAACCAATAATAACTATATCATCAACATACAAAAGAAGTAAAACAATCCTCGTAGATGTGATATGAATAAATAGAGAGAAATCATGTTGAATTTGAATTATGGGTGCTTGTTTCAAATCACATAAGGAGCATTTAAACTTGCAAACACCTTTGGAATAAGAGAACAAGCCTTAAGGAGATGTCATATAAATATCTTCAGGCAAGTCACCATAAAGAAAAGGATTCTTCACATCCATTTTATGAAGAGACCATCCATTAGAAAGAACTATAAATATTATAATGCGAACAATTGTCATTTAACATTGAAAATCAGTGCAAATGTCTCATCCTAGTCAATTCCATATTTTTTCTTGTATTATCAACTTTTTGTGCGTTAAAAAAAGTGTCGGTGCACGTCCAACAAGAGGATTAGTATATATTAAAAAAAATTATTACTTGTAATGCGGCTTCAGAAAATGAGAAAAATTGTTTTTGTGTTTATTTTACCAGTAAGAATTATTCAACTTTAAAGTTTCAATTAAAAAATTATGTCAAAAGAAAGAGATTATAGAGTCACCTAGATATTATTCCCAATGCAATAATAGATAACTAGATTAAGACCCGCACGTTGCACATCTGTAAATTAGCTTGTTCATTATTTATTGAATTTTAAATATATTAAGAGATTAATTAGAAAAAATATGATTAATAAATTTATATTACAAATATTTTTTTGTGAATTATGTCATACCCCAATTTTGCCCTACTAATATTAATGGTTAATTTACTATAACTAGTCTTTTTATTATTATTATTGTTGCTGATATTATATTTATGCTTTACTAACTTGTATTTGTGTAAATTGTTAATTCTAAATTATTGTTAAGAATGGGTGTGTGTTTATTATTTTTAAAGGGGTGTGATCAAAAATCTAAAAAAAAAGAGAGTTCATTATCTCATTCTTATTTGAAGGGAAATTAGGTGTATATCTAGGAAGGTTGACTAAGTTCAACATCTAATTTTCTCATAATTAATATATTATTGTTATCATTTTTGATATTGTTAACAATATTATATATTGTTATTATTATTATCTAACTCTTATTATTATATTATTCAATATTATCCTGATATATTTAGGTTGACCTGGAGTTAACGTTGCATATAATTATTTGATTATTATTTTTATTTATTTATTTGTCATCTTTATCAATTATGAGATAATTTTGACCAAATCAGAATTAGGGTTTTGAACCCTAAAGATGCGCCCTTTTGGATCCCTTTTTCTCTAAGTAAACAGGAGCCCGTGATTTTATTTTTGGATCAAATCTACAAACAAATCAAATTGAATCTGGAATTTTATTTGATTTTTGAATCTCATACACGATAATATGTCCAAGTAAATACAACAAGACCCTAAATCTAATTACAAACTCAATTCAAATCCTAAATTGATTCTAATTGAATCAATCATATAAATCATACAGTTATAACATAAATCACTAACTAATTTCCTAATGCAACCTATAACAGCTAAAATCCTAAGACTATAAAAGGAACCCTAAGCTATTGGATTAAGGACACGAAAAAACCCTTGGAGATTCTTCATTGCTTCTTTTAATCCCTTACACACTACCAAAGCTCTTGATTATTTTGGAAACTTGGGTTTCACGACTGATATCCTAAGTTATTTAGAGCTTAGCCTCCAACTCTGGTACCTATGAAGAGAAAGAAGAGGGATATTAGAAGAGAAGATTAGAAGACCAGAAGAGAAAATTACACAAAGATTCTCGGCATGGATGGTAACCCTTAATACTTAGCTTTTAGGGCTTGAATGATTGGTTGTGATTGGTGTTTTGATTATGTTAATTGTGTGATTTTGGTTTGAATTGGGGTTTTTCTGGGTTTTATTTGGGGTAAGGGTTCATGTATAAGGTTAGGGTTCTAACAGGTTAGGGTTAGCGCTCATACGTGTTGCATTTATGGGTATTGATAAGGGTGAGGGTTCCCTAGGGTTAAGTTAGGGTTCGTAGGTTTTGGTTGAAGATCATGAAGATCTGGGTATGGTTTGGATGAATATATGAAGGATTTTCTGGGTTTAGGTTTCGTTTATGAGTTTTTGTTGAAGATTAGATGAAGATCTGGGTTGGGGTATTGGACCCAAATGGTGGCGAAGGTTGAATATATGAGTTCTCCGGTTGAAGATCAACTGGGAACTGGGTTGCATGGTGTTTTAGATGGTGGCTCAAGGCATCCCAAGGCGGTGTCGCTAGCCAAGGTGATTTGTGATCGCCGCAATTCTAGATAGAAGGAAGAGCCTCTCTCTCTAGAATTAAACAAAAGGGTTTGTGTTATTGGTGAAGGGAGAGGAGGAAAAGAAGAAAATGACCCAAGAGCTCAGGATCTTATTTATATAACCGTTCCCCCTATTGTTGATGTGCACCATGTGGCTCCTGGAGAGCCTCGAGATGGGAAGACCATTGACTGGTCTCATGCGCTCACTTTTCCATGCTCCTTAATCAACATTTAATCTTGTCTCTCCATTCTGATTATCGGTAAATCAGTGCCCTATGACTAGATTTTGAGGGTTGTAGGATTGTATCTAACGCGCCATATTTTGTTGCCACATGATAACGCCAGGCACCCTCCCTAATGATGTCCAAACGAACCCTGAGTTTTTTTGGGCCCTTGTACAAAAGTCCTAGGCTCAAGCGCAACGCTATTCCAATCCATTTTTTTACTTCCCAAGAATAAAAATACACCCCTTGTGCCTTTTGGACTATGATTTGATTTTTGGCTTAAGCCCTTCATATTTACACCCCCTGATTTTATTTATGCACCCCCAACATTAAATTTATTAAATTATTTTGTTGTCTATTTTATTTTATTTCATCTCATATCACATTTTTAACATGTTGCATTAAAATATTTTTTGCATTTTATCATAAAATCATTAATAAATAAATATTGGATTAATATTAAAAATATTTAATATATTTTTAATAATAAGAAGATAATTATTTATTAATTTTTTTCCAAAATACTAACCACATTTTCTATCAATATTCTAATATTTTTATCATTCAAACTTTTTTCCTCAAATTGCATCATGCATTCTAAAATAGCTAACACATCAAACACTAATATTTTTTATTAACTTAATTTCAAATTCAATTTTATTTTCAAAAACAGGATTGTGGAAATATTTTATATTAACTGCGAACTACGTCTATGACCACACTACTTTTAAACCCAGACAAGGTTCGAAGAGAATTCAATATATTCCCACAATTCATAAAAAAACTAACCAAACACATTCGAACAATGAAATTGGACTCTGATTCTTCATAAGGTGATACGTCGACACACGGTTAAAACCAAGGCGAGTTCACAACTAAAAAAATTAAATCCTCTCTCAACATGTATAAATATTGATTACCAAATACCCATTTTACCCTTAAACCTAAAAGCGGAGCCCCTTGAGAACAAGGGAGATGAAGGGTGCCTACCACCTCCCCTTCGTCTAATTGTCTTACGAATTTAGAGTTTCTGTACGAATTAGAGTTATCCGTTAAATCCCTGTCCTTAGGAAAAAAATTAATGGTGGCGACTTTTTATTTTTTGTCGGTTACGACAGCGGGCGACTCTGCTGGGAAACAACCCTAGGATTTAGAGTCTTCCCTATTTTTTAGGTGTAGGGTTTCTTGGGTATTTTCTATTTTTGGTATATTTTATTTCTATAAATGATTATCTATTTATTTTATTTATTCATGTTAATCATTATTATCATGTTTATTTTTTTGATTGGTGGGATTTAAATTCAAAATAATATCAAACCTTAGAAAGAAGGATTGTCTATTGGCCAAGGGGGGTAAACCATCCCACGAGCTTTTGTGACGACTTCGCCTAGAGTCGGTTAAATTCCAAAGAAGGAATATCTTTTAGAGGTCTGGACTCTCTAGGAGGTAGGACTTCAAAATTTGGCTAATAACTCTTTGTATAATCCTAAAACAAAATCTCATGGTGAGACCTTCTACGACCTAAGAGACGAAAGTCTCAGTCTTTAAAGAGGCTCTACTTAAGGGAGGCCCGTGCGCTTTTTCCTCTAGTGTTATACATGATACCCTTAAGAAATCCACCTTATGGGGAGGGTAGAATATTCGTACGACGAAATTAGGAACCTACATACTAAGGATAATTTTCACAAATACTACTACCATGTTACATTACAATGCATACATGCATCATTACATTTCAAATATTCATTGTTTTTTGCATTCATGTTGTCTTATTCACAAGATTTCTAAGAAAAAATAATCAAAGGTTTTTGGCGAGTATCTTAAAAATGAACGCCAACAAGAAATAAACCATCTGAGTTAGCATCGTGATTCCTAATATGCAGAAGACAAAGCTGATTATGGGTAAATTGATTGACAAAGCTATGAAAATGTTTGTTCGACGCTTTGGACATCCTTGAATCGACCAAAGTAATTGTGCAAGAGGAAGTTGTTACTTCCCTAGCTCAGTTCTATGACCCTCCGCTCTGATGTTTCACTTTCTAGAATTTTCAGTTGGCACCTACGTTGGAAGAATTTGATAGGATCTTGAATTTTTCTAGAATCAAGGATGAACCTTACATGGGGATTAGGAATACTGTCAATGTCCGAGATTTGGCTAAGGGATTGGGAATACCCTTTACTGACTTGTTTCTCAATTACAAAAAGGATGGCGGAGTTCAAGGAATTAAAAGACAGTACTTGGAAACTAAAGCTCCCACTTTTGCTAATAAGAAAGAATGGGGGCCTTGTGTATACTATTTGGAACTACTTGTTTTTAGTTTGATTCTCTTTCCACATACTATGGATTACATATATCTTGTGTCTATTAGTGTGTTTTGGGCTATAAAAGTGTTGAATGTTTATTCTACTCATTCTTTACTTGTGAATGTTTATAACGCTCTTCATACCTGTTTTGAAAAAGGAAGAGGTGTGTTGAATTGTTGTATCATTCTCTTATATTCTTGGCTTATCACTCATCTCTACAAAGAAGACTATATGATTAAAAATCTAACCCGAGATCAATGGTCCCAGAAATTGAGGGCTCTCACCACTGATTCAATTTTATGGTACTCAAGGAAGCTAAAGATAGAGGAAATTGTCGTTAACTGCAGAGATTTTCCCAAAGTTCCCTTGATTGAGTATAGATGATGTATTAACTATAATCCAATTTTGGCTCTACACCAACTTGGATATCCTTTGGAGGATAAGCATTATGACGAGCAACTTCGATAGTTAATTCTTCATGACATGGGAAAAAACAACCCTGAATTACTTAATAAGGTCATCCAAGCTTAGAATAGAGTTCATAAGAAAGGATTCAAAAGAAATAATGTTGTGGTGAGAGAACCCTACACTCAATGGGTTTTGGAGAGAGTTCAAATAGTCAAGCTACCCTTTGTTATTGATCCTACTTACACACTAGATGTACCATATCCTCTTCTGATGTCTGTAGAGGAGATAGAAAACTTGAAGAAAGCCCTTGATCAAGCTTAAAAAGAAAAAGAGGGATTAGAGCATAGCCTCCATGTACTTGCTAGAGAGAGAAGAGATTTGCAACAAGAGCTTGAGTCAAAAGATCAATAAATTCAAAGAGACTGTGAAGTGATTAAAAAGGAGTGTCTTAAATGAAAGTGTTCGACCGAAGGACTATTGAGTGCCACTTTCAACTTGGATTCCCATAACCAACGCTTGGATGGTGCTGGTAGAGAAATTGGAAGGCTAAATAGGTGGTATGAAAAAGCCCTACAAGACAAAAAGGAGATGGAGGAGAATTTGAGATCCCAAATCCAAGGGCTATCAGAAGGTTCTCTAGAACAAGAAGAGAAAACCCAGTATCTCACTACAAGACTCCAAGATAGCCAAGAATCGGATGCAGGAGAACGCTTTAAGAGGATGAAGGCAAAAAAACTTCTCGCCCAAAAGACAGACGAGTATGAAGAAGTTTATCAAAAGTTAGAAGGCCTCCAAAAAGACTTCCTCATTCAAAAGGGAACTCTATAAGGAGATGAAGGATGAAAAGATGTATTGGGAAGGACAATATGTGAACATTTTCAATGCGAGGGAAAATAAAAAGGTTATAATCCGAACATTATACAAGGAGTATCTAAGGTATAAAGACAAGCATGCAAAGCTTTCCTTTTTGACGAATAATCTCATTGATGACATCCCTAGAAGTTTGAGAGATGAATAAGCCATGATGGTCCCTCTTCCGAAGGATATTGAAGACTCTCTCAAGCTTTGTAGGGGAATGATTGATGGTTTTAGGGCAGAAATCTGCAAGCGTACTTAGGAGATTTTTGTTTCTCTTTTGTTATTTTCAGTAATTGACTTTTGGTTCAGTATTTGGATTGTATTTCCCTTTTTCAAAGATGGTTATTATTCAATAAATGCACTTTTGTTTCCACATTCAAATTGTGTATTTATTTTGGGATACTCACCAATAAAAAGAAAAACCTAAGAAAAATTATACAAAAAATATATATAAAAAAGGAAATCCAATGTGAATAAGACGTAAAATCTTAGCATATTCATACGCATTCATTCATTCACAAGCATCACATTTAGAAAATTTCATACATAAAACTCATTTTTTAAAAATCATCTCTAGTTAAATCATTGGTAAACAAGCACCACCTTTACGACCTCCATATCAAACCAGAGCTCATCAAAAGAAAGTGATGGGACAGATCAAACACAATCAAGCCGTCTTCCAAGAAGATTTGGACTAAGTGAAGGGTAGTATTGATTCGATGAAAGGAGACATGAGTCAATTTATGCTAGCCTTGAAGAACATCATTGAAAGGCAATATCAGATTCCTAAGGTAGCCTTTGAAGAAGTATCCCAAACAATTGGTGCATCGTGTGATCACCAACCAAGATAAGAACCAAAATTAGGTCCTCTAAAGTCAACTATGGCTTAGAAGGAAGTAAAGTAAGTTAATACTTAAGGCTTTGTCCCACCTCCTATGAAAGTAGGGGCATTTCATACTTTGTAGATTCCAGTCAATAATCCACACAACATGGATAACTAGATATACCTGCAATATGGAGACCATAACTTGGAAGGCATCAACCAGGTACCTCAAAGGGCTTCCCATACTAACACTACTGAAAATCCTATGGCTCTCAATTAGTTTAAAGCTCTTGAATAAAGGTTGAAGGTTGTGGAGGGCTACGATGCTTTCAATGTCGATGCTCATGAAATGGGTCTAGTTCCAGATGTAGTGATCCCTCAAAATTCAAAGTACCTGACTTTGGAAAATATAAGGGGCTCACTTGCCTGAGGAACCATCTACGCATGTATTGTAAGAAAATGCATGCTTATGCTCAAGATCAAAAGCTGATGATCCACTGCTTTCAAGAGAGTTTGAGTGAGGCATCTTTAGATTGGTATATGCAATTGGAGCGAGTCCATTTCCAAACATGGGAAGATCTTGCTAATTCTTTCTTGAGACAATACAAGTATAACTTAAACATGGCTCCTAATCGCATGCAACTCCATAACTTATCTCAAAAGAAAGATGGGTCCTTCAAAGAATATGTGGAACGATGGAGAGAAATGGCCGTCCGAGAACAACCACCATTCCTTGAGAAGGAATTGGTTGATATGTTCATTAGTAGGCTACAAGGCCTATATTATGATAAAATGGTAGGAATCATCTCTTTCAGATTTTCTGATTTGGTGACAATTGGAGAAAGAATTGAAGCAAGTGTGAAAAGTAGCAAGGTACAAGGGGCATCTTCCAGTACTCCTTATAACCCAAAGAAGAATACTCCAAACTTCTCGAACAAGAAGGAAGGAGAAGTTAATGTTATAGCATCGTATCTGAAAGCTCACCAACCACTGGTAATCCCGCGAGAACAATAGCAAAATAGGTTTGAAAGGCCACCGATAAGATTTGATCCTCTCTCCATGCCTCACAGTCCACTACTACAACACTTACTCAAGGCATCTTTGGTAGAGCTGAAGGCACTAGCTCCTCCAATTGGGTCACTCCTACTAAAATATGATGAAAATGCCAAGTGTGAAGATCATGCCAACTCTCCAGGTCACACAATAGAGAAGTGTTGGGCCTTCAGACATAAAGTGAAAGGTTTGTTGGACTCCCAAGAAATCACTTTTGACAAGCCTAATAACAAGAAAAACCCCATGCCCTCGCATGGAGGGCCAACTGTGAATACAATCGAGGTCGTCACTGATTATGGGGAAACTAAACAGGTAAAAACTCCAATAGATCTTCTGAAGGAATGTCTATTTGAATATGGTTTTATATTGAAACATATGTAGCTGCAATTGATGGAAATACAAAGAACTCATTGGTGATTCCTTTCCAAAGGTCGAGTTTTGCCAAGAAAATTCTTGTAATTCCTTGGGGAGAGTCAAGTACGTCAAAAGCACCAGTGACGCTACCACGCTAGACTCTGAAGATACCAATACCTCCGAAGACTACAATGGTGATTAGGGGGGCATCCCTCACTCCTTATGAAAGTGACAAAGTTGTGTCATAGAACTATGATACTAGTGTCTATGTTAATGGTCTAAAATAAGAATGTGAACCATTAACTAGCCAAGAACTTACAATTACAAATATATCAGGGATAGGGGCCATGAACCACATTAGTCAAATATACGGTCCTGAACAACAAAAGAAGGATGATAATGTGGTTAAGGATAAAGGAAAATTTATGGAGGAGACAAGTCAAAAAAAGAGTCTCCAAGTAAGAATTTTACCGACCAAGAGGCGGAAGAATTATTAAAAATAATCAAGAAAAGTGATTATAGGGTGGTGGATCAGTTACACTAAACCCCGACCAAGATTTCAATACTCTCATTGCTCATAAACTTAGAAGCATACTGATACTCTCTAATGAAGATTCTAAGCATTTCCCATGTTACAAAGGAGATTACAGTAAATTAATTTGATAGAGTCGTAGCGAATTTAACATCTGGATCATGCTTATGCTCCAATGACAAGGTGCTACATATCTCTATCCAGATAGGAACAACTAACCTATCCAGGGTGCTCATTGATATGGGTTCTACCCTTAACATGTTACCAAAAACCAGTTTGATGAAGCTAATGCTAGATGGTGTTGTCATAAGGCCAAGTTCTATGATAGTTAAAGCTTTCGATGGTTCTCAAAGTAAAGTGTTTGGAGAAGTGGATCTTCCTATGAAGATCGGCCAGAATACGTTTTACATTACCTTTCAGGTGATGGATACAGAACCAGGATATACATGCTTGCTCGGCCGACCATGGATTCATACGGCAGGGGTTGTTGCCTCAACCTTGCATCAAAAATTGAAGTTCCTTGTTGAAGGAAAGTTGGTTGTGACTGACGGAGATGAGGACATCTTCATAAGCCACTTAGAGTCCTACATATATATTAGTGTGGATGAAGACTGTGTGAAAACACTGTTCCAAGCCCTGGAAGTTGTTTATGTGGTAACCCTACCAGTGGAGAAAATTAAGAAACCGGGAACTATAATGACTTTGTAGAGATATTTAAAAATAGTTATGGAAGATCGTATATCAAAATGTTGGGGTAAACTTGTAGAGATACCTGAGAATAAAGATCATTTTGTTTTGTGCTATGAACTGTAAAAGGCTATTCTGAAAGGCAAGGGGCAGTTTCCTCCAAACTAGGAAACCTTCGTTAGCAAAGGAGTAGAGAATAGTGGGCAACTATCAATGATATCCAACAAGATCAACACCAAAGGAGCATCTAACTTCATCCGTGAATGCGCTCCAGCCAAAGATCTCAAGAATTGGACAATTGTGGAGATTCCAGAAATCTTTTTCTTTTCAAAGTAATTTTTTTGTTTTTAAAAGAACCTATGTCACGCCTGAGGCATAGTAGTAGCTTGTAAATACCATCCATTTTTTTTCAAACATTATTTTCAATTAATAAGAGTTGTGTTTTACATACAATTAAGATCCATGCCTTTATCTTTCATTTCTCTTTTATTTTTTCAAATGGCAATACTTTTCTTCATATGAATTTTTCAAATTCACATTCTAAAATGAACCAAAACATGATAAAATATGCAGATCCACATTTAAACCCACCGATAATTTTACTGATGCTATCCGATATAACTTTGATGCACCAATTAACCAAGCTAAAGAGGAAGATGAAGAAGATCTTGAACTTTCATAAGAATTGTCAAGGGTATTAGAGAAAAAAGTAGATAATATACAACCATACCAAGAATCTATTGAGATCAGCAATCTTGGCACTGAAAAAGATCCAAAAGAGATCAAGATAGGGGCAACCTTGAAGGAAAGCGTCAAATAAAGGCTGGTCAAGTTTTGCATGAGTATGTGGACATATTTTCTTAGTCTTACAGAGATATGCTAGGATTAGATACAAATATCGTAGTGCATAGATTACCTCTCAAAGAAGGTTGTTCTCCAGTTAGATAGAAGCTCAGAAGAACTCCTCCAGACATGTCTGACAAGATTCGAGAAGAGATCCTTAAATAATTTGAATTAGGGTTCCTATCTGTGGTGGATTATCTACCTTGGATAGATAACATCGTGCCAGTTCCCAAGAAGGACGATAAAGTGTGCATGTGTGTAGACTATTGGGATCTAAATAAATCAAGTCCCAAAGACGATTTCTTGGCATAGATGTTTTGGTGGACAATACAACTCAAGCTTCGGTATTTTCTTTCATGGATGGTTTCTCAGGATATACTCATATTAAAATGGCACCCGAGGATATAGAAAAGACTACATTCATGACTCCTTGGGGAAATTTTTTGTTACAAAGTACTTCCATTCGGTCTAAAGAACGCAGGGGAAACTTATCAAAGAGAAATTGTCACATTATTTCATGACATGATCCATAAAGAAGTTGAAGTGTACATGGATGATATGATTTCCAAATCCCATATGGAGGAGGATCACATCGTTCACTTGAAGAAATTATTCGAACATTTACGAAAATTCAAATTGAGGCTGAATCCGAACAAATGTACATTTGGTGTAAAGTTAGGAAAACTTTTGGGTTTTATTGTGAGCCAGCGAGGAATTAAGGTGGACCCCGACAAGGTGAAGGCCATACAAGAAATGTCAGCTCTGAGAATAGAAAAAGAGGTTTGTGGTTTCTTAGGGCGATTGAACTACATCTCAAGGTTCATACCGCACCTAACTGCTACGTGTGAACCTATATTAAAATTACTTTGAAAAAATCAAGCAGTGGAGTGGAATGATGACAGTCAGACAACCTTTGAATCAATAAATCAATATTTACAAGACCCATCAATCTCTATGCCACAGGTTCCTAAAAGATCACTTATCATTTACTTAATAGTTGTAATACGGTGGGAGAACTGGCTTGTTTTGCATTTTATTGCAAATGTTGCAGATAGCAAGAGTCGCCACCAACTTTTCTTTTATCCAATAAGGAAAGGGTGAAAAGAACAGAAAAGACCTCTAAAGATTTTGAGTTCGAGGGGTAGGTTATGAAAATGTAATGTGTTAGCACCTTTTTCATCTGTAGTTATCTACGGGCTCTTAATCGCTTATCTCACTTTGAAAACTTTCTTTTTTGTGAGTGATTGGTTTGAAAATATTTTTAAATTTGAATTTCGTAATGATTCTTGTATCAGTCCTCAAGAATGTGTACAAAGTGTTTCTTTGAAAATATTTGTTTGTGAAAAATGTTTGTGAGAAATGTTTGGTTTTTTGAAGAGTTTGTGAGGAGGAGATTAATAGTATTCTACCCACTCAAGGTCGTTTTTGTACTTTTTCCTTCTCCTTTAAAGGTAGTGCTATCCGTACCATTAGTTGGTAGGTAGCCCTATCTATTGGATGTGAAGGGACATTGAGGGTCGTCGTACGGTCATCGAAGGCAACTTGTAAGGATGCTTTAGTAGTTTCGTAAGGGACTAGATCATTTTTCGAAAGGCAACGTCGAAGGGTCATCGAGGTACTATGATCTTTTATTCGAGGGTCTTTGCTAAATCATCCCCACTTTTGAGGGACATGATCGTTTGTTCCGAAGGCAACGAAGAGAGGTTACCCTAGAGGTGTGAGTGTGAAATTGTGTTAATTTCAGTTATTTAGTCTTGGATTTAGGGTTTTTCTATCGGTTGGTTTTATATTGCCATACAAGCCATAATTACTAAGCAGTAATATAGAAAATATAGTAGCGGAAAATAAAAGTGGAAATATAAACCTGGGCTATTACACAGCTTTGGGGTAGTTACATAATAGAGGTTCGAAAAAGTAAAATCATAGACTATTACATCCCAGAGCAATTACATAATAGGAAAATGCGAAATATATAAAGCTACACTATTACATGGAAAACGAGCGATCTATGCAACTTGATCTAAGAATAAGAGAAAAGGAGAACAAAATAGAAAAACACTATGAAAAAGATTTTTTTTAGTGATTATTTTTATAAAGAAAATAATTTTGATGATAATTAATTAAATAAACCTAAAAAATCTAATTAATTTTAATTAATAAAAAAGTTAATTAATTAAATTATATAAAAAAAAGAGTTAATTAAAAAAACCCTAAGAATCTAATTAATTAATTAGTTAAGAAATAAACCTAAAAAATAATCATGTTTTTTTTAATTAAATAAAAAAATATAAGTAAAAGTAGAAAAAAGAAAATATATAAAGAAAAAGAGATTGGGCCTGAATTTAGAAAAAGGGGGTGTAGAATTGCCATGGAGGTCCAGGCCTAACTAGTGTCAGCGCCTGATCCAGTGTGATGGTTGAAAGGGCCATATCTTGGTTGTGCATCTGGAGGCGTCAGATCTAAAACTGAGGGCTGTGAAACTTGAGGGTGCTCGGTTGATGTACGAGGACACGAAGCATATGACCTGCAAAAATCAGGAAAAATATGAAAACGACCAAAAGTCATGGATCGAACCCATGCCTTGGTATACCAATGATTTAACGCGCACTTTCTTACCACTGGGTGGCTGTTTCATCTAGTACATAAGTGAAAACAAATAATTATATAATAACTTAATTACTGGGTTGGAGAGATGTCGGAGCCCTAGCTCCGGTCATCTTCTCCGACGAACTCTTTTTCATCCCTGCAAAAATAAAGCACATCAGTGATTCAGTGGTACCCTACCCCCTAAATTGCGCCTTGTGATTGCAATAGAACCCTTAGTTTGGGCTAAATCTTGTTGTATTGTGAGATATAACGTGAACAACCTCAAACGGTGCAAACATGACCAAACACGTTTAAGTCATCATGAGGGCCATGCGATGTTCAATCTTGTACATTAACATCTCAGAAGCATATTAATAAGGTTAGTATACCTTGAAATAAAATGAAAATGACAGTATGAATTTTATGAAAAAATGAAGCTGGTGATGCATGCGTACTAGTTATATACCCTTTGGATCATCACAACTGATTCAATCTTACCCTATAGTGCTTCTGGAATTGAATGTGACAAGTATTTGGCCTTGAAAAAGACTGCAAGATATGGTTTCGATTGCCTTAGTTTTGATATTTTTGGAATTTTGGAAAGGTGATCTTGTGCAAAGTCTTTGTGTCTTTCCTGTCTGGAATTATGAGAATATATAGTGATGAATTAGGTCAAACAAGAGTGGGCTTGGACCTTTGTAAGAAAGCCACTCATTTTATCTAATTTATTTTGATTTTTAAATAAATAAAATTAAAAAAAAAATAGAATAAAAATCCAAGGGGTGTATGATTAAATTCAGAGGTTCTCTATGAGGCCTTATGCACGTTTGGACCTTGAAAGATCCGTCCATTAGCCCAAAATTCCAAATTTGCTCACTTTGGGTTTCATGCATTTTCTCAAAATTTCCCAACTTGCATCAATCATAACTCTCTCAATGTTTATCATATGAAGGTGATCTGGCACTTTTTGGAAAGCCTGAGATATCCTTTACAATCTCTATTTTGGTCATTTTTTCATTTGAATATTTATCTTGATGTAAATTGTTTTGACAAAAAGTGTCTTTTTGTTGACTTTTGAAATAACCTATAATGTTTTGGCCCATATCTCTCAAATGAAGCCTTTTTTGGACTTGATCTTAGGGATAAAAAGCTGTAGAGAATTGAATTTCATTCACAATGAGCTTTATTTGAGGAAAATATTATGAAGCATGTGAAAGTTGTGCTTGGTCAAAGTTCAGTTGACTTTTTCTTAAGAAAACCCTAATTCAGTAACTTTTGACTTTTGATGAATATTGAGTTTTCTTGATGAATCATGAGCAAACATTGATCAAATGATGAATATAACTATAAAATATTGATGTTGACCAAAAATCTTGAAGTTTTACTGTATGTTGACCATAGTTGACTTTTTGCTCAATATAGTTAATTTTTAGTCATATGAGCAATTGATTGAGAAAACTTGTGATGAAAGGCTTGAAACTTGACATGAGCATTCCTTGAGACATATGAGGTATCATGAAATCAACTTGAGGCATTATAAGTTTAATTTTCTTTGAGAAGCACAAAACCCTAGTTGTAGATCATTTGTTTGGGAGAGGGTTTATCTGATCCAACCTTGAGCAACTGAAAACCCTAGAAGCATGAGGATATATCTTGAATAAAATGAGAGGGCAAATTTGGGGGTACAACAGCTTCCCCTGTTCAATCTTCTTAAACTTGAAGAGTTAAATTGGAATGTCTGACATTCGTGATCTGAAGGTGGAAGATGATTAAACACTTAAGTGCCCAAAATTTGCACTCGCCGGTGCATGAAGTAACGCTTTTGGTTGATAGTATTGCTTGAATGGGCTTAAATTTTCCATTTGGAGAGTTGACAGAGTGTCATCGGAGATGGGCTTATAGATTCAATCTGAAGTAACTATTGACAGGAGTATCAAGATGAGTCCACGCCTGACTTTGAAGAATGTTATCCAGAAGGAAAATACTTTCCAGAATTCAGTCTCTAGGGGGAATGCTTTTCAGAACAGAGGACCTGAAGGAGAATGCTCGTCAAAATTCATTTTCTGAGGGGGAATACTTGTCAGAATTCTATCTCTGAAGGAAATCATGTGGTCATAGAGATAGTCGCCTCGTCTTGTTTTGGGAGTTGATCTATAATCTTGTTTTTTTTGGTAAACTCGTCCTGTTTCAGGAATTCATACCGCCTGGTCATATAGATAGTTTCCCCGTCTTGTTTTAGGAATTAATCTTTGACCTAGTTTTTATTGGTAAATCCTACCTATTTCGGGAATTCATACTGCCTGATAGTATAGATAGTTGTCCCCTGTTATGTTTTGGGAATTAATCTCTTTCCTGCTTTTTGTTGGTAAACTCATCCTGTTTTGGGAATTCATATTGCGTGGTCGTATAGATAGTTTCCCCGTCCTGTTTCGAGAATTAATCTCTGACCTGTTTGAAAATTGTTGATGACATTCGTCTATTTGTGGACCATCCCGAAGGAAACAAAGTTAGCTTTATGTAATGTCATGATTTATGTAATGCATTGCGTAATGATGTTCTCAAAGTAAATGAGAGTGTTATATGCATTTTGTATGCATTTGTTATGATGTTTTGTAAATGGTGTATGAATATGAGATGTTGTTGACGACAACGGTAGCTTCGTGTAACTTCTTTGGCTAGGGAAAATAAATCCCTGACTGTTGTTAGGGATGAAGAATATGAATCTTCCATCTTGTTTAGAACATCTTCATTGGGGATCCTTCTTTCTATTTGAGGATATTCCACTAGGGACGTTCGACTTCCGCTTGTGGATAGAAGAGTTCAGAAACATTGGTCGTTCATCGTTCTCTTGGAGGATTTAGTTCTTATATACCCTGAATGGGGATAAAAGAGATGGATAACATTCTGAGGTGTTGTCTGACCAAGTTTTAGATATGCACGTCAACTCTTCTGGGGAGGACAAAATTGAATGATATCTGGCCCGAGAAGGGAATCCTGTGGGGGAATTACGATAATCAGAGAAATAACCTCTATTTGGAAAACAAACCTTGTTGGGTAAATAAACCATGCTGGAGAAGAGAATTCTGTCGGGCATTTCACAGTGTTGGAGAAATCAATTCTATTGGAGAACTAAATTCCTGTAAATTGTTTTGAGGACATAATCTCTGATGGATATTGGAATTTCGCAGGCTTCATTGAGGAAATTTCCATTGTGTGCTGGGGAAATGATCAAACTTCCTTATCTGCTAGGGGTCCTATTAGGGAAGATGATCATATCAAGCTATCTCTCGGGGATATGAAGATGAACTGCCGGAAGATGCACCAATTTATGTCTGGAGGCATATTAGACTTGCTGGGGAATATAACTCTGTCGAGGATGAGCTCGTGAAGGTAGCTTTGTGGGGATTTATGGATAACTTGAAACTTTATCCCAATTCCTAGTGTCTTTAGTAAATGCTATTCTGTTTGTATTTATATATTTTTTAACAATAATCATATTCAAATGCATATGTTCATTGAATTTTAGTCATTGGATGTTTTTGCAAACAAAACAGAGAAAGTGAAACAAATTTGAATTTTAAGTATATTTGTATTCAGAGTTTACCTATAAACAGACAGTTTTGTAAAAAGAGATAGAGACCCTAGTAAGATGAAATCATCGTGAAATGAAAAAAAGGTGTACAAAGAAAAACAAAGAAAAACAGCTATGTGGAAATGATCCCATCAAGTTTCAAATCTGTTATTGCCTCTATGTCTTTGAGCATCTCATCCCTTGTTGTCGAAAGAAGTTGAATGGATTGAGCTGTAGCATTTGAACTTGACGTTGATAACAAAGCTTGTTGTAAGTAGTTGATCCAACGGGACATAGTCGTATTCTTTAATCCCTAACTTTTGCTTGGACTGCCCTTTCGGGTTTTTAGTCCACTAGGATACCCTTTTTTGCCCAAGCCGCCTTTTCAAGTTTTCGACTTGCCGTGTGTACAATTTATATATATATATATATATATATATATATATATATATATATATATATATATATATATATATATATATATCCCTAATTTTTCCCGAACCTTTTTAGTTCGCCGGGAATCCCTTATTTTTGCCTAGGCCAGTCAACCTAGCGGGCCTCTTTCATGTGTAGTATTTTTTAACTATGTCCACGTTCACAGGGTGCGGAAAATCTTCATCGTGCATGGTGGTATGTATCATAGTGCCTCCAGATAATATCTTCTTAATCACAAATAGCCCTTCATACGTGAGAGTCCATTTGCTCCTAGGATCACCTTGTGGTAAGATGATGTGATTTAGTACCAAGCCATCAACCTGATACACCTGAGGTTTGATCTTCTTGTTAAAGGCCTTGATCATGCGCTTCTGATAAATCTGACCATGACAAAAAGCCGCGAGCCTCATCTCGTCAATCAAATTAATCTGGTCAAGTCGAGTATGAATCTATTCGTCTTCATCGAAACTTGCGTCTTTCATAATCCTCAAAGAAGGAATCTGGACCTCGACAAGCAGGACAATCTCCATAACATAGACGAGAGAGAATGGGGTTTCTCCAGTTGATGTACGTGTTGAAGTGAGATAACCATGAAGAGAGAATGGTAACATCTCATGCCAATCTTTATATGTCATTTTCATTTTCTACAAAATCTTCTTAATTTTCTTGTCGGCGACTTCCACTGTGCCATTCATCTTTGGTCGATACAGAGAAGAATTATTGTGTTTAATCTTGAATTGCATGCAGAGTTCTATTATCAGTGTTGTTAATATTGGTACCATTATCAGTGATGATCCAATCGGGTATGCCATACAAACATATGAGATTATGCTTAATAAACCGGGCCACAATATTCTTGGTTACGGAGGAAAATGAGGCTGCTTCAACCCACTTTGTAAAATAATCGATAGCGACAAGGATGAAACGGTGCCCATTGGATGCAGTAGGCTTAATCTCTCCAATCATATAAATTCCCCACATTGCAAACGACCAAGGAGCAGTCAAGACGTTCAGAGGAAACGGCGGCACATGTACCTTGTCAACATAAATTTGGCATTTGTGACAAGTTCAGGAATATTGATGACAATCAGTTTCCATGGTCGACCAACAATAACCCACTCTTAGAATTTTCTTAGCCATCGTATGCCCGCTGGAATGAGTATCAAAGACTCCCACATGCATATCTTCCACAATCTTCTTAGCATGCTTTTTGTCCACACAACGAAGCATAGTCGAATCATGATTACGCTTGTACAAAATTTCGTTACTCAGAAATAATTTGATAGAGAACCTCCGTAGGAATTTCTTATTGTTGATAGACGCTCCCTCGGGGTACTCTTGAGCCTCGAGGTATCTTTTCACTTCATGTTACAAAGGCTTTTACTCTACTCCATTGGTATCAACTTCGTAGCAATATGCAGGTTCGTATAATTTCTCAATATTGATTTGAGGACCTTCATTGTCCCATATAACTTTGAACAAAGATGACATGTTAGCTAATGCGTCTTTTAATTGATTCTCTTCTCGTAGAATATGTTAAAAAGTGAATCCCTCGAAGTACAAAATTAATGCCAATACATGCTCTCAATAAGGAATAAGATTTGGATGCTTCGTATCCTATTATCCCTTAATATGACTAATCACTAGGGCTGATTCCCCATATATTCAAGAACTTGATTCTCATATCAATAGCAACCTTAATTCCCATGATGTATGCTTCATACTCTTCCATGTTGTTGGTACAGTCAAAACATAATCTAGCAGTGAAGGGCGTATGGCAACCCTTGAGAGAGACAATCACATCACCAATTCCATTACCAAGTGTGTTAGAAGCTCCATCAAAAACCATAGTCCACTGGGATCCTGACTCGGGTACTTCATACGATCCTGGTTTTTCATAGTCTATAACTAGCATAATATTCTCATCCAGGAACTCGAAATTCATAGATTGATAGTCGTCTACGGCTTGATGAGCCAAATTATCTTCTAGTACACTTCCTTTTATTTCCTTCTGAGTGGTGTACTGAATATTTTATTCTATCAAGACCATTTCCCATCTTGCTATTCTTCTGGATAGAGCGGGCTTCTCGAATATGTATTTCATAGGTTCGATCATAAAGATCAACAAATTGGTATGAGTCAACATATACTATCTTAGTCGGCGAGCAGCCCATTCTAAAGCGCAACAATTTTAATCAAGAATTGAGTATCTTGTGTCATAGTCGGTAAACTTTTTTCTAAGGTAGTATATTGCATGCTCTTTTCGACCAGACTCGTCATGTTGCCCCAGTACACACCCCATTGAATTCTCTAACACTGTTAGGTACATCATCATAGGTCTTCCTTCCACTGGTGGCATTAGAATTAGAGGTTCCTGGAGGTACTCCTTGATTTTGTTGAAAGCTATCTGAAAATCTTCGTTCCACTTTACTACTTGATATTTCTTCAATAACTTAAAGATCGACTCACAAGTAATGGTCAAATGAGAAATAAATATGGAAATATAGTTTAACCGTCCCTGGAAACCTCTGACTTCCTTCTCAGTACGGGGAGCTGGCATTTCTCAAGTGGCTTTGACCTTGGTGGGATCAACCTCAATACCTTTACCGCTAACGACAAAACCTAGGAGTTTACCGGATCTTACCCCAAAGGTACACTTGTTTGGATTCAATTTCAGCTTGTACTTCTTCAATCTTTCAAACATTTTTTGTAGGTGGTCAAGATGTCCTTCTTCAGTCTGAAACATGGCTATCATGTCATCAACGTAAACCTCTATCTCATGATGGATCATGTCATGGAACAAATCTACCATAGCATGATGATATGTTACGTCGGTGTTCTTTAAATCAAAAGACATAACTTTGTAACAGAAAGTGCCCTAGTGTGTGACAAAGGTAGTCTTTTCCATGTCTTCAGGTTCCATCTTTATTTTATCATATCCATAGAAGCCATCCATGAAGAAAAATATCTTATTTTGGGTGGTGTTGTCAACCAGAGCGTCAATATGTGAAAGCGGAAAGTCATCTTTGGGGCTTCCCCTATATAGATCCATGTAGTCTACACACATATGCACTTTTCCATCCTTCTTAGGTAATGACACCACATTTTCTACCCACTGAGGATAGGATGTAACAGCTAAGAAAACTACATTGAATTGTTTCATAACCTCTAATATTAACCCGCTGCAATTATTATATAAGCTAGTACTGCTATCAACAATTTCTACTACTGCTAGTACTACTAATTAATTTTGTACTGTTTTTTATTGCTAATAGATTTCTGTTACTATTTCACGATTAACTCCTATTGTCGACTTATTCCTACCACGTGTACTATGCTATTATACTGTTAATAGTTTTTCGATAAGGTTCCTGAATTACATCTTACTGCTATGAATTATCTCCTACTACCATGAATTATCTCTACTATTGTTTTACTGTTAATAGCTTACAACTTGGCTTTAGCCAATCAATACAGGCAACACAACAAAATTCATCACTATTTACTATTGTAATGTCTTTATGCTACATTATATTCTATTGACTACTAGTTATTGTTGCTAAAATATTAACTAAACAGTTTTCTTTTATTTTTCCTTAATCTTCATATACTTCAATTGTAATCTGACCAAAATTATTTTAGGGTTGAATTATGCTAAAACAATATGTGGATCAGGAACTAAAGAAAACACTAAAGTGGCCTAAAAATGGCGGCCCTCGCAACATAGAATACCATGGCCCTCTCCACGGTTACACTTTACATGCGTGCCCCTTGACACTTCCAACTGTGCCCATCAGCACACTCAGTATTGTGCTGCTCGGCACCCACATGTGCCCCTCGGAATATTCTGTTTTGACCCTTCACACAGACTTCGTCTGTTCTGTCACCAACGCTAAACCAGAATTCAGTATTCTCCTCGATCACTAATTTCATACCATAGAACATCATAGCAACATGACAACTATATCAACAATATTATAATTTCCAACAACATATAGTTAATTCTGCAAACAATTCAGGAACATCCACAACATGATAACAACATTATGACATACAATTTCAGAAATAGAAATAACAATCATATGCACAACAACATTACACCAACTGAATTCCTACGTACTATTCATCACAATTCCTATTATAGAGTCAGAACCCCGACCTTACCTCGAATGGATGGTCGCTCTACAATTTCCGATCGAAGCTAGTTTTGCCTCTTTTCCTTGTTCCTCTTCTCTGCCACTTCCTACGTTACTGCTCCAACACTTTCTTAACCTTTCTAATTAACTTAATTTCTTATTATTATAACTAAACCTAATAATAATATTATTATTTCTAATGGGCTCAACTTACACACCATCACCTTACTACATACCACCATATAAATAAGCCCAACAACTTAATCTTATATTATTCTAATATCATTTCTAATATTAATCAACTGAAATAATCAACTAAATAACAACTTAGCAACATATAACAACGTTTCACACATTTCAACAAAGAATTCAAAACTAATTTGATTAAATAATTAATTAAATTATTGAGTGTTATAAGTATCGTCGCATGGTGGAGGAGTTGGGACAGAAGACGAAATCTCCGAGAATATGATGACATTAGACCATGCGGTGGCTGGGAGGGAGACCGGCAGAGAGTCTTGGTGGTGGAGGGAGTTTCCGGCTGAAATTCCTTGTAGAGGTAGGAGGATATTTTTGATTTTTTGATCTTTTGTCTCTTGAGAGTTGAGAGAGAATAAGACGTGTTGAGAGAGTTTTGGTGGAAAAAGTGAAAAGGTCATTTGAAATTTGAAGATATATAGTCTTGGATACAAACTTGAATTTTCAACTTATTTTGTGCACTGTCAATATCGAAACCCCGAGCTCATGACAATCGGTGCGAAATCTTGACATTGGACCTGAAACAAAGCTCTTGATGATGAAATTTATGACGTGACGCTGAAAGAATTGTTTTGTTACGATAAAAATTGTGCAAGTTATGTCGCCCTGAACAGCGAGAAACGCAATGTAAAAATTCACAATGCAGAATTTTACAGCTTATTTTGTGTACAACGCGTGAACAAACCAAAAAGCTCATGATGCTCGGTGCAAAATCTAGATTTGAACCCTGTATCAAAAATGTCGACGACAAAATTTGTGACGTCGTGCCAAAAGAATCATCTTGATACGATAAAAATAGAACATGTTATGATTTTTCTAATGGCGAGAAACAGTGGACTTATTTCACCGTATTGAACAATTTCAGCTTATTTTAGTGCACGCTTCCGGATGCGAGTCATAAACCATAGCCTTCGAAGCACAATCTGATCTCGGACCCTAAAGCAAAGTTTATGCTTACAAATTTTTTTATCTAAAGCTATAAGAATCATCCCGATACGATAAAAATTGAGAGAGTTACAATTTTTACAATATCGAGAAACAGTCCGGTAGTAAAACAATTCGGAGTGCAATTTTCTCATGTAATTGGCACTTTTGGAAACCTTCTACAAAGAATTAGCTTTTGGCCCCAACATACGGATCGAAGATAAAATCAAGACGGAATTGTATCCCAAAGAACCATCTGAAAACAATGAGCCAAGAAAAAGTAATGAATTTTTGAATATCTACAAATCAACGGTTCAACATTTTATTTTCAATGTTTTTCCACTGTATAACTTCTGAGTACTCGCGCATTCAAAAATCTTCCTCAATGAATTAGCTTCCGAGCCAAACACGATAATTGAAGGAAATAACATTACGGTTCAAACTCTCCAAGGAGAACTCAAAGATGATTATCCAGTCAGAAGTTACAAATTTTTAAGCATCTGAAAACCAGCGAAACGGTAAATCCACTATATAACGCATTTCAGGTATTTTGCGCTTTTGAAAATATTTCTCACAAAATTAGCCTTCGAGAACATATGAATTGGATAAGACCTCAAAACGGTTCTAATGACTGAAGAATCATTCCCAAACCATTTTCTGATCTCAAGTTATGAATTTCTAAGCTTGAAACACAACGTACAGAATTTTTGTCTGCACTGTCTCAATTCAAATGAAACGTGTGTCTTTCTGCATAATTTAGGGCGTGTTGGAACACATAAGAGATTGATATGATGATGAGTTGATTGGTTTTTGATTGAATATCTTGGAACAACATGCAGAGTGTATAAAAATGCAGAAAACCCCGAGTTCTGTTTTACAATGCCGCTTAACGGAACAATCAATTCCACAATTCTTTTCACAGACAAATGTCTCGATTCCATGAGTTTAGACCCGATGACATGTATATAAATACGTAATGATGAAGTATAAGCCAATTAGGGTTAAAATGAAGAGGGCGGATTTTTGGGTACAACAACTGCCCATATTCAATCTTTTTTAACCAGGGATGAGATTGACAGATGCCTTTCAAACAATCAAGGTGAAAGAGGATTGAATACTTAATAGAACCTAAAATTTGCACTATGATGTGTGTCGGGTATTACTATATTTTTAGGTTTTTTGTATTAGGAAAATATTTTTTTCTTGGAACAGAATTTTCTTAGAGATGCATGTCGGGTCAAGGTTAGACCCAGAAAAATAAGGGATCAGATGTACACGTTCGGTAAAGATTTTGGACACATACAACAAGAGACTTGGTTAACAATAGACTCTAACACTAACATTGGGAAAGAACGTCGGGCGAAAGAAAACTTCAACAAACAAAAATATAGCCAGGTGAAGATGAAACTTACCAAATGAAAATAACATCGGGTGAAGTCAAACTTAACAAGTCAAAAGAACTTCGGGTGAAGGCGGACCTAACAAACAAAAGAAAACGTCGGGCGAAGGCGAACCTTAACATGTGAAAAGATCCTTGGGTGAAGGCAAAACATCAAAAATGGAAAGAACGTCGGGTGAAGGAGAACTTAACAAGCCAAAAGAACGTCGCGTGAAGGTGGACCTAACAAATAAATGAAACGTCGGGATAAGGCGAACATTAACAAGCGAAAAGATCGTCAGGTGAAGGCGAAACATAACAAACAGAAAGAACGTCGGGTGAAGGAGAACTTAACAAGCCAAAAGAAACACCAGGTGAAGGTGAGCTTTAAGAAACAAAAAGAAACACTGGGTGAAGGTAAACCTTACCAATTCGAAAGAACACCCAGTGAAGGCGATCCTACCAAACAGAAAGAACGTCGAGCAAAGACGAACTTAACAAACAAAAGAAACGTCGGTTGAAGGAGAACCTTAACAAAAGGAAAGATCGATGGGCGAAAGAGAAACTTAAAAAACCAACATCGAGTGAAGGAGAAACTTCATCAAGCGACAAAAGCGCCAGGTGAAGGAGAAACTACAGCTTAAAGAACGACAGGTGAAGACGAAACTTAAACAACAGAACTTCGGGTGAAGGCGAACCATAAAAAAAGGAGAAGACGTCGGGCGAAGGCAACTCTTGACAAGCGAAAGGAACATCGTGTGAATTCGAACTTACTGAGGATTCCCATATATTGAACCTAGGTATATCGTCAGTTGAAAGCGATCTTTCTAATAAAAAACCAACTGGTCGGACTCTAGACAATAGTTGCCAAAACACATTAAACTTTTGGAGGGCTTGCATAAGCAAAGGGGGCATTCACAATTCATGGGGGAAAAGGAAATACCAAAGACCCGACTGGTGGTAAACCAAAATAGACTCTGTTGGGGAAATAGAATAGGATCACCCTAAAGCAAGTTGTGGAGGTAATTCAAATCTTAGCACATAACCACTCTGGTTACTTCAGGTAAATATAACTGACTTATACCTCAATGCATATTTGAATTGTTTTTATAGATGCAATGTAATGATGCATGTTTAGCGATGCACTAGGGAGGACACGGCGATAATTGACTGCTGAGAAGACATGGAGCTTTTGAACGACTATCTTTGTACATCTGATCTTTTGTAGAGAATAACCAATCTGAACTTCATTAGGAGATTGAAAATCTGGAATAACAACTTCCAAGGATTGAAGCACTGAGTAATTAAACCCTTGGGAGGAATACTGCAAAAATTAAATTGCAATCCAGAGAAAATCTTTAATTCTTTGTTCAAACTCTTAACTTTATGGGGAACAGATTCCTTGTCTCCCATCAAGACGAAGAAAACTTTGCTGGGGAATCAAAGAAACTCTTAAATAAAATTAATTCTACTTAGACCATACTAGAGACATTATCGTTGGGAAACAAATATTCATTTGGGGAAGAAGAAAAAACCTGATCCAAGAAACTTATGATTCAAAAATCCATTGGGGAATATCTCAACAATCTTCTATCACTGGGGATAAAGGATCCTGGCCATCACTCCTATGTATACACCACGCTAGGAATACATGATTTTGTATAATATTCATCATCATTAGGCTTTATTGGGGAAAATAAAAAAACTTGATTTGCTAGAGATCTAAATTCTCGGAACTCAGCTCCGACTGGGGAGAAAGCTACATCTTCCACTAGGAATCAGAAAAGCTCTTAATAATAATATCAACAATATAAGCTACACTAGGGGAAGCCACTTTGCAGGATTCATGTCGACAAGGACTTGTACCGGGGAGAAGAAACGCTTCATCGAGGATAACAACTTCCTTCACGGAGGTACAAACCAAAATATCCCATAGGAAATCAGACATCTCTTTAAGAAACATGGTAGTAGTAAACTTCCCTGAGGAAGAAAGGCACAAACCTCACTGAGGAGGAAAGCACACACTCCATGGGGAAGAAGAGTGTCGTTGTTGTACCCCAAAATTTGCCCTCCCATATTCTTCAAAGTTTTGACAAGCATCATCTAAATTTGCTCAAGTCTACTCAAGGGTTGCACAGTTCAAACACCCCCCTAAGCCAGTCAAATTAGGGTTTTGGTTCTTGCAAGGAAGTTGAGGTTTTCAAGGGCTCAATCAAGTCCCACATGCCTATATACATTGTCAAGCACCTACATGTCAAGTTTCAAGGCTCACAAGGTCAAGTTGCACAGTCAAAAACCCTAATTGCTCCACAGTCAACTGCAGAGGCAAAATGGTCATTTGGCAGTGAAAAGTCAAAAATTTTGGTCAACATCTTATTTTGAAGCCACAATCACCATTTGATCAAGTCTTGATCATGATTCCACAAGAATGGCTCAAAAATCATCAAGATGCAAAAGTTTCTATTTTTGAACAGTTGAAAAGTCAACTGTAACTTGACCAAGGCATAACTTTTTCATGGTTCATCAGAAAAATCCCATCCAATGCTCATTTTGAAGGGGAGGAAATTTCCTACAACTCATATTCACATTCCAAGTCCAAGAAATGCTCTCACAAAAAGTTATCAATTTCAACATTATAGGTCATTTTCAAAAGTCAACAAAAAGGCACTTTAAGTCAAAGACCATAACTTGCGATTGGTAAATCAAAATGACATGGGACCAAAGTCATTGGTTAGAGGACTTCAAGACCTTTCCAAAATGTCCAAGAACATGTTCATATGATCAAAATTGATCAAGATATGCATTGGAGAAGTTGGGAAATTTTTGTGAAATGGCCAAAGTCAACTATCCTTGAAACTTCATTTTTGACAAAAAGGGCCCACTTTTTCCACTTGATTAAGCTTTGCCATGCCTCCCACGTGTCCCATGATTTATTTCAAGATTAAAGATTAATTTTTCTATTTTTATTTAATTTTATTTGATTTAATTCATTTTAAATCTTTAAAATTCAAATAAAAATCAAAGAAATTAATTAAGGGATATCTTTGCGTTTGAATAGCTTTGATACACCATAATTCACATACCAATTTTGTGTAATACCTATTCCAAGCAAGAAATTCAAATTTGGAGCAAAAAAGGCAAGTTGTTCAATGGTGGTTATGGAGGAAATCAACACTTCATTGCAAGGCTTCAAGGCTCCTTATGGTGATTGATTCTCATTCATATACACATATGCAAGCCTCTCCAATAGCATTCATGACCTAGAACACTCCCAAATGGCAAAACCAATTTCAAAATTTCAAGAGAAAAGTGTGAAACTGAAAACCATTTTCCAACACAATTCAAGCTTTCTTTTTTATCCAAACACGTTCCTTACATCACCAGGAACCTTTTGCAAGCACAAACAAGTCCTCACACTCAAGAAATCGCGCTACACAACTCATACGGTTTGCATTCTTTTCCAAAATCACAAACCTCCATTTATGCATTTTTAACACTTTTTGTTGATTGCATTATGCTCACAGGATCCATACAAAGCTTTCCATATGACTTAATTTGATTATGGTGCCTTAAAACGCAAAATGCCATTGTTGATTTCTAGGTTTTTCAGAGCTTGTAATTTGGGGTTTTTCACATAGTGTAAAATTAAGCCTCAAGACTTACATGGCCAAACCCAGCAGGATGAGACGAAGCTAAAACGCACTTCGCGCCCAATTTATATGCAACGAGCGTCTAATCGCTATTTTTTGATTGCTTGCATTTTGTGGGGGTTTAAAACCCCCGCTATGTGTTTTATGTTTTTACATGAACGAAGAAGATGAAGGACGTGCCTCCATGTGATTGGCCAGTTCAAATAAGCGCGCAGATTTTTGTTAGTTTCCAAAATAACGCTTGTTTTCATTTTTGTTTTTCTTTGTTTATTAGGTTTACAAATAAACGCGCTTGGCTCAGTGGCTTGGATGGACGTGTATGGACCCTTGGGACCTGGGTTCGATTCCCAGGTCCCCCCATAATTCATTGTCATTTTTTCTAAAGTGTTCTTGTGCAGTTTCTCAAACAGCTTCCACCATAGACCTCACATCCCAGCGCTCCAAGTGTCCATCAGTGCAAATCCAGTGGCCAAAGCATGAGGACCATGATGCTCAGGAGTCAACAGCGCTCCACTCAATTCCAAAGGTCAACGTGGCTGAAGCTTCAATGGGCCATAATTCCAATCAAACACCCTCAAATTCCAGCCCACACCCCCTTGGGTTTACCCTTCCCTTTTTTTATTTTGTCATTTTTATTTTTTATTTTGCCTTATTTTATTTCTTATTAACAATTAACCAACAAATATATTGTTATAAAAAATCAAAAAAAAAAAAAACTAACATCATTAATTTCATTTTATTTCTTTTTTGTAAAATAAATATTAACAAATAAAATAGTTTAATTAAGCAACTTTAACTTTTTTTAAATAACTAAAATAATTTAGAATTAGGTTAACTTAGAATTTAAATTCTTTTATTTTATTTCATAAAAACATAAAAAACACAAAAATATTTTCTTTTAATAAATTAATTAATTAGTTATTAATTTTAATTTCATTTAATCACAAAAAAGACAAAAAAAATTCAATTCTTTTCTTAAAAGGGTCAAAACCCTTAGGACGTTCCCGATTTAATTCTTTCGCGCGCATTTACTTTATTTTGATTATTTATGTAACTGTCTCCGGATATGTAATAGTTAAGTAGGAATTTTACCGCTTTATTTAAATTTCTCGCACTCATTTACCAAAACGGGTCTTTGTTTTTTTGGCGATGTATAGACCCGCGCCTTGTAATAGTTAGAATTTATATTTCCGCAATTTACTTTTCCGCACTCCTAACTGTTAACAATGCATGAAAGAATATATGTAAATAAAATTAATCCGTAGCTCACATATAACATGTATAAGATAACCTTAACTGAAAAACAACACACAAAGCACATGCCACTTCTAGGGTACGCTTCACTGGTTGCCTCGAACGTGGTCATCAAGTATAGGATATCTTAGAGGTCGCCCTTCGTCTAAAGATCCAGTTGCCTCGAAACGGTTGCCTCGGATAAAAGGATCTAGGATGTTAGGGTTACTTCTAAGGTATCCTACCATTGCTTTGGTGACCACATTGTCCCTACAATCGAATTGACCCGAACACCTCTAACGATGGTGCTACCTATCTCTCAATGGTGGGATAGCACTATCTAAAGGACTCTTACACAGCTTAATTCCTTAGGGTAGGTAGATTCTCTTAAGTACTTGCTCTTTTCAAAACAAACAAAAACAACGTTTCGCACCTACACTTTCAAAAGGTTTTCAAAACAAATTTTTCATACACTCTTGAGGACAGATACAAGAGTTACTTAGAAACTTTTTAAATGAAACTTTTTCAAAACCCATACACACTTGAAAAGAAAACAATTTTTGAAAACATAAGAGCAAGTACCTAAGAGCCCGTGGATAACCACAGATAGAAAGGGTGATAACACCTTCCCTTTCTATAAATCTACCTCCCGAACCGAGAAACATTCTCGAATAAGGAATTTTGCTGTGCTTTTGTCCTTTCCATGTTAGAGAACATAAAAGACGGTGGCGACTCTTGCTTACCGCGACATTTCACGAAACCAGCTAAAAAACAGTCAGTTCTATTTCCACCGATCACAGAACTGGCGACTCTGCTGGGGACACTTAAAGTGAGGTGTACCTTAGGATTAGATCATACTTATGTTTTCAATTGTTTTTCTTTGATTGCTTTATATTTGTGGGCTTTGCATCGGAGTTTCATAGATCCTAACCCGAATCTGGGGATACCCTTTTAGGTAGCATAAGCTGTGAGGGACCTGTCCGGCGTAGACCGACACGGGTGAAACAGTGGCTACGTTGGTGTGGCACCTTGGTCTGTACCGATATCCCTTGTATTGCAACGAGGAGAATATGGGTCTTCTGAGGAGTCATTAAGCACCAACCGACCTTAGAACCCTAATGTGACCCAACTTGGCCATAGAACAGTAGCAGTATGCTACACCCATTGAGGATAAACTCTCGCGATGGTTCTGGCCGCAAGAAAAGATTGCGACGCTGGAGTTATGACCGATTGAGGGTAGTCAGTGATATTGGGATCCTCTAGAACCCGGTTACTTTTGATAGGACAGGTTTTTGAGCCCACCAACTTCAAGAGGGTAGTACCCTAAACTTCATGCTGGCCTGAACTCTAAGGGTTGTCTTGTGTGACTTGTGTGCCTTCAAACTTGACTACTTGCATGCTTGTTATCTGACACTTGAGTTTCTTGCAGGTCTTGTTTACAGTCCTTAATCTGGACTCATAACAGGGTTTACCTACATTACTCCATGCATAGCATAACATCATGCCATCATACCATTGCATACATCCTACATAAGGACTAATCCATTTCAAGGATCTCAAGGGTCTGTGATGCAGGTCATGATGAATCAAACTGTCTAGCAAGGGGCAAAGGGGATTTATTTTCCTCTAGCCAAGGTTAATGACTTGAGTCAGGGGCTTTGACCCACTCGATATGGTGAGCCTTGACTCTTGAAGAAGGACTCTCAGCAACATGAAGTTCCTTCAATCAAGCTACAAAATTCAAGTTCTAACAATCTTTCTTGTTTATCCCGCGAGGTCCTTGAAAACATTGCATGCATATCATACATATCATTGCATTACAGGTACCCTTGTTACAGGTCACTTACCTTCTTCGCTGTTTATTTCAGCAATGGTTTCCCAACAAGATAACTAGGGTCTTCATGCTCAAGAGACTCAGTTCAGGGAGATCTTCCTAAGCCTATCCAAGGGGCAGGAAGAGTTGAGGACACTCTTCATGGGGACTTTGGTCAGGAATAGTTCCGAGGACAATAAGGATGAACGACTGAAACATCTGCAAGCTGAGGTAGATGCAATGAGGACTCAGATGCTGTGGCAGATGGCCCTTATCCAAGGCTTGGCTCGGGAGCAAGAATAGTTGAAAACCATGGTCAACCAGCTTCACCAAGAGAGATACAACATGAAGCAAACAGTCCAAGTCAGGGACCAGGTCATTGATCAGCTTCCAAGAGGACAAGGGTCTGGTATGGTGAAGAATAGACCTCTCCAAATCGCTACCACTTCACAGGTCCAACCACAACCTCGCCCAGAGCAACAGGTTGATCAGAGTAAGTCAGACAAGCCCAGGAGGCAATTCACCCAGCTCAACATGTCACTGTCCCAAGCTTTGCAACACTTGTTGAAGTTGAATCTGGTGGCGTTGATAGAACCTCACCCTCATCCTAAGACTTCTTCACCCAACTATAATCCTGGGGCCAGGTGTGCATACCATTCTAACAGCCCGGGGCATGATACTGACGACTGTTGGAAGTTGAGGTACAAGATCCAAAACTTGATCGATGAAGGAGCAGTGGAATTCACCCAAGATGGTCAGGTCGAGTTCTTCTACTATCCCTGCGAGATTCACCATTTGAAGTGACAAGCCCTGAGACTAGAAGACTTTTGTCCTTTCGAATGTTCAAGTTGTATTTTTCTTTGATTGTTCAAACACTTATTGTCATAACAAACTTTATTACTTTATCAATGCATCGCATATGTCTGTTTTGAATCAATATATTCGCATTCGCTATATTCAAACTACTTTCATTTTTTGTGATGTTCAACTCTCAATTAATAATTCTAATCCTCTTGAGGGAGGATGACGAAAACGATACCACGACATTTACAGTATGCTTTTGAACGAACCCCGCTGATGAGGTACAGGCATTGTTTCAATTCCTAAACACTCGAGTTATAAGGAAGATAATCCCTCGTCAACCCCTCTGAGCCAAAGAAGTAGGAGTTTTTCTTTTCGAAAATTAAAACCCTTAATCATAACCTGGGGCAGGGTAGTTCTCTCAGTTGATCCGAGTGCACAAAGAATGGCACCAAAAAGTCCTTACAAAACAAAAGACAGTGATGGTTCCGAATAATCATAAAGATAGGCAGTCATCATTTCTCAAAATAAAAGCCCAATAAGTCAAAACCTATGAAGGAGACTTACAAAAACTGGGGCATCCCGCTGACTGTCATCACAAAAGAAACAGTTCAGGCAAAAACAGGGATAATGAAATCAAAAAGAAAGAGGTCCTACAAACCCTCAACCAAAAAAAGGAATGACTGCCTATTCAAAATAAATCATCAATGTCCGAACCATCACTGATATATCAAAGCAAAGACTCAAACAAGGTCTAACGTACGATCAACTGAGTTTAGGTTTGAAGAACATCACGAAGAGCGGGTGGGTACAAATATAATTTGAGCCTTTATCCTTTGTTTCTTAAACCGTGAACCAGGCCACGTTATAACCCTTTAAAAGTCCTAGCTGAAGCATGGGTTAGTTCGAAAGCATACTGTTACAAAGGTATACTGACTCCTTAAGGCTTGCTATAAAATACTGAGTTGACATCACATTTTACATAATTTGCTTGTTTTACTGAAAATGCATTTTTAAAAAAAAAACATCAAGACAGACATAAGCTTTGCATTCCTGGTATAACATTGTTTGCATATGACTATTTGTTTGAACAGCATAGAAGTTCACACGACGAATGTCTAATGAACAAAAGTACTTCCAACCAAGGGGCAGACATGATCGTGGTCTATCATCTGGGGCAGCTAAGTCAAGATTCGGAGAATCTCTCAAAAGGCCAACCAACTTGGGGAAAATCTCCATCTAGATCACATGGGGCATTGGACGATCAAACAAAGATCTTCTGGTAGCCTGACAACTCCACACTATTGACAGGAGCATCTCCCTACATTCTGAGAGCGTGAACATAGTCGGAAAAAAAAATACTACGCACAATCAAAGACCCGCTAGGTTGACACACCTAGGCAAAAATAAGGGCTTCCCGGCGAACCAAAAGGGTTCGGGCAAAAACAAGGGATGAAATGAAAAAATCTGTACACCCGGCAAGTCGAAAACCTGAAAAGGCGGCTTGGGCAAAAATGGGTATCCCGGTGGACTGAAAACCCGAAAGGGCGGTCCAGGCAAAAGTTAGGGATTAAAGCGTACGACTATGTCCCGTCACCTCGTCACTTGCCTACCAGAAGAAGATTTGTCGAATCGGCAGTTGTCTAACACTCCACAAGGTATCTTCTTCTCCCACATCAGAAACAAGGGCAATAATGAGTTGTCCAAACGATCTAGTTGCTCTGTCAACCAAGGTACCAAGGTAGGTTCGGCTGAAGAACATAACCAAGAGACCTCCACTCCACGCAGAGTAAGACAAGATTCGACAACTCTCCCCGAGCAGAGTTGGTCTCCCATAAGCCCGAAGAGGCACAGTATCCCTAGCAAGTCAGCAACGCTCTCCCCAAGCAGAGTTAGCCTACTGTCAGCCTTAAGGAAGTTGGGTATCCCCAGAAAATCTCAATATTCCCCAGCGAAGTATGCAGATGTTCCTAAGTAAGTATCCCTGGCAGTCTTAATATGAGATTGTTCCCCGGCGGAATACAGACATCCAGTGGAGCCACTTCCCCAGTGCAGTCCAAAGAAATTTCCCCAGGAGAGTTGTATCAATCTCCCCAGTAGGAAGCTTATCCCCAGTATTTTCGAGAAGCTTATCCCCTGCAGAGCACGAACGCGTCTCCCCGGCTTTATTCAAAGGTTATTTCCCACCAGGGTATAACTGGGTTATCCTCAGCTAATTGCCACGGAAAGATCATCCTCGGCGAAGCTCTTCCTATCCCCCAGCGGAGTTCATCAAATTACTCAAAAAAGCTTATCAACAGGAATCCCCAACGGAGTTCTCATCAAAACCTCAGCGAAGTATCTCTCTCCCCACAGAGTAATTCCCCGTTGAGTATCTCTCCAACAAGTTTATTCCCCAACGGAGTCATCTTCTCCTACCGGTTTATTCTTGCAACCATCATCCCCAGCGGAAACGAAGAACTCTACTCTTCAACATCAGCCCAAGATTCAACAAACTCCCGGCATTCGTCAAGGATTTATTTTCCTAGACAAGAATACATTCATAAACATCGCATCGTCATGATACATGCGTATACACATCATACAATCTCATTTTATGTTGAGAACATCATCGCTTGATCCATGTCATGCATTGCATGTGACTGACCTTACCTTTCACGAAGGATACAGTTAAATGATCAGCTATGTCAAAGAAGACAGATACAGTCGAAAGAAACCAATCCAGTCAAAGAAGACAGATTCAGTCAAAAAAAGACAAGTCCAGCTAAATCCCAAATGTTTTTCTGATACAAATCCAGTCAAAGAAGACAAATCCAGTCAAAGAAGACAAATCCAGTTAAATCCCAAAGGTTTTTCTGATGCTCCTCCAGTCAAAGAAGACAAATCCAGTCAAAGAAGACAAATCCGGTTCCTAAAAGATTTTTCTGACGCAAATCTGTCATCATAGACATCCGTCATCATAGACATCCATCATCATAGACACCCGTCGTCATAGACACTCGTCGTTATAGACACCCGTCGTTATAGACACCTCGTCATTTAAGACAGCCCGTCATTATAGACACTCGTCGTCATAGACACCCGTCGTCATAGACACCCGTCGTCATAGACACCCGTCGTCATAGACACTCGTCATCATAGACACTCGTCGTCATAGACACCCGTCGTCATAGACACCCGTCGTCATAGACACTCGTCGTTATAGACACCCGTCGTTATAAACACCTCGTCATTTGAGACAGCCCGTCATTATAGACACTCGTCGTTATAGACACCCGTCATCATAGACACCCGTCGTCATAGACACTCGTCATTATAGACACTCGTCGTTATAGACACCCGTCATTATAGACACCCTTCGTCATAGACACCCGTCGTCATAGACACTCGTCATTATAGACACTCATCATCATAGACACCTGTCATCATAGACACTCGTCATTATAGACACTCGTCGTTATAGACAACCGTCAGTATAGACACCAGTCGTTATAGACACCAGTCGTTATAGACACTCGTCGTTATAAACACTCGTCGTCATAGACACTCACACTCGTCGTCGTAGACACTCGTCATTATAGACACCAATCGTTATAGACAACCTGTCAATAAAGACAACCCGTCCATGAAGACAACCCGTCTAAAGAGACAACTTGTCAAGAAAGACAAAACCTCCTCTGGTTTAGTTAAATCCTAAAGATTTTTCTGAGATAACCTGTCAGTAGAGACAACCCATCAACCTTTCGAAGTCCCAGATTAGATACCTGTATCTAGCCAGGGCATGTCTGTGAGCGACTGAGTGAGGATCAACACCTGTAACAGGCCAGAAAATTATCTTTCTCAGGTACACAAGTTCTTGCTAAGGAATCTCTTACGCGATCGACACCTAAATGGCATCTATAAGCCCATTCTCCACAACTATCCATCACATTTCCAAATGGCATCTATAAGCCCATTCCCGACAAAATTCTGTCACATCTCCAGATGGCATCTATAAGCCCATCCTCCTCTCTACCATCTTTCCAAATGGCATCTATAAGCCCATTCCCGCCATCACACTGCTGATATTCTACTATGTGAGTGCAAATTTCTGGGCACTCTAGTGTTCAATCATCTTCCACCTTCGGATCACGAAAGGCACGCAAGCCAATCTACATCCTCAGGTCTAAGAAGATTGAACAGGGGCAACTGTTGTACCCCAAAATTTTCCCTCCCATATTCTTCAAAGTTTTGACAAGCATCATCTAAATTTGCTCAAGTCTACTCAAGGGTTGCACAGTTCAAACACCCCCCAAGCCAGTCAAATTAGGGTTTTGGTTCTTGCAAGGAAGTTGAGGTTTTCAAGGGCTCAATCAAGTCCCACATGCCTATATACATTGTCAAGCACCTACATGTCAAGTTTCAAGGCTCACAAGGTCAAGTTGCACAGTCAAAAACCCTAATTGCTCCACAGTCAACTATAGGGGCAAAATGGTCATTTGGCAGTCAAAATTCAAAAAATTTGGTCAACATCTTATTTTGAAGCCACAATCACCATTTGATCAAGTCTTGATCATGATTCCACAAGAATGGCTCAAAAATCATCAAGATGCAAAAGTTTCTATTTTGAACAGCTGAAAAGTCAACTGTAACTTGACCAAGGCATAACATTTTCATGGTTCATCAGAAAAATCCCATCCAATGCTCATTTTGAAGGGGAGGACATTTCCTACAACACATCTTCACATTCCAAGTCCAAGAAATGCTCTCACAAAAAGTTATCAATTTCAACATTATAGGTCATTTTCAAAAGTCAACAAAAAGGCACTTTAAGTCAAAGACCATAACTTGATATTGGTAAATCAAAATGACATGGGACCAAAGGCATTGGTTAGAGGACTTCAAGACCTTTCCAAAATGTCCAAGAACATGTTCATATGATCAAAATTGGTCAAGATATGCATTGGAGAAGTTGGGAAATTTTTGTGAAATGGCCAAAGTCAACTATCCTTGAAACTTCATTTTTGATAAAAAGGGCCCACTTTTTCCACTTGATTCAGCTTTTCCATGCCTCCCACGTGTCCCATGATTTATTTCAAGATTAAAGATTAATTTTTCTATTTTTATTTAATTTTATTTGATTTAATTCATTTTAAATCTTTAAAATTCAAATAAAAATCAAAGAAATTAATTAAGGGATATCTTTGCGTTTGAATAGCTTTGATACACCATAATTCACATACCAATTTTGTGTAATACCTATTCCAAGCAAGAAATTCAAATTTGGAGCAAAAAAGGCAAGTTGTTCAATGGTGGTTATGGAGGAAATCAACACTTCATTGCAAGGCTTCAAGGCTCCTTATGGTGATTGATTCTCATTCATATACACATATGCAAGCCTCTCCAATAGCATTCATGACCTAGAACACTCCCAAACGGCCAAACCAATTTCAAAATTTCAAGAGAAAAGTGTGAAATTGAAAACCATTTTCCAACACAATGCAAGCTCTCTTTTTTATCCAAACACGTTCCTTACATCACCAGGAACCTTTTGCAAGCACAAACAAGTCCTCACACTCAAGAAATCGCGCTACACAACTCATACGGTTTGCATTCTTTTCCAAAATCACAAACCTCCATTTATGCATTTTTTAACACTTTTTGTTGATTGCATTATGCTCACAGGATCCATACAAAGCTTTCCATATGACTTAATTTGATTATGGTGCCTTAAAACGCAAAATGCCATTGTTGATTTCTAGGTTTTTCAGAGGTTGTAATTTGGGGTTTTTCACATAGTGTAAAATTAAGCCTCAAGACTTACATGGCAAACCCAGCAGGATGAGACGAAGCTAAAACGCACTTCGCGCCCAATTTATATGCAACGAGCGTCTAATCGCTATTTTTTGATTGCTTGCATTTTGTGGGGGTTTAAAACCCCCGCTATGTGTTTTATGTTTTTACAGGAACGAAGAAGATGAAGGACGTGCCTCCATGTGATTGGCCAGTTCAAATAAGCGCGCGGATTTTTGTTAGTTTCCAGAATAATGCTTGTTTTCATATTTGTTTTTCTTTGTTTATTAGGTTTACAAATAAACGCGCTTGGCTCAGTGGCTTGGATGGACGTGTATGGACCCTTGGGACCTGGGTTCGATTCCCAGGTCCCCCCATAATTCATTGTCATTTTTTCTAAAGTGTTCTTGTGCAGTTTCTCAAACAGCTTCCACCATAGACCTCACATCCCAGCGCTCCAAGTGTCCATCAGTGCAAATCCAGTGGCCAAAGCATGAGGATCATGATGCTCAGGAGTCAACAGCGCTCCACTCAATTCCAAAGGTCAACGTGGCTGAAGCTTCAATGGGCCATAATTCCAATCAAACACCCTCAAATTCCAGCCCACACCCCCTTGGGTTTACCCTTCCCTTTTTTTATTTTGTCATTTTTTATTTTTTATTTTGCCTTATTTTATTTCTTATTAACAATTAACCAACTAATATTTTTTATAAAAAATCAAAAAAAAAAGAACTAACATCATTAATTTCATTTTATTTCTTTTTTGTAAAATAAATATTAACAAATAAAGTAGTTTAATTAGGCAACTTTAACTTTTTTTAAATAACTAAAATAATTTAGAATTAGGTTAACTTAGAATTTAAATTCTTTTATTTTATTTCATAAAAACATAAAAAACACAAAAATATTTTCTTTTAATAAATTAATTAATTAGTTATTAATTTTAATTTCATTTAATCACAAAAAAGACAAAAAAAATTCAATTCTTTTCTTAAAAGGGTCAAAACCCTTAGGACGTTCCCGATTTAATTCTTTCGCGCGCATTTACTTTATTTTGATTATTTATGTAACTGTCTCCGGATATGTAATAGTTAAGTAGGAATTTTACCGCTTTATTTAAATTTATCGCACTCATTTACCAAAACGGGTCTTTGTTTTTTTGGCGATGTATAGACCCGCGCCTTGTAATAGTTAGAATTTATATTTCCGCAATTTACTTTTCTGCACTCTTAACTGTTAACAATGCATGAAAGAATGTATGTAAATAAAATCAATCCGTAGCTCACATATAACATGTATAAGATAACCTTAACTGAAAAACAACACACAAAGCACATGCCATTTCTAGGGTACGCTTCACTGGTTGCCTCGAACGTGGTCATCAAGTATAGGATATCTTAGAGGTCGCCCTTCGTCTAAAGATCCAGTTGCCTCGAAACGGTTGCCTCGGATAAAAGGATCTAGGATGTTAGGGTTACTTCTAAGGTATCCTACCATTGCTTTGGTGACCACACTGTCCCTACAATCGGATTGACCCGAACACCTCTAACGATGGTGCTACCTATCTCTCAATGGTGGGATAGCACTATCTAAAGGACTCTTACACAGCTTAATTCCTTAGGGTAGGTAGATTTTCTTAAGTACTTGCTCTTTTCAAAACAAACAAAAACAACTTTTCGCACCTACACTTTTAAAAGGTTTTCAAAACAAATTTTTCATACACTCTTGAGGACAGATACAAGAGTTACTTAGAAAATTTTTAAACGAAACTTTTTCAAAACCCACACACACTTGAAAAGAAAACAATTTTTGAAAACATAAGAGCAAGTACCTAAGAGCCCGTGGATAACCACGGATAGAAAGGGTGCTAACACCTTCCCTTTCTATAAATCTACCTCCCGAACCGAGAAACATTCTCGAATAAGGAATTTTGCTGTGCTTTTGTCCTTTCCATGTTGGAGAACATAAAAGACGGTGGCGACTCTTGCTTACCGCGACATTTCGCGAAACCAGCTAAAAAATAGTCAGTTCTATTTCCACCGATCACAGTCGTCCTCACTGAGGAAGCAGAATGTCAACATCATGGGGATATATCAAGAATATATGGTCTGTAAAATAAATTATTCATTCAAGAAACTTTGAAAGGCATAGGCTGCGCAGGGGAGAATTATTATACAGAATCCTGCCAACATGCACTTCTCCTGAGATAAGTCCTCTGAAGGGGACAAAATCTTAGACAAACTCTTAGCAAGAGTATAGACCTCAATGGGGATTAAGCAGTAATATACTTTCACTAGAGATAAGGGATTCTGCCTGGGGGAGGATACATTTTCGCTAGGGATAATGATTCTGCTTTGAGAAAACATCCCTTCCATTGATAACCTCGTGTTGGTCACAAACAGACCTTTCTTTGTTCATTTTGGGCACACTTCTTTCCATAAAAGATCAACAATACCTGCAAAAAAAGAAATTACAGTAACGTGCCCCGGGTATACAATGGAAAACTTAGCCATTATCCCAGACACTCAAAACTTCAAGCAATTTCAAATATTTATATCATGTGCTGTAAAGCTTCAATGTTTTTGAATGCAAAGTTTATCAAAAATGTTAGACATCTTCTCGCAAACTGTAAATGTTTTTCGGCAGCAATTTTGGTAAAACAATATGTTGTTAATGTTTTGCTAAATGTCTTGACATTTGTAGCAAACTATTTTGAATGATGTCAAAGCAGATGTCTTGACATCTGCCTCCTGAACTGAACTCAGCCAACATCAGTTTAAGTTTTTTGTTTCCTGATTACCTGCGCACCATAATTCAGGATTTGTGACTCATAGGCTGCGAAAAATATGGAGGAATATTTTTAAAATTGCATGGATTTTATCTTGGTCTCTTTTTATAGAAATATTCAAAAGAATTGGATATTTGGTTTTAAGCCCAAGCACACAGCTACGCATATATAAGGACTTGCTTCCTTGTTCAAACTATTACAACTTTTGAAGAAGAATACTTTCTTTTTGTTTTAGAAGTAGTCCAATTTTTTTAATTGTCAAACACTCTAGTATTGATTTAATACTTGTGTTGTTATTTGGATTGTTAATTGTGTATAATTCATAAGCTTTTAATAATTGGATGATTGAAGTTTTAAACTTATTATTTCTGTTGTTTCTTCAGTGTAAGTGATTTAAGGGATTTGAGGAGGGTCTCATACCTAGGTGAGTCTTAGGTAGAAGTATAGAATGGGTAGTGATTAAGTGATTAGATCATAAACTGGTTATTTACTGAGGGTCTATGAATTGATACTATTTAGTGGACTTGTCTCTGGCTTGGTAGCCCCTAGAGTAGGTGTTGTTATACATTGAACTAGGTGAACAATCTCTTGTATTTTTACTGCTTTTTTTATTACTGCTCTTTACTTGTAAACAGATATTTGTGTCGAGACATCTCATTAGACATCACATATCTAATACCAGAATTTCAATTGGTATCAGAGCAGGCATCCTACTCTTTATCTGGGTGAGATCCAGGGAAGATACTTTCTGGTACTATGGACAATGAAGGAGGATTTGTGAACAGACCACCCATTTTGGATGGAAGTAATTATGACTACTGGAAACCATGTATGGTTGCCTTTTTAAAGTCTTTGGATAACATGGATTGGAAAGTTTTTTTAAAAGGATGGAAACACCATGTCAAATTGGGAGAAAATGGAGAACCTACTTCTGAGTTAAAACCAGAAGAAGATTGGTCTAAAGAAGAAGATGAAATAGCTCTTGGAAATTCTAAAGCCTTGAATGCTATATTCAATGGAATTGACAAGAACATTTTCAGATTAGTGAACACATGTAAAGTAGCTAACGATGCATGGGGAATTCTTCAATCTACTCATGAAGGCACATCCAAAGTTAAGATGTCAAGACTTCAGTTTCTCACCACAAAATTTAAGAATTTTAGAAAGAAGGATGATGAAAGTATTAATGACTTCCATATGAACATTCTTGAAATTGCTAATGCATCCAGTGCATTAGGAGAGAAAATACCTGAAGACAAATTGGTGAGAAAGATGCTCAGGTCTCTTCCCAAGAGATTTGATATGAAAGTGACTGGTATAGAAGAAGCTCAAGACATTGACAAAATGAAAGTGGATGAACTTGTTGGATCCCTCCTGACATTTGAATTAAGCATCAATGAAAGATCTAAAAAGAAGAAAAAAATCATAACCTTTATCTCAATTACTGAAGATGAAGAAGAAGATTGTGATTTGAATACAGATGGAGCAATATCAAATGCCTTAACTATGCTTGGAAGACAATTTAACAAAGTGATAAAAAGAATGGATAGGAACCAAAGACCAAATGTCAAGAAAATCTCATCTGACATCCATAAGTCAAATGAGTTTGGAAGAAAAAGGGCTGAAGAAAAATCCACTCAAGGGAAGGGAGTACAATGTCATGAATCTGAAGGATTTGGTCATATTAGAGTTGAATGTCCTACATATCTAAAGAAACAAAAGAAAAATTTGTCTGTTACTTGGTCTAAAGAGGACTCAAAGAGTGATCTTGAAGAATTTGCCAAGTATGTTAAAACATTGACATGGAAATATGTATCTGATGAAGAGTCTAGTGATGGGGAACTAACCTTTGTTGAGTTAGTTGCTCATACAAAGAATTATGTCTCATAAGTGCAAAAGTGTGCCTTGAAGGGGAGAAACAGAAAGTCCTCATAACTCAGTTGAACGAAGAAAGGGAAGAGCATTTAAAAACTATTTCTAAACTAGAAAGTGAAGTGACCTCCTTGAATTCAAACCTTGATAGAATGGTTAAATCTCTCAAAATGTTGAATAATGGGTCTGACACTTTAGATGAAATTCTTCAAGCAGGAAGAGTGACAGGAGACAAGAGTGGTCTAGGGTTTAATGAGAAAAAGGAACCAAATTCTAAAGAATCTTCAGTAGATTCCACTCATGCCAATCCTAAACCAAGGATGTCGAATCAAATGTCTAAACCTCATGGAAAGAAAGGACATCATGGAAAGAAAAAGTGTAATCACACCAAGGAGGATTTCCAGCCCAGGAGATGTCATCAATGTGGAAGGCTTAGTCATATAAGGCCTTTCTGTTTCAAGTTGTATGGGTATCCTAAGACTCCTCCTCCTCCCAAGACTGATAAGATTCCACAAAATAGCAAAAAGAAGAAAGAGTGGATTCCCAAGTCTAATGTTGCTAGTTTCATAGCTCACACCTTGCTCAGAGTATCAACCAAAGATGACTGGTATTTTGACAGTGGTTGTTCTAGACACATGACAGGTGTCAAGAATCTGTTGGTGGATGTCAAATCTTATTCCACCAGTTATGTGACTTTTGGTAATGGAGCAAAAGGTGAAATCAAAGGTGTTGGAAAGCTTGATTGTTTAGGAGTCCCTAAGCTTGATGATGTGTTACTTATTAAATGGTTAACAGCTAACCTAATAAGTATAAGCCAATTGTGTGATCAAGGATTCAAAGTTAACTTCACCAAGGAAGAATGTCTTGTGTGTAAGAAAACAATAAAGTTATTATTAAAGTAATCAGATCTAAAGACAATTTTTATCTATGGGTTCCTCAAGAGTGGAACCTCTCCTCAACATGTGTTTTAGCCAAATAGAATGATGTTAAACTATGGCATCAAAAATTAGGGCACTTGCATCTGAAAGGTATGAAAAGAATTATATATGAGGAAGCAGTCAGAGGGATCCCTAAGCTCAAGATAGAAGAAGGAAGGGTATGTGGTGACTTCCAGATTAGAAAGCAAACTAAGATGTCACATCAGAAGATTCAACATCTCACTACATCAAAAAATTTGGAACTTCTTCACATGGACTTGATGGGACCTATGCATGTTGAAAGTCTTGGTGGTAAGAAGTATGCATATGTTATTATAGATAATTTTTCTAGATACACGTGGATAAGATTTATTAGAGAAAAATCAGAAACTTCTGAAGTGTTTAAAGATCTCTATCAAAAACTTCAAAGGGAAAAGGAAAGTCATGTCATAAGAATCATAAGTGATCATGGAAAGGAATTTGAGAATAATAAATTTGTTGATTTTTGCTCCTCTGAAGGAATAAGCCATGAATTCTCTTCTCCCATTACTCCTCAACAGAATGGGATTGAGGAACGCAAGAATAGAACTCTCCAAGAATCTTCCAGAGCCATGATTCATGCTAAGAAGTTACCTTACCATTTTGGGGTTGAAGCTACGAATACTGCATGATACATCCATAACAGAGTCACTCCAAGGAAAGGCACTTCATCCACCTTGTATGAAATATGGAAGGGAATAAAACCAATTGTTAAATACTTTCATGTTTTTGGAAGTAAATGTTACATCTTAGTTGATCATGAACAAAGGAGTAAGATGGATCCCAAGAGTGATGAAGGAATATTCCTGGGTTACTTTACAAATAGCAGAGCTTACAGAGTTTTTAACTCCAGAACCAAAGTTATGATGGAGTCAATAAATGTTATTATTGATGATATATGGTGGAGTGCTGAAGAAGATGTCTCAGAAGATGTTGGAACATCTTTGTCTGATATTCCAACAGAATCAAATTACAGAAGTATTGATTCTAATCCACCTCAAGAAGATCTTGAGCCTAGTCATCTTAATAAAGGACCTTTAATTAGAACCCAGAGAGATCATCCTAAGGAGCTTATCGTTTGAGATCTAAATAGAGGAGTTACTACCAGATCAACATATGGGATATCAAACTCTTGCTTTGTGTCAAAATTTGAGCCAAAGAATGTCAAAGAGGCCCTAACTGATGAGTTATGGATTATTTCTATGTAGGAAGAGCTAGAACAATTCAGTAGAAATGAAGTTTGGGATCTTGTTCCAAGACTTGAAGGGACAAATGTGATAGGCACAAAATGGGTGTACAAGAATAAATCTGATGAAACATGGGTGGTCACTAGAAACAAGGCAAGGTTAGTTGCACAAGGGTATACTCAAATTGAAGGAGTTGACTTTGATGAAATTTTTTCTCCTATGGCCAGACTTGAATCAATCAGACTACTCTTGGGAGTTGCATGTATACTGAAATTTAAATTGTTTCAAATGGATGTAAAAAGTGCCTTCTTAAACGGCTATCTGAATGAAGAAGTTTATTTAGAACAACCAAAGGGATTTGTTGATCTAAGTTTTCCTAAACATGTCTACAAACTGAAGAAAGCTTTGTATGGATTAAAGCAAGCTCCAAGAGCTTGGTATGAGAGGCTGACAAAGTTTCTTGTTAAGAATGGATATAGGAAAGGTGGCATAGACAAAAATCTTTTTATTAAGGAAGAAGAAGGAAAGATCATGATTGCACAGATTTATGTTGATGATATTTTGTTTGGTGGGATGTCAAATGAGATGGTTCAACATTTTGTCAAGCAAATTCAGTCTGATTTTGAGATGAGTCTTGTTAGTGAATTAACCAATTTTCTTGGTCTGTAAGTTAAACAAATGGAAGATTCCATATTTTTATGTCAGAGTAAGTGTGCCAAGAATATAGTAAAGAAATTTGGGATGGAAAAGGCCAGCCACAAAAGAACTCCTGCTCCCACACATTTGAAGTTGTCTAAAGATGAAAAAGGAGTAAGTGTGGATCAAAGTCTCTACAGAAGTATGATAGGCAGTCTTCTATATCTCACAGCTAGAAGACCAGACATTACCTTTATTGTATGGGTGTGTGCAAGATATCAAGCTGATCCTAAAGTTAGCCATGCCAACCATGTCAAGAGAATTCTTAAATATGTGAATGGGACAAGTGACTATGGTATGCTATACTCTCATGGATCTAGTCCTGCCTTAATCGGTTATTATGATGCTGATTAGGCAGGATATGTTGATGATAAAAAAAGTACATCAGGGGGATGCTTCTTTCTGGGAAATAATCTCATATCTTGGTTCAGTAAGAAGCCAAATTGTGTGTCTCTGTCCACTGTAGAGGCTGAGTATATTGCTGTAAGAAGCAGTTGATCTCAATTGGTTTGGATGAAACAAATGTTAACAGAATACAATGTCAAAAAAGATGTCATGACATTATTCTGTGGCAATTTAAGTGCCATTAACATATCAAATAATCCCATTCAACACACTAGGACCAAACATATTGATATATGTCATCACTTCATGAGAGAGCTTGTTGAAGAAAAGATTGTTGTCTTAGAACATATAGCCACTGAATTGCAAATGGCTGACATTTTCACTAAGGCTTTGGATGCTAATTAGTTTGAGAACTTAAGAGGAAAATTAGGGATTTTCCTATATGAGGGTTTGTAGCAATTAAAGGTGTGTGGGAATATCATTAAAGTGACATTATATTATTGTGTTTCCAACAAATAAAATTTCGAAAGCAATCATTAGAGAACTTCCTCAAATTGTTTCCCACACGCTATGAAATAACATCCTTCTACTTTCACAAAATTTTCATTATCCTCTACAGAAAAAGAACCCTAGTCATTCGTCATCCTTTTGCTCAAAAATCTTCAAAGATGTCTCAACATCATACATCGTCTTCCTTAAAATCTGCCAATGAAAATCTCTCCCTTGACAGAGTACTTGATGTTACTCCTATAACAACCATCCCACCTCCTTATAAGAAGGTCAAGAAACCTAGATCATCACTTGCTAAGAAATCCAAAGTTGATAAAGGTAAATCTTTTACTATTACTGACAATATGACAGAACAAGAAATTGTTAATGTTGATAGAAGCATTAGAAGGCAAGTAGACAGAGTGTTAAATGAAGGATTTGTTATTCCTAGGATTTCTACCCCTCTTTCTTGTATGCCTCCTCCTCCTGACAAAAGTATTGATCCTAAAAGTGTTGTTGCTAGATCATCCACCTTAAAGAAAGATGCTTATAAAAGTAAACTTGAGAAGATTGCTACCTCTGCTCTAAAAGAAGTGGAAGAAGAAAATGTTGAACAAGATGTTGAGGAATATGTTGAACAAGATGCTACTGCCTCCAAGGATGCAGAAGGTCAAAATGTTGAGAATGTAGTCAATGTAGAAATTTGTCTGACAATGAGATCATTACTAATGGTGTGCCTGGTATTACAATAAGACTAAAATCCAGGAAAGTGAAGGATGCAAGTGTCAAACCCCCTACCAAGAAAACCAAGAATAAAATCATGTATGGACCCTCAAAGTTAGGAAGCAAAGTGGTTCCTCCCTCTAGAAAAAGAAAAGCTAGACTTGTTAGCTCCACCGATGATGAGGATGAGGATGTTGTAAAAAGATCCAAGAATAAGAAACAAGTTGTTCTAGTTGAAGAGATTGACTCTGAGTATGATGTCGATCAACATGTCCAAGACATCTCTCCTATCAAAAATCTGCAAGTAAGAAACTGTCTGTTAGGGTTCCTGATGCCCCACTTGACAACATCTTCTTCCATTCTGTTGGGAATGTTGAAAAGTAGAAGTATATGTATCAAACAAGGATTGCCCTGGAGAGAGAATTGGGAGCTGGTACTTTGGAATGTAAAGAAATCATGGAGCTGATATATTATGCTGGATTGATGAAAACAGTTACCAGGTTTTTCAATTTCTATGAAACTCTTGTTAAAGAGTTTATTGTTAATATTCCTGTTGACTATGTTTACCATAAAAGTAAGGAATATAGAAAGGTTTTTGTTAGAGGAAAGTGTGTAGAATTTTCTCCTTCCATCATAAATAGATTTCTAGATAGGTCTGAAGATGTCTTTTATGAGCTAGGAGTAACAGATAATCAAGTGTGCAGACCCATCACTACTAATCAAGTGAGTGAGTGGCCCTTTAAAAATAAACTTTTTGTTAGCAAGCTTAGTGTAGAATATGCTATTTTGCACAGAATTCGAGCTTCAAATTGGGTTCCTACAAATCACAATTCAACCATCTCTACTGGCTTAGGAAAGTTTATTTATGCTGTTAGAAACAAGAAATTGTTTTATTATGGTACTTACATCTCTGATCAGACTATTAAGCATGCATGAACTTGTGCCATTAAGATGCCCATTGCCTTTCCCTCCCTTATCTATGTAATTATCCTTAATCAGCATCCTGGGATTCTAAGTGGTAATGATGCAGTGTGCAAGAGGGAGTCTGCTTTGACCCTTCATTTTAAGCTTTTTTCAAGAAAACATGTCCCAGACATTGTTTTGACATCTACACCTGCTGAAAAGACCTCCACCAAGGATGACATGATTAATGAATTAAGAGAAGCCTACAAGGAATTTGATGATGTGATCAGAGTTAGCTCAGCAAGGAAGCTAACTTTTGAAAAGATGATCAAGCACCTGCAAAAGGACAACAACCTTGATGATACAGTGAGCTATAAAAGAGAAGACTCTAGTGAGGAAGTAAGTTATGGCTCAGCCAAGTCAACTGGTCCTGATGATAGTTAGACTAATTGATGTCCTTTTATTTGACCTTTGTGTTTCATTTTGGCACTTGCATGTGCTTGACATTTGATTTCTATGGCCTGTACCTAAATTACTGATACACTCTTGAATGCATCCTTTTATATGGCATAGTATGACTAAAAAGGGGGAGAGAAAGTGGTTAATTGACCACTGACTGACCACTGGTTGAGGGGGAGCTCAATACTTGAGGGGGAGCCTCATGTCTTAGAAGATGTTCTGACATATTTCTATGCTAACAACTAACTGCTAACTGAGTTGTTTTTGTTTTGCTTGCTTTTCTTATGTTGCTTCTCTGATAATGCTCTGATAATAAATTGCTCTGATAATGTTTTAGCCAAAATTTACCAAAGGGGGAGTTTGTAAGTGTTTGTTGGCAGCAATTTCGATAAAACAATGTGTTGTTAATGTTTTGCTAAATGTCTTGACATTTGTAGCAAACTATTTTGAATGATGTCAAAGCATATGTCTTGACATCTGCCTCCTAAACTAAACTCATCTAACATCAGTTTAAGTTTCCTGTTTCCTAATATCCTGCGCACCATAGTTCAGGATTTGTGAATCATAGGCTGCGAAAAATATGGGTGAATATTTTTCAAATTGCATGGATTTTATCTTGGCCTATTTTTATGGAAATATTCAAAAGAATTGAATATCTGGTTTTAAGCCCAAGCCCACAGCTGTGAATAAATAAGGACTTGCTTCCTTATTCAAACTACTCCAACTTTTGAAGAAGAATACTTTCTTTCTGTTTTAGAAGTCAAAGTCTTTTGATTGTCAAACACTCTAGTATTGAATTAATACTTGTGTTGTTATTTGGGTTGTTAATTGTGTATCATTCATAAGCTTTTAAGCATTGAATGATTGAATTTTTTAAACTTATTATTTATGTTGTTTCTTCACTGTAAGTGATTGAAGGGATTTGAGGAGGGCAACATACCTAGGTAAGTCTTAGGTAGAAGTATAGCACAAGTAGTGATTAAGTGATTAGATCTTAAACTGGTTTTTTACTGAGGGTCTATGAATTAAAACTATTTAGTGGACTTGTCCCTGGCTTGGTAGCCCCCGGAGTAGGTGTTGTTGTACACTGAACTGGGTGAACAATCTCTTGTGTTTTACTGCTTTTGTTATTACTGCTCTTTACTTGTAAACAAATATTTGTGTCGTGACATCTCCTTCGATATCACATATCTGATACCAGAATTTCACAAGCAAAACAGCAAAAATAAAACAAAGAAGCATAATTTGAATAAAAAGAATTTTATTGATTGATTGGCCTGTAAATAGACATTTACATCAAGAAGAAATTCCTAAAAAGAGGTAATTATGTACAAAGCATACAAAGGAGAGTACAAAGATGGCAATGTGAGTGCAGATTTATCGAGTTATGACTCTGCTATTACTATTATGACCTCAAAGCTCCTTCGTACCTTGCTTTCTGAAAAAGTTGATTGGATTGATTCCTTATCCTTCCAAGCTAACCAACTGCAATGTAGAATGATAGCACTGATGCAACACAGACCGTAGTCATTCCCTTTAAATCCCTAACTTTTGTCTGGATCGCCCTTTCGGGTTTTCAATCCACCGGGATACCTATTTTTGCCTAAGCTTCCTTTTCAGGTTTTCAACTTTGCGGGTGTACATCATTTCTTTTTCTTTCTTTTAACTTTTTTTGTCCCTAAGTTTTGCCCGAACCTTTTATTCATTTTTTTGGATCACCAGGATGACCTTTTTTGACTGAGCCATAATTATGAGCATCATAGATCCTCCAGAAAATACTTTCTTCACAAGATATGGTCCTTCATAATTAGGATCCCATTTCCCCCTAGCATCTATATTGTTAGGAGGTAAGATTCTCTTCAGCATGAGGTCACTAGCTTGGAAACTCCGAGGACGCACTTTCTTATCAAAAGCTTTTTTCATCCACTTCTGGTATAACTGCCCATGGAAAATAACCGTCAATCTCTTCTCGTCAATGAGATTCAACTAATCAATTCTATTATGAACCCATTCGGCTTCATCCAATTGCACATCTGTCATAATCCTTAAAGAAGGAGTCTCCACTTCCACGGGAAGAACTGCTTCCATGTCGTATACCAGAGAGAATGGGTTTGCCCAGTCGAAGTGCACACTGAAGTGTGATAACCATGCAAAGCAAATGGAAACATCTCATGCCAATCTTTATAGGTGAAAACCATCTTCTGCACAATCTTCTTAATATTCTTATTTGCTGCCTCAACAGCTCCATTCATCTTTGGACGATATGGAGAAGAATTGTGATGCTTTATCTTGAAACTGTCACATAGCTCTTTCATCATCTTATTGTTGAGATTCGAAATGTTGTCAGTAATGATCTTCTCGGGAATCCCATAATGGCAAATGATATTCTGCTTGATGAAATGTGTGAGCACTTGTTTGGTGACATTGGCATAAGATGTTGCGTCGACCCGCTTGGTGAAGTAATCAATAGCCACCAGAATAAATCGATGTCCATTGGAAGCAATCAGTTCAATCCATCCAATCATATCAATTCCCCACATTTCAAATGGTCAGTGAGAAGTCAAAACATTCATCGGACTGGGCGACACATGCATTTTGTCAACATAAATCTGACATTTGTAACTGATTCTTGAGTGATAGTAACAATCATTTTCCATTGTGAACCAGTAATAACCTGCTCTCAAGATTTTCTTGGCCATGGTATGCCCACTAGAATTTGTTCCAAAGGAATCTTCATGAATCTCTTCTATGATCTTGTTTGCTTCGTGTCTATCCACGCATCTGAGCAAAACAGAGTCATAGTTTCTCTTGTACAGAACACCTCCATTAAGGAAAAACTTAGTCGAGTATTCCTGTAAAGTCTTCTTATCTATGATCGATGCACCCTCTGGGTATTCTTGTGTTTCAAGATATCTTTTGATATTATAAAACCACAGTTTCTCATTAGCAACCTCTTCTTCTAGTTCGTAACAGAATGCTAGCTCATACAACCTTAAAATGGTGATAGATGGGGCTTAATTTTCCCATATGACTTTAAACATGGATGACAGAGTATTCAAGGCGTCTTCCAAGTTATTCTATTCTCTTGGAATATGGTTAAAAGTAACCTCGTCAAAATACGGGATCCATTGCATATTACCCTCATGATACAAAATCAAATTCGGGTGATGAGTTTCCCAATCTCTATTGATCTGACTAATCACACGAGAAGAATCCCCATATATTTCCAAGATCTTTATTCGCAAATCAATAGAAGCTTCTAACCCAAAGATACAAGCTTCATACTCGGCCATGTTGTTGGTGCAATCAAAGCAGATTCTGGCAATAAAAGGAGTATGGAAACCTTCAAGAGAAGTAATTATAGCACTGATGCCATTTCCCAATACATTGAAGGCACCATCGAACACCATCATCCATCACAATCCTAGTTAGGGTCCTTCCTTTGGGTTGAGAATATTACAATCACGTATGTACATAATGTCTTCATTAGGAAATTCAAACTTCATCGGCTGATAGTCATCTTCTATCGGTTAGTGAGCAAGATAATCCGCCAATACACTACCCTTGATGGCTTTCTGGGTAATATATTGTATATCATATTCAGTCAAAATTATCTGCCAACGGGCTACGCTTCCCGTGAGAGCTGGATTTTCAAAAATGTACTTGATCGGATCCATCTTGCATATCAAGATAGTAGTGTGAGTCAGCATATATTGTCAGAGACCCTTTGCTGCCCACGCGAGTGCACAACAAGTCTTTTCCAGCAACGAGTACATCGACTCGCAATCAGTAAATTTCTTCCTCAGGTAGTAAATAGCATGTTCTTTCCTACCCATCTCATAATGATGACCAATTACGCAGCCTATAGAATTTTCCAACACTGTCATATACATTATCAAGGGCCTTCCCTCCACTAGAGGTAAAAGAATATGAGGTTCCTGTAGATACACTTTTATTTTATCAAATGCCTCTTGGCAATTGTCAATCCACTTGACCACTTGATCTTTTTTCAATAGCTTGAATATGGGTTCACATGTGGCTGTAAGTTGAGAGATGAACCTAGCAATGCAGTTCAACCTCCCGAGAAAACCACAAACCTCTTTTTCTGTTCTTGGCTCAAGAATTTCTTGTATTACTTTTGTTTTGGTAGAATCAAGCTCAATTCCTTTTTATCTTACTATGAAGCCCAATAACTTCCCTGATCTCACCCCGAAGGTGCACTTGTTAGGGTTCAACCTCATTCTGAATTTCCTTAATGTTTCAAACAATTTCAGCAAGTGGATAAGATGTCCTCTTTTGTCTGGGATTTGGAAATCATATCATCAACATAAACCTCAATATGTTTATAGATCATGTCATGAAAGAGAGTGACCCTTGAATGCTGATACGTTTCCCCTGCATTCTTCAAACCAAAGAGCATCACTTTGTAACAAAATATTCCCGAAGGTGTAATGAAAGTAGTGTTCTCCATGTATTCCTCCGCCATCTTGATCTGATTATAGCCAGAAAAACCATGAAGGAAAATACTTTAGCTTGAGAAGTATTGCTAACCATAATATCAATATGAGGAATCGGAAAATCATCTTTAGGGCTTACTCTGTTCAAGTCCTTATAACCCTATAATCCACACATATTCTGACTTTACCATCCTTCTTAGGAACTGGCACAATATTTGTAATACACGGAAGATAAGAGATAACCTTCAAGAAACCCGCATCAAATTGTTTCTGAACCTCTTCTTTGATCTTCTTAGACATCTCAGGATGATTTCTTCAAAGCTTTTGTTTAACGGGAGGACAATCTTCTCTGAGAGGCAGTTTGTGCACAACTATATATGTGTCTAGCCCAGGAATATCCTAATAAGACAAAGCAAAGATATGAACATACTCACAGAGAATTTCCACTAATATCTGCTTGGCACTATCTTCTAATGAAGCCCCAGTCTTGACTTCTTTTTGGACCTCCTCGGTACCCAAGTTGATCACTTCAATAGTCTCTTGGTGCGGCTGAATGACCTTTTCCTCTTGCCTCAACAATCTGGATAGCTCTTTGGGAAGTTCACAATCTTCTTCAGCTTCTTCATCAGCTTGATAGATTCGATTTTCAAAGTCATAATGGGCCATAGCAGAATCATTTTTGAAAAAATCTGGGATTAATGGGGAACTCTATCTGCATGATTATGATTTTGTTTTTATTTTAGTTTAGGATTAAAAAAGAAAAATAAAAACTCATTGCCATTTTTTTTAAAAATAAAGAGAAAGACAATGAGCGAAATATTTTAATGCAAAAAGACGTCCTTTATTGATGATAATTTTAAAAAGAAAAACATTGTGGCCCTACAGCATGATCACTATGTCTTGGGCAGAATGTAGAATTTATTGCATGATAAATATAAAATAAAATTATTTTTCATAGCGAGTGACTTTGATGACATCTTTGGAAAACAAATTACCAAGCTCTTGAGCCGGAACTGTAGGACGAACCCATTTTTCTGTTTCACAATCACTATCACCTTCCTCGCTTACAGCATAAGCTCCCTCATGGATAACACCACCACTGGTGAGCTGAATCAGAGGAGGAATACCTTAAATCTTGAGAGGAACAACAGTTGGCGTGCTTCATCCCGCCACAAAGCCTAAACCTTTCTTGTCTTTCTGTGTGGGGAGATCCAACACTCTTCCCCCGCCTTTAGGATGATCAGATTCAATAACTGCTTGTGCTTGTCAGTAAGATGCCATAGAGGCCTCCGAATTTTTAACCTCGTGACGAGGAGTTCTGACAACCTGCACGATTTCAAATGCTTGGCACGGAGTCTCATGTACCTCTCCCTCAATTTCAACATAGCAGAAGGTACATAGATGGCTGATGTTGTACCCCAATTTTTGCCCCTAAGATCCCTTCATCATACCATGTTGATTCACTCACAACAAGATCACACTAGGATTCTTGGTTCCCCTTCCTACTTTGAGTTTTTCTCCTTTTGAGGGATTAACAAGCACCTTTACTTATGTTCCTTTTGTGATTATGAATATTGTTTTGTTTTCTTCATTTAACTAATAAAATGCAATGTTGGTTTATCTTGCTTGTTATCCATGTAAGTGAAGGCAATGAGATTTAACAAGCTACCCCATGGGTTCATGAGTTTATTTCCATGCCCTATCCAATAAAAGCTTGAGAAGTTCAAACCTCACCATTGGAGTGGTTTTGTAAGAAGTGGCATGGCAAGTTTGCTTTGGTTCATCACATTTCAAGGTTATTAGATTTGACTCAAAAGTACAAGGGGTTGATTGGAGAAGTTGTCATGTTTGGACAAGGCCTTGTTCCTATTGGTCACAAGAGCATATTTCTATCAAAATTCAAGATATGGAAGTGGTTTTGGTGGATAAGAGTTCTCATTATCATCCTCAACAACTTTTATTCACAAAGCAAGAATATTGGTACAAGAAGTTTTTTCAAACTTGTCAAAGTTCCTCAAGGCATTCTCTTGATCTAGAAGTTAGGGTTTTGAACTTCAAAGGAGTATATTTTGCTCATGTTTTGGTATTTTTGAGTGATTCCAAATACATCCTTCTCTTCAAAGGGTTATCAATAAATCACTTCAAAATTTCCAAGGAGTTTTCATGTGGAAGAAATTTGGTGAAGAAGAAAGATTACAAGTCATCCAGATGAATCCACAATTTTACATAAGTAACTTCAATTGATCATAACTTGATCAATTTTCGTCACCTTGAGTCCATTCTTTTTCCATAATGATCTTGAAGATGTGAACTTTATGCCTTATTTCATGTGCAAAGTGGGAAAACAGATGGAGATTGCCTTTAACATGCAAAAGATTATAGGTCATTTCATGATTTTTGGCCAACTTCAACAAGTCATAACTTGCTCAATTTTTGGAGATTTTGAGTGGTTCAAGATTCAAAACATTGTTCAAGAGATATACTTCATTCCATATTTTTTGGTCAAGAGCAAATTCCAAGTGGAAGGCCATGTTTGGATGCAAAAGATTATAGGTCATTTTTGAAGAAGAATTTGAAATATTTCTAAGTATTGTAAGTCAACCATTTTTCTTCAACTTTGACTCAATGCAACTTTCAGCTCAAGCATCCATTTAACTCCATTCTTTTTCCATTGCAAAGCTTGTAATCTGATCTTTCTAAAACATCAAGAATCATGCCCTAAGACCCCTTGAGTTTGAAATGCCGTGGATTTGAATTTGGTAACTTGAAACTGAATTTTCCACAAAGTCAGAATTTGAAATCCATAATGTGACTTCTAAACACGAGACTTATGCGCGTTTTTGTTTTAAACTTGATTAGCAAACTTTTCAGAAGTGATTAGCACCCCAAAACGCAAGATTTGGTTGAGTTTTGATGGAAATGAAGTCACACTTCACTCGTGCTCGACCTTCACTCAATTTCCCTCCAAACTTCCTTGTTTATTCCAATTTTCATTCCCATTCACTTCCCTATAAATAGAGGGTCATCCCCCATTCATTTTTTCAAGCTTTGAGAGCCAAAAGCACCCTGCCAAAACTTCACACGAACCCATCTTTTTTGAATTCAGTTTCTGATATTTAAGCTCCCTTTTCCAAAATTCTTTGTGCATTCATCATCTTTAAGCATCATATAAACTCTCCAGCACTTAAACCAATCAAAACGAGCCATAATTCAAGCTACAAAATTTTAGTTTTAGAGCTTCTTCCTTGAACTTCGAAAAGGTAGAATTCTCCACCATTTAGATCTAAATCAAGCACTAATCGATTCTACCTTATATAAATTTGGCGCGATGGTGGTGTTGGAATCGTCTTGAAGAGGCAAGTTCAATGATACTAGCCTGGGATCCTAATTTTTCCATTTGAAGGATCTCACAAAATCCCCATTGCAGGGTGTCTGGAGGTTGAAGATGATGACATGTCTCGTCTTAGCCAATGATAGTGTGTCAAACGTTTTAATTTCAGTGGTTTCTCTTTTTCTAATCCTATGTGTATCTCACTAAGGTCAATATCAAGCACAGTGCTTAACGTGTTTTGACTATGATCTGATGGTCCACATCTTTTTGGTTGTATTTTATTTTATGATTTTATATTTTTATTGATTAAATTTTCAAAAATTCATAACTCTTTTATTTTTTATCCAAAAATTATGAAAAAATTCACAAAAATACTTTGAATTATTTCTGATCTCATGACTATTTTTTTACATTTTTATTTTGATATTTGATATTTTTTGTATTTTTTTGAATTATTTGCTTTCTTTTAATTACTTAAAAAATACTTTCTAACATTTTTTAATTCTGAAAAAATTCATAAATACTATTTTGCATATTTTTTACTTTCTAAAAATTTGATGGAATTTTATATTGAGGTTTACTATATTTAACCTATTTTCTATTTGTTTGAGCAATTTTAAATAGTTTAAAAATAGTTTCTGACTTTTAAAAATTATCAAAAATTTTATAAAAATATTTGGATCCCTTTCTGATTTTTCTATGGCCTTACTTTTTCTTTCTTGATTAATTTGAACATAGGTTATATTTTTCTCCTCTGTTTTGATTTTTAAACATTTTGTTAAACCCTTTTAATGTATATATTAAATATAATATTATTTTTGTGGTTATTTTCTGGCTGTCTTGAGTTGATTTTTTTATCATGAACTTTATTAACATCATTGGATCTTGGGTGTTGAGTTCAACTCCACCAAAATGGATGAATGGTTTTAATAATAGTTTGATTAAATTTTTTATTTAAAAGTGGTTTATTCATTTTTCCCATCCCTCTTTATCTCATCCCTTTCTTATTGCACTAGGTGTTATTGGAGCATGATCTCTATATCATGTCTCAAAACAAATGGTGCATAAATTGCTATTGACCGGCCTCAAAATAGGTGTGACTTCTATATAAGTCCACTTACGATTGCTTAACATGGTGCTAAATTTTGTCCTGATTCGAATAAATGAGCATTCGTGGCCCAAACTTATGATTGCAAGCCCAAGTATGTTAATTTGATCTCTTTGATCCAATAACCTTGAGATTCATTGTGTGGAGGCTTTGGTTCTACCAATCCTCTAATGGATCTACAACACCTTTGGTCAATGCGAATCACTTAAACATCGTTGATCATTAAATGGTACTTATGAGAATTCTAAATAGATGATATACTTGACAAAAACAAAATGCAACTTGTTGTGTGGAGGCTTTGGTTCTACCAATCCTCTAATGAGTTCCAAATTCAAGCTTCAAGATGGTCATCCAACTAACCACTAATTATTGACTTGTTTTACCTTATGCTTTTATTCTTTTTTATGCTTTATGTACTATTTACTTTTAACATTTACATTTCATGCCATTTTCATCTTTGCTCATTTGAGCATTTATTTTCTTGCCATTTTTACTTTGCTCACTTGAGCTTTTCTTTTCCTTTCTTAAGATACTTAATAATAAACATAAACCCTAAAAAATATTTAATGGTACTTGGACTATTTGGTTACTATCCTTGGCATTATGGAGCATGGGACTTTTTCTTGGACTTAGGATTAGAAACCTTGGCCTATCTTGGAGATCTTATCTGATTATTTTGTCTGGAGTCTTGAGGTTTACCTCAAGACATTGGGTTGCTTGTTTATTTTTGTGTGCAGGTTTTTTTGATTACATCCTCTGTTTTTAATCTGGAATTCACCCGTATACAGCCGTTACTCTGCCCAATTTTTGTGAAGACTTAATACACTTGAAGTTTGGTTCTCTCAAGAGGTCTAGTATTTTTGCTTGCTTGGTTTCAATCCAAGGAATGGGAATTCTATCTTGGCTCATAATGTCAAGTTTTGGCTTCTTGTTGGTTATATGGTTCTTATCCCTAGATTTTACCCTATGCTTTAGGATAGTCTCTTCTTCTCCTCCCATCTTCTTTAATTTCAAAATCTTCTTCCTCCTTTTGAAAACTCTTCTTGTTTTTAAACTTGAACTATTTTCATAATGAACTTGGACTTATGTCCATGCATTTTCAAAACATTTTCATAAATAAACTTCCAATCAACTTAATAATACCTTGACATCTTTTTTGTGAGAAGACTAAAAGTCAATCAATATCATTTCAAACCACTTTGCCACTTTGGCTTTTTACCTTTTAAAACATTTCTTAAAAGATTGAACTCTTGTCAATCCTTGTAGTGATGCAAACGACTATACTACTACAAAATGTAGTGAAGAGAGATATTTTCCACTTGGGTGTTGAGTGAGGCATTATTGATTTTTAAATCCAAGTCATATCCTCCACTTTGAGATGATGCAAATCCTCCTTTCTCATGATTGTGGGTAGTAGGTGTGTTTTCCACACGGACAATGATGATGATGTTTTATCTTATAAAATTAACCAACACATTTGTGTTTCAAATTTTTAAAAGAGGAACTACGTGTACCCTGATCCCCTATTTCATGAAAGGTGGTACGTAGGCACTAAAGGTTCGCAACCATGGCGGGTGCAAAAAATTATAAAATAAATATATTTCTTTTCTCACCTCCACCACCCATTTTTATATACAACAGTTTTTATAGCCAAAATATACAGATTTTACAAAGAGGCTCCCGTGGAGTACCGTAGATGTTTAGGGTGCTAATACCTTCCCTTTGCATAACCAACCCCTTACCTTGAATCTTTCCCTCTTTTTTTGGGTTATTCGCTCTTTTCTCATTCCTTTGGAAACAATAAAGCGCAGTGGCAATTTTTATTTTGATTTGTATAAAGTCTAGTCAATCCAATGACTTAGTCTTAAACATTTCTACCGCTACGGAAAAAATGGTGACTTCACTGGGGACAGATTGACCTCTTGTTGGTCCATCCCTAAGTGGGTTAAGCCTATCTTTGTTTATATATGCATGTGTGTTATTATTGTTTTTTTTTTGTGTTATATGTTGTATATATGTTTTTCTGGATTTTCCTAGTTTTCAGGGTGCTTGGTGATTACTCATAAGTCCTATACTCGGACTTGGGAAAACTTTAAGATAGGACGGGAGGTATAGTCATGTTAACTTTGAGGGAGTAATCCCAAAAAAGGAGGCATGAGATCCCCCACTCAGTGGAGGCCCCTTTGACTGTAGTGTCGTTTACCGAGTAATCGAGAAGACATACTGCTTTCGACCTGGGAGCCTACTGAAACTGAGGACCGTAGAATACCAAACCAATCTTGGCCTTTTAGGTGTAGTGTGGAAGCTATGACGGAGTAATCTAGAAATAGTTGTCACGCGATACTACAATCGGACGAGTCTTTCTTAAGAATATTACTAATTACCAAGTTAATCAGGAAGTTGGTAATATCCAAAGGAAGGATGTAGACTCTGTGAACCTCTAGAACCTTGTTCGGCAGGTGATAACTTTAGACCAACACCTTATGGGTAGTACCTTCGACCTCATGCTCGTGACGTTGAACCTATGAACCCTATATGTGTGATCTTGTGTGTGATTGTTGCATCATGAATCCATGCACTCATAAGCATCTTTTGAAGAAAACCATATTTCAAGGGATTTAAAGGTTGACTGTTTGTGAATATCTCAGGTAATTTTTAACCATGGATTCTGGAAAGAGGAAGACCGGAAAACACAGTTTCAAGGATCCCAAGATAGATGAGTTGATCAGTCTAATTCCCGAGATCGAGTGTTCTGCAGACTTTCGGAAGAAGTATGGATCCATTATTCCTCTCATGAAGCTGAAGATGAAGGAGGGTATTCTCTCGACCTTGGTCCAGTTCTATGATCCGATGTATCATTGCTTTACTTTTCCTAACTATCAGTTGATGCCTACACTGGAGGAGTATTCTTATCTATTGGATTTACCTATTACCGATCATGTTCCTTTTACTGGTTTGGAGGGTGAGCCAAAACCACATGAGATTGCTGCTTTGATTCACCTGGGAAGTCTGAGGTTGAAGCCCATATGACTACTAAAGGAGGGATTAGAGGATTACCAGTTCAGTTCTTATTGGAGAAAGCTCGTTACTTTTCCAGGATGGATAGTACAATCGCTTTTGAGGCCATCTTTGCTCTACTTGCTTACGGGTTGTTCTTATTTCCTAATGTGGGCAGGTTTGTTGACATTAACGCTATCAGGATCTTCATGATTGGAAATCCAGTTCCTACACTATTGGGTGATGCTTATTACTCTATTCATCTTCGGAATTCTTATCATGGGGGAATGATTATCTGTTGCACGCCTCTGTTATACCGGTGGTTTATCTCTCATATGCCCCAGTCTGATGCTTTTTGGGATGTCAAGAAGGAACCCCGTTGGGCTCCTAAAATCATGACACTTACTCACTCAGATATTGATTGGTATCATCGAGCTTACCAGAGATTATTGACAGTTATGGTAGTTTCCCCAATGTAGCTCTTCTTGGTACAAAGGGAGGAATTAACTATAACCATGTTCTTGCACGGCGACAACTTGGTTATCCAATGAGGGATAAACCAAATAGTATTCATTTGAGTAGTTTCTTTATGAAGGAAGGGGAAGACCATAGGGAAGCTAGGGAGCAGATTGCGAAGGCCTAGCGTCACATTCATAATAAGGGTAGGAAGGATTTGGGACCTAGAAGTTCTGTTTCTTTGGAGCCATATCTTCAGTGGGTCCGATCGAGAGCCATTCAGTTAAAGATGTCGTATACCCGGGAGACACCTATGCCTGATCTATTTGTGAAGACCACTCCTCCCTTATTAGATAATATGGAAGAGCTGCAGCTTGCTTTTGTTAGGATGCAACAGGAAAGGGATGCTTGGAAGAACAAGTTCCAAACTTTAGAGAGTTCCTACAGAGAAGACCTAAAGCAGAAAGATGACTTGATTGAGATCCTTGAGAGTCGAGCGGTAGAGTCTATGGAGAGGCAAGGGGATTTATTTTCTCCTAAGCCTCAATCAGGTGTTAATTACTCAGATGATTGGAAGGAGGTTTCCACCGGACATGCGGAGGAAAACCAGAGGTTAAAGGCTCAGATTGCCAGGCTTACAGGGAAGCGCTAGCGTGTAGAGTGATCTCCATCAGCTCTTTTTCTCAGGATTTTAGATTGTATTTTCATCTTGTACTTGAGATCAATGAAACTTGTAATCCATTTTGAAGTTATTATAATAAAAAAATTCAGTATTTCAAAAAGCGCTATTACTTTGATGTTTGCAATATGTCTATAAACTTTAAATCCCTTGAAATATTAAATAACAAAGTAAAAATAATCACGTGCATTGCATAACATGAATCATATTGCACATATTTCTTGCATTTGTTATGCATACCCAGGTGTCTTACCAAACTTCTTTACTTTGTTCAGCAAGCTGACTCATCACTACAACACTCGGGCTAATTTCAAAAAGAAGATGGACAACTTAGAATAAGAGAAACGCGAGTTGCGCGAGGAAGTTTCTTCTTTGAAGGCTGGCATGGCCAATCTGACTACTCTGATGGAAGCTCTGGTGGCTGCTCAGAATCAGCCACCGAGTGTTCAACCTTAACCAACAAGGGAAACTACTGAAGTTCCGGCTGTTCCCATATCTACCACTCCTGCTATTGTTCAGAATCGCATGCCTCAAGGTTATCCATGGGGAATGCCAGAGAATTTTACACCTGAAGGTTTCAATCTTGATCCTCAAGATACTCCAGTGGTTCAGACTATTGTTACTCCAGCACCTCCTGTGGTGCATGTTGTTCCTGCTGCACCTCCTTCGGTGAATTTGGTTCCGTTTGTTAATGATGATGTGTTTCGTCTTTTCCCTCCGCGAGTGAAGACTTGGGTCTTTATGACATAAAGGATGATTTTCAAGAGCAGTTTGACAAGATGCAAAGAGAGATGAAGGCCCTCAGGGGAAAATAGCTATTTGGGCAGAATGTGAATGAGTTATGCTTGGTCCCGAATGTTAAGATACTTGCTAAGTTTAAAGTCCCGAAGTTTGAGAAGTATAAGGGTAACACTTTCCCTCGTGGTCATCTGGTGATGTATGTGAGGAGAATGTTTATCCATACTGATGATCAGCGTCTGCTGATTCACTTTTTCAGGATAGTTTGACTGGTGCTTCGTTAAAGTGGTATATGAGTTTGGATAGCGCCAATATCCATACTTTTAATGATTTGGGAGAAGAATTCATCAAACAAAACAAGTACAGCATAGACATGGCGCCTGACCGTGATCAACTTAGGGCCATGGTTCATAAAGACAGGAAATCATTCAAAGAGTATGCGCAGAGATGGCGCGAGGTAGCCGCCCAAGTGATTCCTCCCATGGAAGAGAAGGAGATGACTAAGACTTTTCTGAAGACGCTGGGTGCTTTCTACTACGAAAGGATGGTAGCAAGCGTGCCAAGTGACTTTACTGAGATGGTAGGAATGGGTATCCGCTTAGAAGAGGTTGTAAGAGAAGTTTGTTTAACGAAGAGTGAAGGATCTGGAGGTGTAAAGAAGCCATCATATGGGTTTACCAAGAAGAAAGAGGGAGATGCAAATGCTTTTATGCAAAAGAGGGGGGTAAATGCTCCTAGAAGGAATTATCAGCGTCATCAGCAAGTCGCCTCAGTTACTCCGACTACCGTTACTTATCAGAGACCGTCCCAGCAGGGGAATCAAGGGTATAATCAGAGAAGGGAGAGTTATGACCCTATTACCATGAGCTATACAGAGTTACTATCGGAATTGATTCAGAAAAATTTGGTCCTGACACGACCACCTTCCGTCATACCATCACCATTGCCTTGGTATTACAAGGCAGACCAAACATATGCTTTTCATCAGGGAGCACCAGGGAATAATGTTGAGAATTGTTGTCCTTTGAAAAATGAGGTACAGAAATTGGTAAAGTACGGTGTTCTATCTTTCAAGGACATGGGACCTAATGTGAAAGATAATCCTCTACCCAAGCATGGGGGAGTAAATGTTGTAAATATGGTGGCTGGTTGTCCAGGCGACATCCGGATTTTTGACATTAATCTGGTTAGAGGAGATTTGGTGAAAATGCACGCAGACCTTTGTGAATTTAGCTACTATACACATGACCATACCGATTGTGCTACTTGTAGTACAGATATATAGGGTTGCGATAAGATAAAGGTTGATTTACAAGAGATGATGGATGAGGGCCTAATCTATATAATCAGGCCTAGGGCAGAGTATGAAGAGGAAGTGAACATGGTTTCTGGATATCCTGGTGAATTCAGAATTTTTGATGTGGAGTATATGAATGAGGATCTCGTCCAGTTGCATGCTATCTTCTTCCATACGGCTGGTCAGGTGGAACACCAATATCGATCTTGCCTAGCTTTTTGTCAAGATCCCCGAGGATGTTCAATCGTGATGAAGGGTGTTCATTTGCTGTTAGACAATGGAACTATCAAGATCACAGGTCAGAGGGATGATTATCATGAAGTTGATACGGTTGAGGTTTGTTTAATGGAAGAAGAGTTAGAGGAAGAGTATGCCTCTGCGGATGAGTATTTCTCTTTAGACGAATATTTGTTTTCCAGAAATGACTTATTGATGACTGGTTGTTTTGAAGAAGGGGTAAACGTCATTGTGCCTTGTTTCAGTGCACCAGCCCATTTTGAAGTGGAGTATCATAGCAAGCCAGCTGTTACCCCATTGGTAATTAGTTTTCCAGGTCCTATCCCCTATAAATCAGATAAGGTTGTGCCTTACAAATACAATGCTACAATCTTAGAAGATGGGGTGGAAGTTCCCATCCAGCCAATGCCCGATGTTGGAAATATAACTGAAAACATTAGGGTGACCCGTAGCAGTCGTGTGTTTGCGCCGGTTGTTCGAAAAGATGTTGCTGCTGGAAAGAAAATTGCTGAGAATGATGAACCTAAGAAGGCTACATGAGAGACTAGTGGAGCTACGCTAGAGAAAGAAGTGGATGATATTTTGAAGATAATTAAGATGAGCGACTACAGAATTGTAGATCAGCTATTGTAGACTCCTTTAAAAATATCCATCTTGGCTTTATTGATGAAGCTTTTGTGGAGGGTGACATGCCAATAGATCAATTCAGCAGTGTAATTGGAAACATTACATCATGTAATAACTTGAGTTTCTGCGATGATGAATTACTAGATGAAGGGAGGAATCATAACCTGGCCCTCCACATATCTATGAACTACAAGAATGATTCGCTATCCAATGTGCTAATTAATAATGGATCCGCGTTGAATGTTATATCGAGGAGTACTCTCATGAAGTTGAAATATCAAGGAACACTTATGCGCCCGAGTGGCATCATTGTGAAAGCATTTGATGGGTCGAGGAAATTTGTCATTGGTGACATGGACTTACCTATCCATATAGGACCACATTTGTTCCAGATAACCTTCCAGGTCATGGACATTATTTCCGCATATAGTTGTTTGTTAGGACGGCCACGGATACATGAAGAAGGGGCTGTCACTTCAACTTTACATCAGAAGTTAAAGTTTGTGCGTGAAGGGAAGGTAGTGATCATAAATGGGGAGCATGCATTGTTGATATCTCATTTGTCCTACTTCAGTATTGTAGAAGCAGATGTAGCTGCTGTTGGAACCCAGTTCCAAGCCTTATCCATTGACAACATAAGAGGAAATGAGAATTCCATGGTCTCACTGAAGGATGCACAGCAGGTTGTGCGCAATGTTCCTAATACAGTTTGAGGACGAATTGTGGATCCACCAGTGAACAAGAACAGAATTGGCTTAGGGTTCTCTTAAAAGAATGACAAAGGTAAGGGCATGAAGCTGAAGTCTGCTGCAGGCAGGTATCAAGACATTTTCTGCAGTGGAGGTTACCTCCATCCAACTGATTCTGGAATTAATGCTGTTGAAGAGGATGAAGCAGAGCAGGAAATACCGAATTATGTGACGCATGGATTCAGGGTTCAGATCTGGGTCACCATTTATGTTCCCTCTTGCATACATGTTTCAAAGTAATTTGATTTGTTAATCTTTTTTTCTTGAAAAAGCTTTCACTCTGCCCAAGGTAGAAGTATTAATGTTGTAGGGATTATCTGTTTGCTGTGACTGTTAAGATCAGTAATAAAAGTTGTCTTTGTTTCCCAAATGTGTATTAATCACTTGTTATATGTGCCAATTTCTAAAAGCAATCATAAATCATATGTGCAGATTAACTAAAAAACCCGTCGAATACAATGACCCTGCACCATCTCCCAACTTTGAATGTCCTGTGTTTGGGGCTGAAGAAGAAGATTATGATGAGATTCCAGAAGAGGTCTCACGGTTTCTTGAGCACGAGTAAAATACCATTCAGCCATATAAAGAGCCTTTGGAAGTGATCAATTTGGGTTCAGAAGAAGATCCGAAGGAAGTCAAGATTGGAGCATCGTTGCATCCCAATGTGAAGAGAAGGTTGATTAAGTTGTTGAAAGAGTATGTGGATATTTTTGCTTGGTCTTACCAAGATATGCCTGGTCTAGATACAGATATTGTCGAGCACCGTTTACCGTTGAAGCCAGGGTATCCGCCAATTAAACAAAAGTTGAGAAGAACTCACCCAAGTATGGCAGTAAATATCAAAGAGGAGGTTCTAAACCAGATTAATGTTGGTTTTCTTGTGACGTCAGTGTATCCTCAATGGATTGCCAATATTGTCCTAGTACCGAAAAAAGACGGAAAAGTCTGCATGTGCATAGATTACAGAGATCTAAATAAAGCTAGTCCAAAAGATGATTTTCCATTGCCACATATCGACATGTTAGTGGATAGCACAACAAAATTCAAAGTATTCTCGTTCATGGACGGATTTTTCGGGTATAATCAAATAAGATTGGCTCTAGAGAACATGTAAAAAACAACGTTTATCACACTATGGGGAACATTCTGTTACAGCGTGATGCCTTTCGGGTAGAAGAACGCAGGTGCAACGTACCAGAGGGCTATGACAACCCTATTCCATGATCTGATGCACAAGGAAATTGAATTATATTTTGATGATATGATTTCCAAATCCAAGACTGAAGAAGGGCATGTAGAAGATTTGTTGAAGCTATTTCAACTATTGAGGAAGTATCGTCTCTGCTTGAATCCAAATAAATGCACCTTCGGTGTTCGATCGGGGAACTTGTTGGATTTCATTGTTAGCCATAAAGGAATTGAAGTTGACCCTGATAAAGTCAAAGCAATTCAAGAAATGCCAGCACCAAGAATTGAAAAGAAAGTCAGAGGTTTCCTCGGGCGTCTGAATTATATTTCTAGATTCATTTCCCACATGACTGCAACATGCGAACCAATCTTTAAGTTGTTAAAGAAATATCAAGGTTGTGTTTGGACGGATGACTGCCAAAGGGCATATGAGAGTATTAAAGAATATCTTCTTGAACCTCCTATCTTGCTCCCTCCGGTAGAAAGAAGACCGTTGATTATGTATCTAACAGTGTTAGATAAATCCATGGGTTGTATTCTGGGACAACAGGATGAAACAGGGAAGAAGAAGTTCGCAATTTTTTATCTCAATAAAAAATTCACTGATTGTGAGTCACGGTATTCCATGCTGGAAAAAAATATGTTGTGCTTTGGCCTGGGCAGCAAAGTGTTTGCGGCAGTATATGTTGAATCACACCACTTGGTTGATCTCCAAAATGGATCCAATCAAGTACATTTTTGAAAAACCTGCTCTTACTGGGAGAATTTCCTGCTGGCAGATGTTGTTATCTGAATATAATATCGAATACCGCACTCAAAAAGCTATTAAAAGTAGTGTGTTAGCAGATTATCTTGCTCACCAACCAGTGGAGGATCACCAGTCTGCAGAATATGAATACCCCGATGAGGATGTGATGTTCCTGAAATTGAAAGATTGTGATGAAACATTACCTGAGGAAGGTCCTGACCCTGAATCTCGTTGGAGTATGATATTTGATGGAGCTGTGAATGCTTATGGTAAAGGAATTGATGTCGTGATTGTCATTCCTCATGGATCGCACATTCCTTTTACTACAAGGTTAACATTTGATTGCACTAATAATATGGCAGAATGTGAGGCTTGCATCATGGGTCTCGAGGAAGCTATTGATCTCAGAATCAAAAATCTAGATGTGTATGGTGTGATACGGTGGGAGAACTGACTTGATTGTTTTGTGTTTGATCGCAAATGTTGCAGTTAGCAAGAGTCGCCACTGACTTTTCTTTTATCCAAAAGGATGGGTGAAAAGCACAGGAAAGACCTTTGAGATTGTTTCTTGAGTTCGGGGGGTAGATTATAAAAAGGGAAGGTATTAGCATCCTTTTTATCCATGGTTTTCCATGGGCTCTTAGTTTCTTGCTAGATCACTTGCTTTTGTTTGAAATTATGCTTTGTGTGGTTTTTGAAAGTATTTTGTAAAGAGGCCATTGTTTAGGCAATCTTTGTAATGATTCTCGTTCGTAAGAATGTATACAAAGATGTTGATCGTTTGTAAGATGTTTTGAAATGTGTAGATGTTGGTTTTGAAAATAGCAAGGATGTTTTGTTTTGAAATGGAGCAAGTAACTAAAAGCAATCTACCTACTCAAATGTCTTTCTTGTTCATTTTCTTTTCCTTTGACATTGTTGTCTTACCATTCATTTGTTAAGCAACCCTATCTTTGGATGTAAACAGGATGGACGTGGGTCATCGTATAGTCATGATTAGCAATGTTGCATGGTATCTTAGCAATTTTTAGGGACTAAGATCATTTTATAAGGCAACTTTGAATAGCGTCATCGAGGGACTATGATCTTGTATTTGTTTGTTTTTGCTAAGACACCTTACATGCGTAATATGACCATTTTTTGTATAAGGCAACCAAGTGGGATGACCCTAGGGGTGTTTTGTGTGCAAGTGTGTCATTTTCATGCTTGATTTTTTCTTGAATTAGGGTTTTCTATTTGATTGGTTTTATCTTTCCATACAAACCCTAATTACTAGCATGTTATGTAAAAGCGATAAATTACGAAATTTAAAGTTACTACGCTATTACAATATTTATGGGAGGGGGTATACAATTTATGAATGGGGATTGCAATAATATAAATCTAATTAATCTATTACAACCAAATTGAATATGTATAAATATTGGAATAAATAGTATACAAGATGAGTTAAATATGCAAAGATGTGTAAATGCAAAGATTTTTGTTTGGTTTTTATGTGAAAAAAGTTTTAACCTAAACCTAATAAATAAATCAAGATTAACTTAAATCAGTTAAGAAAAGAAATTATTTTTTAGAAAAGATTTTTGAATAAACCCTAATTCTATTTTATTAAAAGAAAATAAATTTCTTTAAGAAAAAGTAAGTATTTTTGTATTTTTTTTTTGTCTTGAAAATAATATATGGCATTATGAGGTATTTTGGTCCTTTTGTATTAAAATAAATATTTAATGGGTATAAAGAAAAAATAAATATTAAACTAATTATAATTTATTTTACAAATTTTATTAATAAAAAATGGATAATATTTAACTAAATAAAAAACAATTGTGAGAAAAATAAAATAAAATAAGCTAAAATATAAATCTATCATTTTCATATTTTTTGTGATTTTTTATATTAAGAAAAATATATTTAATAAAATAAAATGAAAATAAAATAAATAAATAAAATTATGTTGGGCCAGGGGGTGTCATAAGCAAACAGGATGTGAATGTTAGAAAAAAAATCACAAAGCCCAAGAATCAGAAGCCCAACGCTGCAAAGGGACAAAAAAGATGGAAAAATGTGAGAAAATTGCAAAAGGCAGCGCGCTAAGACTCGAACCCATGACCTATAATATTTACGCGCGCTGTCTTACCACTGGGGTGGCTGTACATCCGTTTATATAAACACAATCATAAATATATATTAGAAAATTCCCCCTGAAGGCAACTTCACCTTCAACCTTGAGCCATGGTCGGATCACCTGTATCTTCTTCATTTCTCATTAAAAATGGAAAGTTCAAACATGAAAGTTATGGTGTTTCTTCCCACGAGTTCAACCATATAATTTATGTAAACCAAAAGTCAAAGATCAAAGCTAATTTTACCTGCCCTAATTTGAAACCTAATTTTTACAGAAAATTTCAAATCCAAAATTATCTATATACAATTAATATAAATGAAAACTATGAACATGGTTAGTTTTAGGGAAAGGATGTCTACATTTTGCTTTCACAAATTAGGACCAAATGATGCTTGTATGAAGAGATAGAAGTTTGAGTTTTTACCTCTTTCAGCTGGGATCGTGAATGGAGTTTGAGCAAGTTTTGAGAAGGCCTGAGGATCTGTTTAGTTTTCCTGGACCTCCCTGAGTGTATTCCAATCCTTACTTTGTCTTAAAAGTCCCTTAGTCTCCCTACTCAAGTCAACCTGATAGCTCAATATTTGAAAATGGTGGATGAGGAGTTACAGTGAGAGAACAGGGGTATGGGTCACTTAGATATGAGGTATATTAAGTATTTAGGTGGTTAAAACTCAAAACGCACGAGTGGTTTTGGAGATGGTTGTATAAGGTTCAAAAATGTCAAGTTATGGCAGATTTTGAGTTGCAGAGTGTTTGGGACTGTTTTTGAGTCTTAGCATCCGTGTGTTATGTTGCAATACATTTGTGTATATATATGGAAAAGGTTATAGATCAACTCCACTCAAGGTTTCTGAGTTATAGTCTTTTGGCTCTATAACTTGCTTTTGAAGAAAAGTGAGGAGACAACTCTCTAAGTGTTATACAAGCATGGTCTGGTTTGGGAGAGACCTTAGACAAGTTGCTTCTAGTTTTGACTTTGCTTGTGTGCAGAGAAAACAATTGAGAGGCTCAAGAAGTTGACAAAGGCAAAAGTAGTGCTTTATCAAAATGGAAATGGCAACTTTGTGCCAAAAATGTAATTATTCTTGTACAATGCATTCAATGCTTGGCTTAAAGCTTCCAACCTCTGTGAAAAAATTTAATTATGGAGTGAGAAACAAGTTTGACGCCTGCAAAGAAAATATTATGCAGCCTAGGCTTGGATTTGAATTTTTGTTCATCATGAAATGACTTGAAATCAAAGTGATAAATCACCAACTTCATCTCTTTGATTCTCCCTACTCAAGAATGATATCAAGGAGTTCTTGGATATTTTGGAAATCTTGATGTTCTCTATAACCCATCTTTGAATTGCTTTTGAAAATTACCTTTGGAACTATGTGAAAAATTGCCATGAAGTTAGGTTAAAAATCTGCCTAACTAGGACAAAATTTCACTAAGTTATTTTAGTTCATGAGCATGTATTCACAAAATTATATCTTGAGATCCAAGCATTTTTAGGAGAAATGTTGTGCAGAAAAGTTGTAGATTTCATGGAGATATACAAATTTCATGTTGGAAGTTTCCTTTGAATCATCTTGCATCATGGGGAAAATTTGGCTTAAAGTTGAGAAAAAATAAGAAATTTTCTATACTTAGAAAAATTTCTAAGTTAAGAAATTTCAACTTTTCAAAACAAAATCTTAAATCCTTGATTTCTTGATGAAAACGTTTCACATTTTGACATGTTTTGATGAATTATGATCCTTGGCACTTGAACTTGACCAAAAAGTCAAAGTTTGACTTTTCAATATACAGTTGACTTTTGATAAGTTGACTAAAAAATTCACCTGTCAATCCAATGGATTTGTAATGTTTTGAACCATGTCATTAGGTCAAGATGATGCAATTGAAATCTTGAAGTCATGCTTCAAACCAATTGATCATTTTCTAGGTCAAAAATCAGAAATTACCCCTTCTCAGTCAAAAACCTAATTTTGACCATTTTGCCCTTTTGATGATTTGATCAAATTTCTTGAGGAATTATGGTCCAAACTTGATCAAATGATACATATGAGTCTAAGATGTTGATGTGGATCAAAAATTATGAAGTTTGACTGTAAATTGGCCATGGTTGACTTTTTCCCCAATACATCTGATTTTTAGGTCAATTGTTCAATTGACTAATCAAAAGTGTGGTTCAAAGCTTGAAACTTGACATGAGTAGTCTTAGGAGTCCATAATGATCATTGAAAGTAATATGAAGCATTGATAGTCCGAAAATCCTTGTGCAAATTCAAACCCTAATTTTGGTCATCAGTGCATGAGGAGATGTCTTCAGCTGGTCAAACCCTAATCTAGTCTTGAGTCAAAGAGATCTTGTGAGCAAATTATTGATAAGTGAGAGAGAAAATTTTGGGGTACAACAACTTCCCCTGTTCAATCTTCTTAAACTGAAGAGTTAGATTGGCTAGTTTTGTCATTCGTGACTCGAAGGTGGAAGATGATTGGACACTAGAGTGCCCAGAAATTTGCACTCGGCGATGCGATGATAGAAGGAATGGGATTATAGATGCCATTTGGATTGGTGATAGAAAGATCTGGGAGATGGGCTTAAAGATTCCATCCAGAAGTGGTTTGTTGAATTGTAATTTGTAAGCTGGAAGAATGCATATCAGAATGGCGTCCGTGTTTGGAGCGTATCTTAACTGTATCTGAATAGTTAATTCTGAATGAGTTATCAGAATGGCATCTGTGTCTGGGGCGCATATGAACTGTATATGAATAGTTGAATCCGAATGAGTATCAGGATGGCATCCGTGTCTGGAGCGTATCTGTATTGTATCTGAAAGTTGAATCTGAATGAGTATCAGGATGGCATCTATGTCTGGAGCGTATCTGAACTGTATCTGAAAGCTGAATTTGAATGAGTTATCAGAATGGCATCCGTGTCTGGAGCGTATCTGAACTGTATCTAAATAGTTGATTCTGAATGAGTTATCAGAATGGCATCCGTGTCTGGAGTTTATTTGTACTGTATCTGAAAGCTGAATCTGAATGAGTATCAGGATGGAATCTGTGTCTAGAGCGTATATGTATTGTATCTGAAAGCTGAATCTGAATGAGTATCAGGATGGCATTCGTGTCTGGAGCGTATCTAAACTGTATCTAAAAGTTGAATTTGAATGAGTTATCAGAATAGCGTTCGTGTCTGGAGTGTATCTGAACTGTATCTGAATAGTTGATTCTGAATGAGTTATCAGAATGGCATCTGTGTCTAGAGCGTATATGTACTGTATCTGAAAGCTGAATCTAAATGAGTATCAGGATGGTATCCGTGTCTGGAGCGTATCTGAACTGTATCTGAATAGTTGATTCTGAATGAGTTATCAGAATGACATCCGTGTTTGGGGAGCATCTAAACTATATATGAATAGTTGAATCTAAATGAGTATTAGGATGGCATCCGTGTCTGGAGCGTATCTGTATTGTATCTGAAAGCTGAATTTGAATGAGTATCAGGATGGCATCCATGTCTGGAGCGTATCTGAACTGTATCTGAAATCTGAATTTGAAAGAGTTATTAGAATGGCGTCCGTGTCTGGAGCGTATCTGAACTGTATCTGAATAGTTGATTATGAATGATTTATCAGAATGGAATCTGTGTCTGGGGTGCATCTGAACTGTATCTGAATAGTTGAATCTGAATGAGTATCAGGATGGTATCCGTGTCTGGAGCATATTTGTACTGTATCTGAAAGCTGAATCTGAATGAGTATCAGGATGGCATCCGTGTCTGGAGCATATCTAAACTGCATCTGATAGCTGAATTTGAATGAGTTATCAGAATGGCGTCCGTGTCTGGAGTGTATCTGAACTGTATCTGTAATCTGAATCTGAATGAGTATCAGAACGGAATCCGTATTTTGAGTGTATCTGAACTGTATCTGTAATCTGAATCTGAATGAGTATCAGAACGGCATTCGTATCTAGAGCATATCTGAACTGTATCTGAAATTTAAATCTGAATAAGTACCAGAATGGCGTTTGTTTCTGGAGCGTATCTGAACTGTATCTGAAATCTTTGAACATTGTTAATGGTAGCTTTTAATCTTATTCTGAAAAGGGTAAAAGTTTAGCTAAACTGCGAAGTCATGTTGTATGAATTGTATTATATAATGCATTTGTTTTATCAATGTTTATGATACACGAATGCGATGTATGTGTATGTGAGCCAATTTGCTGTACGACTGTTGAATTAGGGAAAATAAATCCCTGCCTGCTGCTGAGGATATATAAGTCTTCACGCCTTGAAGTCGAAATATTGGTGAATTTCCACCGAGAGAAATAAACTTTGTTGTAAGGGAAATGCCATGTACTGCTTGTAAAATCCTATTGGGGAATCCTGAGAAATTTGACGACTTCTACCGGGGATCAATAATTTGAAACTTTGTTCCGCTGGGGATTTAAACAATGTACTGTAGGGGTTTACTTATGGAATAGCTTAGAGATATTTCCCTATCCTTTCAACCTATCAGTAATTGCCTATTTTCATTTTGTTTATTTGTAAACAGTAATTATGTTCAAATGTATATGTTCAAAAATGAATCGATGGACGTTTTCGTAAACAAAACACAAGCGTGAAGAAAAATAGATAGTTTTTCCACTTTCAAAGAGATTTTTGTATTGACTTTGAATAAGTACTTTTGTACAAGGAGACAAACATTCTGGTAAGAGAATGCTGTCATAAAAAAAGAATATTTTGATACAAAGAAAGGATAGTGTTGTACCCTAAAATTTAACCTCTCATTTGTCAAGTATTTGCTCACAAGATATTCTACGACGTCAAGTTTGCAGCACTGATACATCAATTTAGGCTTGAAATTGGCACAAGGGCAAAATGGTCAATTGCATACTGGAAAGTCAAACTTTGACTTTTTGGTCAACTTTAAGTTTCAAATATCACAATTCATCAAGACATTCAAAAATATCAAGCTTGATCATCAAGAAGTTAAGAAAGTCAAAAGTCAACTTGAAAAGTCAAGATTTCCAAGACTTAGAAATTTTCTAAGTGTTTTTATACATGATAATTTCATCACTTCATGCCATTCTTTCACCAAGATGCAAGACGGTTCAAGGGAGACTTTAAACATTAAAGTTATAGATCTCCATGATATCTATAACATTGCTTTACACAACTTCTCCTAAATATGCTTGGATCTCAAGTTATAAGTTCATGAAGTCATGGCATTTTCATTTAAGACTTAGGGAAATTTTCAACAGATTTTTGTGCAGGATTTTATCCCAACTTCTTGGCATTCTTTCACATAGTTCCAAGATTATTTTGTCAAAATGGCCAACATGAAAGTTATAGAGGTCGTTTCAAGCTTTCCAAAACATCCAAGAGCATGAATTTATCATACTTGAGCTAGGAGATTCAAGGGCATGAAGTTAGGCATCCATTTTTGAATTGCAAGCCATTTTTGTTGAAGAACACATAATCCAATTGGCATGATGTGCTGCATAATATTACTTTTCAGGCCTTGTGACTTATAAATCTCTACATAATTTAATGTTTACACGAGAGCTTGAGCTATTACCCAAGTGTTTGAGCCATTGTCCAAAAGATCTTTCCATTTATGGCATAAAGGCACCATTGCTATTCTTGAAAAGCAAGCTTTTTGTACAAAGTTTGTCTTGAGCCCATACCTTGCTTGTTTCTGATTTCACTCCACCATAAAACATGGAAATCAACCCCTCTAAACCAGCAACTTTGGTACTTCATCTTGGGACCATGGAGTACTTGACATAGTTTGATACTTACATCCCAACCAAACCATAACATGATGTCTTGCAAACTTAGTCAGCTCATATGCACAAACCTCTTGCCTATAAATAGAAGAAGCATTTGCAAGAGAAAGAGGTTGGAAAAAGGTTAGAACAAGTTAGAAAAAAGAGAAATAAAACCAGAAGTCTTGTTGTAAACTAACCATCAAAAGCCATAACAGTCTACAAAACTTCCACTCTTGAGTTTTAAAGTCCAACCCTTTGAACCTCTCATGCCCTTGCAAATTCTGTTCAACCATCTAAACACTCCACATACATCATATAGAAATTGTTCAAACACAAGAAAAACTTATGTAACATCACTATCATCACTTCCCAAATTCAACAACATCCCATACAGCAGCTCAAACTCAAAGCACAAATTTCAATTTCAAGGTAAGTTTTCTTGGCTTTAAACTCTTCATTTCAATCATCATCATTTGGTTCATTTTTGAGGATAAAATGCAATGACCTTTGAATAAAAGGTTGGTAAAAAATCATGAACAATTGACAAGATTGAGTAAAAGGTTTTCCATGAAATAACATCATGAACAGGCATGTGTAAGGCAGCTGTTTTTCAAAATCATACAGTGTGCAATCGATTGCACAACCATGCAAATCGATTGCACGGGGTTCCAGTAGCCAAATTTCTAATTTTTTGAGTGTGTAATCGATTGCACAACCATGAAAATCGATTGCACATGATTCTAGTAGCCAAATTTCAAATTTTTTTGACTGTGCAATCGATTGCACAACCATGCAAATCGATTGCACTGGAAGTCAGTAGCCAATGTTTTGAAAAAATGAAGCATGCAATCGATTGCACTAACATGAAAATCGATTGCACACAAATAAAAATTGATTTTTTGCTTTGAAAGAACTTGAATAAAGGATTAGACAATATAAAATGTTTCTTTTGACCATTGGGCATCTATATCTTAAGTTCAAGGTAAATATCATCATTATACCTTGAAATTTGCCAAGGGCTTGAACCAAAGACTTCATCCAAAGAGGCTTTTAGCTTGATCAATAATTTTTGCCTTATTTATCAATCATGACTTGTCTTCATCAAAACAAGAGTGCATTCGAGAAGCTTGAGTTTACAGCATGGGTCGACACCTAATGATCCAAAGTGTTTTCTCTTCCTTTCATTTTTCTTGATTTTTACATGCTTCATACATTTTCTTCATGGCTATTCAATATGGTTGTAATAGATAATTAGGACTTTAATTTCTTTCAATCCCCATTTGTAAACTTGTACACCCCCATCCCCAAATGATTGTAATAGCGTAGGATATTTACTTTCTGCAAATTTATCGCTTTATATATAACATGTTAATAATTAGGGTTTGTATGGCAAGAGAAAACCAATCAAATAGAAAACCCTAATTCAAGACAAAATCAAGCATGAAAATGACACACTTGCACACAAACACCCCCTAGGGTTACTCCACTTTGTTGCCTATCGGAAAATAGTCATGTCCCTCGAACATGGGCGTTTTAACAAAAGACCCTCGATAAAAGATCATAGTCCCCCGATGACCCTCGATGTTGCCTTCGATAAACGATCTAGTCCCTAAAACTACATTGCTAAAACATTCCATGGGTTGCCTTCTATGACTATACAAAAAAGTCCCGCGCCCGTCCCTTCACATCGAACGACGGGGCTTCTTACCAAATCAATGGTAAGATAGCAACATCTAAAGGAGGAGGAAAAGAACATCTAAGACCTTTTGAGTATGTGGGTTCGCTCTTAGTTACTCGCTTGCTCACAACAAAAACATTTTTACACCAACACTCTCATTTGAAACATTTTTAAAATACAACACTTTGTATGTGTTCTTATAGAGACGAGAATCATCACAAAGACACCTTTTCAAAATCACTTTCAAAAACACATCTCACAAACACCTCTTTGAATTATTTTCGAAACAAACACTTTGTGTGTGTTCTTATAGAGACGAAAACCATTACGAAGTTCCATTTTCAAAAATACTTTCAAAAACCACACACAAAGCACAATTTCAAACAAAAGCAAGTGATCTAGCAAGTAACTAAGAGCCCATGGAAAACCCTGGATGAAAAAAGCGCTAGTACCTTCCCTTTTCATAATCTACCCCCCGAACTCAAGAAACAATCTCAAAGGTCTTTCCTGTGATTTTTTACCTTTCCTTTTGGATAAAAGAAAAGTCGGTGGCAACTCTTGCTAACAGTAACATTTGTGATAAAACACAAAACCCTCAAGTCAGTTCTCCCACCGTATCACAGAACTGGCGACTTTGTTGAGGAATCTTATAAAAGTGGGGTTACCTTAGGGATAGATCACATTTATTTGCTTACATTGTTTGACTTGTTTGCTTTACGTTATGGTTCTTTATTTGGGTTTGAATCCTCTACCCGGATTTGGGATACATTATAGGTAAGTAGCAATACGTTGTGGAAACTGTGCGGGGTATACCGACATGGTCTAAGCAATAGCTACGTTAGTGCGACATATTTGTGGGTACCGGTAGCCTTTGAGTTAATCAAAGAGAATATGGGGCTTCTGAGTGATGTCATAAAGAACTAATGAACTTCTAGAACCCTTTACTTGACCAACTTGGCCTTTAGGATGTAGTGAGATGACCGGCTTTGGTGCAGTCCGAAGTTGGTAGATACTAGATACTACACTCATTAAGGTTTGGTTTCTTGGGATATTTCAGTCGCCATTAAAGAGGCTTGAGCTGAAACAATGACCAAGGAAATAATCCAGTGATATTGAGCTCCTTAGAACCCGGTTACTATTATTAGGACAGGTTGAGCCAACTAAACTTCAAGAGGGTACTTACCTACAAACTCCAGGCACGCCTAAACCTAAGGACTTGTCTGCTTTACGTGTATATGATTGTTTGTATAAGCTTGTTTACTTTGCATACTTGTGCATAACATCATAACATTATACCATAGCATTTTCAAATAACTGTTTCAAGGATCTCAAGGGCCTATGATGCAGGGTCACATTAAATCAGACGTCTAGCAAGGGGCAAGAGGATTTACTTTCCTCTAACCAAACACCGTCAAAGATCAATTACAACAATTTGAGTCAAGGTCTATGACCCACTTTACATGGTGATCTTGATTCTCGTGGAAGGACATCCACTGATACAAAGTTCTCCAATCAAAGATGTTGATCAAAATTCAATCTCTAACTTTTTCTTGTGTTTACCCCGCGAGATCCTTGAAAACATGCATCCACATATCATGCATCATATCATGACAAGTCTCTCCCATACAGGTCTCCTTATCTTCCTATTATTTATTTCAGTAAGATGGAACAAACGGTGAAAGATCTCCAAGCTCAAAACGCTCAATTCCAACAAATGTTTTTGGCTATGGCTAAGGGGCAAGAGGACCTGAAAGCTCTCCTCCTCAAAGACAAGAAGAAAAATTCCAAGAAGTCAATAGGCGTCCTGAACTTGAGAAGAAGACCTGGAGGACCAGTCAAGAAAGCTTTAGATCTTTCAACTCCATCCAACACGAGGATAGTCTTGAAGAAGACCACAATTTGGAGATTGATGAAGTTGAAGCCGACTACTCCGAGGAACAATATCCTCCCGCTGATGACAAATACAAACAGTTGGAGGATCGCCTTAGTGCTATGGAGATTCAACAAATACCTGGCTTTGATTTAGGAGACACGGGTTTGGTTTCTAGAGTGGTTATCCCGCTAAAGTTCAAAGTCCCTACCTTTTCCCTGTATGATGGAGTCTCTTGCCCTAAGATTCACTTACAGTCTTATGTCCGCAAGATTCAACCATAGACAACTGATCCAAAGCTTTGGATCCATTTCTTCCAAGAAAGCCTGGCAGGGACTCAACTCGAATGGTTCTATCAATTGGAGAGTTATCGAATCCACATCTGGGAGGATTTAGCTGTTTCTTTCTATAAGCAGTATCAGTACAATGTTGATCTTGCACCAACTCATGTGCAATTGCAGAACATGACCATGGGTTCCAACGAGAGCTTCAAAGGATACGCCCAAAAGTGGAGAGATCTGGATGGTAGGGTGCAACCCCCTTTAACTGATAGGGAGTTGATTGACATCTTCATGGGAACTTTGATAGGGCCTTTCTTCAAACACTTGATCGGAAGCTCTTCATCCAGGTTCACCGAGCTAATACTGACCGGAGAAAGGGTCGAAGCTGGCATCAAAAGTGGGAAGATTCAAGAAGCTACACCTTCTGATGCTCAGAAAAATCCCTACAATGGGAAGAAAGAGTCCAATGTTGTGTATGGTCAAAAGAGTCATCATGACCAACACGTAGGAGCAATCTTGATCTCTAATCCTACGCCTGCTCAACAAAGGTAGGGGCATCAACGTAAGGAGGTCGCGCCTAAAAGAAAATACACTAAGATCAACTTGTCTCTGGATCAAGCGCTACAACACATGTTAAAGGCAAAGCTGATTACGTTAAAGGCTCCTCATCTGAACGCTAAGACTTCTTCTCCTAACTACAACCCAGATGCAAGACGTGCTTATCATTTTGGTAGCCCAGGGTTTGACACAAACAACTGTTGGGCTCTGAAGAACAAGGTCCAAGACATGATTGATGCCAAGGAGATCGAGTTTGACCCTCCGGAGACTCCAAACATAATCACTGCTCCTATGACGAATCATTGAAAGCTTTTGTTCATTTGAATTTTCAAGTTGTAATCTCTTTTGTTATTCAAACAATTATCTATTAATGTCAAACTTTGTTTTCATTAATGCATTTCATATGTTTGTCTTTATTTGATCCACTCATTTTCATTACATTTAAACTATGCTTTTTACTCTCTTTATGACATTCAACTCTTGCTAAAAGTTATAAGCCTTTAGAGGTAGGATGACGAAAACAATGTCATAATCTCATACAATATGCTTTTGGACAGACCTTGCTAACGATGTACAGGCGTTCTTTCAAATCCTAAACACTGGAGTTATAAGGAAGATAATCCCTAGTCAACCCCTTCGATCCAAAGAAGTAGAAGTTTTCTATATACAAATTGAAACCTTTAATCAAAACTTGAGGGAGGGTAGTCTCTCAGTTAATTCAAATGCGCGTTTAGCCGCAAACTCTCATTTCGTAATACAACGAATGACATCAAAAACATTCCTCTGGAATCAAAAGATGGCGATGGTTCTCTATCACATAGGCAGTCATTATCTCTCAAAAAAGGAAAGGCCCACTAAGTCAAAACCTACAAAGGACACTTAAGAGAACTGGGGCATCCCGCTGACTATAATCTCAAAATAAGAACAGTCAGGCAAAAATTAGGGATAACAAATCAATCAAAAGAGGTTACTACAAATCCTCAACAAAATGAAAAAATGTTGCAGAAAATGATGGCCTTCCGACAAACTTAACTTGTTTGAACCATCACCAAAACGTCATTCCAGAATCAATTGGAGTTCAAACGCATAATTAATTGAGCTTAGGATTGAAGAACATCACGAAGAACGGGTGGGTACAAATACACTTTGAGCCTTTATCCTTTGTTTCTTAAACCGTGAACCAAGCCACGTTACAACCCTTCAAAAGTCCTAATTGAAGCATGGGTTAGTTCAAAAGCATACTGTTACAAAAGGTATCCTGACTCCTATAAGGCTTTGCTCTAAATCCTGAGATTGAATTTTCTTACAAAATTCCTTTACATACAAAAACTCATTTTTCAAAACTTCAAGACAAGCATAAACTTTGCATTTATTGAATATCACTGTTTGCATATGGCTATTTGTTTGACAGCGGAGAAATTCACATAATGAATATCCGTTGAATGAAAGCTCTCTCAGTGAACAAAATCACTTCAAGTAGGATGACACTTCAATTGAAAAAACTCCTATCAACAGGGGGACATGACGTGTCACTATCCAGCACACCTGGGGCAGTCCAGTCAAGATTTCAAGAAATCTCTGAAGAATTGCGGAGAAACCAGGGGCAAGCCACCTCTCCAACAGACCGGCGACAGGGTTTATTTCCCTAACAACACCAGGATTCCCCAGCTTGAGTTTGCCTCTCCGACTACTACAAATCAAAGGACCACAACTCCTCTTCCCCAGTAGACTATTCTACAATCCCCGACAAGTTACTGTGAAACCTGGACTCGACCAGATATCAGTTCAACTTTGATTCCCCAGTAAGAGCAACGGACAATCGAGACTCCTGAACTCTTTCCCCAAGCAGGAATAAACATACTCCCCATAGAGTTTTCAATATTTCCTAGTGGAGTACTCCTCAAACCACAAAACAAAAATCCCTGGTGGAAACATTCTAAGCAAAGTTTGAAGACACACATACTCTTCAACAGCAGTCCAGGATTTAACAAACTCCCCGACATTTGTCAAGGATTTATTTTCCCAAAAGAAAATACATTCATAAACATTTCACATTTCATACCTCCTATTTACATACATGATAAAGTGTATACGACACAATCTCATTTATTTTTGAGAACATCATAACATCATGCATTTCATACATCATGACATTGCATACAGCTAACGTTTTACCTTTTTCAGAAAAAGGCCAATCAACAGATGGCTACCAGCAACCTTTTCAAGTTCCAGATTAATACCTGTAGCAAGCCAGGAAAACTAATTGTGGAAGACTGATTGTAGATTAATACCTGTAACAAGCCAGGAAAACTATCTACATGAAAAGATTGTAGATTAATACCTGTAGCAAGCCAGGAAAACTATCTTTCTTTCTCAGGTCAGAGATTAATACCTGAAACCAGACAGGACAACTATCTCGTCGACCAACCTTTTCAAGTTCCAGATTAATACCTGTAGCAAGCAAGGAAAAACTATATGTGGATGACTGATTGTAGATTAATACCTGTAACAAGCTAGGAAAACTATCTACATGAAGAGATTGAAGATTAACACCTGTAACAGGCCAGGAAAATTATCTTTCTTTCTCAGGTCTGAGATTAATACCTGAAACTAGACAGGACAACTATCTCATCGACCAGCCTTTTCAAGTTCCAGATTAATACCTGTAACAAGCCAGGAAAACTATTTACATGAGGAGATTGAAGATTAACACCTGTAAAAAGCCAGGAAAACTATCTTTCTTTCTCAGGTCTGAGATTAATACCTGAAACCAGACAGGACAACTATCTCATCGACCAACCTTTTCAAGTTCCAGATTAATACCTGTAACAAGCCAGGAAAACTATCTACATGAAGAGATTGAAGATTAATACCTGTAGCAAGCCAGGAAAACTATCTTTCTTTCTCAGGTCAAAGATTAATACCTGAAACCAGACAGGACAAATATCTACTCGACCAGCTTATTCAGATTCAGCTTTCAGATACAGCTCAGATACACTCCAGACATGGACGCAATTCTGATACTCATTCTTTCAACTTACAAATTAAAATTCAACAAGCACTCTTGGGTGGCATCTACAAGCCCGTCTCCAACAAGATTCTATCACCTCTCTAAATGGAATCTTTAAGCCCATTCCTCCTATCATCACATCGCTGAGTGCAAATTTCTGGGTAATCTAGTGTCCATTCATCTTCCACCTTCGAGTCACGAATGACAGAACTCGCCAATTTAACTCTTTAGGTTTAAGAAGATTGAACAGGGGCAGATGTTGTACCCCAAAATTTTCCCTCTCATTTTTCAAGTATTTGCTCACAAGATATTCTACGACGTCAAGTTTGCAGCACTGATACATCAATTTAGGCTTGAAATTGGCACAAGGGCAAAATGGTCAATTGCATACTGGAAAGTCAAACTTTGACTTTTTGGTCAACTTTAAGTTTCAAATATCACAATTCATCAAGACATTCAAAAATATCAAGCTTGATCATCAAGAAGTTAAGAAAGTCAAAAGTCAACTTGAAAAGTCAAGATTTCCAAGACTTAGAAATTTTCTAAGTGTTTTTATACATGATAATTTCATCACTTCATGCCATTCTTTCACCAAGATGCAAGATGGTTCGAGGGAAACTTTAAACATGAAAGTTATAGATCTCCATGATATCTATAACATTGCTTTACACAACTTCTCCTAAATATGCTTGGATCTCAAGTTATAAGTTCATGAAGTCATGGCATTTTCATTTAAGACTTAGGGAAATTTTCAACAGATTTTTGTGCAGGATTTTATCCCAACTTCTTGGCATTTTTTCACATAGTTCCAAGATTATTTTGCCAAAATGGCCAACATGAAAGTTATAGAGGTCGTTTTAAGCTTTCTAAAACAATTAAGAGCATGAATTTATCATACTTGAGCTAGGAGATTCAAGGGCATGAAGTTGGGCATCCATTTTTAAATTGCAAGCCATTTTTGTTGAAGAACACATAATCCAATTGGCATGATGTGCTGCATAATCTTACTTTTCAGGCCTTGTGACTTACAAATCTCTACATAATTTAATGTTTACACGAGAGCTTGAGCTATTACCCAAGTGTTTGAGCCATTGTCCAAAATATCTTTCCATTTATGGCATAAAGGCACCATTGTTATTCTTGAAAAGCAAGCTTTTTGTACAAAGTTTGTCTTGAGCCCATACCTTGCTTGTTTCTGATTTCACTCCACCATAAAACATGGAAATCAACCCCTCTAAACCAGCAACTTTGGTACTTCATCTTGGGACCATGGAGTACTTGACATAGTTTGATACTTACATCCCAACCAAACCATAACATGATGTCTTGCAAACTTAGTCAACTCATATGCACAAACCTCTTGCCTATAAATAGAAGAAGCATTTGCAAGAGAAAGAGGTTGGAAAAAGGTTAGAACAAGTTAGAAAAAATAGAAATAAAACCAGAAGTCTTGTTGTAAACTAACCATCAAAAGCCATAACAGTCTACAAAACTTCCACTCTTGAGTTTTAAAGTCCAAACCTTTGAACCTCTCATGCCCTTGCAAATTCTGTTCAACCATCTAAACACTCCACATACATCATATAGAAATTGTTCAAACACAAGAAAAACTTCTGTAACATCACTATCATCACTTCCCAAGTTCAACAACATCCCATACAGCAGCTCAAACTCAAAGCACAAATTTCAGTTTCAAGGTAAGTTTTCTTGGCTTTAAACTCTTCATTTCAATCATCATCATTTGGTTCATTTTTTAGGCTAAAATGCAGTGACCTTTGAATAAAAGGTTGGTAAAAAATCATGAACAATTGACAAGATTGAGTAAAAGGTTTTCCATGAAATAGCATCATGAACAGGCAGGTGTAAGGCAGCTGTTTTTCAAAATCATACAGTGTGCAATCGATTGCACAACCATGCAAATCGATTGCACGGGGTTCCAGTAGCCAAATTTCCAATATTTTGAGTGTGCAATCGATTGCACAACCATGAAAATCGATTGCACAGGATTCTAGTAGCCAAATTTCCAAATTTTTTGACTGTGCAATCGATTGCACAACCATGCAAATCGATTGCACTGGAAGTCAGTAGCCAATGTTTTGAAAAACTGAAGCATGCAATCGATTGCACTAACATGAAAATCGATTGCACACAAATAAAAATTGATTTTTTGCTTTGAAAGAACTTGAATAAAGGATTAGACAATATAAAATGTTTCTTTTGACCATTGGGCATCTATATCTTAAGTTCAAGGTAAATATCATCATTATACCTTGAAATTTGCCAAGGGCTTGAACCAAAGACTTCATCCAAAGAGGCTTTTAGCTTGATCAATAATTTTTGCCTTCTTTATCAATCATGACTTGTCTTCATCAAAACAAGAGTGCATTCGAGAAGCTTGAGTTTACGGCATGGGTCGACACCTAATGAACCAAAGTGTTTTCTCTTCCTTTAATTTTTCTTGATTTTTACATGCTTCATATGTTTTCTTCATGGATATTCAATATGGTTGTAATAGATAATTAGGACTTTAATTTCTTGCAATCCCCATTTGTAAAATTGTACACCCCCATCCCCAAATGATTGTAATAGTGTAGGATATTTACTTTCTGCAAATTTATCGCTTTATATATAACATGTTAATAATTAGGGTTTGTATGGCAAGATAAAACCAATCAAATAGAAAACCCTAATTCAAGACAAAATCAAGTATGAAAATGACACACTTGCACACAAACACCTCCTAGGGTTACTCCACTTTGTTGCCTATTGAAAAATAGTCATGTCCCTCAAACATGGGCGTTTTAGCAAAAGACCCTCGATAAAAGATCGTAGTCCCCCGATGACCCTCGATGTTGCCTTCGATAAACGATCTAGTCCCTAAAACTACATTGCTAAAACGTTCTGTGGGTTGCCTTCTATGACTATACAAAAACGTCCTGTGCCCTTCCCTTTACATCCAACGATGGGGCATCTTACCAAATCAATGGTAAGATAGCAACATCTAAAGGAGGAGGAAAAGAACATCTAAGACCTTTTGAGTAGGTAGGTTTGCTCTTAGTTACTCGCTTGCTCACAACAAATACATTTTTACACCAACACTCTCATTTGAAACATTTTCAAAAGACAACACTTTGTATGCGTTCTTATAGAGACGAGAATCATCACAAAGACACCTTTTCAAAATCACTTTCAAAAACACATCTCACAAACACCTCTTTGAATTATTTTCGAAACAAACACTTTCTGTGCATTCTTATAGAGACAAGAACTATTACGAAGTTCCATTTTCAAAAATACTTTCAAAAACCACACACAAAGCACAATTTCAAACAAAAGCAAGTGATCTAGCAAGTAACTAAGAGCCCATGGAAAACCATGGATGAAAAGGGTGCTAGTACCTTCCCTTTTCATAATCTACCCCCCGAACTCAAGAAACAATCTCAAAGGTCTTTCCTGTGCTTTTTTACCTTTCCTTTTGGATAAAAGAAAAGTCGGTGGCTACTCTTGCTAACCGCAACATTTGCGATAAAACGCAAAACCCTCAAGTTAGTTCTCCCACCATATCACAGATAGCTATGTGTACAAAAATCCCATGGGGTTTCCATTCTGCTATAGCCTTCGTATCTCCAAGTGTCTTGTCTATTTGTTGCCTTTCCTGAAGATGATTGAATTGATCAGAACTTCTGAGTTTATCAATGGAAGCCAAAGTTTATCCATAAAGTGATCCAACGGGACATAGTCATATGCTTTAATTCCCTAACTTTTTCCTGGACCGCTCTTTCGGGTTTTCAGTCCACCGGGAAACCCTTTTTTTGCCCAAGTCGCCCTTTCGGGTTTTCAACTTGTCGGGTGTACAAATTTTTTGTTTTATCCCTAACTTTTTCCCGAACCTCTTTTATTCGTCGGGATGCCTTTGTTTTGCCTAGGTATGTCAACCTAGCGGGTCTCTTATGCGTAGTATCTTTTGACTATGTTCGCATTCACAGGATGCGACAGGTCGTCACCATCCATGGTTGTCAAGATCATTGCCCCACCAGAGAAAATATTTTTGATTATAAATGGTCCTTCATAGGTAGGAGTCCACTTGCCCCTAGGATCACCTTGTGGCAGGATGATACGTTTGATCACTAGGTCTCCGACTTGATACACTTGGCGCCTAACTTTCTTGTTGAAAGCCTTGATCATCCGTTTTTGATACATTTGACCATGGCAAACAACAGTAAGTATCTTATCATCAATCAAATTCAGTTGATCAAGTCGAGTCTGGATCCAGTCGTCTTCGTTCAGCCCTGCATCCTTCATAATCCTCAGAGAGGGGATCTGAACCTCGATAGGCAAGACAACCTCCATGCCGTAAACCAAAGAATAGGGTGTTTCCCCGGTTGATGTGCGAGTTGTGGTACGATACCCGTGGAGAGTGAATGGTAACATCTCATGCCAGTATTTGTATGTGGATGTCATTTTCTGTATGATCTTTTTAATGTTTTTATTTGCGGATTCTACAGCACCATTCATCTTTGGCCGATAGGGAGAAGAATTGTGATGTTGAATCTTGAATTTCTCGCACAATGCGGTGATCATAGTGTTGTTGAGATCTATACCATTGTCAGTGATGATCCTTTCTGGGATATCATATTGGAAAATGAGATTTTGCTTGATGAAACGGGCGACAACATTCTTGGTAACGAAAGCGAAGGAGGCTGCTTCATCCCATTTTGTAAAATAGTCAATGGCCAATAGGATGAAGTGGTGTCCATTGGAGGATGTCGGCTTGATTTCCCCAATCATATCAATCCCCCACATAGCAAAGGGGCAAGGAGCCGTCAAGACATTCAGAGGAACCGGAAGTACATGTACTTTGTCAGCATAACTTTGACACTTATGGCAGGTTCGAGAGTGTTGATAACAATATGCTTCTATGGTAGACCAGTAATACACTGCCCGTAGGATTTTCTTTTCCATCGTATGCCCACTGGAATGGGTACCAAAAGTGCCTTCGTGTAATTCAGCCATGATCCTTTCAGCTTCAACCTTATCTATGCACCAAAGTAACACAGAGTCATGATTGCGTTTGTACAGGATGTCATTACTAAGGAAGAACTTAGAGAATCTCCTTAAGAACTTTTTATCATTGATTGAAGCTCCTTCTGGATATTCTTGAGCCTTGAGATACCTCTTGACTTCGTGAAACCAAGGTTGGTCCACTACTTCTTCAGTATTAATCTTGTGACAGTGTGTTGGTTCATCCATTCATTCAATGGTGATCTGGGGAGCCTCGTTATGCCAATTAAGTTTAAACATAGATGACACTGTGGCTAGAGCGTCTGCTAGCTTATTTTCTTCTCGCGGGAAATGCTCGAAGGTAATCTTCTCAAAATGTGGTAGTAATGTTAAAACATGTTCTTTGTAAGGGATAAGGTTTGGGTGTTTGGTGTCCCATTCCCCTTTGATTTGGATGATAACCAAAGCTGAGTCTCCGAATACATCCAAGGATTTGATCCCCAAGTCTATGGCAGCTTTGAGACCGAAGATGCACGCTTCGTATTCCGCCATGTTGTTTGTACAATTCAAGCAAAGTCTGGCAGTAAAGGGAGTATGACACCCTTCTAGAGATATGAGTACAGCACCAATACCATTGTCGAGTGCATTGGAGGCTCCATCAAAGAACAGGGTCCATCGCGATCCTTGTTCAAGTCTGTCATATGACCTGAATTCTTCACAGTTGTGTAATGTCATGATGTCTTTATCCGGAAATTCGAATTTCATGGACTGGTAGTCTTCTACAGCTTGGTGAGCAAGGTGATCGGCTAATATACTTCCCTTTATAGCTTTCTGGGTAGTATACTGTATGTCATATTCTGTCAGAATCATCTGCCATCTCGCTATTCTCCCAAAAAGAGCAGGTTTCTCGAAGATGTACTTTATCGGACCATTTTAGATATCAATAAGGTAGTATGAGTCAGCATATATTGTCTTAGCCGGCGAGCAGCCCATGCCATAGCGCAGCAAGTTTTCTCGAGCAGTGAATATCTGGTTTCACAGTCGGTAAACTTTTTGCTCAGGTAGTAAATAGCATTCTCTTTTCGGCCAGACTCGTCATGCTGCCCCAATACACACCCCATTGAGTTTTCTAAAACAGTCAGATACATGATCAATGGTCTTCCCTCGACTGGTGGCATCAACACAGGAGGCTCTTGTAAGTATTCTTTGATTTTGTCAAAAGCAACTTGGCACTCGGCATTCCATTTGACTACTTGATCTTTCTTCAACAATTTGAAGATTGGTTCACAAGTAGCTGTCAGGTGAGAGATGAATCTGGAAATGTAGTTCAAACGCCCCAAGAATCCTCTGACTTCCTTCTCGGTACGAGGAGAAAGCATCTCTTGTATTGCTTTAACTTTGGCAGGATCGACCTCGATACCTTTGTTGTTAATGATAAATCCTAGGAGCTTACCAGACCGTACCCCGAATGTGCACTTGTTTGGATTCAACCTCAGCTTGTATTTCTTCAGTCTCTCAAACAGTTTTTGTAAGTGATTAATATGCTCTTCTTCTGTTAGATATATGGCTATCATATCATCCATGTAGACCTCTATTTCGTGATGTATCATGTCGTGAAATAGAGCTACCATGGCACGCTGATAAGTTGCCCCAGCGTTCTTCAGTCCGAATGGCATTACCTTGTAGAAGAATGTGCCCCACTGTGTGACAAATGTTGTTTTCTCCATGTCCTCGGGCGCCATTTTGATTTGGTTGTAACCTGAGAATCCATCCATGAAGGAAAACACTTTGTGTTGTGTCGTATTGTCAACTAGGATATCAATGTGGGGGAGTGGAAAACCATCCTTGGGGCTTGCCCTATTCAAATATTTGTAGTCCACACACATTTTCACTTTGTCGTCCTTTTTGGGCACGGGAACAATATTGGCAACCCATTGGGGATAAGAGGTGACAGCCAAGAATCCAGCATTGAATTGCTTCATAACCTCTGCTTTAATCTTTTCTGACATATCCGACCTCATTCGACGAACTTTTTGCTTTACTGGCGGACAATCCTCTCTTATAGGCAGACGATGTACCACAATATCTTCATCAAGTCCTGGCATGTCTTCATATGACCAGGAAAAGACTTCGACGTAATCATGCAACAACTGAATCAGACGCTTCTTGACACTGGGTTCCAGATTGGCACCCACTTTGACCTCTTTTTTATCTTCTTCGGTACCTAGGTTGATCGTATCCACGGGTTCCTCGTGAGGCTGAATGGTTCTCTCCTCTTGTTGTAGAAGTCTGGAAAGTTCCCCTGGTACTTCACAATCTTCCTCACCTTCGTCTTCGGCTTGGTAGATTAGATCCTCAGAGTCACAAAAGGCCATAGCAGTATCATTACCCATGGGATCCAGAATGGATGTATACCTGCATTTTGAGTGTGGGTGTGTGTAAGAGTATAGCTATCTTTGAAAGAGAATAAAAATGTAAAAGAAAAACAATGAGCACAAAAGTGTGTATGCAAAAACATCCATGATTCACTGATGTCATATGAAGATGAAATAATAACCCTTATAAATGGACCATTGTGCCTCGGGTAAGACACAAGGTTTTAAGAGTGCGAATTGTTTTGAATATTACAGATCCAGCAAAATGTAAAGACAAATTACTGAGGGATGAAAGTGATCGGGACAAAGTCTCTAGCCTCCCAATTGCTGAGCCCTCCATTGAAAGTCGGAAAGATCCAATCCTCCAGATTTCAATCATCTTCTACCGCGTTGACTTCACGGTTGTTGATCTTTAGGGGTGGTCCTACAGCACGGGCATGGCGTACAGCCTTTTGAGAACTTGAAGTGAAGCCTAGGCCAAACTTATCAGACTTATATGGGATATCCGGGAGTTTCCCCTAGATAGTGCATCCACCTTCCTCTACCACTGCTTTGGCATCCTTCAGAGATGACATCCAAAGTGGAGGCCTTCTAATCTTGGGAATCTGAGACACAGCCTTGGTCACGGCCACCTCCTGGGGGCCTCTTCAAAGTGTTGAAATGGAGTTTCAATGAATTCTCCGTCCAATTCCACATATCTGAAGGAATTGAGATGGCTGATCATGTATTCTTCCTCTCCATGAACGGTGATAATCTTTCCTTGAACTGGATACTTCAACATTTGGTTCAACGTAGAAGTAACAGTGCCAGCATTGTGGATCCATGGTCGGCCTAGCAGGCAAGAGTATGAAGGGCGGATGTCCATCACATAAAAAGTTGAATTAAAGGTTTGGGTTCCAACCTTTATGGGAATGTCTACCTCCCCATGCACCATCCTCTTCGAGCCGTCAAAAGCCCTTACCACTATGTTGCTTGGCTTCAAAGTCAACCCCCTCACAGTCAAGTCTATCAAGAGCTTTTTTGGGTAATACATTCAAAGATGAGCCAGTGTCCACCAAAACATGCGCCAGAGTGGTGCCCCTACATTCCACTGAGACATGCAACGCCTCATTATGCTTTCTTCCCCTTGGTGTCAGATCAGCATCTGAAAAACCTAAACCATTGTCCGCAGTTAGGCTGGCCACGCAGTCTTGAAATTGACCAGCAGATGTCTCTTGAGATACATGGGCGGTTTTTAAGAACTTCACCAAGGCTTTTGCATGTGCCTCAGAATAGAGTAGTAATGCCAGCATGGAGATTTTAGAGGGAGTTTTCCCCAGTTGTTCAACTACATCGTAGTCGCTTCTCTTTATAATTTTTAGGATCTCCTCCATTTCTTTCTTGGAGGTCTCAGGGATAGCCAATGACTGAGCCTTCGTCCGGACAGGCTCAACCATAACACCTTTTCCTTGAGCCTCGGTTAACTCGGCAGCAGGAGTGTCAATAAGAATGATTACAGGGGTTGTAGCGGCTTTGTCAATTGGAGTACTTGTAGAGATGATTATGGGTGTAGGAGAAACCTTTGGAGCAGCCACAGGGATAGTCACGGGTCCAGAAACTTCTTTTGGGGGAGAAATTTATGGAGAAAAGATCCTACCACTTTGGGTAATTTTGCTAGTTCCGGAAATATTACTGACGTTAGAGTTTTCTTTCTCGGATTTTGAATCTTCGACGGATGGCCAATCCTGTTTGATACCATAATAGTAGACATCCCCTCTATAATTCCATGGTATGGTTTTGTCTGACACATAGGGGACTGGCCCAGGCATTGTGATTATTAAAGGAGATGCTTTCGGAACTGATGTAATTCTAACGGGTCTTTTGGTGGAGACACTGGAAGAATGGGCGGAAATGGTAATGATAGAAACATCTTCAAAAGGAACAGGTGTAACAGGAGTCTTTTCAAACAAAATCTCTTTGTTATCCATCAGGCACTGAACTCCTACTTTCAATAAAGGACAGCTAGTCGGTGAGGATAAACAAAAATGGCAATCTTCATCACAACCCGGGAACACGCCGGCATTTAACAAGTTTGTTTTAATAGTCATAAGTGGGGTTATGAGTTCATTAACTAAAGTAACAAACAATCCTTCTTCAATGGCATTGGTATTATGGCCATGTTTGGGCATAGGAGCATAAATGACATTTGGCTTTTCGGGCGCATCAAACTCAATTTCTTTTGCTTCAATGAGGTCTTGTATTTTGTTCTTCAAGGCCCAACAGTTATTAGTATCATGACCAGGACTTTCAGAGTGATATGCGTAATGGGCATTGGGATGATAACGTGGAGATGTTGTATTGGGGTTTTTTGGAGCTTCTTTCAAGGTTTCCAAGTTGGATCTTAGTAGATACGACAATACTTGAGACAGAGTCATGTTAATTCTGGTGAACTGCCTGACTGGTCTTTCCACCCTTGGTTGATTACTTCTTTGTTGATCAGAAGTAGGCTTAGGAATCATAACAGCCCCCACCATTGGTCAGCGTTCGGCCCTATCTTGGTTTCTTTGCGGATATACAGCAGCTACCTCTTTCTTCCTGATGAAAGGCTTCCTTACAACTGTAGAAGAAGATGTGTCTTTCTGGATCTTTCCATTCTTTATACCGGCTTTTATCCTCTCTCCGGTCAATATTAGTTCGGTGAAGCCTGCAGATGAACTTCCAATTAAATGATTGAAGAAGGGACCAGACAAGGTTCCCGAGAACATGTCTACCAATTCTCTCTCAGACAGAGGGGGTTGAACTCTTCCAGCCAAATCTCTCCATTTTTGCACATAGTCCTTGAAACCTTCATTGGAAGCCATAGCCATACTCTGGAGTTGAGTACGGGTAGGCGCCAAATCAGCATTGTATTGATATTGCTTGTAGAAAGTTGCGGCAAGATCTTCCTAATTATGAACGTTGGCTCTTTCTAGTTGGTAGAACCAGTCAAGTTGAGTACCAGACAGACTGTCTTGGAAGAAATGTACCCATAAGTCTTTGTCAGCGGTATGGGGTTGGATTTTCCTCACATATGATCGGAGATGCATTTTAGGGCATGAAACTCCATCATATTTGGCAAACATAGGTACTTTTAATTTCGGAGGAATCACAATCCCCGACACTAGTCCCAATTCCTCAAAGTCCAAGCCTGGCACCTTTTGGATTTCCATCTCGCTCAACCACTCTTTGAGATGTTTATACTTATCATCAGTTGGAGGGTATTTTTCTTCAGAGTAGTCTTCCTCTTCTTCCTCCTCTTCTGATTCTGACCGGACAACTGTTTCCTTGCCTTTCCCCTCTCCTTCACCGGATGTTGTTGCAAAGTACAAAGTCCTTCTTGTCTGCCCATGAAATCTTCTTCCCATGTTTAAGACTCAGGTTACCTTCTTTGTTTTCTTTTTCCTCTCTTCAGCCAGCAGATTCTTCAACTCTTCTTTCCGCTTGGCTAGGGTCATGAGCAACTATTAAAATTGCATATTCTGAGCTTGGAGATCTTTCACTGTTTGCTCGAGATCCATCTTACTGAAATAAACAGTAGAGAGATGAGGAGACTTGTTGCAAAATACTTGTTTATGTTATGATGAATGGTATATGCATATGCAATGTTTTCAAGGATTTCAAAGATTCAGATATGTTTTAGACAAAAAAGAAACACACGTTATATTAATAAGATAAAGTTTGAGTACATCAGTGCCCCTTGGGAAAAATAATATAAAACTCTAAGATAAAAAAGTAGTGTGCATCCTCTTTGGTGCAATGTAGGCATTCAGAGTCTACTCCTCATTAAGTAGCCTAGTGAGTTCCAAAACCTTCTTCTCGCTTGCGTATAATTGGGCTTCGAAAGTATCTCGCTCTCCTTTGAGTTGTATCCAATCCCTTTAGAGGTCTTCAAGAGATGTGGGCATGTCAGGATGTAGGATAGTGTATGGAACATCTCCTTCCTTAACAAGCTCAATGATTACCGGGAGGATGGAGGGGTAAGGCATCATAAGACTCTGAGCGCGAGTTCGTACCCATTTGAGGTAAGGCTCAAGAGTGATGGAATTATTGTGCCCCAAAGTCTTTCTATCCACCTTATTCAACATCCTCCAAGCTCGGATAAATCTTTGGCGAAGACCTTGATTATCGTTGTCGTAGTCAAATACCAAACCTTAAATTAGAATCTCGTGCGGGCCATCCCTTCAGGCGTAACCAAACTTTCTTAAGGATAAACATGGGTTGTAGGTGATGCCTCCCCTAATGCCAAGCAAAGGAACATTAGGGAATTCCCCATAACGGTCGACAATGATAACATTCTCTTTGGATCGAAAGCACCAATGAATGTCTGAATGTTTGAGCGTCATCAACCTGTGTGACCACCTTGAAGACTGATTGGGGAAGATTAGAAATAAACCATCTTGCCAAGAGAGGAGTGCAACACATAAGAATACTTCTTTTCCTCATTGTGCGACTTTGAAAAGAGTGTAGGATATCCTCTAGCAATGTAGGCACCGGGTTGCGGGATATGAAGATTTTGACGGTGTTGATATCTATGAGTTGGTCAGGGTTTGGAAACAAAACCATCCCATAGATGAGGAGAGCCACAATTTCCTCAAAGGCTTGCAATTCTACGGAATTCCAACAGCTTTGGGCTTTCTCAAACAGGAACTTTTCTAGGAAGCCTTTGACACCACTTCTTGTTTCCCAATGAGTTGTGATATCATATGAGTGCATGTGTAGAGCTTGAGCAATCACTTCTAGCTTTGGATCTCTTTCTGTACCGTTGAAAGGTAGTTGATTGAGAATGGGAATCCTCAAGAGTTGGGAGAATTCTTCCAAAGTAGGCACAAGTTGATAGTCGGGAAATGTGAAGCAATGGTGCAAAGGATCAAAGAACTGAAAGAGCACCTTCATCATGTCCTCATCTGTGTTGGAGGTGACCAAGTTGAGTAGACGACCATGTCTCTCGGTGAATGGAGAGTTTTCAGGAATCCTTGAAGCTAGCTCCTTTAGTTGTGGAGGGATTCTCACAAGGTTGACTTGAATAGTTTTCCTGCAAAGTGAGTCGATATCCTACAAAACAAGAATAAAGATGAATCCCAAAATCCTTGAAATGGTTAGTGGATGTATATGATGTTCATGATGTCCATGATGTTATGTACAAGTATGCATATACAAACAAAGCAAACAAGTCCTTAGGTTTAGGCTTGCATGGAGTTTTATAGGTAAGTACCCTCTTGAAGTTTAGTTGGCTTAAACTTGTCCTAGTAATAGTAACCGGGTTCTAAGGAGCTCAATATCACTGGATTGTTTCCTTGGTCATTATTTCAGCTCAAGCCTCTTTAATAGCGACCGAAATATCCCAAGAAACCAAACCTCAATAAGTGTAGTATCGAGTATCTACCAACTTCGGACTGCACCAAAGCCGGTCATCTCACTACATCCTAAAGGCCAAGTTGGTCAATTAAAGGTTCTAGAAGTTTATTAGTGCTTCATGACATCACTCAGTGGCCCCATATTCTCTTTGATTAACTCAAAGGCTACCGGTACCCACAAATATGCCGCACTAACGTAGCTATTGCTTAGACCATGTCAGTATACCCCACACAATTTCCACAACGTATTGCTACTTACCTATAATGTATCCCAAATCGGTATTGTTTGACTTGTATGCTTTACATTATGCTTTACACAGTTTCCACAACGTATTGCTTACATGTTGATATTTTTGAAAATGTTTTCAATTTTGTAAGATGTTTTGAAATGTGTAGGTGTTGGTTTTGAAAATAGCAAGGATGTTTTTTGTTTTGAAATGGAGCGAGTAACTAAAAGTAATCTACCTACTCAAATGTCTTTCTTGTTCATTTTCTTTTCCTTTGACATTGTTGTCTTACCATTGATTTGGTAAGCAACCCTATCTTTGGATGTAAACAGGACGGGCGTGGGTCATCGTATAGTCATGATTAGCAATGTTGCAAGGTATCTTAGCATTTTTTAGGGACTAAGATCATTTTATAAGGCAACTTTGAATAGCGTCATCGAGGGACTATGATCTTGTATTTGTTTGTTTTTGCTAAGACACCTTACATGCGTAATATGACAATTTTTTTTGTATAAGGCAACCAAGTGGGATAACCCTAGGGGTGTTTTGTGTGAAAGTGTGTCATTTTCATGCTTGATTTTATCTTGAATTAGGGTTTTCTATTTGATTGGTTTTATCTTGCCATACAAACCCTAATTACTAGCATGTTATGTAAAAGCGATAAATTGTGAAGTTTAAAGTTACTACGCTATTACAATATTTATGGGAGGGGGTATACAATTTATGAATGGGGATTGCAATAATATAAACCTAATTAATCTATTACAACCAAATTGAATATGTACAAATATTGAAATAAATAACATACAAGATGAGTTAAATATGCAAAGATGTGTAAATGCAAGAAAAAAGATTTTTGTTTTGTTTTTTATGTGAAAAAAAAAAGAGTTTTAAACTAAACCTAACCATTTAAAAAAAAAGAAATTATTTCTAGAAATTGGTTAACCCTAATTCTAATTTTGTTAAAAGAAAATAAAGTTCTTTAAGTATTATTTTTTGTATTTTTTGTCTTGAAAATAATAAATAGTATTTATGAAATATTTAATCTTTTTACATATTAAAATAAATATTTACAAGTGTGAGAGAAAAGAAATAAATATTAACCTAATTTATTTTTAATTACAAGTTTACTTAAGAAAAATAGTTAACATGTAATTTAATAAAAAATATTTTTTTATGAGAAAATAAAAATAAAAATAAACAAAATGTAATATTTATCATATTTCATATTTTTTATGATTTTTTATATTAAGGAAAACATTCTAATAAAATAGAAATGAAAATAAAATAAATAATAAAAATATATGAGCCAGGGGTGCCCTGAGTAATCAGGAGGTAGCTTGTTAGGAAAAAAATCACAAAGCCCAAATGTTGAAGCCCACGCTGCAAACAGCCAAAAAATGGATGAAAAAAATGTGAAAAATGCAAAAAGGCAGCGCCAAGGCTCGAACCTGTGACCTTAAGCATTTTTGTGCGCTGCCTTACCACTGGGGTGGCTGTACATCCGTTAGTTAAAATGAAAACAAAAATACATAACATGAATCCCTTCCTTGCCTTGTACTTCGTCTTCTTCCTCTAGCTAGCCAGACCAAACATATCTCTCTCATTTCTCCATGAAAATGGAAACTTCAAATATGAAAATGATAGTACTCTTTCCCACGATTTCAACCATGTAACTCATGTAAGCTAACAGTCAAAGATCAAAGCTAATTTCATTGGCCCTAATTTTGAACCTAATTTTTATAGAAATTTAAAATCTAAAATTCTCTATACACAATGAATATAAATGAAATCTATGAACATGGTTGGCTTTAGCACAAGGATATCTACATTTTATTTTCACATATCGAGACCCAAGGATGCCTGTATGAAGAGATAGAAGTTAGAGTTCTTACCTCTTTCAGCTGAGATCGTGAATGGAGTTTGAGTGAGTTTTGAGAAGGCCTGAGGATCTCTTTAGCTTTCCTGGGCCTCCCTGAGTGTGTTCTAATCCTTACCTTGCTTTGAAAGTGCCTGAATCTCTCTATCCAAGTCAACCTGCAAGCTTGAAATGCAAAAATGGCAGATGGAGAAGGAGGAGTTACAGTGAAGGGATGATGGTCTGGAACACTTAGATATGATGTAAGTTAAGTGTTTAGGTGATTAGAACTTGAAATGAACGAGTGGATTTTGGGATTGCTATGCTTGATGCAAAACTGCAAGTTATGGCAGGTTTTTGGTGATAGAGAGTTTGGGAGAGTTTCTGAGCTTTTGCAATCGTGTTCTAGGCTACAATATGTTTGTGTATAAGTATAGAAAAGGTTTCAAATCAATTCCAAACCAGGCTTCTAAGTTATAGACTTTTTGCTCTATTGCTTTCCTTTTAAGAAAAGTGAGGAGACAACTCTCTACATGCTTGTACAAGATTGATCTAAGTTGGTACAAGTCTTAGGCACTTTGTTTTTGGTCTATAGGACTTGTGTGTGCAGAAGGAACAGGTGCAAGGCTCAAGGAATTGACAAATGCAAAAGTTGTGCTTTTCTAAAATGGAAATGGCAACTTTGTGCCATTTATGGAATTAAAGCTTGGACAAAGGCTCTCATGTTTGGATTAAAGCTTTATCAACTGTGTAAGTATTAAATTATGGAGTGAGAAACAAGTTTTAGGCCTGTAAAGCAAGGATTATGCAGCCTAGGTTTGGATTTGAATTTTGGTTCATCATGAAATGGCTTGAAATCAAAGTGAGAAATTGCCAAATTCAACTCTTCGATTCTCCCTACTCAAAAATGATCTCAAGGAGATCTGGGACATTTTGGAAAGCTTGCAATGTGCTCTATAACTCATCTTTCAATTTCTTTCCAAGATTCCACTTGGAATTAGGTGAAAAGTTTCCATGAAGTTAGGTTAAAAACCTGCCTAAATTAGGGCAAAATTTCACGAAGTTATTTTAGTTCATGAGCATGTATTCACAAAATTATATCTTGAGATCCAAGCATCTTTAGGAAAAATGTGTGAAGTAAAGTTGTATATTTCATGGATATCTACAACATTCATGTTGGGAATTTCTTTTGAATCATCTTGTATCATGGTGAGAAATTGGCTTGAAGTTGAGAAAAAATAAGAAATTTTCTATACTTAGAAAAATTTCTAAGTTAAGAAAATTTCAAATTTCAAATTTCAAAACAAAATCTTCAATCTTTGATTTCTTGATGAACAAGTTTCACATTTTGACATGTTTTTATGAATTGTGATCCTTGGAATTTGAATTTGACCAAAAAGTCAAAGTTTGACTCTTCAGTATACAGTTGACTTTTGATCAGTTGACTGAAAAATTCATCTGTCAATCCAATGGATTTGCAACGTTTTGAACCATGGCTTTAGGTTAAGATGATGCAATTGAACTCTTGAAATCATTCTTTAATTCAATTGATCATTTGTTAGGTAAAAAAATCAGAAATTGCCCTTTCTTAGTCAAAACCCTAATTTTGACCATTTTGCCCTTTTGATAATTTGATCAAATTTCTTGAGGAACTGTGGTCCAAACTTGATCAAATGATTCATATGAGTCTAAAATGTTGATGTGGATCAAAAATTATGAAGTTTGACTGTAAATTGGCCATGGTTGACTTTTTCCCCAATACACCTGGTTTTTGAGTCAATTATCCAATTGACTTATCAAAAATATGATTCAAGGTTTGAAAATTGACATGACTAATCTTGGGGGTCTATAATTGTCCTTGGAAGTTATATGAAGCATTTAAAGTTTAAATATCTTTGTTCAATACCAAACCTTAATTTTGAGTTATCAGTGCATGATGAAATGTCTTGAGCTGGTCAAACCCTAATCCAGTCTTGAGTCAAAGAGATCTTGTGAGAAAAATATTGATAAATGAGAGGGCAAATTTTGGGGTACAACATATTCCAATCCTTACTTTGTCTTGAAAGTCCCTGAATCTCCCTACTCAAGTCAACCTGCAAGCTCAATATTTGAAACTGGTGGATGGTGGAGGAGGAGTTATAGTGAGAGAACAGGGGTCTGGATCACTTAGATATGAGGTATATTAAGTGTTTATGTGGTTAAAACTCAAAATGCACGAGTGGTTTTGGAGATGGCTGTATAAGGTTCAAAAATGTCAAGCTATGGAAGATTCTGAGTTGTAGAATGTTTGGGAGTGTTTTTGAGTCTTAGCATTCGTGTGTTATGTTGCAATACATTTGTGTATATGTATGGAAAAAGTTAGAGATTAACTCCACTCAAGGTTTCTGAGGTATAGCCTTTTGGCTCTATAACTTGCTTTTGAAGAAAAGTGAGGAGACAACTCTCTAAGTGTTGAACAAGCATGGTATGGTTTGGGTGAGACCTTAGAGAAGTTTCTTCTGGTTTTGACTTTGCTTGTGTGCATAGAAAACAATTGAGAGGCTCAAGAAGTTCACAAAGGAAAAAGTAGTGCTTTATCAAAATGGAAATGCCAACTTTGTGCCAAAAATGGAATTGTTCTTGTACAATACATTCAATGCATGGCTTAAAGCTTCCAACATCTGTGAAAACATTTAATTATGGAGTGAGAAACAAGTTTGAGGCATGCAAAGAAAATATTATGCAGCCTAGGCTTGGATTTGAATTTTTGTTCATCATGAAATGGCTTGAAATCAAAGTGATAAATCACCAACTTCATCTCTTTGATTCTCCCTACTCGAGAATGATCTCAAGGAGTTCTTGGACATTTTGGAAAGCTTGCAATGTGATCTATAACCCATATTTGAATTGCTTTTGAAACTTCACTTTGGAACTATGTGAAAAATTGCCATGAAGTTAGGTCAAAAATTTGCCTAACTAGGGCAAAATTTCACTAAGTTATTATAGTTCATGAGCATGTATTCACAAAATTATATCTTGAGATCCAAGCATTTTTAGGAGAAATTGTGTGAAGAAAAGTTGTAGATTTCATGGAGATCTATAACTTTAATGTTGGAAGTTTCCTTTGAATCATCTTGCATCATGGTGAAAATTTGACTCAAAGTTGAGAAAAAATAAGAAATTTTCTATACTTCGAAAAATTTCTAAGTTAAGAAATTTCAACTTTTCAAAACAAAATCTTAAATCCTTTATTTCTTGATGAACAAGTTTCACATTTTGACATGTTTTGATGAATTATGATCCTTGGCACTTGAACTTGACCAAAAAGTCAAAGTTTGACTTTTCAGTATACAGTTGACTTTTGATCAGTTGACTGAAAAATTCATCTGTCAATCCAATGGATTTGTAATGTTTTGAACCATGTCATTAGGTCAAGATGATGCAATTGAACTATTTAAATCATTCTTCAAACCAATTGATCATTTGCTAGGTCAAAAATCAGAAATTGCCCCTTCTCAGTCAAAAACCTAATTTTGACCATTTTGCCCTTTTGTTGATTTGATCAAATTTCTTGAGGAATTATGGTCCAAACTTGATCAAATGATACATATGAGTCTAAGATGTTGATGTGTATAAAAAATTATGAAGTTTTACTGTAAATTGGCCATGGTTGACTTTTTCCCCAATACAGTTGATTTTTAGGTCAACTGTTCAATTGACTGATCAAAATGTGATTCAAAGCTTGAAACTTGACATGAGTAATATTAGGGGTCCATAATGATCCTTTAAATTCATATGAAGCATTGATAGTCCAAAAATCCTTGTGTAAACTCAAACCCTAATTTTGGTCATCAGTGCATGAGGAGATGTCTTAAGCTGGTCAAACCCTGACCTAGTCTTGAGTCAAAGAGATCTTGTGAGGAGATTCTTGATAAGTAAGAGAGAAAATTTTGGGGTACAACATATGGTGATTCAGCTTTGGTAATAAATCAGATTAAAGGAGAATGGGACACTCATCACCCTGGCTTGATCCCTTACAAATATTATGCTATAAGAGTATTACCATTCTTCAATAAAGTTGAATTCCATCACATCCCTAGAGATGAAAATCAAATGGCGGATTCTCTGGAAACTATGGCTTTTATGTACCAAGTGAATACTTGGAATGATATACCCCAAATTACGGTTTGACGGCTGGATAGGCCCGCTCATGTGTTCACAACTGAGGAGGTAGCATATGAAAAACCTTGGTATTTTGATATCAAGCATTTTCTTCAGACTCAGGAATACCCGATTGATGCATCGAAGAAAGATAGAAAGATATTGAGAAGATTGGCAGGCAGTTTCTTCGTCAGTGAAAATGTGTTATACAAGAGAAATTATGACATGGTCTTCTCAAATGCGTGGATAGACACAAAGCAGACATGTTTATGCATGAGATTCATGAAGGTTCATTTGGCACTCATGCCAATGGACATTTGATGGCTAAAAAGATGTTAAGAGCAGGTTATTATTGGCTGACAATGGAATCTAACATTTACAAATTTTCAAAGAAGTGCCACAAATGCCAGATTTATGCAGACAAGGTCCATGTGCCTCCGACACTTCTCAATGTGATTTCCTCCCCGTGGCCTTTCTCTATTTGGGGTATTGACATGATTGGGATGATAGAGCCCAAAGCTTCGAATGGGCACCGTTTTATCTTGGTAGCAATTGATTACTTCACCAAATGGGTGGAGGTTGCTTCATATGCCAATGTTACTAAGCAGGTGGTTGTGCGCTTCATTAAGAACAATCTTATATGCCGGTATGGTGTGCCGAGTAGAACCATCATTGACAATGGCTCAAATTTGAACAACAAGATGATGACAGAACTGTGTGAAGAATTCAAGATTGTCCATCACAATTCATCTCCATATAGGTCAAAGATGAATGGAGTTGTTGAAGCTGCTAATAAGAATATCAAGAGAATTATCCAGAAAATAGTTGTTACTTATAAGGATTGGCATGAAATGCTCCCTTTTTCTTTGCATGGATATCGAACATCTGTCTGCACTTCAACAGGAGCAACCTCGTTCTCCTTAGTGTATGGAATGGAAGCTGTACTCCCATTCGAGGTAGAGATTCTCTCGTTGCGTGTGATAATGGAAACCAAGTTGACGAAGGCTAAATGGGTCCAGAACAGGTTTGACCAATTGAATTTGATTGAGGAGAATAGGATGACAGCCTTGTGTCATGGCCAGTTATATCAAAAAAGAATGAAGAAATCTTTTGATAAAAAGGTCAAACCTCGTGAATTCAGAGAAGGCGACCTCGTGCTCAGGAAGATCATGTCTTTCAACATTGATTCTAGGGTAAAGTGGACTCCCAATTTTGAAGGCCCGTATGTTGTCAAGAAAGCCTTCTCTGGTGGTGCATTAATTCTTGAAACTATGGATGGCGAGGAGTTCCCACGTCCCATGAATGCTGACACAGTCAAGAAATACTTCGCCTAAAGAAATAAAAGAACAACTCGCTAAGTTGAAAACCAGAAAGGGTGGCTTAGGCAAAAAAGGAGCATCTCGGTAGGCCGAAAACCCAAAAGTGCGGTCTAGGCAAAAATTAGAGACATAAATAGAATAAATTTCCCGCTAAGTTGAAAACCCGCAAGGGCAGCTTAGGAAAAAGTTAGGGATTTTCTTGGCAAGTAATTACGTCAGATAAGACTTGATCGTTGAAGCAATAATCTTCTCGGATCCTCACCATACTTCAACAAAAGCTGCTGCCCAGGATTTAAAAAGTTACTAAGGGGGATAGTGGTCATTGTATCTCAATGTATCTTTTCCATTATGTATTACCATTTCCTAAACTTTGTAATTATCTATGGAGTCTCGACATTCGCAGACTACCATTCTATTAATGAAATTCGAGCCTTTACCCAATTCTTTGTATTTATTATTTTATTTAGCTTGCAAAGACTCCATTTATTACTAATATTAACTTTCAAAGAAAAGAGATTAAAAAACAAAATTGATTTTTCAAAAAAAAATATGTTTACAATTTACTTTTAGTTTGAGATTTGTAATGAAATAATGACAACAAAAATGGTGATCCCAGGAATGGACAAACTCCGGTTGTTTTGAGAAGTTTTTGTTCCCCTCAGGAAGGTCTACTCGGGTTGTTTTCGCCGTATTGGTTTTATGGTTTCGGTATCCTCGGTCAAGTTTGGATTCATTTCTCCTCTTTTCTGAGTTTTCATGATGTGAAGTTTCAATCCGCATTTTTCTCCAGTGAAGTAGGCTTGAATTCTCCAGCGAAGTTTGATTGTTTCGGTGTCAGTATGATTTATTTGAGATTGGTCTTGTAATCTCTAGTAGGCATGTTACTTTTGAAAAAAACACTGGTTTCCCCGATGAAGCCTGAAGAAGGATGTTCTACCCCGGTATTTGTTTGATTTGGCTACTTCCGGATTATGTTTCTCCTCAGTAAAGTTAAAAGCAGGCAGTAGGTTTGGTTTCCGCAGTTGACCTTTACCTTTCTTGGAATGATCATCTTGGATGAAGTTTAGCCGAGTGTTGTTAGTGCCTGAGGTGGTTTTGCTTGTTTGTTCCCAATGATTGTGTATCTATTTTGTCAGCATACGCATGATAGTACTCATACATTCATACATACATCATGCATAGCTAAAATTGGAAAGTCATTGTTCATTAACATTTGTTAATATTTTTTGACATATTACCCTGTTTTTCAGAGATAAGTTACCCTCTTTTCATTAAAGCGTTGGTCTTAAGCAGAAAATGTACATTCTTTCAATTTCCCTACTGAGTTGTCCCTCATAGAAGATTTTTGCTTTAAACCTTCTGGTATAGCTCCTTGTTTGGATAAATTTGGTTTTCCCTCTTGAGTTTATTTCTCAAAGGATGAATTCGGGTTGACTGTTTCATTCCGGTTTATTTCTGGTTTGGATCTATGGTTCCCTGGCAATGCTATTCATTTTGAAAATCTTGAAAAACTCCAGATTTTGGTTGGTGCATTTATTTTGCTCGAGAACACTTCATCCCCTTAGTAAGAATATCATGGCATCTCCCCAGGAAGTCATACCTCCTTCCCAAAAATCCATTTCTTTTTATAATCCTCCGTGACCACAAATAGCAAGTTCTCTTTATTTGAGACAGCTTATGTATTATCCTTTCCAGGCAGAGTGCCTTGGTTAAAGAAGAAGTTGAGACCCGTTCTAGGCGAAACACCAGAATCTTGGGGAAACTTGTTATCTGTTTTTTATCTTCGGTAAACGTGGATAGTTCATCGTCAGTGAACAGCGGTGTTGTGATATTATCTTTCTACCTTCAGTGAAAGTTAGTAGGCCATTGGCAGTGAACGTCAGTGTTTGTTATCTTTTTTCTATCTTCGGTAAACATGGATAGTTCATCGTCAGTGAACGGCGGTGGTATGATATATTCTCTTTATACCTTCAGTGAAAGTTGGTAGACCATCGGCATTGAGAGTCGGTGTTTGTTATCTTTTTGCTATCTTCAGTAAACGTGGATAGTTCATCATCAGTGAACGGCGGTGATATGATATATTCTCTTTCAACCTTCAGTGAAAGTTGGTATGCCATCGACAGTGAACATCGGTGTTTGTTATCTTTTTGCTATCTTCAGTGAATGTTGGTAGTTCATCATCAGTGAACGGCGGTCATATGATATATTCTCTTTCTACCTTCAGTGAAATTTGGTAGACCATCGGCAGTGAACGTCGGTGTTTGTTATCTTTTTTTATCTTCAGTAAACGTTGATAGTTCATCGTCAGTGAACGGAGGTGATATGATATATTCTCTTTCTACCTTCAGTGAAAGTTGGTAGACCATCGGTAGTGAACGTCGGTGTTTGTTATCTTTTTGCTATCTTCAGTGAATGTTGATAGTTCATCGTCAATGAACGGCGGCGATATGATATATTCTCTTTCTACCTTCAGTGAAAGTTGGTAGGACATCGGCAGTGAACATCGATGTTTGTTATCTTTTTGCTATCTTTAGTGAATGTTGATAGTTCATCGTCAGCGAACGGCGACGATATGATATATTCTCTTTCTACCTTCAGTGAACATTGGTAGGACATCGGCAGTGAACGTCGATGTTTATTATCTTGTTGCTACCCTCAGTGAACGTTGGTAGTTCATCGTCAGTGAACGGAGGTGATATGATATATTCTCCTTCTACCTTCAGTGAAAGTTAGTAAACCATCGGTAGTGAACGTCGATGTTTGTTATCTTTCTCTCTGCCTTCAGTAAACTTTGGTAGCTTTGCCTTCAGTAGAAGTTGGTGTGTCCTTTGACCACCCTACCATCCTCTCTGATTCAGTTCTCTGGGTCCACCAGTGATTTATTTTCCTAGTGGGGGTGCTCCTTTGTTTCTTTAATATTCTTACATCCCCAGTGTTATTTTTGCGTCTCTTTGGTCCTGTTCATATGCATTCATGATCATAAGCATTTGCATGGTATCTTAGGGCCAAAAATAGGGTTTGTTTTATATTTAAGTATCTTTGATCGCGTCGACACGAAGATTTTTAACCTTCATATCTCCGGATAGAAGAAACTTAAATAAGGGCAGCTGTTGTACCCCAATTTTTGCCCCTAAGATCCCTTCACCATACCATGTTGATTCACTCATAACAAGATCACACTAGGATTCTTGGTTCCCCTCCCTACTTTGAGTTTTTCTCCTTTTGAGGGATTACCAAGCACCTTGACTTATGTTCCTTTTGTGATCATGAATATTGTTTTGTTTTCTTCATTTAACTAATAAAATGCAATGTTGGTTTGTCTTGCTTGTTATCCATGTAGGTGAAGGCAATGAGATTTAACAAGCTACCCCATGGGTTTATGAGTTTATTACCATGCCCTAGCCAATAAAAGCTTGAGAAGTTCAAACCTCACCATTTGAGTGGTTTTAGAAGAAGTGGCATGGCAAGGTTGCTTTTGTTCATCACATTTCAAGGTTATTAGATTTGACTCAAAAGTACAAGGGGTTGATTGGAGAAGTTGTCATGTTTGGACAAGGCCTTGTTCCTATTGGTCACAAGATCATATTTCTATCAAAATTCAAGATATGGAAGTGGTTTTGGTGGCTAAGAGTTATCATTATCATCCTCAACAACTTCTGTTCACAAAGCAAGAATATTGGTACAAGAAGTTTGTTCAAACTTGTCAAAGTTCCTCAAGGCATTCTCTTGATCTAGAAGCTAGGGTTTTGAACTTCAAAGGAGTATATCTTGATCACCTTTTGGTATTTTTGAGTTATTCCAAATACATCCTTCTCTTTAAAGGGTTATCAACAAATCACTTCAAAAGTTCCAAGGAGTTTTCATGTGGAAGAAACTTGGTGAAGAAGAAAGATTATAAGTCATCCAGATGAATCCATAATTTTACATAAGTAACTTCAATTGATCATAACTTGGTCAATTTTTATTACCTTGATTCCATTATTTTTCCATAATGATCTTAAAGATGTTAACTTTATGCCTTCTTTTATGTGAAAAGTGGGAAAATGGATGGAGGTTGCCTTAAATATGCAAAAGATTATAGGTTATTTTATGATTTTTGGCCAACTTCAACAAGTCATAAGTTGCTCAATTTTTGGAGATTTTGAGTGGTTCAAGTGTCAAAATGTCTTTCAAGATGTCTACTTCATTCCATATTTTTTGGTCAAGAGCAAATTCCAAGTGGAAGGCCATGTTTGGATGCAAAGGATTATAGGTCATTTTCGAAGAAGAATTTGAAATATTTCTAAGTATGGAAAGTCAACCCTTTTTCTTCAACTTTTACTCAATGCAACTTTCAGCTCAAGCATCCATTTAACTCCATTCTTTTTCCATTGCAAATCTTGTAACCTCGTCTTTCTAAAGCATCAATAATCATGCCTTAAGACCCCTTGAGTTGGAAATGCCATGGATTTGAATTTGGTAACTTGAAACTGAATTTTCCACAAAGTCAGAATTTTGAAATCTATAATATGACTTCTAAACACAAGATTTATGCACGTTTTTGATTTAAACTTGATTAGCAAACTTTCCAGAAGTGATTAGCACCCCAAAATGCAAGATTTGGTTGAGTTTTGATGGAAATGAAGTCACACTTCACTCGTGCTCGACCTTTACTCAATTTCCCTCCAAACTTCCTTGTTTCTTCCAATTTTCATTCCCATTCACTTCCCTATAAATAGAGGGTCATCCCCTATTCATTTCTTCAAGCTTTGAGAGTCAAAAGCACCCTGCCAAAACTTCACACGAACCCATCTTTTTTTAATTCAGTTTCTGAGATTTAAGCTCCCTTTTCCAAAATTCTTTGCGCATTCATCACCCTTTAGCATCATATAAACTCTCCAACACTTAAATCAACCAAAACAAGCCATAATTCAAGTTACAGAAGTCTAATTTTAGAGCTTCATCCTTGAACTTCGAAAAGGTAGAATTCTCCACCATTTGGATCCAAATCAAGCACTAATCTATTCTACTCATTCTCCTGATTCCAATGCTGCTTACAATTTTTAAATCCATTTAGAATTGAGAGAGAAATCTCAAATTGAAGGTGCTCGCTATTTTCTGGGTTTTTGATTCATATCTCTCTCCATACCTTATATAAATTTGGCGCGATGGTGGTGTTAGAATCGTCTTGAAGAGACGAGTTCAATGATACTAGCCTGGGATCCTAATTTTTCCATTTGAAGGATCTCACAAAATCCCCATTGCAGGGTGTCTGGAGGTTGAAGACGATGACATGTCTCGTCTCAGCTAATGATAGCGTGCCAAACATTTTAATTTCATTGGTTGCCCTTTTTCTGATCCTATGTGTATCTCACTAAGGTCCATATCAAGCACGGCGCGTCTGGTCCACTGGATCAGCTTACTAACGTGTTTTGACTATGATCTGATGGTCCACATCTTTTTGGTTTTATTTTATTTTCTGATTTTATATTTTTATTGATTAAATTTTCAAAAATTCATAACTCTTATTTTTTATCCAAAAATTATGAAAAAATTCACAAAAATACTTTGAATTATTTCTGATCTCATGACTATTTTTTCACATTTTTATTTTGACATTTGATATTTTTTATATTTTTTTTGAATTATTTGCTTTCTTTTAATTAGTTAAAAAATACTTTCTGACATTTTTTAATTCTGAAAAAATTCATAAATATTATTTTGCATATTTTTGACTTTCTGAAAATTTTATGGAATTTTATATTGAGGTTTACTATTTTTAACCTATTTTATGTTTATTTGAGCAATTTTAAATAGTTTAAAAATAGTTTCTGACTTTTAAAAATTACCAAAACTTTTATAAAAATATTTGGATCCCTTTTTGATTTTTCTATGGCCTTACTTTTTCGTTCTTAATTAATTTGAACATAGTTGATATTTTTCTCCTCTATTTTGATTTTTAAACATTTTTTAAACCCTTTTAATGTATATATTAAATATAATATTATTTTTGTGATTATTTTCTGGCTTTCTTAAGTTGATTTTTTGATCATGAACTTTATTAACATCATTGGATCTTGGGTGTTGAGTTCAACTCCACCAAAATGGATGAATGGTTTTAATAATAGTTTGATTAAATTTTTGATTCGAAAGTGGTTTATTCATTTTTCCCATCCCTCTTCATCTCATCCCTTTCTTATTACACTAGGTGTTATTGGAGCATGATCTCTATATCATGTCTCAAAAAAAATGGTGCATAAATTGTTATTGACCAGCCTCAAAATAGCTGCGACTTCTATATAAGTCCACTTACGATTGCTTAACATAGCGCTAAATTTTGTCCCGATTCGAATAAATGATCATTCGTGGCCCAAACTTATGATTTCAAGCCCAAGTATGTTAATTTGATCCAATAACCTTGAGATTTATTGTGTGGAGGCTTTGGTTCTACCAATCCTCTAATGGATCTACAACACCTTTGGTCAACGCGGATCACTTAAACATCATTGATCATTAAATTGTACTTATGAGAATTCTAAATAGATGATATACTTGACAAAAAGCAAATGCAACTTGTTGTGTCGAGGCTTTGGTTCTACCAATCCTTTAATGAGTTTCAAATTCAAGATTCAAGATGGTCATCCAACTAACCACTAATTATTGACTTGTTTTACCTTATGCTTTTATTCTTTTTTATGCTTTATGTACTATTTACTTTTAGCATTTACATTTCATGCCATTTTCATATTTTCTCATTTGAGCATTTATTTTCTTGCCATTTTTACTTTGCTCACTTGAGCTTTTCTTTTCCTTTCTTAAGATACTTAATAATCAACATAAACCCTAAAAAATATTTAATGGTACTTGGACTATTTGGTTACTATCCTTGGCATTATGGAGCATGGGACTTTTTCTTGGACTTAGGATTAGAAACCTTGGCCTATCTTGGACATCTTATCTGATTATTTTGTCTGGAGTTCTTGAGGTTTACCTCAAGACATTGGGTTGCTTGTTTGTTTTTGTGAGTAGGTTTTTGTGATTACATCCTCTGTTTGTAATATGGAATTCACTCGTATACAGCCGTTACTCTGCCCAATTTTTTTAAAGACTTAATACACTTGAAGTTTGGTTCTCTCAAGAGGTCTAGTATTTTTGCTTGCTTGGTTTCAATCCAAGGAATTGGAATTCTATCTTGGCTCATAATGTCAAGTTTTGGCTTCTGTTTGGTTAGATGGTTCTTATCTCTAGAGTTTACCCTATGCTTTAGGATAGTCTCTTCTTCTCCTCCCATCTTCTTTAATTTCAAAATCTTCTTCCTCCTTTTGAAAACTCTTCTTGTTTTGAAACTTGAACTATTTTCATAATAAACTTGGACTTATGTCCATGCATTTTCAAAACATTTTCATAAATAAACCTCAAATCAACTTAATAATACCTTGACATATTTTTTGTGAGAAGACTAAAAGTCAATCAATCTCATTTCAAACCATTTTTCCACTTTGACTTTTTACCTTTTAAAACTTTTCTTAAAAGATTTAACTCTTGTCAATCCTTGTAGTGATGCAAACGACTATACTTCTACAATATGTAGTGAAAAGAGATATTTTCCACTTGGATGTTGAGTGAGGTATTGTTGATTTTGAAATCCAAGCCATATCCTCCACTTTGAGATGATGTAAATCCTTCTTTCTCATGATTGTGGGTAGTAGGTGTGTTTTCCACACGGATAATGACGATGATGTTTTATCTTATAAAATTAACCAACACATTTGTGTTTCAGATTTTTAAAAGAGGAACTACGTGTACCCTGATCCCCTATTGCACGAAAGGTGGTATGTAGGCACTAAAGGTTCGCAACCGCGGCGGGTGCAAAAAATCATAAAATAAATATATTTCTTTTCTCACCTCCACCATCCATTTTTATATACAACAGTTTTTATAGCCAAAATATACAGATTTTACAAAGAGGCTCCTGCGGAGTACCGTAGATGTTTAGGGTGATAATACCTTCCCTTTGAATAACCAACCCCCTTACCTTGAATCTTTCCCCCTCTTTTTGGGTTATTCGCTCTTTTCCCATTCCTTTGGAAACAATAAAGCGCGGTGGCGATTTTTATTTTGATTTGTATAAAGTCTAGTCAATCCAATGGCTTAGTCTTAAACATTTCTACCGCTACAGCTGACAGTATAATCCTCTTCACCATAAATGGTGACCACTTTCCCATTAACCAGAAATTTCAAATTCTGATGCAAAGTAGAAGTGACAGCGCCGACCCCGTGGATCCACGGGCTCCCTAGCAAACAACAGTTAGAAGGATTGATATCCATGATAAATAATGTCACATTGAAGACCTAAGGACCTATCTTGATAAGCAAATCAAATTCCCCAAACACAATTCTCTTCGACCTATCAAACGCCTTAACCACCAAATTGCTAGGGCTCAGCATAATCTCTTCGTAATCCAACTTCATAAGAGTATACTTTGGCAGAACATTGAGGGATGATCATGTGTCAACCAGCATATGATATAAGGTAGTCCTTGCAATCTCCATTGAGATTTGAAACGCCTTATTATGTTTCCTCCCTTCGGAAGGTAAATCGAAATCTGTGTGTAATACGGTGAGAGAACTGACTTGTTTTGCGTTTTATCACAAATGTTGCAGATAGAAAGAGTCGCAACCGAATTTTCTTTTATCCAATAAGGAAAGTGTGAAAAGAACAGGAAGGACCTTGAAGATTTCAAGTTTGGGGGTAGGTTATGAAAAAGGAAGGTATTAGCACCTTTTTCATCCATAATCATCTACTGGCTCTTAATCGCTAGCTCACTTTTGAAATTTGCTTTGTGTGTGTGATTTGAAAATATTTTTGAACAACCAATGTAAGGTGAACTTTGTAATGATTCTTGTATCGGTCCTCAAGAATGCGTACAAAGTGTTTTAAAAATATTCATTGTTTTGAAAGTGATGTATGAAAAGTATTCGTGACAAAAATTTGTGAGCATGTGATTAAAAATATCCTACCCACTCAAGGTCGTTCTTGTTTTATTCCTCCTTCTTTAGAGATAGTGTTATCTATACCATTAGTTGGTAGGTAGCCCCATATATTAGATATGAAGGGACAATCGAGGGTCGTCGTATGGTCATTGAAGGCAACTGATAGGGATACTTTAGCTGTTTCACAAGGGACTAGATTATGTTATTCGTATGAAACATCGAAGGGTCGTCGAGGGACTATGATCTTTTATTCGAGGGTCTTTCATAAAGCATCCCCACTTTCGAGGAACATGCCGTTATTCCGAAAGGAAACAAAGAGAGGTTACCCTAAAGGTGTGAGTGTGCAAGTGTGTTCATTTCAATTATTTAGTCTTGCAATTAGAGTTTTCTATCGTTTATTTTTTTCTTGCCATACAAACCCTAATTACTAACAATTGCATAAAATATAGTAGCAGAAGGTAAAGGCGGAAATGTAAACCTAGGCTATTATAGAGCTTTGGGGAAGTTACATAATAGTGAAGTGTGGAAAATAAAAACCTACAACTATTACATATTAGAAGCAGTTACATAATAGAAAAATGCGAAAAAAATAAATCTACGCTATTATAGTTGAACACGCCTGTACACTTTATCTAGGAAAATAAAAATAAGATGAAAATAGCAAAGAAAATGTTTTGGTGATTTTTTTATGAAAAAAATTGATTTATGATAATTAATTAAATAAACCCAAAAAACCTAATTAATTTTAATTAATAAAAGAAAGATCAATTTTGAAAAAAAAAATTAATTAAAAAACCTAAAACCTAATTAATTTTAATTAATAAAAAAAAGGTTAATTTTGAAAAAAAAAGTTAATTAAAAAAACATAAAACCTAATTAATTTTAATTAATAAAAAAAAGGTTAATTTTGAAAAAAAGTTAATTAAAAAACCTAAAACCTAATTAATTTTAATTATAAAAAAGGGTTAATTTTGAAAAATTAATTAAAAAACCTAAAACTTAATTAATCAGGGTTTTAAAAAAGGTTTATGTTTAATGATTAATAAAAAAGAATTAAGTTTGCCAAAAAATAGATAGGGGAAGAAGAATCAATGGAAAATAGGGTTAAAAAACAAAAATAGTGCAAATGTCAGGGGTGGGTGTTGAACCCACGCCCTTTGCCTTCACAAAAACACCATGACTTGCCAAAAATTAGATAGGGAAAGAAGAATCAATGGAAAATAGGGTTAGAAAACAAAAATAGTGCAAATGTCAGGGGTTGGTGGTACCCTACCCCCTAATTTGGGCCTTGTAAATTCAATGGTTCCCTTGGTTTTGGTTGATTCTCCATGTACAAAGAGATACGACGCAAATAACATGAGACAGTTTAAACATGGTGTCTGTGATCGGTGGAAATAGAACTGACTGTTTTAAAGTTGGTTCGCGAAATGTCGCGGTAAGCAAGAGTCGCCACCGTCTTTTATGTTCTCCAACATGGAAAGGACAAAAGCACAGCAAAATTCCTTTTCGAGAATGTTTCTCGGTTCGGGAGGTAGATTTATAGAAAGGGAAGGTGTTAGCACCCTTTCTATCTGTGGTTATCCACGGGCTCTTAGGTACTTGCTCACTAAGTTTTCAAAAATGGTTTGCTTTTCAAGTGTTTGTGGGTTTTGAAAAAGTTTAGTTTGAAAACTTTTTGAAAGTGTAGGTGCGAAAAGTTGTTTTTTTGTTTTTGAAAGAGCAAGTACCCATGAGAAATCTACCTACTCTAAGGAATTAGGCTGTGTAAGAGTCCTTTAGACAGTGATATCCCACTACTGAGAAGTAGGTAGCACCGTCGTTGGAGTTATTCGGGTCAATTCGATTAAGGGACATGTGTGGTCACCGAAGCAATAGTAGGACACATTAGAAGTAACCCTAATGTCCTAGATCCTTTTTATCCGAGGCAACTGTTTTGAGGCAACTGGATCTTTAGACAGGATGGCGACCTCTAAAACACCCTATACTTGACGACCACGTTCGAGGCAACCAGTGAGGCGTACCCTAGGAGTGGCATGTGCATGTGTGTTGTTTTTCAGTTAATGTTTATCTTTGAACATGCATTTGTGAGCTACGAGTTGTTTTTATTTGTCATACAAGTCTTTCATGCATTTTTTAACAGTTAAGAGTGCGGAAAATAAATTGCGGAAATATGAATCTACGCTATTACAAGGCGCGGGTCTATACATCGCCAAAAACATAACCCGTTTTGAAAATAAATGCAGAAAGTAAAAGAAAGCGGTAAACCCTAATTAACTATTACATCCTCGGAAACAATTACATAAGTATGATCAAAAATAATAACGCGCGAATAACAATTAAATCCAGAAAGTCTTAGGGTGTTGACCCTTTTTGAGAGAAAGAAAGAAAATTGTCCTTTTTTTGCAATTAAATTAAATATTAAACCTAATAACTAATTAATTAATTAATTAAAGAAAAAAAATGTTTTTTATGTTTTTTATATTTTAATGAAAATAAAATAAAAGGAATTAAAAAGTTAGTAAACAAAACCCTAATTCTAAGCTAATTTTATTTATTGTAAAAAAGAAATTAAAATTACCTAATTAAACTAATTAATTTGTTTACATTTTATTTACAAAAATAATAGTTAATAAATAATAAAAATATTTACAATTTTTTTGATCTCTGAATTTATTATAAAAAATTAGTTTATTGGTTAATAATAATAATGATTATAATTAAAAGAATTAAAAGGAAAAAGAAAATAAAATAAAAAATAGTAAAACCAGGGGGGTTTGATGGACCCAATGGAGGTGAATCTGGAATTTTAGGCCCATAACACTCAAGCCTGTTGACTTCTGGAATCAAGTGTGCAAGCATTGACTGGGAACACCATGGTCCACGCCTCATGGCCATCAGATTGGCGTTAGTGGCCACTTGGCAGGCTGATCGCTTGAGATGCATGATGGACGTTGTTTGGAAGCCTGCATAGGAACACATTAGAAAAAATAATATTGAGTTTTGGGGGGACCTGGGAATCGAACCCAGGTCCCAATAGTGAACGTCCACCTCACTTTCCACTACGCCATGGTGCTGCATTTGTTAGTATAGTGGGCAATAAAATTAATATATGAAAACAACGCCTATGCTGGAAATTAACAAAAAAATGCGCGCTATATTTGAATAGGCCAGTGGCACGCTTCCATGTATTATCTTCTTCGCTTGGCCAGTAACAAGAACAATCAAATAGCGGGGGTTTTAAACCCCCACAACCTGCAACAAGAGAAAATAGCGAATAAAGCTATACACAATATAAATTGTTCGCGAGATATCCAACATGTTCGTCCTGATTAGCCGGTTTCAACCATAGGTCTCTTGAGGCCTAATTTTCCTTGTGCTGGAAATCCCCAATTCGAGACCTTAAGAACCCTAAAAATCTTTAATGGTGATTCACGATTCTGTACGTGATAATGTAATTAACCAATACCAAAAGCTTTGTGAAGGTTCAAGCAATGCAAATCAATGATTATAATATGTTAATTATGTATAAATCACGAGTTACGATTATGGAAAAGTTATTCAAACCGTGAAACTGTTATGGCGTGTTTCTTGAGCTTTATGGCTTGTTTTTTATTGCAATGCGTTCCTGAATGTCCCAGCAAGATATTGGAATCAAGAAAGGGCTTTGAATTGGCCTGGAAGGTTGAATTCAGTTTTCAAATTTTCTTGAACTTTTGGAATTTGGTTATGGTTCTTACAGCAGCTTTTGCACGTCCAAGGCTTTAGGGTTAGCTTCAGTATTTATGTTGGAAGGGAATTAGGGTACAAACTAGGTCAAAGATCCATGGAATAATGTTTTGCATCTTTGATTTCCAATCAAATATTTTTGCATCTTTTTGATTGAGAAAACTTGCCAATTTTGGATATTCTTGTCTCTTTGATTGGCAAACGAAATCTCCAGCATGAGTTGAGTTTATTTGCTCCACAAAAGATTTGAAAAACATATCTTGGCATTTTCCTACAATTAAATTAATTAAATGAATTAATAATCAATAAAAAATCTAAATAATTAATAAAAATAATAAAATAACTCAATTTAATCTCAATGGGTCGTGCATATGCTTTGGGTAAAGATTCAAGAAGGAATTTGGGGCCCATTAGCAAAAACAAGGTGTTTTAGGCAAAGTTGACTTTTGCAAATTCCCAAAAATTTCCCAACTTCTCCAATGCATATCTTGCTCAATTTTGATCATATGAACATGTTCTTGGACATTTTGGAAAGGTCTTGAAGTCCTATAACCAATTCCTTTGGTCCCATGTCATTTTGATTCACCAATCTCAAGTTATGGTCTTTGACTTAAAGTGCATTTTTGTTGACTTTTGAATTTGACCTATAATGTAGAAATTGATAACTTTTTGTGAGAGCATTTATTGGACTTGGAATGTGAATATGAGTTGTAGGAAATGTCATCCCCTTCAAAATGAGCATTGGATGGGATTTTTATGATGAACCATGAAAAAGTTATGCCTTGGTCAAGTTACAGTTGACTTTTCAGCTGTCCAAAAATAGAAACTTTTGCATCTTGATGATTTTTGAGCCATGCTTGTGGAATCATGATCAAGACTTGATCAAATTATTATTGTGGCTTCAAAATAAGATGTTGACCAAAAATTTTGACTTTTGACTGCCAAATGACCATTTTGCCCCTGCAGTTGGCTGTGAAGCAAATGGAGCTTTTGACTGTGCAATTTGATATTGTGAACCTTGAAACTTGGCATGTAGATGCTTGGCAATGTATATAGGCCTATATGACTTGATTGAGCCCTTGAAAACCTCAAATTCACTGAAGGAACCAAAACCTTAATTTTGACTGGCTTAGGAGGCAGTTGGACTGTGCAATCTTTGAGAAGTCTTGAACCATTTGAGGTTGATTCTTGACAAACCTTGAAGAATATGGGAGGGCAAATTTTGGGGTACAACAGTGTCTCATGATTCAGTCGTTATGGGGGCCATGTGATGGGTCTATCCTGCATAGTTATACCTCAGAAGCATGTTAGTAATGTTAGTATGCATCAAAACAACATGAAAACAAAAATAAAGGAAATCGGAGATGAATGTATGCGATTTTCAGGCCCTTTGGATCATCAAGATTGATCCATTCTTACCTTACAATGCCTCGAGGATTGATTTGGATGATTGACTTGTTTGGAGAGAGGCTTAAATAGGGTTTGTAGTTTGCCCTAGTTTTGATAAAATTTGAAGTTTTGGTATAGGATCTTCTTGCAAGGTTTTCGTGTTCTTGTTGTTGCCTGAATATGGGATATATATATATATATAGAGAGAGAGAGAGGAAAATTAGGTCAAAAGAAGTGGGTTTGGACCTTTGTATGAAAGTATTGATTTTATTTAATTTATTTTGAATTTAAATAAATAAAATAAAAAATAAATGGAATAAAAATCAAAGTGGTGTATGAATAGGTTCAGAGGTTCACTGTGAGGCCTACTACACATTTTTACCTTGAAACACAAGCCCATTAGCCCAAAAATTAAAGTTTTATCAATTTAGGTTTCGTGCATTTTCTCGAAATTTCCCAACTTGTGACAATCATAACTCTCTCAATTTTTATGATATGAAAGTGATATTGGACTTTTTGGAAAGCTCAATGTGTCCCCTACAATCTCTTTTTTGATTATTTTTCACTTGAATACTTTATCTTGATGTAAGTTGCCTTGAAAAAAAGTGTCTTTTTGTTGACTTTTGAAATGACCTATAATATTTTGGCCCATATCTCTCCAATGAAGCATTTTTTGGATTTGAGCTTACAGAGACAAAGTTGTATAGAACTGAGTTTCCTTATAAATTAGCTTTGGTTGAGAAAAATATGATGAAGCATTTGAAATTTATGCTTGGTCAAAGTTTAGTTGACTTCTCTTTAAGAAAACCCTAATTTAGCAACTTTGACTTTTGATGAATTGAGAGTTTTCTTTATGAATCATGACCAACCCTTGATCAAATGATGAATGTGATTTAAAAATCTTGATGTTGACCATAAATCTTGAAGTTTGACTATAAGTTGACCATAATTGACTTTTTACCCAATACATCTGATTTTTAGTCATCTGAGCAAACTTGTGATGCAAGGCTTGAAATTTAGCATGAGCATTCCTTGAGAGATATGAGGAACCATGAAATCCACTTGAGGCATTATAAGCTCAAATTTCTTTGAGAAAAGTGAATCCCTAGTTGTAGATCAACTGCTTAGGAGGAGAATTTGTCTGATCAAACATTGAGTAGCCTTGAGCAATTAAAAACCCTAGGAGCATGAGGAGGTTCCTTGAAGAAAATGGGAGGGAAATTTTTTGGGTACAACACTGTGAAACCAAGCCCATTGCTCGCAGAGATTCTATCCACGTTCTCTTCAAATTGAATTACTGAAATCTCCCGAGGAACAAAAGAATTCCCCAATAGCTTCATCAATGCATTTCTATGAGATTCAGAATCCCAGAGCAAGGCAAGAATTGAAATCTTTGCAGGTGTATAGCTTAATTGATTGATAATCTTGTAATTGCTCTTCTTTATATATCTCATCATTTTGTGACATCTTTATCCGTCTCGGCATCCATTTTCGAAACAGGAGGATTATGCCCCGGTTTTTCACCATTAACCACAATCTCCTTGCCTTTAGCCAAGATGCCTACGCTACTTTCTAGTTGTTCGGATGGAGAGACAATCTGACCACTTCGGGTAATCCTACTTTCACTGGAAATGTTATGAACCTCAGGCTTTTCTTCTTTCGGCTTACTTTCCTCGGGCTTCTGAGTAACAAGCTTTTTCCCTTGATAGTAAAGTCCATCACCATAATTCCAAGGAACAACCTTGTCATTGACATACGACACTGGACCAGGTACAATGATGGTCAATGGCGATTGCTTGGAAGGGATCGGAATTGTGGCAGGCACGGGAATCGTCTTGGACTTTACATGAATAGTAATCACATCAACTTCATCTTCCTCAACCTTAGGCTCAACGACCACACGGTCAAACTGAAGAGTTCCTTTAGTAATCAAACTCTAAATTGCAACCTTCAGACATTGGCAACCCTCTGGATGAATCAAACAATCTTCACAGTCCATACCACAACCCAGGAACACACCTTTCTTCGACAACTGCTCTTTCATAAATGATAGAGGTGTAGCCAGCTGGTTTACATCCATAACTAGATTCAAAATTTCATCTTCAATGATGGCACTGACAATGGCGCCCCCGTGAGGCAGCAAAGGCTATTGAAGAACATTGGGCGTCGGCACTAGTACAAACTTGAGATCCTGAGAATCCAACAAGTCTTGTATTTTATGTTTGAAAGCTATACAATTCTCAAGAGTATGCCCCTTCCCACCAGTGTGGAAATCGCATCGGGTATTTGCATCAAAGTTGTATGGTAATATCTCTGGATCAACCTTCCAAGGGCGCAACTCAACCAACTTTAATTCAAGTAACTGAGGTAGTAATTATGGACAAGACATAGGAAGTACCTCAAAAGTATATGTTTGTTGTATGTTTTTTACCTTGGAAAAGGGTTTTAAAAGAAAAGCCAAGCGGCAAAATGAAGTTTGGATTTGTTGGTGTTTTTTACCTTGAAAAAGATTTTTTGTATTATTAGAGTATTTTATGCATTTCCCAAGAAAAAGGTTTTAGTCTTAAGGATGCAAAAGGAAATAAAACATCTAAGGGAGACTATCTAACTTTATCCCTAATATTATCATACAATGGTGGTCCTAAGGTCTGGATAACGAAAAGGGAAATCTCACCTATGTTAGCATGCATGGATTACAACCTAATGTCTAACTCGCATCAAAAGCGAAACGAGTGCATCCTAAGGGAGAACGTCGGATGAAGGTGAATCTACCAAATGAAAGAATGTCAGATGAAGGAGAACTCGCCAAACGAAAAGAACGTTAGGCGAAGGCGAACCTAACAAACGACAAGAACGTTCGGTGAAGGTGAACCAATCTAACAGAAAGAACACCGGATGAAGGTTTAAAGAGAAGCATAAACACAGCCGAAATCAAGAAAAGATGAGCCGAAGTCAAAACAAACATCGGGTGCGAGATAATAGCAAAAAATAAAGTCCAATGGATCTCAAAGTGGGAGTAAGGAACTTTTTCCACTTGATTTTCTCAGCATCGATATCGAGTAACAACTCAGAGCACTAGCGTCGAGCGACGCAAGCTAAAATCGTTGAAACAAATGATAAAATTTGGGGGTTGATTACGAACCCTCCTCCACTTTATTCGACTCAAAGGACTAGAATAGGCATGGTTCAAAGCGTCAGACCATGGCGCGAGCTAAGAACGACACGGACTAGAATGTGTGGGGGCCGATTGCGAGCCCTCATCCACTTTATTGACTCGAAGACAAGCACAAAGTAAAAGGGAAGGGGAATTGAATACTTAGAGGACTTTAGCAAATATTCCTCTTTTGAGGTCTATAAACAAACAACAAAAAATCGCTCCTTTTGGAGTCTTTTGCAACAAAAAAAAACATCGCCTCATTTTGAGGACTTTAACAGAACAAACATCGCCTTACTTGAGGACTTTAAACAGATTGCCTACCTAAAGTAGGGACTCTATATCATGCATCTCTATTCCTACTTCTCATGGAAAGGAAAGCAATAAATGATGCAGAAACATAAACCAGAATCAGAAACAATACAAAACGAATAAGAGTTTGTAGCGAGCAAGTGAAAGCAGAATAACTTCGGAAAACTTTGCACAAGCTTTCATCAATAACACAATAGTCATAAATCGCACGCTCATCATAAGCATCAAAATATATCGCATGTTACATGTGCATCGGAACGTCCGCATAATAAACAGTACATCTACATAAGATACACATCCCGACAAATAAACATAAGCAGTGTATATATCTCATAACATGAGAACCAATAAGAAAACACACCAGAAGTGTAACCAATCGAAAAATAAAGTGGCATGGCATGCTTTTCGATTGAATGATCAACACATTAATTAAATGATCAAAAGCTCTCAAAGTACCTTGCACAAGTCAACAAATGTGTTAAAATAACAAGGAAACAAAATTGGAGTTATGCATTCTCATCACAATTAAATTTGGAATTAAATCATGAAGAAATGATATGTAAATATGCATTGCAACATCAAAATGAAACTTCGGGAAGTAACTTATCACATACACGAGTGTGCAAAAAGTCAGAATAAAAATGACAGAAAACGGTACGGTAGCTGCCAAACTTACCAACAAGCTCAAATAAACCATAAATGTGAATTAAATCACTTTACAAACACTACTTACCACTCTCGGGAAGCAACTACGTAATTTACGGAATGCACGAGAAATCGTCTAAAAAACAAACGGGATCATACCGGTATCAACCAATATACTAACAAGCTCAAGTATGCATTAATCGTGAATTGAAACTCAATGTAGATGCAAAAATCATGTTCTGGACAACAACTATTTCACAAATAGAATGCATAAAAATTTGATTTAAAACCATGCGAAAATGACACAGGTAACCACCGGTTGTCTGCTTAAGGTCAACAATATGTGATGCAAAAACTATTTCTCAATATGCATGCAAAAGCACTTTTCGGACAACAATGAATCAATTAATGCAATGTACAAAAAGTTGATTTAAAAACGTTCGGAAACGATATCGGTAACCAGCAATTATCACCATAAAGTCAAATATGCACCGAACCACAATTAAAACTCAAGTTACACCGCATTTGTGAACTCCGGACAGCCATGTACCAAGTATCAAAGCTTTCTAAAAAGCGGTACATGATATGCCAATTGGAATTCACAAATTAAATGTATCCAAAAATTCGGTACCGGTAGCAATAATTCCAAGCATCGGAACCAAAATTAAGTACGCATCTAAGACAAGTAAACACTTCATAATTTAATTCTGATTCATGAGTTTAAACAAATTTCAACAAAGTATCGAATTGGATTCAAATTGAGACGTGTAAATCACCACATAATGGAACAAAATCAAACTTCGACGCGTAGAACAAATATCATGAACAAAAATAAATGTGACGCGTAAATCTTAGTAAACAACACAATTATCGCGTCTAAATCAACAAATCACAACAACATCAATCAACCTATTCTATATTTGTTCATGACAAAACTTCAAGAATCACATAAATCTCAAAAAAAGCATATAAACTTGAATCAACATAATCAATTATTTCTAAAATTAAGATCCAAATTGTGTTTAACAACACAAATTCAAGTTTAATTCCATAATTTAATTCAAGAATCAAGATCTAATTATCAAACTAAAATTTCAATTCATGTTATCAACTCAAATTTAAATCAAACAACTACATCTTGAATCAATCCACAAATTAAATCAGGGAAACAAAAGTTATTACCGAAAATGAATCGGAGAGTAGAAATCGGATAAGATGACAAAGATCCGGCGCAGAAGAGCTTCACGGCTGAGGGAGTATCGTCGCACGGTGGAGGAGCTGGGACAGAGGACGGAATCTCTGGGAAGAGGATAACGGAGAACTGTGCAGTGGCTGGGAGGGAGACCGGCAGAGAGTCTTTGTGGTGGAGGGAGTTTTCGGCGGAAATTCCTTGTAGAGAGAGGATGCGATTTTTGATTTTTTGATCTTTTGTCTCTTGAGAGTTAAGAGAGAATAGAAATTGTTGAGAGAGTTTTGGTGGAAAAAGTGAAAAGGTCATTTGAAATTTGAAATCTAAAGATATATAGTCTTGGCTCCAAACTTGAATTTTCAACTTATTTTATGCATTGTCGATATCGAGACCCTGAGCTCATGACAATCGATGCGAAATCTTGACACTGGACCTGAAAGAAAGCTCTTGATGACGAAATTTGTGACGTGGCGCCAAAAGAATTGTCCCGTTACAAAAAAAATTGAGAAAGTTATGTCGTCCTGAACAGCGAGAAACGCAGTGTAAAGATTCACAATGCAGAATTTTACAGCTTATTTTGTGTACGGTGCGCGAACAAATCACAAGCTCATGATGCTCGGTGAAAAATCTGGATTTGAACCCTGAAGTGAAAATGTTGGTGATGAAATGTGTGATGTCATACCGAAAGAATCATCTTGATACGATAAAAATTGAACAAGTTATGATTTTTTGAATGGCGAGAAACAATGGACTTATTTCACCGTATTGAATAATTTCAGCTTATTTTGGTGCGCGCTTTTGGATGCGAGTCAAAAACCGAAGCATTCGGAGCATAATCTGACCTCAGGCCCTGAAGCAAAGTTGAAGCTTACAAATTTTTTGATCTGACGCTTCAAGAATCGTCCAGATACGATAAAAATCGAGAGAGTTACAGTTTTTACAATATCGAAAAATAGTCTAGTAGATAAATAATTCGGAGTGTAATTTTCTCTACTAATTGGCAATTTTGGAAACCTTCTGCAAAGAATTAGCTCATAACCCGAACAAACGGATTGAAGATAAAACAAGGCGGATTGTTCTCCCAAAGAACCACCTGAAAATGATGAACCGAGCGAAAGTTATGAATTTTTAAATATCTGCAAAACAACGGTTCAACACATTATTTTCATTGTTTTCCCACTGGATAGCTTATGAGTACTCGCACATTCGGTGATCTTCCTCAATGAATTAGATTCCGAGCCGAACACGAGAATTAAAGGAAATAACAAGACGGTTCAAACGCTCCAAGGGAACTCAAAGTAAATTTTCCAGTCAGAAGTTACGAATTTTTAAGCATCTGAAAACCAGTAAAATGGTAAATCCACTGTATAACGCATTTCAGGTATTTCGCGCTTTTGAAAATCTTTCTCACAAAATTAGCCTTCGACATGTACATATGAATTAGAGAAGACCTCAAGACGGTTCTAATGACTGAAGAATTATTTCCAAATCATTTTCTGATCTCAAGTTATGAGTTTCTGAGCTTAAAACACAACGTACTGAATTCTTGTCTGCACTCTCTCAAATCAAATAAAATGATTGACTTTCTGCACAATTCAGGCGTGTTGGAACGCATAAGAGTTTGATATGATGATGACTTGATTGGTTGTTGATTGGATAGCTTGGAAAAACATACGGAGTGCATAAAAATGCAGAAAACCCCGAGCTCTGTTTTACAATGCCGCTTAACGGAACAATCAATTTTCACAATTCTTTTCATAGAGAAATGTCTCGATTCCATGAGTTTAGACCTGATGACATGTATGTATGTATGTATGTATGTATGTATGTATGTATGTATGTATGTATGTATGTATGTATGTATGTATGTAATGATGAAGTATAAGCCAATTAGGATTAAAATGAAGAGGGTAAATTTTGGGTTACACACCTTTAATTTGTAAAAGTGTTGTATTTGATATTTTAAAAAATAAAATGAGTTTTAGGATATGTCACGTAAGACTATAGCATGATGTGACAAATTTGAGAGTTATAATTAATAGTTAATTAATGATGTGTTGTTATAAAATATTTGATGCATTAAATTTAATATATTATATAAAAATTGTATTATATGATTGAAAAATCAAAGATGCATGTAATTACTTAAATTTTCATTACTATTAATCCTTAAATGATCAATAATAATATATGCTCATTTTCAATTGCCCAACAAATATGGAACTATTTGAAGGGTAATTCTCTCGTCTCTTTTGTTGCAGTACCGAATGGTTAATATTATAGACAGTAGATAATAAAATTAAGTAAAATGAAGTTGTAAGCCATTTTGTCTAAAATAAGTAAAGGGGTCAAACGTTTGCTTGCATACATCAATTAGATCCGATCAACTATTTGAATTGATCTCATGGAAATTTCATTCACCTAATCAAATATAATACAAAATGGAACCTCAAGAAGAAGAAAAAGACTTTACTTGCCACCACTACTTTTGACAAATCTCCCCATGCCAATTGCATACTAGTTTCCGATTCAAATCATTACGTAGCAGGTATACTTTTTATCATTTTAAAATCTATTTAATCAAATAAAACTGAGTAATTCATTTGAATGATTATAACTCGAGCTAAGTCTACGGTATTAGGTTAGCAAATTAAATAGAGAGCAAAAGCACCTTGATATTACTCAATATATTATTAAACTTTTTGACAATATGTACCTTGATATTAATCTTTTACGTATTTTTGACAAATTTGGCAGATGAATTGGTTGTAAGAGTTATATATAAATATGAGACACTTCCTTAGTTTCCAAACACAAAACTTTCTAATTATATTTTAAGTATAATTTATCTAGTTAATTATGGCTTCGTTTTGTTCTAGCATGAGTAGAAATTTGATTATTGGTTTTTCTCTTTTGGTTCTTGTGTTAATGGGAAGTGCAAATGCTTCACTTTCTAAAGATTATTACTATAGTTCATGTCCACAACTCTTTGAAACTGTGAAGTGCATGGTTGAATCCGCCATATCAAAAGAGACTCGTATGGGCGCTTCTCTTTTGCGTTTGTTCTTCCACGATTGTTTTGTCAATGTAATTTTTCTCTATGCACATATTTTTATAAGAATGTCGAATCATTAATATTACATTAAAAATACAAAGAGATGTATAATTTGAAATATTTTTATTTTTATTAATGTGAGATTGTAAGAGTACTATTTGTTATGGACCATACAAAATATCTGTCAAGTTTGAATTTGATAAATATAAATCATTGTAGGGATGTGATGGTTCGATTTTGCTCGATGACACATCGAGCATTACGGGAGAGAAAAATGCAAGACCAAACCAAAATTCTGCGCGCGGATTCGAAGTGATAGATCAAATTAAGTTAGCAGTGGAGCAAGTATGCCCCGGTGTAGTCTCTTGTGCTGATATTCTAGCCGTCACTGCTAGAGACTCCGTTGAAATTGTAAGTATTCAACAAAATTGCATCATCATAATTTATATTAATACAATCACATGCATAAACATATAACAATATATAATATATAGTGATTGATTATGTTTAAATTTCTCTAGCTTGGAGGTCCAAGTTGGGATGTGAAACTTGGAAGAAGAGACGCTAGAACGGCTAGTCAATCAGCTGCAAACAATGGCATCCCAGCACCAACTTCAAGCCTCAATCAACTCATCTCAAGATATAATGCTCTTGGTCTTTCCGCCAAAGATTTGGTCGCATTGTCTGGTATGTTACATTGAGTATATCGTCTTTGAAGGCAGATTACTGCACATTGTCCAAAATTTATTACGAATATATATATATATTAAACAATTTTAAATAATGATACTTGGACTAGGTGGTCACACAATTGGACAAGCGAGATGCACAACATTTAGAGGCCATATTTACAACGACACCAACATTGACACTTCCTTTGCTCGCACAAGGCAATCGGGGTGCCCTAAGCCATCCGGGTCCGGAGACAATAACTTGGCGCCCCTCGATCTCGCGACACCAACATCCTTTGACAATCATTACTTCAAGAACCTCGTTGACATTAAAGGACTACTCCACTCGGACCAAGAACTCTTCAATGGTGGATCCACTGATTCCATAGTGCATGAGTATAGCATGAATCCAAATGCTTTTTTCTCTGATTTCGTTGATGCCATGATCAAGATGGGAGACATTAGTCCTCTAACTGGGTCAAATGGTGAGATAAGAAAGAATTGCAGGAGTGTGAACTAATCAAGTTAAATGATGTTGTATTGAATATATGTATCTTTTTATTTATATTTAAGTCATGATGCAGCATATTGTATTTTAATTCAGTTTAGTTTTGTCATTTTATTTTGTTGATTGTGTGTTGTCTGGTAATTATATTATTTCAAATTCTATTCTAATTAAGTTTTGTTTGTCTTTTTTATTTTGTTGATTAGCTACATTTTGTCTTGTATTGTAATTAATTTAATACTGAATTCTTGTGAATTTTATTTTATATAAACTAAATAGCTTGGGAAGGTCTTCAATTTTTTTAATAAATAGATTAGTCAACGTTTTACAAAAATGATATATTAATTCTGTATAATAATAAACTAATTTAAAAAATTAGTTAATTTATAACTAATTTTTTCTATATTTATTCATTAATGCAAGCAAAAGATGCAATTTTTTATAAAGGGCCTCTGCCACAAATGAACCAGTATTAAACACTAGAAACTTCAATAAAAAGATAAAGAAATTGGAAAGTGGGCTTCCAATTATTACTACTTTAAGAAATCAATTAAAGCTAAAGTAATTTTTGGATAAAAAAAGTTGAGGTATGTAAACTAGATTAATACTCCTAAAAAGAATATTAGAAAAAATTGTCACTTATTTTGTACAATTTACACATAATTAGATTCATGAACTCAAAGTTTAGAATATGATACAGAGACATCTGTTTGCACTGGAAAAAAAACAGATTCATGAGATAGAGAGTGAAAGAAAGAGAGACGCAAGTAATTTTATATTGGTTTTTTATACAAAGTTAGAGTAGTTCAGTCTCCTTGCACTTTCAAGGGATTTCACTATAATCACAACTGATTACAAATGCTCAAGCACGTAAGCAAGAAATTTCCAATGCTCAAACACACAAGAGACTTCTAATACTCAAGCACACAAGCAAGAGATTTAGATGCTCAAGAATACAAGCAAGAGACTTTCAATGCTCAAACATACAAGTAAGACTTCTAATGCTCAAGTATAGGGATGTCAATGGGGCGGGGCAGGGCCGGGGGGACACTTCCCCATCTTTTTCCCCGCCATCAAATTCATTCCCCGTCCCCGTCCCCGATCTCCGTCACGGGGGAATTTCTATGCCCATCCCCGTTCCCCGCGGATCCCCGTTCCCCGCGGGGATCCCCATAGATCCTACATTTATTCATTAATATTTTATTTTTTTAAAATGTTTATATTTTCTATAAAAATAAAAAGCACAAAGAATTCACATATTTATTATGTTATTAAAAAATACTAGTATTTGACATTTATTATTTTTTATTAAAAATACTAATGGAACACAAAATAATAATATTTTTTTTATAAATTTCTATAAAATGCTATAAAATTCAACAAAATGAACTATAATACTTTTTAAAGTAACAATATGCCTAAACAACTAAAAAAATCCAACAACATAATTATGCTTAAAAAACTATACTTCATCAAAACTAATAAGGGATAATTATTTATTTATTTATTTTTATAAATAAACATAAAGGAAATGACTAAAAAACCTAATCTAAAATGTATATATTAAATTAACTATATTAAAATAATAGGCGGGGCGGGGGGTGTATTCCCCGTCCCCGTCCCCGAAATGCTCTCGGGGGAATTTTTCTCCCCATCCCCGCCCCCACGGGGGAAAATTCCCCATCTTTGGGGCCCCGAACGGGGCGTTCCCCACGGGGATCCCCATTAACAGGTCCAAACTGACATCCCTACTCAAGTACACAAACAAGACACTTCTAACAATTTAACTTAATCACATAAGAGGTTGTTTGAATATTACACTTGATATACAATTAGAGGTGTAAAGAAAATACAAATCAAAAAGACTCTTAAGACTTTTGAATTTCTAAGATATACAAATGATAATAAATTATAAGTTAAAACTTGTGCTTTTGATTTGATAGGGTAACAACTATTTTGATTGTCGATGATTGATCATATTTCTTCAAGTCTTCAGCTTCTTATATAGAGAGACAAAAAAGATTCGTTGAAGATAAGAGTTTGCACAAGTGAGTCTTGGAGAAGCTTGATCATAGACATCGAAATTTTTCTTAATATGGTTAATATCGTTGAAAAGACATTTGAATTCCATTTGCTTCAAGAGGAATTATTTGTTACATCTCATCTCTTTATGCGGATTTTTGTTTGCATCTACACGTGATCAGAAGAAGACAAAATTATCTTTGAGTCTGACAGTGACCTATTTGAGTCTTATTGATCCTAGTGTTGACCTACTTTAGAGTCTGAGAACATTAGAGTTTGGGTCTCAGATTCTGATCCTTCAGAGTCTGGATCTTCAAAGGTTGACTATCTTCAGAGTCTGGTCTTCAGAAGTTGACCTCCTTTAGAGTCTAGTTCCCAGGTTCTGATCCTTCATATTCTAAATCTTTTAGCTTTTCTTTAAATATTCATTTTCAATACCAATACTAAACTTATATAAAAAAATTAAGTCTATGGTCCTACACACTTGAACATATATCATTATAACTAATAGTTCTTTAAATACTTTATTATCATCAAAATTTTAGAGATACGATACAAACCAATTTTGTTCCAACATTATATTGATAAACAACAGTGTTATAAGTTCAAATAGGTTGTTTATCCAAACAAAACTTTTTAACATGTGGGCTTGATTAAACTCGGTTAAAGTCCAACATATAAAACCCAATACAATAAAGCCTCGTCTCAATTTGTCTTAACCACCTTGATCCTTCGATTTCTTTTTCTGATTTATCAATATAAATTTGTTTTCTTAGTCCTTGAAACCTATTAAAAATTCTTCCAAATGATAAAAACATCCTCTAAATTCTATAATCTAAAGTGTGTTAAAGCCTCTTGATTCTCGAATATTAAATACTCCTTGAAGTCACAAATTCCTTCTTCTTTCCCACCCTTAAGATATTTTTCCTTTATTCAAACCCCTAAATCTCTATTTTCGTACATTGAAACATTGTCTCATTTCGGGCCAATATTTTCCCGAATCATTCCTTGTTTTTCTATCTTGAAACAAGTTAGTACACATTTGTAAGATTATATAATTTAATGTTTTTTTTGGGTATTGATATATTGTCTAGATTGTAGAATCTATACACACCCCATGAATTCATTTAAGATTATAGAAGTTGCACATCCCCTCAAGTATGCCTTCAGATTCGATAACTCAAATCATGACAAATCATAATACACATTTTAGGTTTGTGTTATCTTCTTGTCAAACTACATAATTACTTTTTTTTGTCGATACAAGACATGGACAACATGTTAAAGACCCACATTAAGGAAATTAGAGTCTTTGTTAATGCCTTTGTTAAGGAAACATGTGTATATTGACCAAGCATAATCTAGTTCTCAATGATTGTCAAAGAGGCCATGTAAGTAACTATCTCAACCATCTCACAAGAAATCAACTTAGAAGAAATCATCTCAAAAGTAATTCTTTTTCAATTTTCTAAGCATATTAAGCCATATATTCAGACGAAAATTATGGTTTTAGACTCATTGCATAATTTCATGAATATGGTGAAGATGATTGGTCGATAGTCCGTTAAGACTTAGATAATAAAATGAGAGCTAGACAAAGTCTCTATGAAAATTTATTCAGTGAGTGTATATAAGAGATGATAAAATATTTGAATATAACATGTTTAGATTCTCAACCACAAGCGAAATAGATTACCATATCATATGACGACTTCACATTCACATGTGGTCTCCATTTAATGCATTGATTTTGCCAACCAAAAATATTGAGTTTGGATAATTATAAATATTTAGTTTTATTTATAAAAAAATATTTCCTTCTGTTAAAAATAATAACATAGACTTTTTTTTTAAGTAAGAATGAAGCAAGGGTTTCTAATACCCGAAATCACATTGAATTGGAAGAGTTTTTTTGGTAGCAACTTCTTAGAAGTTAGGATTTTCTTGACGCATACAATATTGCAAGAACTTACGCCTTTAGTGCCCAATATTATTAGCTTAGGATAGTTTGTATGCATATTATATTTTGTTAGAGGTTATTGACGTTATTAATATTATATGTTATTGAAGTTATATTATATGTTGTTGGATTCTAATATAATCAACATAAGTCTTCGAATAAATATAAATAACACATAAGTCTAGCGCTTATAATAAAATATAATAATAAACAACAATTAATCTAAGGGAGCTCTGAGCTAAGTGAGAAGTTAGAAACAAGTGCCTAAACTTGGGGTCGTCTTCCTTAACATCTACCTAATCTTGCAGCTCACCAACAATCATTGATAACCACATATCCGAAGGTCCTGCATCTACACAATCACTATAGATTGGAACATGAACATGTTTGTGACTCATGAGGAGGGTATCAAACAAGGATGTGATACCATATAGAACCAATGCATGTATTCATCAATAAACTCATATACAATGCTCGCCATAACTATCTAACTAACCACCTCGTAAACCCTAGAATGATAACCAATTCACTCAATATCAACATCAAATATTGCATAATTTGGAGGTGGAGGTGGTATATAATGTCTATAACCAAATTGTTGAATGCACATGTCATACAAGTAAGAAACAACTATGTCCCACCATCAAAGACAACCCTTATATAGACATATATCATCAAAAGACGTAACTTATCTACGAGTCTCGAATTGGCGTCACATGATATCATGGGGTGTTAAACTATCTAACACACTTCTGAGTCGACCAACCATTATATTCCCTTTTATATTTCCAAGCCATAGTTCGAGGAAATCCCACATTATCACTTGAAATCTGGCTTGCTCATGGGTTACAAACTATTGGAAAACACTCGTGAATTCAACATTGTTACATAATAATAATAATAAAAATAATAATAATTAATAAATAAATAAATAAGAAATACATATAATAGAGTAGCATATTCGTCGAGCAGCTTACAAGTAAGATCTATCACATAAATAAATTTATAGAGTTACTAACGCAACCACACCCCAACTATATCTACCGCAGTTTGACAAGTTCTCAAACAATTCTAAATATTTATCCTCTACAATAGAAAAACTATTGTCTAGAAAAATAGTGCACCCTACAAATAACAAAAAATAAGTTTATGCGTGCGTGGTACAGTGGGAGAACTGACTTAGTTATTTTGCGTTTTATCGCAAATGTTGCGGTTAGCAAGAGTCTCCACCAACTTTTCTTTTATCCAAAAGGAAAGGCTGAAAAGAACAGGAAAGACCTTTAAGATTGTTTCTTGACTTCGGGGGATAGATTATGAAAAGGGAAGGTATTAGCACCTTTTTCATCCATGATTTTCCATGGGCTCTTAGTTACTTGCTAGATCACTTGCTTTTGTTTGAAATTGTGTTTTGTGTGGTATTTGAAAGTATTTTGTAAAGAGTCCATTGTTTAGGAAAACAATGTAATGATTCTCGTTCGTAAGAATGTATACAAAGTGTTGATCTTTTGAAAATGTTTTCAAGTTTGAAAGATATTTTTGAAAGTGTTGGTGTTTGTTTTGAAAATAGCAAGGATTTTTTGTTTTGAAAGTGAGGAAGTAACTAGAAATATTCTACCTACTCAAAAGTCTCTCATGTTTATTTCCTCTTTTCTTTGGCATTGTTATCTTACCATTGATTTGGTAAGTAACCCTATCTTTGGATATAAACGGGACGAGCATGAGTCATTGTATAACCATGATTAGCAATGTTGCAAGGTATCTTAGCATCTTTCTTTAGGGACTAAGATCATTTTGAAAAGGCAACATAGATAGCGTCCTCGAGGGACTATGATCTTGTATTTTGCTTATTTTCTCTAAGATACCTCACATGCATAATATGGCCATTTTTATAAGGCAACCAAGTGGATTTTACCCTAGGGGTGCTTGTGTGTAAGTGTATTGATTTTCATGCTTTGTTTAGTCTTTGATTAGGGTTTTCTACTTGTCGATTTTATCTTCTCATACAAACCCTAATTACTAGCATTTATATAAAGCGATAAATTTCGAAAAGTAAAATTACTATGCTATTACATCATTAGGGGAGGGGGTGTACAAATTTACAAATGGGGATTGCAAGAAAATTAAACCTAATTATCTATTACAACCATATTGAATATTGTACAAAATTGAAAATAAAATGCAAGAATATAAATGGAAAAAGAAATGATTTTTGTTATTTTTTATGAAAGGGGTTTTTCCTTGACCTAATTAAAGAAAATGATTAATTAAAATTAAATAAAATTAACTTAAACTAATTAAGAAAAGAAATTAATTTGAAAATAATTTTTAGGGTTTTTTATGAAAAGGTTTTAAATTAATGAAACAACCAAGGTTTTGATCTCTCCTCCCCCAAGCAGGAATTACCTTCTCCAGCAAAGTTCCTTTAGAGAGCTGAAATCTATCTTCCCCAGCCAAGTTTTATAATTTCAAACAGTTTATAAAACCTCCTCCCCAGGTAGAGTTTGTTTCTCAAACTGCGAAAGTCCATTCCCCAACAGAGTTTATTTCTCCACATCGGTAAAATCTTTTCAACCAAGCATTATCTCTCTCTCCATAGAGTTATTCTCAAACAGGAGTTAAGAATCACCGGTAGAGTATCCTCAAACGGAAAAGGAAAATCCTTGATAAATCATATCCATTCATCATCGCTAGCAGAAGCGTAGGATTCGGCATCCCAATACTGTTCAGCAGCAGTTAGGGATTTATTTTCCCAGACTAGCAAATATCACAATAGTATCCCATATTCATACATCATGGCATGCGCATACACATCTCATACAACATAATCTTATTTATTTTGAGAACATTATCACACAATGCATTTCATACATCATGACATTGCATACGACTAACTCAATACCATTTTCAGGAAAGATCAAATCAATAAGCACCGTTGGCTACTTACGTGACCTGGTAGTCTTCTCAAAAGTTACGTCTGATGAAGGGCTATTTTGGAATTTTCCTCCGAAAGACGTTCTCAAAAGACCTTCGCTGGTTCAGTTAGATCGACACTAAGATATCTATGATTTCTATTCTGGTTGAAGATATTCCAAGACTTTTGTCTGGTTCAGTTGAATCTATACTACGATTCCTCTGATTTTCATTCCAGTAAAAGTTAATCCAAGACCTTCTCTGGTTCAGTTTGATCGACACTAAGATTCTCTGATTTCTATTTTGGTTGAAGATATTCCAAGACTTTTGTCTGGTTCAGTTGAATTGATACTAAGATTCCTCTGATTTCCATTCTAGTCAAAGTTTATCCAAGACTTTCTCTGGTTCAGTTAGATCGACATTAAGATCTCTCTGATTTCTATTCTGGTTGAAGATATTCCAAGACTTTTGTCTGGTTCAGTTGAACTGATACTAATATTCCTCTGATTACCATTCCAGTCAAAGTTAATCCAAGACCTTCTTTGGTTCAGTTAGATCGGCACTAGGATCTCTCTGATTTCTATTCCGGTTGAAGATATTCCAAAACTTTTGTCTGGTTCAGTTGAATCAATACTAAGATTCCTATGATTTCCATTCCAGTCAAAGTTAATCCAAGACCCTCTCTGGTTGATTCAGATCGACACTAAGATCTCTCTGATTTCTATTCCAGTTGAAGATATTCCAAGACTTTTGTTTGGTTCAGTTGAATCGATACTAATATTCTTCTGATTTCCATTCCAATCAAAGTTAATTAAAGACCTTCTCTGGCTCAGTCAGATCGACACTAAGATCCCTCTGATTTCTATTCCAGTTGAAGATATTCCAAGACTTTTGTCTGGTTCAGTTGAGTCGATACTAAGATTCTTCTGATTTCTATTCCAGTCAAAATTAATTAAAGACATTTCTCTTGTTCAGTTAAATCGACACTAAGATTTTTCTGATTTCTATTCCAGTTAAAGAAACTGAAGCCTGGATCCCGACCAGATAACAGTTTAATCTCATTCCCTCAGTAAGTCACTATGAAGCCTGGAATACGACCAGATAGCAGTCAGTCTTTTTATCCTCAGCAAGTCACTGTGAAGCCTGGATCCTGACCAGATAGAAGTTCACTTCCGTCTCTTCAATCAAGAGATGACTCCCTAGTAGATTAATGGACAACTGAAGCTCCCGAACTCTATTTCCCAAAACATAGACCAATATTCCTCAGCGGAGTCCTCCTCAACAACAGGAATAAGAATTCCCACAAGGGAATATCTCATGAAATCAACATTGTTCTGGATGGCATCTTTAAGCCCATCTCCGACGACTCTCCGGGTGGCATCTTTAATCCCATCTCCGACGATCTTCCATCATCTTCTCCAAATGGCATCTATAAGCCCATTCCCGATATTATCTACACAGTCAATTATCGTTTCAGACGAGTGCAAATTTTTGGGCACTCTAGTGTTCAATCATCTTTCACCTTCAGACCACGAAAGGAAGACCAGCCAATCTATATCTTCAGGTTTAAGAAGATTGAACAGGGGCAGTTGTTGTACCCCCAAAATTTTCCCTCTCATTTCACTAAAGACATGCCTCTAGAGGTCCTCAATTGCTCAAGGATGATCAAGAATTGACCAGACAAATTCTCCTCCTAAGGCAATAAACCTCTAACTAGGGTTTCAATTTTAAGAAAGATGTGTGAGTCCAAAGGATCCCAAATGTGCTCCATTATCCTAATATGTCCTCAAGATCATCCATACCAAATTTCATGCCTTGAACAACAAGTTTGCTCAGTCAACTGCTCATTTTCTTGGAAATCAATTGTACTAGGTCAAAAGTCAACTGTGGCCCAAATACAGTCAAACTTCAAGATTTTTGGTCACCGTCAACATTTTGAAGTGATATTTATAATTTGATCAAGGGTTGATCATGATTCCTCAAGAAATTCTCCTAACTCATTGTGATACGGTGGGAGAACTGACTATGGTTTTGCGTTTGTTTTCGCAAATGTTTCGGTTGAGCAAGAGTCGCCATCGACTTTTTATTTTATCCTAAGGAAAGGTTTAAAAAGCACAGCAAAAACCTTTGAGATGTTTTCTTGGGTTCGGGGAGTAGATTATAGAAAGGGAAGGTATTAGCACCCTTTCTATCCATGGTTATCCATGGGCTCTTAGTTACTTGCTTAGATCAACTTGCCTTGATTTCCAATTGTTTGAAATGGTGCTTTGTGTGTGTGGGTTTGAAAAATGTTTTGAAAAGAAGCCAATGTGGTGGCAACCCTTGTAATGATCCATGTTGGCATGTATACAAAGATGTATGTCTTTTGAAAAGGTTTTCATTTGTTTTTGAAAGTTGTTTTGAAAGTGTAGTGATGTGTGGTTTAGAAAATAGGCAAGTGTTTTGTTTTGCAAGTTTGATTCAAGTAACTAAGAGGTTGTCTACTCCTAAATTTCTCAAAGATTTTCTCCTATGTTTTTAACCCTTTTAACAATTTTGTTCCACCATTGCATTTGGTGGACAATCTTGTGTTAGGATGTGAAAGGGACGGGCGCGGGTCATCGTTTAGACCATAATTGCAATGGTGCCAAGTATCTTTGGGCAATTTTTCCTTTAAGGGACTTGATCATTTTTAGGAAACTTTCGAAAGCGTCATCGAGGGACTATGATCATTTGAATTGTGTTTGTTTTGCCCAAAGAGACCTAACATGCAATATGGCCCATTATTGAAGGCAACAAGTGGAATACCCTAGGGGTGCAAGTGTGATTAGTGTTGTCCATTTTCATGCTTGTTTATCTTTGAAATTAGGTCAAACTACTTTGGTTAATTGATTTTCATACAAACCCTAATTCTAGCATGGTATAATTAGAAAGCATTAAAGTGCGAAAAATAAAGTTCCTAAGTTATTACAACACAATATGGGAAGGGGGGTACAAATGTTCAAATGGGGGGTATTTTGACAAGGAATTTAAACCTAGATTATTACATCAAATTGAGAATTTACAAGATATTTAATATACAACAATTAAATAAAATGGAATAAATATGCAAGATGCAAAAAAAATGTTTTTTATGTGTATGAAAAAAAAAGTATTTTTATATGTCAAATAAACAAAATAAAAAGTATTAATTTTTGGATTTTTTATGTATTTAGGGCAAAACCCTAATTTATTAAATAAAAGGTATTAATTATTTAATATATACAATATTTAATAATTATGTACAAAAATAAAATAAGAATGAAGTATATTTGTCAAAAAGGTATTTTTAATACTAAATATTAATAAAAATAAAAATGTATATATTTTGCATTTTAACCTATATATATATATATATATATATATATATATATATATATATATATATTAATAAAAATAAAAATGTATATATTTTGCATTTTATATATATATATATATATATATATATATATATATATATATATATATATATATATATATATATATATATATATATATATATATATATATATATATATATATATATATATATATATATATATATATATATATATATATATATATATATATATATATATATATATATATATATATATATATATATATATATATATATATATATATATATATATATATATATATATATATATATATATATATATATATATATATATATATATATATATATATATATATATATATATATATATTTGTATTATTTATTAAATATATTGAATATATACAAAATAATAATATTTAATATTTATAAAAAAAGTATATTTTATATAAAATATTTTCAGAAGATAAAATAAAATAAAAATGGAAAACAAAATGTGTTTGTATTATTTTAGTATTTTTAAATAAAAGTGTTTATGTATTTATTTATATACAAATAACCATTTAAACAAATAAAAAGCCTAATAAATATAAAAATGGTGTAAAAATATTTTTTTATATTTTTAATATTGTGAGGAAAAATAAATAAGTCAGAACAAAAAAGAAAAGATCAAAAAAACATAAAAATAAGCATAATGGGCTTAGGGGGTGTAAAAGTAACAAAAGGGTGCAAAAAGAAATATGAAACAGAGCCCAGCCCAAAAAGTCCTTCTTCAACCTCCAGACTGTATGAACAACAATGAACACGCGTTTTCTATCTTCCAATTCCTGGACTTTCAAGCAAAACTCACAACATGAAAAATGTAGAGCATTAAAAGACAAATCCAGACATATAAAGAACTTGACTTAACTCTCTAAGATGAGAGAGAATTTCTTCTCCCCCAATTCCTGACCTAGTTTTTGTTCCATGTTCAGACATTAAATTCCCACAGCACACATAATATAAATGAAAACTAATTACATGGGCATGTTCAGGGCTATGAATGTGACATATTTTCTTCACAAACCTAAAGCTAACAATGCCTGGATAGAGAGATACGAGTTCATGAACTTACCTGTTCAGTTGGAGTTGTATCTGGTGATGGAGGTGTCTTCAATACAAGGTGATGATTGGTACAACTTCCTTGATGTCCAGGGATGTTATTCCAAGTTTTACTTTGCTTTGAAACTAGCTGAATCGAGTTATAGAACTCCACCTGCAAAACAGAAAAATGAAAATGGTGATGTTGAATGGGAGTGTTACAGGTCGTGTTTGAGGTTTGGAATAGCTTCAAGGGATGTTGTGGGATGTGTTTGAAGTGTTTTTAGCAAGAATGCATGAAAGGTTTGAGCTATGGAACTCAATCTGCAGCAGGTGCTCTGTTTGGGTAGTTTGAGGGTGATTCTGTGTTTGAGAAGGCAATGGAGATGGTTGGCTCGTGTTCTAGCTCAGTTAGGATGTTTAGAAAGTGTACAAAGTCTTTGCTTAAGCTTGTGTTAGCTGAGATGAAAGTTGTGTTATGTTATGCTAGCTTTCTTCTTACTTAAGCAACAAAAGGCCACTTGAGTTTTTAGACTGATAGAGGCCCCCCTAATGTGCTGCAAACCTTGGCCTTGATCAGTGTAATTAGCTCATAAACTTGTGCCAAAGAGATTTGCCCTGTACTTGCTTGGATTGTTAATTGACATAAAGTGCAACTTTTCTAAAATAGATATTATGCTTTATCTAAAAATGGCCTAGTCTTGCATATAATGTCCAAACTCATAGAACAACACCTTGGCACAAAGGATTGGCATTAAATTATGGAGTGTAGATGAGATAAAAGACCTGTAATCAAGGGAAGCAAGCTGAATTCAAAATGGCACAAATGTATGAACATGTAACTTGGCCAAATCAAAAGTGAGTTTTTCCCATCTTGTCAAATTCGATTCTCCCTAACCATGAGGTTGTTTGATGAGTTCTTGGACATTTTGGAAAGCTTGGAATGTGTACTACAATCCATATTTGAAATGAAAATTGAAATTCCAAGTGGAAGTATGTGAAAAATGGTCTTGAAGTTAGGTAAAAACCTTGCCTAAAATAGGTCAAATTTCTCTAAGTTAAGAATGGTTTGGTACCCTTGTTCCAAAAATTGTAACTTGAGCTACAAGCTTCTTTTGGGCAAACTTTGTGAATCAAAGTTGTAGATTTTGCAATAGGCTACAACTTTCATGTTTTGACTTTTACTTGAATCCGAATGAATCTTGGTGAGAAAGTGGGACAAAGTTAGGAAAAAATTAGGGTTTTTCATAACTTAGAAAAATTCTAAGTTATGAAAAATCTTCATTTCAAACCCTAATTTGCAATTCTTGATTTCTTGATGAACAAGTTTCATGATTTGGCATGTTTTGATGAAAAATGAATCTTGACACTTGATTTTGACCAAAAAGTCAAAGTTTGACTTTTCAGTATACAGTCAAAAATTGATCAATTGACTGGGAAATTCAACTGTCAACCTTGTGTATTTGGGATCTTTTGAACTTGTTGAGTATGTCAAGACAATTCCATGGGGTCCTTGAGTCCATATGTGAGTTTGGTTTGCCATTGGCTAGGTCAAACAGTCAAAAATTGCCTTTGTGCAGTCAAAACCCTAAAAATGACCATTTTGCCCTTTTGGTGATCTGATCAAATTTCTTGTGGAATTGGGATCCAAACTTGACCAAATGGTCTATATGAGTTCATAATGTTGATGTGGGTCAATTTTCATGAGATTTGACTGTCAATTGGCCACAGTTGACTTTTTCCCCAATACAGTTGATTTCTAGGTCAACTGTCCAATTGACTGGACAAAGTTTGGAATCAAGACTTGAAACTTGGTATGGATAAACTTGGGAGTCCAACATGAAGCATGAAAGTCATCTTAGGCTTTTTAGGTTAAAACATATTTGTGCAAACACAAACCCTAATTTGGGTGCACAGTGCAAGGAGAAGTCTTGAGCAGAGGAAACCCTAATCGGATCTTGAGCTCCAAGGGTTTTGTGATGAGAAAATGTTGAGGAAATGGGAGGGAAAATTTTGAGGTACAACAGTTGCCCCTGTTCAATCTTCTTGAACCTGAAGAGTTAGATTGGCAAGTTTGCCTTTCGTGACTCGAGGGTAAAAGGAGATTGGACACTAGAGTGCCCGGAAATTTGCACTCGCATGTTGGACTACCAGAAATGTGATGTCGAGAATGGGCTTATAGATGCCATTTGGAGAGATGGTGGATAGGGAGATGGGCTTATAGATGCCATCTGGAGACGTGACAGAACCTTGTCGGGAATGGGCTTATAGATGCCATTTGGAAGTGTTGATCGCATAAGAGATTCCTTAGCGAGAACTTGTGTATTTTGAGAAAGACAGATGTTTTCTTGGCTTGTTACAGGTGTTTGATCTTCAATCTCCTCATGCAAATATGCCCTGGCTAGATACAGGTGTCGAATCTACAATCGGTTGCTCACAGATATGCCCTGGCCGGATACAGGAATCGAATCAGGAAATAGTCGTCAACAGATATGCCCTGGCTGGATACAGGAATCGAATCTTCAAACTCTTCAGATGTGCCCTGGCTAGATACAGGAATCGAGTCCGGAATTGTGACAGTTGATAGATATGCCCTGTCTGGATACAGGAATCGAATCTTCAAACTCTTCAGACGTGCCCTGGCTAGATACAGGAATCAAGTCCGGAATTGTGACAATTGATAGATATACCCTGGCTGGATACAGGAATCGAATCTTCAAACTCTTCAGACGTGCCCTGGCTAGATACAGGAATCGAGTCCGGAATTGTGACAGTTGATAGATATGCCCTGGCTGGATACAGGAATTGAATCTTCAAACTCTTCAGACGTGCCATGGCTAGATACAGGAATCGAATCTGGAAACTGATCACTCACAGATGTGCCCTGGCTAGATACAAGAATCGAATCTGGAAACTGTGACAGTTGTAGGTAGTTGTCTTTTGGGTTGTCTTTTTCCTGAAAAGGCAAAACATCAGTTGTATGCAATGTCATGATGTATGAAATGCATGATGTCATGATGTTCAACATGAGATAGTGTTGTATGCACTTTATCATGTATGTAAGCAAGATGTATGAGATATGAAGTGTTTATGAATGTATTCTCGTCTTAGGAAAATAAATCCTTGACGACCGGTCGGGGAATTAAATCCTGGGCTGACGTTTGAAGAGTAGAGTTCCGCTTCCGCTAGGGACTTGGTTGCAAGAATACACCGGTAGGAGAAGATGACTCCGTTGGGGAATAAACTTGTTGGAGAGATTACTCTGAGGGGAATTGCTCTGTGGGAAGAGATACTTTGCTGAAGTTTGACAAGAGCTCCACTGAGGATTTCAATGATGGACTCCGCTGGGGATTGCGTTGATAAGTTATGTTGGGGAACTTTGATGAACTCCGCTGGGGATAGGAAGAACTTCGCCGAGGGCGATCCTCCGTGGTAATTAGCTGAGGATAACCCAGTTATAAGCCCTTGTGAGGAATAACTTTGAATAAAACTTGGGAGAGACGTCCGTACTCTGCAGGGGATAAGCTTCCATCCACTGGAGTGTCTGTATTCTGTCGGGGAACAATCTTAGATCAAGACTGCCGGGGATGCTTGCTGATGAATGCATATACTCCGCTGGGGAATGTTGTTATCTTGTCTTACTCTGTGGGGAGTTGAGATAACTTGGTCACATTCTTCAGTTAAATCTACCTTGGTACCTTGGCGGACAAAGCAACCAGACTGCATCAGACAACTTTACATTGCCCCTGCTTCTGATGTCACCTGTAATTAGTCTTTTGTTTCATATGCAAATATTTATGAATCAGCAATTTAATGTCAAATGCATATATCAAAAATGATCATTGGACGTTCTTCGCAAGACAAAACAGAAAAAAGGAAAAACAACGGGCAATTTGTTTGGAAAAGTGAACTTGTATTGATTTTGAAATTTGCCTGTAAATAGGCGTTTTTGTACAAGAAGCCGACGTCCTAGTAAGAGAACGCCGCCGAATAACATAGAGTTTATACAATTTTGAAAAGGAAACAAAACAGTTATGTGCACAATATTCCCACTGGGTTCCAATTCTGCTATCGCCTTTATGCCTTCAAGCGTCTCATCACTTTGCTGCTTAGTTGAAGATGAAGCTGATTGATCGATGCCAAAGTCTGAGCCAGATAGTTGATGCCGAATTCTGGATACAAGGTGATCCAAAGAGACATAGTGTTACGCTTTGTCCCTAACTTTTGCCTGGACCGCCCTTTCGGGTTTTCGGTCCACCGGGATACCCATTTTTGCCCAAGCCGCCTTTTCAGGTTTTCGACTTGCCGGGTGTACAGATTTTTTTCCTTTCATCCCTTATTTTTGCCCGAACCCTTTTGATTCGCCGGGAAGCCCTTATTTTTGCCTAGGTATGTCAACCTAGCGGGTCTTTTATTCATGCGTAGTATCTTTTTACTATGTCTGCATTGGCGGGGTGAGGAAGGTCGTCACCATCCATGGTGGTCAGAATCATGGCTCCTCTTGAGAACACATGTTTAACCACAAATGGCCCTTCGTATGTAGGGGTCCATTTGCCCCGGGGATCACTTTGAGGAAGGATAATGTGTTTGATTGCCAGGTCCCCAACTTGATACTCTTGTGGTCTGACTTTCTTGTTAAATGCCCTGATCATCCGTTTTTGGTACGTCTGACCATGACAGATAGCAGTGTGTCTCTTTTCGTCAATTAGGTTTAATTGATCAAGTCGTGTCTGGATCCAATCATCTTCGCTCAGATCTGCATCCTTCATTATCCGGAGAGAGGGTATCTGGACTTCAATCGGCAAGACTACCTCCATGCCATAGACCAAGGAAAAGGGTGTTGCCCCGGTTGACGTCCTTGCTGAGGTATGGTACCCATGAAGAGCAAACGGTAACATTTCGTGCCAATCTTTGTAGGTCATTGTCATCTTCTGCACAATTTTCTTGATATTCTTATTGGCTGCTTCTACAGCCCCATTCATCTTCGGCCGGTAAGGAGAAGAGTTGTGGTGTTGTATCTTAAATTGCTCACAGAGCTCAGTGATCATCTTGTTGTTAAGATTGGTACCATTGTCCGTAATGATTCTTTCTGGGACGCCATACCGACAGATCAGGTTATGCCGGATGAAACGTGCCATGACGCTCTTGGTTACGGTGACGTAGGAAGCTGCCTCAACCCACTTCGTGAAGTAATCAATCGCTACCAAGATGAAGCGATGCCCGTTAAATGTCATTGGTCGGATCTCACCGATCATATCGATGCCCCACATTGCAAAAGGCCAAGGTGCCGTCAGGACGTTCAGAGGAACCGGAGGGATATGCACTTTATCAGCATAGATCTGGCATTTATGACAAGTTCGAGAATGTTGGTAACAGTCGGCTTCCATTGTGGACCAGAAATATCCTGCCCGAAGGATTTTCTTTGCCATGGTATGTCCACTGGAATGTGTTCCGAATGTACCCTCATGTAGTTCTATCATGATCTTCTCTGCTTCAGCCTTATCCACACAACGCAGTAGAGTTGAATCATGATTCCGTTTGTAGAGAATGCCGTTGCTGAGGAAGAATTTTGCCGCAAACCTTCTCATGAACTTCTTGTCGTTGACAGATGCACCTTCAGGGTATTCCTGAGCTTCCAAGTATCTCTTCACCTCATGATACCAGGGTTTCTCAGTCACCTTTTCGGCTTCAAGATCGCAGCAGTATGCAGGTTCGTCCAACTTCCAGATAATGATTCGGGGAGCCTCATTGTCCCATTTAACTTTGAACATTGAAGACATCGTAGCTAGTGCGTCTGCTAGCTGATTCTCCTCTCTTGGGAAGTGTTCAAAAGTTATCTCTTTAAAGTGGGGAAGCAAAGTCAGCACATACTCCTTGTAAGGAATAAGATTCGGGTGTTTCGTATCCCACTCGCCTTTGATCTGATTGATCACGAGAGCGGAATCTCCGAAGACACTCATAAACTTGATCCTTAAGTCGATTGCGGCTTGAAGACCCATGATACATGCCTCATATTCCGCCATGTTGTTCGTACAGTTGAAACATAGCCGGGCGGTGAGTGGAGTATGAGTTCCTTTGGGGGATATGATCACAGCGCCGATGCCGTTACCCAAAGCGTTGGAGGCTCCGTCAAAATGCATAGACCATCGGGATCCTTTCTCAGGTCCTTCATCCGGTCTGCGTACTTCACAATCAGTTACCACCATGATATCTTCGTCCAGAAATTCAAAGTTCAATGATTGGTAATCGTCCACAGGTTGGTGTGCCAAATGGTCTGCCAATACACTTCCCTTGATTGATTTTTGAGTTGTGTATTGGATATCATATTCCGTCAAGATCATTTACCATCTTGCTATTCTTCCAGACAGAGCAGGCTTTTCGAATATGTACTTGATGGGATCCATCTTTGAAATCAACAGAGTAGTGTGAGTCAACATATACTGTCTCAGTCGGCGAGCAGCCCATACCAGAGCGCAGCAAGTTTTCTCGAGCAGTGAGTACCGAGACTCGCAGTCAGTAAAATTTTTGCTCAGGTAATAAATAGTGTGCTCTTTTCGGCCAGACTCGTCATGCTGCCCCAGCACACACCCCATTGAATTGTCAAGTACTATCAAGTATAGTATTAGAGGTCTCCCTTCCACTGGTGGCATAAGAATGGGTGGCTCTTGGAGATACTCTTTTATCTTTTCAAAAGTGGCCTGACATTCATCGTTCCAACGTACTACTTGATCTTTCTTCAGTAATTTGAAGATTGGCTCACAGGTAGCAGTCAGATGTGAGATGAATCGGGCAATGTAATTTAGTCGTCCCAGAAAGCCTCTGACTTCTTTCTCTGTCTTGGGAGTCGGCATCTCTTGTATGGCTTTCACCTTGGCAGGGTCCACCTGAATACCTTTATCGCTTACAATGAAACCTAGCAATTTTCTGGACCTCACCCCAAAGGTGCATTTGTTGGGATTCAACCTCGGCTTGTATAACTTCAATCGGTCAAACAGCTTCCGCAGATGGTCTAGGTGCTCCTCCTCAGTTTGAGACCTTGCAATCATGTCATCAACATATACCTCAATATCATGATGGATCATATCATGAAATAAAGCAACCATGGCACGTTGGTAGGTTGCCCCAGCATTTTTCAACCCGAATGGCATGACCTTGTAGCAGAAGGTGCCCCACTGAGTCACAAAGGTAGTCTTTTCCATATCTTCCGGAGCCATCTTGATCTGATTATACCCCGGAAAACCATCCATGAAGGAGAACACCTTGTGTTGAGCAGTATTGTCAACAAGAACGTCGATGTGAGGCAGAGGGAAATCATCTTTGGGGCTGGCCCTGTTCAAATCCCTGTAATCGACACACATTCTGACCTTCCCGTCTTTCTTCGGCACTGGCACCATGTTGGCAACCCACTCAGGGTAAGAGGTCACTGCTAGAAATCCGGCATCGAATTGCTTCATAACCTCAGCTTTGATCTTTTCGGACATCTCTGGACGCATACGGCGAACCTTTTGCTTTACCGGAGGGCAGTCTTCCTTGGTAGGCAGGTGATGAACTACAATGTCGGCATCCAAACCAGGCATGTCTTCGTAAGACCAAGCAAAGATTTCCATGTAGTCATGCAGCATCTGGATCAATCGTTGCTTCACGCTGAGCTCTAGATTGGCACCAATCTTGACTTCTTTTCTATCTGTCTCAGTACCCAGGTTTACTGTTTCCACCGGCTCTTCATGCGGCTGAATGGCCCTCTCCTCCTGGAGTAGCAGTCTTGCGAGTTCACCAGGCACTTCGCAATCATCTTCACCTTCGTCTTCGGCCAAGTTGATCGGATTCTCGAAGTCATAGCTGGTGGTAGCAGAGCCGTTACCAGTGAGATCCAGAGTGGATTGAAACCTGTATAAGTGAGTGTGTGTAAATATAGCTGTTTTGCAATATATAACACAGAAAGAAAAAGAGCACAAGATTTGAAATGCAACAAACGTCCAATGTTTTGATTAATGATATATGGAAATGTCATACAAAAAGCCCTCACAAATGGAGCTACGGTGCCCCGGGTAGGACATCGAGCCAATAAATGTTTCAACATATTGTTTGTTACAAATTGAAAATCAAAAGAGTTAATTACTGCGTAACAAATGTAATAGGTGTAAAATTCTTTGCCGTCCAGTTGCTTGGTCCTTTGTTGGTGGTTGGATAGATCCAACTGTCAAATTCTGCTTCCTCTACGTCCTCCTCGATAGCATTCACCCTTGGGTTGGTGATAAACACCGGAGCCTTTCTGATCCTTTCTTTGTGCACAGCCCTCTGAGCCTCTGCAGTGAAGCCCAGCCCAAACTTGTCGGTCTTTTGAGTGAAGTCAGGAAGTTGACCCCAGTTTGCACATTTTCCTTTCTCGATTACAGCCCGGGCATCCTTCAGGGAAGCCATCTTCAACGGAAAGTCTTCTTCAACCACTGTTTCAGCTGATACCAACGTTGGAGGTACCTCCTCAAAATGCTGAAAGGGGGTTTCAATAAACTCCCCGTCCATCTCGATATACCGGAATGAATTCAAGTGACTTACCATGTATTCCTCCTCGCCCTGCACAGTAACAATCTTCCCTTTGACAGGGTATTTGAGCTTTTGGTGTAGAGTGGACGTTACTTCCCCAGCCTTGTGAATCCAGGGTCGGCCCAACAAGCAGGAATAAGATGGACGAATATCCATTACATAGAACGTTGAGTCGAAGACTTGGGAACCCACACGAATAGGAATGTCTACCTCACCGTGCACCATCCTCTTAGAACCGTCAAAGGCTCTAACAATGATGTTACTAGGTTTCAATTACAGGCCCTCACAATCCAAGCGATCCAATGCCTTCTTGGGCAAAACATTCAGGGAAGAACCGGTATCCACCAACACGTGTGCGAGAGTAGTGCCCCTGCACTCTATAGAGACATGCAGGGCATCATTGTGATTTTTCCCTTTGGCGGTAAGGTCTGCATCTGAGAAACCCAAGCCATTGTCAGCTGTCAAATTAGCCACACAGTCAGTGAATTGATCTGCAGAGGTCTCTTGCGGCACATGGGCCGTTTTCAGAAATGAAATCAGGGCCTTGGCGTGGGCCTCTGAGCACAGCAGTAATGATAGCATAGAGATTTTGGAGGGGGTATGCCCCAGCTGTTCAACGATATTGAAGTCACTCTTTTTAATGATTTTAAGGATTTCCTCCATCTCTTGTTGGGAGGCTTCAACAGCAGTCTTTTTTGGTGCCTCCATCCTGGCAGGCAAATCGGTAGTAACTTCTTTGCCCCGAGCATCAGAGGACTCGGCGGCAGTAGTAGACACAGGAACTTGATTTGGAACATGCACACTTGCGGGTGTGATGATAAGAGGTTTTCGGATAACTGGTGGTGTAATGTCAGGCGAGAAGAGCCTGCCACTGCGAGTAATCTTGGCGGGACCAGTGATGTTACTGATACTAGTACCGGTGTTGAACTCCTGCTTCACTCCAAGCACATATACGTCTGCCCCATAGTGCCATGGGAAAGCCTTGTTAGATTCATAGGGGAGGGGCCCCAGAACAGTAATAGTAATGGGTGCAACAGACATAATTTGGACTGGCTTTCTCGGGGGAGCCTTGGTAGGATTGTTGAAAATTGTGACGACAGATACTTCTTCAGTGGAAACAAACGGAACAACAGTTTTCTTGAACAGAATTTCTTTGCTGTCCATCAGGCTTTGGATGCCTGATTTCAGCAGCGGACAACCGGTAGGGATAACAGCACACAGGAGGCAACCCTTGCTACAACTCGGAAATAAACCGGCTAGTAGTAAGTTCCTCTTAACAGTCAAAAGAGGGGTAGCAATATCATTCACCGAAACAGCATACAAATCTTCCTCGACGGCATTTACTCTATGCTGGGGCATAGGAGCAGTTACAACATTTGGCCTCTCAGGCGCCTCAAACTGAATTTCCTTCGCGTCGATAAGATCTTGTACCTTATTTCTCAGGGCCCAGTAATCATCAGTAGTATGCCCGGGGCTATCGGAATGATAAGCACAACGGGCATTTGGGTTATACTTAGGAGATGCAGTATTCACGACCTTCGGAGCTTCTTTGATGGTCACCAAGTTGGTTGATAACAGTTGCGGTAAGATTTGTGACAAGGTCATACTCAGCCGAGTATACTGCCTCTTGGGCCTTTCACCTCTTTGTTGATTGTACTGCTGAGGAGCAGCAACAGGCTTTGAAATGACAAAGGCATTGACGGCTTGGCGGCTTTCTGGCTTGACTTGTCTTCTAGGACCATAGACTGCACTAGCTTCCTTCTTAAAAGGCCTCTTCTCAGTACTTGCGGAGGCAGCCTTTTGTATCTTTCCTGACCTGATGCCAGCTTCTATCCTTTCACCCGTCAGAATCAAATCCGTAAACCCAGTTGAGGAATTGCCAACCAGATGATTGAAAAATGGACCAGATAAGGTCCCTAGAAACATATCAACCAGCTCACGATCAGTCAATGGAGGCTGCACCCTGCCAACCAAATCTCTCCATTTTTGTGCATATTCTTTGAACCCTTCGCCCGTTCCTAGAGACATACCCCGAAGTTGGGTACGCGTAGGAGCGAGGTCAGAATTGTATTGATATTGTCTATAAAATGCGGTCGCCAAATCTTCCCAATGTCGGATACTAGTTCCATCTAGTTGATAGAACCACTCAAGCTGTGACCCCGAAAGGCTATCTTGGAAGAAGTGGATCCAAAGATTTTTGTCTGCCGTGTAAGGTTGGATCTTCCTTACGTACGACCTTAGATGCAGCTTTGGACAGGAAGCCTCGTCGAATTTGGCAAAGGCAGGAGCCTTAAACTTGTGTGGGATTACTACCCCAGAAGATAAGCCCAAATCTCTGAAATCCAGCCCCGACACATTTTGAATCTCCATGGCACTTAAGCGGTCTTCTAATTGCTTGTACCGGTCAGCAGCAGGTGGGTATTGTTCGTCATTGTAGTCCGTCTCGTTGTCAGAGACTGCAGGACTAGGAGCTCCTCCCCCTTGGGGACTGTCTTTCTCTGCAGAGGAAGTAGTTGGATCAGCCTCGTTATGGAGTGTGTTCCCAAACCTGCGTCCAGTATTGAACAATGCAGTCCTCTTCTTCTTCTTCTTCTTCAGGAGTAGAGCCTTCAACTCTTGCTGACCTTGGGCCAGGCTTAGGACCATCTCTTGGAACTGGGCACTTTGGGTCTGAAGGGCCTTGATTGCTTGCTCACTGGATGAATCTGGATTCATGATGACTGTTCAAAATAAACAGCAAAGAGGATTAAGCAACCTGTAGAAAAAAGGGTACCTGTTATGCACATGATGCATGAGATGCTATCTATGCAATACATTCAAGGATTTTAGAAATTCACAATTGTTGCAGACAAAAGGGAACGCACGTCATATTAATAAGAAAAGATTTGTTAGTACATAAATGCCCCATGGGCCAAATATTACAAAAACAACTTCTCAAGGTAAAAATACGTTGCGCATCCTCTTTGGCGCAATGTAGGTGTTGAGGGCCTCTTGCTCATGGAGTCGGCGGGTGAGCTCTAAAACCTTCTTCTCGCTGGCGTAGAAGCTGGCTTTAAAAGTGTTCCGTTCCTCCTTGAGTTGAATCCAACTCTTCTGCATCTCCTCCCACGATGTAGGCATGTCAGGATGTAAGATGGTGTAGGGAACCTCTCCTTCCTTGACGGGCTCTTCAATCACAGGGAGAACATGAGGATAAGGCATCATTAGACTCTGGGCTCGGGCTCGTACCCACTTGAGATAAGGCTCAAGAGGGATGGAGTTCTTGTGTCCCAGTGTCTTGCTATCAACCTTGTTGGGCATCCTCCAAGCTCTGATGAATCTTTGGCGAAGTCCTTGCGCATCGTTGTCGAAGTCAAAAACTAGGTCAGGAATCAACATGTCGTGAGGGCCATCCCTCAGTGCATATCCAAATTGCCTCAAAGCTAGGCAAGGGTTGTAGGTGATACCTCCTCTGATTCCAAGTAATGGAACATTAGGGAACTCTCCACAACGATCGACGATGATGACATTTTCTCTGGACCGAGAACACCAATGTACATCAGAGTGAGTAAGAGTCATCAACCGTTGGGACCACCTTGAGCCTTGGTCATTCTTCAAGACAGATTGTGGAAGGTGCGAAATAAACCACCTTGCAAGGAGAGGAGTACAGCACATGAGAACACCCCTCTTTCTCATTGTTCGTGTGTAAAATGAGTGAAGAATGTCCCCAAGCAATGTTGGTATTGGATTTCTGGACAAGAAGATTTTGACGGCGTTGACATCTACCAATTGGTCAGAATTTGGGAATAGGACCAACCCATAGATAAGGAGTGCCACAATCTCTTCAAAGTCTTGTAGGTCCAATGAATTCCAACACTCTTGTGCCTTCTCAAACAAGAATTTTGCTAAGAAGCCTTTGACACCGCTTCTAGTTTCCCAGTGCCCCTTGATATCGGAGGGCTGTAGATGTAATGCTCGAGCAACATCTTCAGGCTTTGGTTCCTTTTCCGTACCGTTGAAAGGTAGTTGATTAAGGATAGGAATTCTCAAGAGTTGAGAAAATTCCTCCAAAGTGGGTACCAACTGATAGTCAGGGAAAGTGAAACAGTGGTGAAGAGGGTCAAAGAACTGGAATAGCACTTTCATCATGTCTTCTTCAATGTTGGTGTTGACTAAGCTGAGCAGTCTACCATGTCTTTCACTGAAGGATGAGATTTCCGGAATTCTTGAGGTGAGCTCCTTGAGTTGAGGAGAGATTCTCACAAGGTTGACTTGGATGGTTTTTCTGCGAGGAATTTCCATGACCTACAAAACAAGAACAAGGATGAAGATCCAAACCCTTGAAATGGTTAGTGAATGCATATGATGCTTTATGATGTTTATGATGTATGCACAAACATATGTACAAGCAAATCACACCAAACCCTAGTTTCAGGCTTGTATGGGGTTTCATAGGTAAGTACCCTCTTGAGTGTAGTTGGCTTAAAAACCTGTCCTATAAATAGTAACCGGGTTCTAAGGAGCTCAATATCACTAGATTGTTTTCATTGTTCATTGTTTTGGTTTAGCCACTTAACTAGCGACCAAAATATTCCAAGAAAACAACCCTCAATGAGTGTAGTATCGAGTATCTACCAACTTCGGACTGTACCAAAGTCGGTCATCTCACTACCCCTAATAAAAGGCCAAGATGGTCAAGTAAGGTTCTAGGTCATTAGTGCTTAGTGACATCACTCAGCGGCCCCGTACTCTCCTTGATTGAACTCAAGGGTTATCGGTACTCACAAATATGTCGCACTAATATAGCTATTGCTTCGACCGTGTCGGTATACCCCGCACAGTTTCCACAACGTATTGCTATCTATGAATGTTTCCCAAAATCCGGGTGTAGGATTGTAAACCCAAACAAGAGAGACAAGATATAAAGCAATCAATTCAAACAATTAGTCATGCAAGAGGGTGATCTAAGCCCTAAGGTTACTCCACTTTTAAAATTTTCCCCAGCAGAGTCGCCAGTTCTGTGATACGGTGGGAGAACTGACTATGGTTTTGCGTTTGTTTTCGCAAATGTTTCGGTTGAGCAAGAGTCGCCACCGACTTTTTATTTTATCCTAAGGAAAGGTTTAAAAAGCACAGCAAAAACCCACTAGTGCAGAAATGACTTTTTACATCGGGTAAAATTGACTTTTTACATCGGTTTTGGATCCGATGTAAAGTCAGGTGATATAGTAAATCAGGGACTTTTTACATCGGTTCTGGGACCGATGTAAAAAGTCCCTTTTTTACATCGGTTATAATATTAGAACCGATGTAATAACCTGTTATTATGCACATTTTTTAAAAAATTGATCCAGTTTTTTACATTGGTTGGAAGTAATACCCGATGTAAAAAGTACCCTTTTTACATCGGTTATAATATATGAACCGATGTAAAAAACAATTATTATGCACATTTTTTTAAAAAATTGATCCAGTTTTTTACATCGGTTGGAAGTAATACCCGATGTAAAAAGTCCCCAGTGACGCGACTTTTTACATCGGGTATTACTTCCAACCGATGTAAAAAGTCCCTTATTGAAAGTTTTTACATCAGTTTTACTAATAACCGATGTAAAATGTATGAAATTTTTTTGGAATAGATTATTTATTTTCTGGGTTTCCCTATACAAATATAATTTGTACCCATTTTTTCATATTTTTCCAATATCAAACAGACTATATTTATGTCGCTATATAGATTTCATAGCTTTCCAACATCACATATATCACATTTAGGACGATGTTTTCATATTTTTCACAACAAACTTACAAATTGAACAATTGTATTGCAAACTTGTATTGTATTACAACATACAAACTTACAATTACAAATTCTTAACAAAATATAAAACAATATTCAACTATTTATAAGTCTTTTTCAAAACTTACAATTACATAATATTCACAAAATATACATATACTAAAATATTCAACTATTTCTAAGTTTCCAAACTTGAATTACCAATATAAAATCTTCGGTAGACAACACCAAAATCATATTGCCTGACAATAAATAATAACAATTAACATCAGCAAAAAAATCAAGAAACTCAACACATGAGCAAAAACCACATGTATTGTGCAAAAACCACAACTTATACAATTCTATAAAACTCACCAGCTAAACTTAAGTTCCATGTAAGTCAAAGAAACATTTTGCCCAACGAAGTCGCAAATCATACAAATCATCTGGTGTTAATTCTATTGGGTCATCAAATACCTATAATACATAAATATAACAATATAGAGTTATTTTTTAAAAATTCATATTAAGTCGAAAAACAAAAAGTAAAGAACAAAGTAAAGTTATTTTTAGTACCTGCATCCAATTCTCGGTTATATTAGCAGAGACAATATCCAACATATTTTTCATCACATAGTATCCACAATCATTAGAGTTATGTTGTTGCCTTGTCTACAATTGAATGACATAATTAGTGAATATTTATCGTATATATTTAACTATAGAATTATAATTTACATCACACTTACATTGGGATGAAGCCATGTAGCCTTTTTTCTATTTCCATTTTCCATTTGATGAATCCCAAAAGAACTAATACAGAAAGATATAAACATCACATAACTAAATATACTCGCCAATGAAAAATCACATAACTATTAGTTGTCAATGAAAGTCACATGAAAGATAAACTTACTTTGTAATAATTTTCTTCGTGTTCTGGTCAATTTCCCGATGAAGTGAACAAAATACGACAACTAAATTGTCTCTTGGACACATGACTATTAATTGCCAATGTCTCCTGTACGTGTGTGTGGAAACAGAAAAGTCGCATAAAATATATATGTTATCAAAATCAAAATTAAATAACATAAAACACAATTTCATAAAAATTCTTACCCATGAATTAATGGTAGTAAGTGGCACGCTCTGTTTTCATCACGTAACTTTTCTAGCACGTAATTTTTAACATCTTCTTGAGATTTCGCTACATTATCATTATAAATACACCTAGCAGGGTCCATAAATCCATATAATTCTGAAACGGAATTCTCAAGACAAACACGATGAATATACCTGAATAGTTTTAAAATTAACATTAGAATTAAAGTGATGAGAGATATAACATATTAATAGAGATTGACTTTAATAAAACAATAAAATTTACTTACGTGCACCAAATTTGAAGAATAGACACGTCAAGCCAATGACCTAAACCCACCAATAACTCTCTGATACATTTAGCTGAAACATAAAAATTAGAGACACTCGTACAATGACTTAATTGTATTGCCAAATGGTTATCATCCAATTTCAAAACCATGAGTAACAATCTCTGAACATCATCAACTTCCACGTCTTTTGTGCTCTCTTTTGTGCTTCCCTTTGCAGCTGAACAACTTCCTTTTCCGCTTCCATCAATAATTTCCAATTTTTGAATGCATTTAATATCACCTGTGCTTTGTGATAAACCCATAGACTTAAGTGTCTCCATTAATGATTGCTGAAACATCTTACGCTCTTCAACCAACTTTTCTTCAAGTTCAGCTCTAAGTTTTGTTTCCAATATTGCAAGTTGTTCATTTACGTCGATATGTTGACTTTTTCTTCCAAAGTAAGTGCTTTGTTTATGGTGTTTTCCAACACCACGGACACGACCTCCATGCTCAGATGTTCCAATGGCTAATGATAAGATATCGTTACGTCCATCTGGAACAATTGCACCTTTTTCAGCTTCTTGAACAAGAGAATCCTACAAAATGCAAAAACATCAATTAATCAATCACAAATATAATTATACTTTGTAATAATTTTTCGTTGTTTACTTACAATTTTTTGGGCAACCTCTTGTGTAGATTTTGATGTGTATTCTCCTCCTTTCTTTTGTCGTGCTCTCTTCCATAACTCATGGCGTGATGGTGGAGAATTACTATCATTATCATCTAATGTGGAATTATCTCTCGATGATGACTTTTCTTTCATAATTTTCTCCTCAAGTAAGCGATACCCTCCACGAGACAATACATGTGGGTATAAATTCTTGGCCACATTATCCTTACCCTTCTGACTTTTTTCCTATTATAAACTCAAACAAATAATTAATCACTAAATATAATAAAAATGTTATGCACACAAAAATATATAACTCCTACTAACCTTAAATTCAGGGGTATCTCGAATCTTGAGAAACTCTTTCCAGGCGTCTTCTGTAATAAAGTTATACTTGACATATGGAGGAGGATCATTTTCTATGGGATGATGAATATATCTATCTGTGAGTTGTGTCTTAAAACCTCTCCATCGCTCTCCCGCATATTTAATCCATTCTTTCTTCAACCTATCATTCTTTGGATCTTTACATTCTGGAATAGTAAAATGAGCCTACAAATGTAGTATATGTCATATGTTGTTAATTAGTATATGATTATAAAATATAATAAAGTATTGTATTTAAAATACCTGAATATCAGTCCAAATAGCATCTTTTACGCCTTCATCTACTTCTTTCCAATCATTTTTCACAATGCTACAATACTGTCGAGCAAGAGATGCTATATAACTCTTGAAATTTGTAGCATTTTTACCAACACCAATATATTCATAGGTTCTTGCATTAAACTCGACCTTTATCTTTTCACCTGTTTGATGAACTTTGTCAATTTGTGTCATTAAAGTGGGACCTCTAACTCTTCTTTTATTGGGGTTTGAATCACCCATGTATCTGTTTACACAAAACAAAAATAATTAGAAATAATATTAAGCACAAAATAAAAACAATTAGAAATAAAATTAAGCACAAAATAAAAACAATTAGAAAATAAAGTAACGTGGAATTAACTTATACAAAAAATCTTACTAGTCCTCCCATATCCCTTCTTCATGGTCCATGCGAATAGCATGCACATCATCCCCTTCATTTTCTTCAGTGAATGTAGTCACATTTGTTGAGAAAGGATGAGTTTCAGAAATATCAAGGTTCTCATCATGATTTTCGTCACTATCATGGACCTTTCCTTGTAAAACCACTGACCACTTTTTATTAGAAGGATCTGTGACATAAAACACTTGTTTTGCTTGAGATGCCATGATGAATGGTTCGTTCGCATAAGCTAACTTGCTAAGATCAACCAGTGTAACTCCAAATTCATCGATTCTGACACCATTGTTGATATCAATCCATTTGCATTTAAATACAGGAACTTTAAACACAACATAATTAACTTCCCAAATCTCTTCAATCACCCCAAAGTACGGTGTAGATGCCATAACCGGGTTTTTATCTTTAGCACTAGAGAAGTGCATGGACTCGGCCACAATCATTACCCCACTATTTTGCGTGGTACTACGGTCATCCTTTGACTTTGTATAAAAAGAGGTTTTATTAATATCATATCCACTCCAAGTTATTAGGTTACATTTAGGCCCATAAGACAACCACTTAATTGTATTAGAAACACTATCTTCATTAGCAATTCTTTCTTTAAACCACTCAGTGAAACTCTTATTATGCTCTTTTAACAACCCTCTTTCATTCATCTTGGGGTAATTTTTCTTTACGATGCTTTTGTGAGCAGATAAGTAAGGTTGAACTTCATCTATGTTATTCAATATATACAAATGCGCTTGAACAACCACATCAATACTTAAGCTCTTGACTTTTAAACCTTGTGTACCCACACCCTCATATCTTCCATCATGACGAGACTTAGGAACCCCTACAACATCCACTCCTGACAAATAGTTAGAACAAAACTCAATTGCTTCTTCTGCAATGTACCTCTCAATAATCGATGCTTCCGGACGGTGTGGGTTTTTTGTATACCCTTTTAGAATCTTCATGTATCGCTCTATTGGATACATCCACCGTAAAAAAACTGGACCACATAATCTAATCTCCCTTACTAGATGAACAATCAAGTGAACCATAATGTCAAAAAATGAAGGAGGAAAATACATCTCTAATTGGCACAAGATAACTGCAGCCTCATTTTCCAAATCGTCTAACTTTAGTGGATCAATGGTTTTACAACAAATTGCATTGAAAAATAAGCATAACCTAGTTATGGTCTTCCTTACGTTGTTAGGCAATATCCCACGAATAGCCAATGGTAGTAGTTGTTGCATTAAGACATGACAGTCGTGAGATTTTAAGCCAACTAATTTAAAATCTTTAACTGATACAAGCCTCTTGACATTTGATGAGTAACCATGCGGCACTTTGATACTTTGTAAACACTCACAAAAACTTGTTTTCTCTTTTTTAGACAAAGTGTAGCAGGCAGGAGGCAAATATGTCTTGTTACCTATATATTGTGGGGTTAACTCTTCTCGTATACCCATCAAACCCAAATCCAGACGAGCATTAATACCATCTTTTGTCTTGCCTTGAATGTTGAGAAGTGTTCTGATTACACTATCGCATACATTTTTCTCCACATGCATCACATCAATACAACGTCTTACATCAAGACTAGACCAATATGGAAGATCGAAGAAAATCGATCTCTTTTTCCATACATTTTTCACAGTAGATCGTTTTTGGTACTTTCCAAAGATAACATCAAGTCCCTGTTGTCGCTGATAAACTTCCTCTCCAGACAAGGGCTTTGGAGCAACACCATGCTCTTGTTCCCCATTGAAAGCTTTCCGCAATCTACGATATGGATGATAACGTTTTAGAAATTTTCGATGCCCGAGATAAACGGTCTTCTTTCCTTTTTCAAGCTGATGGTAACAAGTGTCTTTTTCACATATAGGACATGCATTATGCCCTTTAACTTTATACCCAGACAAATTACCATATGCCGGAAAATCATTGATGGTGCAAAACAACATGGCACGCATATTGAACTGTTCGCCAGAATACGCATCAAAAACATCCACCCCTTCATCCCACAACACTCTTAAATCATCAATCAGTGGACTTAGATAAACGTCTATGTCATTTCCTGGTTGTTTTGGGCCCGATATCATCATCGATAACATAATATATTTACGCTTCATGCACAGCCTAGGAGATAGGTTGTAAATCATCAAGAGAACAGGCCAAGAACTATGGTTAGTACTCAGATTACCGAACGGATTCATTCCATCAGTAGCAAGTCCAAGTCTAAGGTTTCTCGACTCTTTGCCAAAATTTGGAAACAAAGAATCTATTTTCTTCCATTGCAAAGAATCAGCTACATGACGAATTTGTCCATCATATTTTCTTTCTTCTGCATGCCATCTAAGATTCTTTGCGTCATCTGCATTGGCGAATAATCTCTTGAACCTTGAAATTATTGGTAGGTACCATACCACTTTCGCAGGAGGACCCTTTTTTACCACCTCATCATCAATTGACTCACCATCTTTCTTTTTGTAGCGTGAAGCCTTACACTTTGGACAATGATTATACTTTTCATACTCTTTTCTGTATAATATGCAATCATTAGGGCATGCGTGTATCTTTTCATACTCCAAACCCATTGGACACAATATTTTCTTCGCCTCGTAATAACGACTTGGCATTACATTACCTTCTGGAAGCATTTCGGTCAACAATTCAAGCAACTCGGTAAAACTTTTGTCAGTCCACCCATTCTTTGCCTTCAGATTAAATAATTTTAACACGGCTGACAGACGTGTAAATTTTTTGCATCCCGGGTACAATGGTTTATCCTTGTCATTGCATATAGTATCATACGTATGTGCCCTCTTAAACGAATCTTGTTCAATATCACGCATCATGTCTTCTAGATGATCATCCATTTCTACACTAACACCATCTCTTTGAGACACGTTTGACTTTGCTACTACTTCACCGTGCCATATCCATTTTGTATAACTTTGACAAATCCCTACACAAATTAGATGATCCATGATTTCTTTCTTACTACGTTTTGGTTCTTTATTTGCACAACGAATACATGGACAGAGAAAAAGCGTAGGAAGACTTTTGTCAGCATTACTTTCAGCAAACTGTAGAAATTCCATCACTCCATGTTCGTACTCGTCACTTAATCGATTAGCTCTCATCCAACTACGATCCATAACTATGTTCACACGGAGGAAGGTCTGACGAACGGTGTGTCCGCAGCTGTGCTACTTCACGGAGATTCCGAGATTGCAAGTTGCGCTGCTTCGCGGAGAAAGACAAATAGAATCAAATTTCAATGGCAAGGTGATAACTCTATTAACAATTTATTACTAATTGTTATTATTTTTACACTTTGCACCACTAATACATAACTGATTCTCACTGGTTTCCTTTTCTAATAATTTCAAAACGATCACCATATATTCAATTTTTGTCTCAGAACCTGTAAATACTTAATAATATAACAATCTTCATGTTTCACTCTTCACCATCATGATCATGAAATTTCACACTGCACAAACACTAACATACACCATATTTTCTTGAAACAAGTAGCTTGTTGCATTAGTTAAAGTTACTAAGTTTAGTATCTATAAACATGTATAACTTTATCTTAAGGAAGAACCATAGAAATTTAAACTATCGTATACTAGCCAACTGCATAATATTGATATGTAATGTAACATAGCGTAAATGCATAAAAATGCTGAAATTGTAATGAAAAAGAAAATGCAAAAAAAAAAAGAAATAGAATTAGAACGAACCCCAGAATGATTTGCAGAATGATTTGCAGAAGACGGGACCGATGAATCGGCGACGAGGAAGCAGTAGAATGGGTGTTGGAGGCGGTATGCATCGCGGAAGTGGTGTTGGCGGCGACGGTGTAGGCAGCGACAACTATTTAAAATTATTATCGCAAAATAAAAATTGATTAAAACATGAACAAACCCCCACAAGCAAGAATAACATATTAACATGATAATGACATTGAAACTTCAACCAAATTAAAATCAAGTGAACATATTATTAACGAACAAAAATCTCATTCAAATTTAAAACAAGCGAAAAAACAACCTCGCAACACGATCACAAGCACATTGACAAACCGAAACTCCATTATCAACTTCAAAATACCGATGTCAAACTATAATTATCATATCATCAAAGTTTATCTTTCGATTCCAAACCAAAAATCTCACAAATATATGAATAGAAATGAAATGTATGATCAGAAATGCAGCAAAACTTCCACTGTCAAACCAACAGAATATCAGCTATTCTCGCTCGAAAATATCAGACCCAAACAGCATATCTAACTTGTTTCCCAGAACAGAAACACAATTTAAACAAATTACTACGCTGATGAAAGGAAATCGAGATTTACCGATAATGACGAAATCGCTGTGATGCAAAGGAGTTTGCGACTGAAATCGACGCGGCGAACTGAACTGAAATCGCTTTACTAGCTGAGATGTCGCGAAGCAAATGAACAGTAGGCGGAGGAAAATGGGTCGGAATCGGCGAATGGTAGGCGGAGGGATGAACGTCGCGGCGAAAAAGGGTCGAAAATGGGTCGGAAGAACGTCGCGGCGAACTTGACCAGTAGGCGGCGAATCGTCGGCGAAAGCGGGTCGTGACAGTCGGCGAAAGCGGGTCGTGACAGTAGGCGGAGGAAAATCGTCGAAAATGGGTCGTGACAGTCGGCGAAAGCGACGTTCACAGCGAAATGGGTCGTGACAGTCGGCGAAAGCGACGTTCATAGCGAAATGGGTCGTGACAGTAGTTTTCGGGAATAAAGCGGCGGTCGGCGAAAATGGGTCGGAAAAGGGTCGGAGTGGCAAATGAACAGTTTTCGGGAATAAAAGAAAATTCTGTTTAGAACTTTTTACATCGGTGGAATATTTGACCGATATAAGGGGAAGGCTTTTACATCGGTGGAAACTTCCACCGATTTAATAGGTCATTTTTTTTTAAATAATGCTTAGGCTATTACATCGGTGGAGACTCCCACCGATTTAATAGGTCATTTTTTTTTTAAATAATTCTTAGGCTTTTACATCGGTGGAAACTTCCACCGATTTCATAGGTCATTTTTTTTTTTTAATAATGCTTAGGCTTTTACATCGGTGGAGACTCCCACCGATTTTATAGGTCATTTTTTTTTTAACTAATTCTTAGGCTTTTACATCGGTGGAAACTTCCACCGATTTAATAGGTCATTTTTTTTTAAATAATGCTTAGGCTTTTACATCGGTGGAAACTTCCACCGATTTAATAGGTTTTTTTTTTCCACGTTTTTATTTATTTTCAATATAATTTATATATTAATTCAAAGAATCACTTTTTACATCGGTTTGTCTTTAGACCGATGTAATAGCTTTCTTATATTTTTTTTAACTTTTTTGTCACCTTGTTTCTTATTTACAAAAATGCCACCGTGTTTTTTTTCTGGAAATCTTTTACATCGGTGGATGAGATTACCCGATGTAATAGGTGACGAAAAAAATTTTTTCCCTTATTTTTTATATCATTGGAAATAAATACCTGATGTAAAAAGTTTGTTAACTGTATTTTTTACATCACCTATTTTGACACCCGATGTAAAAACCTTTTCTCAAATGTCTTTTTTTTAGTAGTGACCTTTGAGATGTTTTCTTGGGTTCGGGGAGTAGATTATAGAAAGGGAAGGTATTAGCACCCTTTCTATCCATGGTTATCCATGGGCTCTTAGTTACTTTCTTAGATCAACTTGCCTTGATTTCCAATTGTTTGAAATGGTGCTTTGTGTGTGTGGGTTTGAAAAATGTTTTGAAAAGAAGCCAATGTGGTGGCAACCCTTGTAATGATCCATGTTGGGATGTATACAAAGATGTATGTCTTTTGAAAAGGTTTTCATTTGTTTTTGAAAGTTGTTTTGAAAGTGTAGTGATGTGTGGTTTAGAAAATAGGCAAGTGTTTTGTTTTGCAAGTTTGATTCAAGTAACTAAGAGGTTGTCTACTCCTAAATTTCTCAAAGATTTTCTCATATGTTTTTAACCCTTTTAACAATTTTGTTCCACCATTGCATTTGGTGGACAATCTTGTGTTAGGATGTGAAAGGGACGGGCGCGGATCATCGTTTAAACCATAATTGCAATGGTGCCAAGTATCTTTGGGCAATTTTTCCTTTAAGGGACTTGATCATTTTTAGGCAACTTTCGAAAGCGTCATCGAGGGACTATGATCATTTGAATTGTGTTTGTTTTGCCCAAAGAGACCTAACATGCAATATGGCCCATTATTGAAGGCAACAAGTGGAATACCCTAGGGGTGCAAGTGTGATTAGTGTTGTCCATTTTCATGTTTGTTTATCTTTGAAATTAGGTCAAACTACTTTGGTTAATTGATTTGCATACAAACCCTAATTCTAGCATGGTATAATTAGAAAGCATTAAAGTGCGAAAAATAAAGTTCCTAAGTTATTACAACACAATATGGGAAGGGGGGTACAAATGTTCAAATGGGGGGTATTTTGACAAGGAATTTAAACCTAGATTATTACATCAAATTGAGAATTTACAAGATATTTAATATACAACAATTAAATAAAATGGAATAAATATGCAAGATGCAAAAAAAAATGTTTTTTATGTGTATGAAAAAAAAAGTATTTTTATATGTCAAATAAACAAAATAAAAAGTATTAATTTTTGGATTTTTTATGTATTTAGGGCAAAACCCTAATTTATTAAATAAAAGGTATTAATTATTTAATATATACAATATTTAATAATTATGTACAAAAATAAAATAAGAATGAAGTATATTTGTCAAAAAGGTATTTTTAATACTAAATATTAATAAAAATAAAAATGTATATATTTTGCATTTTAACCTAAATATATTAATATATATATATATATATATATATATATATATATATATATATATATATATATATATATATATATATATATATATATATATATATATATATATATATATATATATATATATATATATATATATGTATTTGTATTATTTATTAAATATATTGAATATATACAAAATAATAATATTTAATATTTATAAAAAAAGTATATTTTATATAAAATATTTTCAGAAGATAAAATAAAATAAAAATGGAAAACAAAATGTGTTTGTATTATTTTAGTATTTTTAAATAAAAGTGTTTATGTATTTATTTATATACAAATAACCATTTAAACAAATAAAAAGCCTAATAAATATAAAAATGGTGTAAAAATATTTTTTTATATTTTTAATATTGTGAGGAAAAATAAATAAGTCAGAACAAAAAAGAAAAGATCAAAAAAACATAAAAATAAGCATAATGGGCTTAGGGGGTGTAAAAGTAACAAAAGGGTGCAAAAAGAAATATGAAACAGAGCCCAACCCAAAAAGTCCTTCTTCAACCTCCAGACTGTATGAACAACAATGAACACGTGTTTTCTATCTTCCAATTCCTGGACTTTCAAGCAAAACTCACAACATGAAAAATGTAGAGCATTAAAAGACGAATCCAGACATATAAAGAACTTGACTTAACTCTCTAAGATGAGAGAGAATTTCTTCACCCCCAATTCCTGACCTAGTTTTTGTTCCATGTTCAGACATTAAATTCTCACAGCACACATAATATAAATGAAAACTAATTACATGGGCATGTTCAGGGCTATGAATGTGACATATTTTCTTCACAAACCTAAAGCTAACAATGCCTGGATAGAGAGATACGAGTTCATGAACTTGCCTGTTCAGTTGGAGTTGTATCTGGTGATGGAGGTGTCTTCAATGCAAGGTGATGATTGGTACAGCTTCCTTGATGTCCAGGGATGCTATTCCAAGTTTTACTTTGCTTTGAAACTAGCTGAATCGAGTTATAGAACTCCACCTGCAAAACAGAAAAATGAAAATGGTGATGTTGAATGGGAGTGTTACAGGTCGTGTTTGAGGTTTGGAATAGCTTCAAGGATGTTGTGGGATGTGTTTGAAGTGTTTTTAGCAAGAATGCATGAAAGGTTTGAGCTATGGAACTCAATCTGCAGCAGGTGCTCTGTTTGGGCAGTTTGAGGGTGATTCTGTGTTTGAGAAGGCAATGGAGATGGTTGGCTCGTGTTCTAGCTCAGTTAGGATGTTTAGAAAGTATACAAAGTCTTTGCTTAAGCTTGTGTTAGCTGAGATGAAAGTTGTGTTATGTTATGCTAGCTTTCTTCTTACTTAAGCAACAAAAGGCCACTTGAGTTTTTAGACTGATAGAGGCCCCCCTAATATGCTGCAAACCTTGGCCTTGATCAGTGTAATTAGCTCATAAACTTGTGCCAAAGAGATTTGCCCTGTACTTGCTTGGATTGTTAATTGACATAAAATGCAACTTTTCTAAAATAGATATTATGCTTTATCTAAAAATGGCCTAGTCTTGCATATAATGTCCAAACTCATAGAACAACACCTTGGCACAAAGGATTGGCATTAAATTATGGAGTGTAGATGAGATAAAAGACCTGTAATCAAGGGAAGCAAGCTGAATTCAAAATGGCACAAATGTATGAACATGTAACTTGGTCAAATCAAAAGTGAGTTTTTCCCATCTTGCCAAATTCGATTCTCCATAACCATGAGGTTGTTTGATGAGTTCTTGGACATTTTGGAAAGCTTGGAATGTGTACTACAATCCATCTTTGAAATGCAAATTGAAATTCCAAGTGGAATTATGTGAAAAATGGTCTTGAAGTTAGGTAAAAACCTTGCCTAAAATAGGTCAAATTTCTCTAAGTTAAGAATGGTTTGGTACCCTTGTTCCAAAAATTGTAACTTGAGCTACAAGCTTCTTTTTGGAAAACTTTGTGGATCAAAGTTTTAGATTTTGCAATAGGATACAACTTTCATGTTTTGACTTTTGCTTGAATCCAAATGAATCTTGGTGAGAAAGTGGGACAAAGTTAGGAAAAAATTAGGGTTTTTCATAACTTAGAAAAATTCTAAGTTATGAAAAATCTTCATTTCAAACCCTAATTTGCAATTCTTGATTTCTTGATGAACAAGTTTCATGATTTGGCATGTTTTGATGAAAAATGAATCTTGACACTTGATTTTGACCAAAAAGTCAAAGTTTGACTTTTCAGTATACAGTAAAAAATTGATCAATTGACTGGGAAATTCAACTGTCAACCTTGTGTATTTGGGATCTTTTGAACCTGTTGATTATGTCAAGACAATTTCATGGGGTCCTTGAGTCCATATGTGAGTTTGGTTTGCCATTGGCTAGGTCAAACAGTCAAAAATTGCCTTTGTGCAGTCAAAACCCTAAAAATGACCACTTTGCCCTTTTGGTGATCTGATCAAATTTCTTGTGGAATTGGGATCCAAACTTGACCAAATGGTCTATATGAGTTCATAATGTTGATGTGGGTCAATTTGCATGAGATTTGACTGTCAATTGGCCACAGTTGACTTTTTCCCCAATACAGTTGATTTCTAGGTCAACTGTCCAATTGACTGGACAAAGTTTGGAATCAAGACTTGAAACTTGGTATGGATAAACTTGGGAGTCCAACATGAAGCATGAAAGTCATCTTAGGCTTTTTAGGTCAAAACATCTTTGTGCAAACACAAACCCTAATTTGGGTCCACAGTGCAAGGAGAAGTCTTGAGCAGAGGAAACCCTAATCGGATCTTGAGCTCCAAGGCTTTTGTGATGAGAAAATGTTGAGGAAATGGGAGGGAAATTTTGGGGTACAACACTCATCAAAAGTAAAAAATGGCAAATTAGGGTTTCTATAGGAAAAGTCAACCAAACTTTGACCAGGCATAACTTTCTCATACTTTATTAGAAATTTCTCCACGAAGGCTCATTTTGAAGATAATCCAATTCCCTACAACTTATCTTCAGTCATCAAGTTCATGAAATGTCTCAATCAAAAGATACAAGCTCATACATTATAGGTCCTTTCAAAAAGTCAACAAAACACCTTTTGGGTCAAAGCTTCTTACATGAACACGGGAGATCCAATTGATATGAAACCAAAAAGTTTGTTTAGAATACATCCTAATATCTCTAAAAAGTCCAAGAACACCCTCTTGGGGTTAAAATTGAGAGAGATATGCATTGCTAAAGTTGACCAATTTTTGGAAAAATGCATGAAGCCAATATTGACCAAACTTGAATTTTTTCCAAATGGGCCCATGTTTTCATGCTTGAAACTTGTTCCTAACATGGCCCACGACTTCTGAGCTCACTCATAATTAATTTCATTATTTTTATTATTTATTTTGATTTTTATTCATTAAAAGTCAAAATTAAATAAATAAAATAATATAAAATATGTAAGATATGATTTGAGAATCTTTTTCTCATCAAATTAAGAGTAAAACATGTTGGAAAATCAAAGGAAACGTGTGGAATCATTTGGGAAGGTTTTGGCCAAAATTAGAAACATAAAATTCCAAATGCAAATCAAATCTATTCTACACAAATCTTCAAGATTCAATCCACTTTTGTTACCCTAATACTTCCAAATACATAAACATAACATTTCCAGACAAAAAGAACAAGGGTTGGCCGCACGAAACTGACATTTAAAACTCTAAATTCTCAAGAAAAAGTGTCAATCGGATTTTGGATTACAGAAAGATTCAAGGCATTCTGAAGCTTGCAATCAACTCCTGGAGGCCTTCTGAAGCTAGCTGCATCACTCCCAAGCACCAAAGCTCCAAGAATCGTGCCCGGTACAGTCACAGGTTGTCCTTCTTTTTTTGGAAACGATTATGGTCTTACGTGCATTATAAATGGATTTGGATCATGCATTCTTGTTTTTATGAATGATTAGAACATGTTTGAGTCGTTAATTGCCTATTTTGATGAATATATGACAATATGTCATTGTTAGGGTTTTGACCTTTGATTTAGGGTTTACAAATACAGGTAAAATTAGGCTAAAAGAGGAGTATCATCATGCTCAGAGGATCAAACCCAATTGATCCATGACCTTAAATTGAATTTATATTGCTTGTGGTAGATTTTGGAAATTTGCAGGTGATTTAGTGATGGATACTGTCTGTAGGTAAAGGTCCATAGTCTAAGACGACGGAGGGCTGGGGAAGACGACTACGTGGCACAACCTGGTTGGCCAATTTGAAATAGCGCGCATTTTGTTTTATAAAAAGAATTTTTGACCATTATTTGGATTATATTATTTTGTGTTTGTTTCATATAATGAATGACAGCTTGGCTTGGTGGTAAGGGACACGCACATGAAGTAGAAAACCTGGGTTCGAATCCCAGGTCTTGAACGTTATTTTTTCCAATGAATTTCCTCTAGATTCAGTGCAGCCAGGCCACTCATGTGCATCATGGTCTAACCACATCATCACCATCAGATCAATCATCCTCGAGATCCAACATTCCTAGACGCAACCCCTTGATAGACCTCTCCAACATAACAACACTAGATCACGCGCATGAGCATGGGCCATCAGATCTGGGCCTTGGTGGAATTCAACAGCATAACCCCCCAATTGGGTTTCTCACTCCCCTCAGGCCCATCTTTTCAATTCTTTTATTTACTTGTTTTAATTAGTTTATATTTTCTATTTATTCTTTTTTTAAATCATAAAAAGTCATAAAATCATAAAAATTAGGATTTAGTTTTTTTTAAGAAAAATTAATTTTTGCAAATTATTTTAATTTAATCAACTTTAACTTATTTCATTAATTAAAATTAATTAGAGATTAGGTTAAATTTCAATTTTTTTTCTTCATAAAAGTACCAAAAAAACAGTTTAATAAACAATTAGATTTCTAGGGTTTCAAACGTATTCCAGTCTCAATTTTTGCGAGTTATTATTTTTCCATACGGTTATTTTTTTATTATTTATGTAACTGCACCCAGTTTGTAATAGCTAATTAGGGTTTTCAATTTTCGCATTTTACTTTTCGTCCATTATTTATGTATCTACACCAAGGCCCTGTAATAGCGTAGGAACTTTTATTTCTCGCTTTATATTTTCTTATATGCTTGTATATAAATTGCTAGTAAGTTAGGCGTGCATGACACGATTAAATCAATTAATCATTAGATCACTAATCTCAAGGCAAATATCTGAAAAAAGCACTATTGCATACTTGCACCCTTAGGGTACTCCTCCCTTGGTTGCCTCGGAAAATAATGATCTTGTCCCTCGAACATAGGGATATCTTAGCAAAGACCCTCAATTTAAAAGTCATCACAAAAGATCATGGTCCCTTAGCGTCCCTCGAGTTTCCTACGAGAAATGATCTTGTCCCTCGATGTTGCCTATATGATGACAGTCCCTTTGAAATGCTAAGGTATCCTTACATGTTGCCTTCAATGACCATAAGCGTCCCTTTTTATAGTCCCTCAACGTCCGAAGATGGGCCTAGCTACACACTAATAGTAGGATAGCACTATCTAAAGGAAGGGAGGAAAATAACATCCTTTTTCGAGTAGGTAGACAGTTCTTAAGTACTTGCTCAGACCTAATTTTATACACTTACACACCTTTCAAACTTCTTTTCAAAAACGCTTTATCACACTCTTGAGGACTGATACAAGAGTTACCATAAAGCAAACAAAATCTTTCAAAACACACAAACACAAACAGTTTTCAGAATGAGCAAGTACCTAAGAGCCCGTGGAAAACCACGGATGGAAAGGGTGCTAACACCTTCCCTTTCCATAATCTACCCCCTTACTCAGAAAATCTCGAAAAATGTCTTTTTCTATTCTTTTCACCCTTTCCTTTGTTGGATAAAAGAAAAGTCGATGGTAACTCTTGCTTACCGCAACATTTGTGAATACAAAATGCAAAACCAGTATTAACAGTCGGTTCTGCCACCGTATCACACGTATTATTTTGTTATTTTTTCTTAATTTCCCATCAGAGAGCTTCCATAGTAGACAATGCTACACACTTTTGCAATCTATACTGCCAAGCCACAGCCCCCCTTGCAAAAGTAATCATGTAGCTCGAAGTGGACTTTTTGGAATCAATGTCTCCAGCCATATCAGAGTCAGAGTATTCTACTAGAGTAGGCTTATCTCCTCCAAAGAAAATCCTCATAGAAGTAGTACCACGAAGATATCTTAAAATCCATTTTACAGCATTCCAATGCTCTATACTTGGATTTGACAAAAAATTACTGACTGTAACAACAACATGTGCTATATCTGGTCTTGTATATACCATTGTATACATCAAACTACCTAAAACAGACGCATAAGGAACACATTTCATATCAAACTCTTCATCTTCACTTGAAGGACTTTGATTAGAACTCAATTTGAAATGAGTAGCAAGAGGAGTGCTTACCTCCTTAGAACTTTCCATTTTGAATCTTTGTAGCACTATTTCGATATAATTTTCTTGTGATATCCAAAGTTTCTTCTCTTTTCTGTCACGCGCTATTCTAATGCCAAAAATCTGTTTAGCTGCTTCCATGTCTTACATGGAAAATGACTCTCCCAACTGCTTCTTTAACCTGTTAATGTTAGAAATACTTTTCCCTACAACAAGCATATCATCAACATATAACAACAGGATAATAAAGTCATCATTAGAAAATTTTCTAACAAAGACGCAATGATCTGAAGTAGTCTTCTTGTATCCTTGATCACATATAACAGACTCAAACTTCTTGTACCATTACCTTGGATCTTGTTTTAACTCATATAGACTCTTTCTCAATCTACAAATATGATATTATTTGCCTTTAACTTGAAAACCATCAGTTTGTTTCATCTAGATCTCTTCCTCCAAATCACCATGAAGGAAAGTCGTTTTCACATCCATTTGCTTAACCTCTAAATCTAGAGTAGCAGCTAAACTCAACACAATCCTGATTGATGACATCTTTACAACAGGTGAGAAAATATCATTAATATCGACATCCTTTCTTTGATGAAAACATTTAACCACTAATCTAGCTTTATATCTTGGAGACTTAGAGTTGCTCTTATGTTTAACTCTATAAATCCACATGTTTTCCAAAGCCCTTTTGCCTTTAGGCAACTTCACTAAATCATAAGTCTGATTATCATGCAATGATTTCATTTCGTCATGCATTGCATCCAACCGCTCTTGATTTTCATAACTTTCCATGCCCTCTTGAAAACACTCAGGTCCACCCTCATCATTCAAGGTTACATACTCATCAGAATTATACCTTGTAGAAGGTTGTGTCTACCAGATAGACCTCCTAAGTTGAACTTGAGATGATTCTGGAGCTTAACCAAGATTCTCATCCTGTGTCATATCATTTTCCCCTTAATCATCATAATTAGTTGGAATATTTACCTCATCTCCAAGTTGTTGATCCTTAACATAATCATATGGATCATCATTATGATCATCACCACCAATAACATCTACATTATGATTAGGTAACCGAACTGGATCAACATTAGACAAACTTATATATTTCTTTGGTGTAGTCTTCTCTACCTTATCAATGTCTTTAATATTTTGGTCTTCCATGAATACTACTGTTGTACCCTAAAATTTTCCCTCTCATTTCATCAACATTTCTCATCACAAGGCTCTTGGAACTCAAGATCAAGCTAGGGTTTGCTCTGCTCAAGACATCTCCTTGCACTGATGACCTAAACTAGGGTTTGAGTTTGCACATGGATTTTTGGACCTTCAATGCTCAAATTGACTTTCATACTTCATATTGGACTCATAAGTTTGTCCATACCAAGTTTCAAGCCTTGAATCAAATTTTTTCCCAATCAATTGGACAGTTGACCTAGAAATCAACTGTATTGAGGAAAAAGTCAATTGTGGCTAATTTACAGTCAAACCTCATGAATTTTGACCCACATCAACATTATGAACTCATATGAACAATTTGATCAAATTTGGACCACAATTCCACAAGAAATTTGATCAGATCACCAAAAGGGCAAAATGGTCATTTTTAGGGTTTTGACTGTACAAAGGCAATTTCTGTCTTTTTGACCTAACCAATGGCAAATTAGGTTCAACCATGGACTCAAGGACTCAATGGCATCATCTTGACATATTCAACAAGTTCAAAAGACCTCAATTGCATTGGATTGACAGATGAATTTTTCAGTCAATTGATCAAAATTTGACTGTACACTGAAAAGTCAAACTTTGACTTTTTGGTCAAAATCAAGTGTCAAGGGTAATTTTTCATCAAGATGTGTAAAATCATGAAACTTGTTCATCAAGAAACCCAAAATTGCAAATTAGGGTTTAAAGTTGAAAAATTTCATAACTTAGAATTTTTCTAAGTTATGAAATTTTCTTAATTTTTCCTAACTTTGCCCCACATTTTCATCATGATGCAAATGGATTCAAACAAAACTTATAACATAAAAGTTGTAGTCCTCCACAAAGTCTAAAACTTTGATTCACAAAGTTTTCTCAAAAGAATCTTGGATCTCAAGTTATGATTTTTGGAACAAGGGTCCCTAAAACTTTTAACTTAATGAAATTTTGCCCTAGTTTAGGCAGGATTTTTCCCTATCTTCTTTGCCATTTTTCACATAGTTACACTTGGAATATAAAGTTTCATTTCAAAGATGGATTGTAGATCATGTTTCAAGCTTTCCAAATTGTCCAAGAACTCCTCAAACACATTTGTGGTTAGGGAGAATCGAAAGCTTGAAGTTGGCAAAAACTCACTTTGTCTCTATGGCATATTCATGTTCATACAAGTTACATTTTCAAGTCAGCATACCTTACACTAGTTTGCAGGCCTCTAAACTACTTCACACTCCATAATTTAATGCAAATCCATCAGTCTAAGCTTTTGTTTTAATCATTTGGACATTGTACACAAAACTAAGCCCTAAGTAGAAAAAGGCAAATTCCCATTTTTGCTTAAGTATGCTTTATGTCAAACCAACAATCCTTGAGCATTGGTCCAAGATCTCTTGCAGCAAAACAAATCCACAAATCAGAGGGGCCAAGAGCAATGTATGCAAGCATATTTGATAGCCTCTACAGGCCTGTAACATCACTTCCACTTTCTTACTACAAAAAAAAGAAATTTGTCCAAATCCTTAGAACTTGAAAACCAGCCAACGTTAACTTACACAAACAGTTTGAACATCTTTCTCACATCCCTTTGAGCTAGAAACACGATTGCTTGAGCCTCTAAACACCCCATATCCAGAAATAACATTCCTTTGGCAAAACAGGGCAGGTTCTGCAACTTGAGTTCCATAGCTCATTTGGCTCGTGCGTTTTGCCCCAAGTTGCTTCAAACACCTTCCATTCAACTCACTCAAGCTATCCCATACCTCAAACACCAACTGTAACTCCATTTACAGTGTTCCCCATTTTCATTTTGAGCTTGTGCAGGTTGAGTTCTATGGGCTGATTCAAGGACATTCAAGGCAAGCTAGCTATTGGAGAAGGTCAAGTGAAGTTCAGGCAAGCTACCAAACACCCCAAACCTTGTTGAAAAGCACTACATTGCCCTACACGAATCCAACTGAAACAGGTTTTTCTCCACTTTCTATCTCTCTATTTAGGAACATTTAGCCTTAGGTTTGTGAATAAAAAATGTAGTGTTCATTGCCGTGAAGCTCTACATATGCTCAGTTTTCATTTATATTAAGTGTGCTAGGAGAATTTCATCCATGAACATGCTGAAAAAACTAGGTCAGATTTTGGGGCTAGAGAAATTCTCTCTGGTCTTTGAGAGTTAGGATTGGTTTTTTATATGGTTGGAATCGTCTTAAAATTCTCTACAAGTTTGATGTTGTGTGTTTTTGCAAAAGAGCTCGTATACAGGATCTAGTGTTTGAACAGGGCACGCGCGCGTTTTTCAATCTGAAGGTTGAAGATGAATCTGGCTTGGGTTGGGCTTGGCCTGGCTTGCTTCTAACACCTCCCATTTTCATTTTTGCACCCCCTCGCCCAATTTCTTGTATTTTTACATTTTTGCATTTTTGTTTTCATTTCTGATTTTGTTTATTTATTTCCAAATATAAAAAATGCTTAAAAATATTTTCCTAAATTTTTTACATTTATTTGGCATTTTATTTTAATTTTTCTAACCTAAAAAACAATTTAAATACTTTTATTCCATTTATTCAAGCTTGAAAATAAATATGTAAATTATACTTTTTTTTATTTCTTATTTTTCATTCACACTGAAAATATTATTATAAATATATTTTATTTTTGTACATATTTTATTTTATATTGTACATATTTAATTTAATTAATATACATATATAAATATATACTTTTTATTTTATTAAATACTCTAGAATAAAAAAATATAAAATATTACATTTTTATTTTTATTATTATTTATACTAAAAAAATACTTTTTCTAAGTATATTTTATTGTGTATATATTAGTACATTTTATTGTATGTAAATAAAATAACATTTTATTTTCTTAAAGAAATTAGGGTTTACCCTTAAACAAATAAAATTAATCTTTTTTTATTTTATTCTTTTATACTTTTTTACATTAAACACTTTTACATACACAAACAAACAAAAACCTTTTTGCATATTCCATTTCCTTTGATATATTTATTTATTTTGTTTATCTAAATATTATCCATTTATTATTCATGCAATTAAATTTAATTTGGATGTAATAGTAAATTAGGGTTTATATTTCTTATCAAATACACCCCCATTCAAAGATTGTACCCCCATCCCCATAATCATGTTGTAATAGCTTAGAATTTTAATTCCCGCACTTTACGCTTTCAATTATGCCATGATTAGAGAATTAGGGTTTGTATGCAAAAATCCAAATCAACAAATAGTTTGACCTAATCAAAGACAAGAATGCATGAAAATCAAACACAATGCACACTTGCACCCCTAGGGTTACAATCCACTTGTTGCCTTCAAAAATGGGCCATGTTATGCATATTAGGTACTTTGGCAAAACAAAAACAAAACAAAAGATCATAGTCCCTCGATGACGCTATCTTGGTTGCCTAAACAAAAATGATCAAGTCCCTCAAATAAAATTGCTAAAGATACTTGACACAATTGCTATCATGGTCTGTACGATGACCCGCGCCTTTCCCGTCTAACATCCTAACACAAGGTTGTTCACCAAATGCAATGGTGAAACAACACTGTCAAAAGGGTTAAAAACATAAGAAAGATCTTTGAGTAAAATAGGGTAGATAGCTCTTAGTTACTTGATCAAAAAGCTTGCAAAAAACATCCTTGCTACTTTCAAACACACTTTACAATACAATTCCAAAACAATTTCACAAATCAAACTTTCAAACATTGAAACCTTTTCAAAAGACAAAAACACCTTTGTATACATTCAAACAAGAATCATTACAAAGGTTGCCATAATGATGGTCTCTTTTCAAAACATCTTTCAAAACCACACACAAAGCACCATTTCAAACAATTGGAAAAGCAAAGCAAGTGATCTAAACATGTAACTAAGAGCCCATGGATAACCATGGATGAAAAGGGTGCTTACACCTTCCCTTTTCATAATCTACTCCCCGAACCCAAGAAAACATCTCAAAGGTCTTTCCTGTGCTTTTTGACCTTTCCTTAGGATAAAATAAAAAGTCGGTGGCGACTCTTGCTAAACCAAAACATTTGTGAACACAAACGCAAAACCTCAAGTCAGTTCTCCCACCGTATCACAGAACTGGCGACTCTGCTGGGGATGAAATCTTTAAAAGTGGAGTAACCTTAGGGTTTAGATCACCTTTGCATGCTTATCTTGATTGCTTTGATTGCTTTACATTTGGTTCTCTTGTTTGGGTTTTGAATCCTCCACCCGAATTTTTGGGAAACATTCATAGGTAAATAGCAATACGTTGTGGAAACTGTGAGGGGTATACTGACATGGTTGAAGAAATAGCTATATTAGTGCGACATATTTGTGAGTACCGGTAGCCTTTGAGTCAATCAAAGAGAATACGGGGCCGCTGAGTGATGTCATAAAGCACTAATGATCTCTTAGAACCTTACTTGACCATCTTGGCCTTTTTTAGGGGTAGTGAGATGACCGGCTTTGGTACAGTCCGAATTTGGTAGATACTCGATACTACACTCATTGAGGGTTATTTTCTTGGAATATTTTGGTCTCCAGTTAAGTGGCTAAACCAAAACAATGAACACAGAAAATAATCCCGTGAAATTGAGCTCCTTAGAACCCGGTTACTATTTATAGGACAGGTTGAGCCAACTAACTTCAAGAGGGTACTTGCCTATGAAACCTCATGCAAGCTTGAAACTAGGATTTTGTGTGATTTGCTTGTACATATGTTTGTGCATACATCATGAACATCATAAAGCATCATATGCATCCACTAACCATTTCAAGGGTTTGGATCTTCATCTTTGTTCTTGTTTTGTAGGTCATGGAATCTCTTCGCAGGAAAACAATACAAGTAAACCTTGTGAGAATCCCATCTCAACTCAAGGAGCTTACTTCCAAGATTCCAGAGAATTCTCCTTTCAGTGAAAGACATGGTAGACTTCTCAACTTGGTCAACTACAACATTGAAGAAGACATGGTGAAAGTTCTCTTCCAGTTCTTTGACCCCCTCAACCACTGTTTCACATTCCCTGATTACCAACTAGTACCTATTTTGGAGGAATTTTCTCAACTCCTGAGGATTCCTATTCTCCATCAACTACCCTACAACGGTATGGAAAGAGAGCCAAAGCCTGAAGATTTTGCTCAAGCATTACACTTGCAACCATCTGATATCAAGGGTCATTGGGAAACCAGAAGTGGTGTCAAGGGTTTCTTGGCAAAGTTTCTGTTTGAGAAGGCACAAGACTGCTGGAATTCTCTAGATCTACAAGCTTTTGAAGAGATTGTGGCACTCCTTATCTATGGGTTGGTCTTGTTCCCAAACCCTGATCAGCTTATATATGTGAATGTTGTCAAGATTTTTATATCGCGGAATCCTGTACCTACATTGCTTAGGGACATCCTACACTCATTTTACACACGAACAATGAGGAAAAGAGGTGTTATCATGTGTTGTACTCCTCTCCTAGCAAGGTGGTTTATTTCTCACCTTCCACAATCAATTTTGAAGAATGAGCAAGGTTTAAGGTGGTCACAACGGTTGATGACCCTCACACATTCTGATGTTCATTGGTGTTCTCGGTCCAGAGAAAATGTCATCATCATTGATCATTGTGGGGAGTTCCCTAATGTCCCACTACTTGGCATTAGGGGAGGCATTACCTACAACCCATGTTTAGCTTTGAGGCAATTTGGGTATGCCCGGAGGGATGGCCCTCATGATATGCTGATTCCTGGCCTAGTTTTTGACTTCGACAACGATGCTCAAGGACTTCGACAAAGGTTTATCCGAGCTTGGAGGATGCCCAACAAAGTGGATAGTAAGACACTTGGACACAAGAATTCTATCCCCCTTGAGCCTTATCTCAAGTGGGTACGAACCCGCGCCCAGAGTCTTATGATGCCTTACCCTCACATTATCCCCGTGATCAAAGAGCCTGTTATGGAAGGAGAGGTTCCATACACCCTCCTACATCCAGACATGCCAACATCATTGGAAGAATTGCAAAGGAGTTGGATACAACTCAAGGAAGAACGGAATACTTTTGAAGCCAACTTCTATGCCAGTGAGAAGAAGGTTTTGGAACTTACCCGCCGACTTCAAGAAGAGGAGACTCTCAACACTTACATCGCACCAAAGAGGATGCGCAATGTATTTTTACATTAAGAATTTTGTAATATTTTTCCCATGGGGCATTTATGTACTGACAAATTTCTTCTTATTAATATGACGTGTGTTCATTTTGTTTGCAACAAATTTGAATTTCTGAATCCTTGAATGCATTACATGAATAACATATCATTCATCATATGCATAAACAGGTCTTCACACCAGGTTTCCTTATCTTTCTGTTGTTTATTTCAGCCAGATGGATATAGAACAGACGGTTAAAGATCTGCAGGCACATAATTCGCAATTCCAGCAACTCCTCATGACCTTAGCAAAGGGTCAAGAGGACCTTAAAGCACTGTTGGAGAAAGAGAAAGATAAAGAGAAAAAGAAGAAAAGGACTAGTATGGCCACTATGGGAAGAAGGTTTGAAAGTCAGGCTAGAAAGGTCCTCGAGTTCCCCTCGACGTCTGATGAAAGGGTCAGTAAAGGAAAAGGAGTTGCAATGCCCTCAGAGTCTGAAGCTGAAGAGGAAGAGGAAGAAGAGGAGGAGGATTACTCTGAGCAGCAATATCCTCTTGCGGATGATAAATATAAAAATATGGAAGAACGGTTGGCAGCCATGGAGTTGCAAAGGGTACCTGGGTTAGATTTCGAAGAATTGGAGTTGGTTGCTGGGATCGTCATTCCTCCCAAGTTCAAAGTACCTACATTTTCTAAGTATGACGGTTTGTCCTGTCCAAAGATGCATCTGAGATCCTACGTCAGAAAGATCCAACCTCACTCTTCTAATAAGGATCTTTGGGTCCATTTTTTTCAAGATAGTTTGTCAGGCACGCAATTGGACTGGTTCTATCAACTTGAGAGATTTGATGTTCATAACTGGGAAGATTTGGCTGCTGCTTTCTACCGACAATACCAATACAACGCAGATTTAGCGCCTACTCGTACTCAACCACATAGTATGGGTATGGCTTCTAATGAGGGATTTAAGGAGTATGCCCAGAAGTGGCAGGATTTGGATGGAAGGGTGCAGCCACCTTTGTCGGATAGAGAGTTGGTTGACATGTTTTTGGGGACCATGTCTGGTTCATTCTTTAATCATTTAATCGGGAGCTCATCTACAGAGTTCACCGAATTAATACTGACAGGTGAAAGGGTCGAAGCTGGCATTAAGAGTGGTAAAATTCAGAAGGATGCAACTGCTTCCACTGCTGTAAAGAAGACCTTCCCAGCCAAGAAAGAAGCTTCTGCTGTTTACTCCCAGAAGAATCAAGGAAGGAAGGAGCGCCGACAAACGGTGGGGGTTGTGATGATTTAGAATTCTTCAACCGATCAACCTCGCAGCAATCAACCAAGAGCCAATTAGCAAAGGGTAGAAAGGCCACAACGGCAATTCACCCGAATCAATATGACACCGGCCCAGGTCCTCCCTCATCTGTTAAAATTAAACCTTACCAAATTGAAAAAAGCGCCGAAATACCTCTTCTCCTTATTATCATTCCAATGCAAAATGTGCATACCACTCGGACAGTGTAGGGCATGATACCAACAAATGTTGGGCTCTTAAAAACAAAATCCAAGACCTAATAGACACCAAGGAAGTAGAGTTTGATGCTCCCGAAAAACCCAACGTGATATCCGCTCCTATGCCAAAACATGGTCATAATGTCCATGCCATTGTGGAAGATCTTCATGTTACCAATGTTGATGATCTTTTGACTCCGTTACCAGTGATTAAAGTGAATTTGATGAAAGCTGGGATATTCCCAGGCTGTGGAAAAGACTGTTACTTTTGTATAAACTTGCAAACTGACTGCCCACTGTTGAAATCAGGCATCCAACACCTGATGGATACCCAAGAGATCCTATTTCAAAAGACTCATGTTGATACTATCACTCATGTTACTCCTGCTACCTTTGTTACTTCAAACAATGGCATTGCTATAATAACCATCTCCGACAATCTTTCCAAGACCTGCAAAAGGCCAGTTAAGATTATGCTTGATCCTAAGTTTGTACCGTTGAAAATTACCATGCCGGGGCCTGTCCCCTATAAGTCCAACAAAATGATACCATGGAATTATGGAGGAGAAATCTTATACCATGGTGTCAAACAGATCGAATCAGTCCAAGAAAATTCCGAGGAAGAAACTCTTGATGTGGGAAACATTGCAGGGACGAGTAAGATAACTCGTAGTGGAAGAATCTTCTCTCCGGAGATCGCTCCTCCACGGGCAGTCTTCGGACCCTCAAGTGCTTCTGTGCCTGTCAAGATATTTGTGCAAGGTCCAGTAATCGAAGAAATCGTTACTCCTGAAGTTGAACCCTCTGCTGTTATTATTGGTAAAGGTAAGGGAATCGAAGAAGCGTCCGTCAGGACGAGGGCTCAGACTTTGGTTATTCCTGAGACCACCCAAAAGGAGATGGAAGAAATCTTAAAGATAATCAAGAAGAGCGACTATGATGTCGTAGAGAAGCTGGGGCAAACCCCTTCGAAAATCTCCATGCTAGCTCTGTTGCTTTGCTCTGAGGCGCATGCCAAGGCCTTGATCAAATTTCTGAAAACAGCAGTGCCTCAAGAAACTTCTGCAGACCAGTTTCCAGAGTGCGTGGCTAGCCTTATAGCCGATAATGGTCTTGGTTTTTCTGATGTTGATTTGACCCATAAGGGAAGAAAGCATAACGATGCACTGTATGTCTCAGTAGAGTGCAGGGGGACCACACTTGCCCATGTTCTAGTTGATACTGGTTCATCCTTAAATATTCTACCAAAGATGGCGTTGGACAGATTGGACTGCGAAGGATTGACCCTAAAGCCCAATAACATCATTGTTAGAGCCTTCGACAATTCTAAGAGGATGGTTCGCGGAGAAGTGGACATTCCAATCAAGGTTGGTACATAAATTTTCAGCTCTACTTTTTATGTGATGGACATCCGTCCTTCATATTCATGCTTGTTGGGAAGGCCATGGATCCACAACGCTGGGGCAGTCACTTCTTCTCTACACCAAATGCTAAAGTATCCAGTTCAGGGTAAGATCATAACGGTTCATGGTGAGGAAGAGTATATGATAAGTCACCTTAACTCCTTCCGCTATGTGGAGTTAGATGGCGAATTCATAGAAACGCCTTTCCAACACTTTGAAGAGGTTTCTCCTGAAGCCGCAGTTGCAAAGACAATGACTGACGTGCCTATTATTTCCAAGCCTGTGCCTCGGATGGCATCCCTTAAAGATGCGGAGGATGTAATCAAAGAAGGAGGAAGTACAGTGTGGGGGAAACTGCCTGATTTTTCTCACAAGACGGACAAGTGCAGACTAGGTTTTACTGCTGCTGGCCAGAAAGTTGTGCGTCGCTCCTGGGCTGGAGGACCACCCTTAAAAATCACTCACCAAGGAATTCATGCCTTAGAAGATGATGAAGAAGACAACTTTGAAGATTGGATCTTTCCAACCGTTGAAGGAGGATTAAACAACTGGGAGGCGAAAGACTTCGTTCCCATCACTTTCATCAATCAGTAATTTATCTTTGAACAATTTTCTGTTTGGTCTGTAATAATTAAACAATTCGTACACTCTTTTTTCCTTGTGCCTTTCCCGGGGCATATAGGTCTGTTTGTAAGGGCTTGATTTCTTCATTATCATATGCCATTTTTAATGAATCATTGGACGTTTTCATCTATAAACTGTTGTGTTCATTTTCTTTCCTTTTACATTTTGTTTTGTTTAAGGATGGCTATCCCTTACACACACCCACACTCATAAAATGCAGGTACCCATCCGCTTCGGATTCCATGGGTGACTATTCGGCTTTGGCCTTCGATGACTCTGAAGATTTGGTCAATCATGCCGAGTACGAAGGTGATGAAGACTGTGAAGTGCCTGGAGAGTTAGCTAGACTTTTGCAACAAGAGGAAAGAGCTATTATGCCCCATGAGGAATTGCTAGAGACTATCAATTTTGGAACAGAGGAAGACAAGAAAGAGGTTAAAGCGGGTGCCAACCTGGAGCCAAATGTCAAAGAGCGTTTAGTTCAGCTATTGAAGGAATATGTTGAGATCTTCGCCTGGTCCTATGAAGACATGCCGGGATTGGATACGGATATTGTGGTTCACCGTCTCCCTACAAGAGAAGACTGTCCACCAATCAAACAGAAAGTCCATCGAATAAGGCCCGACATGTCCGAAAAGATCAAAGTTGAGGAGATTAAGCAATTCAATGCTGACTTTCTGGCTGTTACTTCCTATCCATAATGGGTTGCTAACATTGTGCCCGTGCCTAAGAAGGACGACAAAGTCAGGATGTGTGTGGACTACAAAGACCTAAACAGGGCTAGCCCTAAAGATGATTTTCCACTGCCACACATCGACATCTTGGTTGACAATACAGCTTAACACAAGGTATTTTCCTTCATGGATGGATTCTCGGGATACAACCAGATCAAAATGGCCCCCGAAGACATGGAGAAGACTACTTTTGTTACACAGTGGGGTACCTTCTGCTATAAAGTGATGCCATTCGGACTGAAGAATGTCGGGGCAACCTATCAACGGGCCATGGTAGCTTTGTTTCATGACATGATACATCATGAGATTGAAGTCTACGTAGACGACATGATAGCCCGTTCACAGACAGAAGAAGAACACCTCGACCATCTGCAAAAGCTATTTGTCAGACTGAAGGAATATAAACTCAGATTGAACCCTAGCAAGTGCACTTTCAGAGTCAGGTCCGGTAAACTTTTGGGATTCATCGTCAGTAACAAAGGCATTGAGGTAGATCCTGTTAAAGTCAAAGCTATAAAAGAAATGCCTGCCCCCCGCACTGAAAAGGAGGTTAGAGTTTTCTTGGGACGCTTAAATTATATTGCAAGGTTCATCTCTCACCTAACATCTACCTGTGAACCAATCTTCAAGCTGTTGAAGAAAGATCAGGTGGTTGAATGGAATAATGACTGTCAAGTTGCTTTTGATAAGATCAAGGAGTATTTGTTGGAATCTCCTATCTTGATGCCACCCGTCGAAGGAAGACCTTTAATCATGTATCTGACTATTTAGGATAATTCAATAGGGTGTGTACTGGGCCAACATGACGAGTCTGGCCGAAAAGAGCATGCCATTTATTACCTTAGCAAAAAGTTTCCCGACTGTGAGACTCGCTACTCACTGCTCGAGAAAACTTGCTGCGCTTTGGTATGGGATGCTCACCGGCTAAGGCAGTATATGTTGACACATACCACTTTGCTGATTTCTAAAATGGATCCGATTAAGTATATCTTCGAGAAGCCTGCTTTATCCAGAAGAATCGCTAGATGACAAATAATCCTGACTGAATATGATATCCAGTACACAACTCAAAAAGCTATAAAGGGGAGTGTACCAGCTGACCATCTAGCTCATCAAGCCGTCGAAGATTACCAATCTATGAGATTCGACTTCCCTGACGAGGACATTATGACCTTGGACGACATTGAAGGTAACGGACCGTATGACGAACCTGGACAAGGATCCCGATGGACCCTGTACTTTGATGGTGCTTCAAACGCACTTGGCAACGGTATCAGTGCGGTACTTATTTCTCCTAAAGGTTGCCATACACCTTTCACTGCTAGACTCTGCTTCAGTTTTACTAACAACATGGCCGGATATGAAGCTTGTATCTTCGGTCTCAAGGCTGCTATTGACTTGGGAATCAAATCTCTGATTGTATTTGGGGACTCAGCTTTGGTTATCAGTCAAATCAAAGGAGAGTGGGACACTAAACATCCTAATCTTATCCCATACAAAGAACATGTCCTGACATTGTTACCTCATTTCGAGCAGATTACCTTCGAGCACTTCCCGCGAGAAGAAAATCAGCTAGCGGATGCTCTAGCTATAATGTCTTCCATGTTTAAACTCAACTGGGATAATGAGGCTCCCCAAATCACCATTGAGCGAATGGACGAATCTGCACACTGTCATGAGATTAATACCGAAGAAGTAGTGGAACAACCCTGGTTTCATGAAATCAAAAGATATCTCCAGACTCGAGAATACCCTGAAGGAGCTTCCGTCAATGACAAAAAGTTCTTAAGGAGATTTGCTGCCAAGTTCTTCCTGAGCAATGGTATCTTATATAAGCGCAGCCATGATTGTGTTCTACTTCGTTGTATGGACAAGGTTGAAGCTGAGTTGATCATGACTGAAATACATAGCGGTACATTTGGCACCCACTTAAGCGGACATACGATGGCTAAGAAGATTCTAAGGGCAGGCTACTATTGGTCTACCATGGAATCTGACTGCCATCAACATTCCCGTACTTGTCACAAATGCCAAGTCTATGCTGACAAGGTACATATTCCTCCAGTTCCTCTCAACGTTCTGACAGCTCCTTGGCCATTCGCGATGTGGGGAATCGACATGATTGGAGAGATCAAGCCTACGTCATCCAATGGACATCGTTTTATCCTGGTGGCTATTGATTACTTTACCAAATGGGTCGAAGCAGCTTCCTTCGCCTCCATTACAAAGAATGTGGTTGCCCGCTTCATTAAGAAGAATCTCATATGCCGGTATGGTATCCCCGACAGGATCATCACGGAAAATGGTACAAACCTGAATAACACTGTGATCACCGCTCTGTGCGAGCAGTTCAAGATTCAACATCACAATTCATCTCCCTATCGGCCAAAGATGAACGGTGTTGTTGAAGCCGCGAACAAAAATATCAAGAAGATCATTCAAAAGATGACAGTCACCTACAAGGACTGGCATGAGATGTTACCGTTCGCTCTGCACGGATATCGTACCACAGCGCATACTTCAACTGGGGCAACCCCATTTTCTTTGGTATATGGCATGGAGGCTGTTTTACCTATGGAAGTTCAGATTCCTTCCTTAAGGGTTATGAAGGATGTTGGTTTAAGTGAAGACGATTGGATTCAGACCCGGCTTGATCAACTTAATTTGATTGACGAGAAGCGACTTACTGCTGTTTGTCATGGTCAAACGTATCAAAAACGGATGATCAAGGCTTTCAACAAGAAAGTCAGGCATCAGGTATATCAAGTCGGAGATCTTGTAATCAAGCGGATCATCTTGCCGCAAAGTGATCCCAGGGGCAAGTGGACTCCTACTTACGAAGGACCATTTGTGATCAAGAACATCTTTTCTGGTGGGGAAATGATTCTGACCACCATGGACAGCGACGACTTGCCGCACCCTGCGAATGCAGACATAGTCAAAAGATACTACGCATAAAATGACCTGACAAGTTGAAAACCCGAAAGGGAGACTTGGGCAAAAATGGGCATCCTGGTGAATCGAAAACCCGAAAGGGCGGTTCAGGCAAAAATTAGGGATAAAAAAAAATTGTACACCCGGCAAGTTGAAAACCCGAAAGGGCGACTTGGGCAAAAAAGGGGTTTCCCGGTGGACTGAAAACCCGAAAGGGCGGTCCAGGAAAAAGTTAGGGAATTAAAGCGTATGACTATGTCTCGTCGGATCACTTTAAGAACAATCTCATCACGGACAAGCTCCAAGCTTCTGATCTATCCAATCATCTGCGGACGAAGCAACGAGTGGACAAGATACTCAGAGTTGTGAAGGCTATAGCAGAATGGGAACCCCATGGAATTGTTACACATAGCCATCTTTCTTTGTATAAAATTTTTCTCAATTTTTCGACAACATTCTCTTACTGGGATGACTGTCTCCTTTGTACAAAAATACTTACAAAGTTAATACAAAGATACTTCAAAGTGCAGAAATTTGCTTGCCTTTTCTTTCTTTTTACAATTATGTTTTATTTGAAGACGTCCAATGGTTTGTTAAATGAGCATATGCATTTGAATATAATCACTGCTTACAAATAAAAGGAAATGGGAAAGGATAATTACTGATAGGTTGAAAGTATAGGAAAACATCTTTATGCTATTCCAGAAGAAATCCCCTACAGTATGTCATTCAGATCCTCAATAAAGCTAAAACCTTGGAGTATATATCCCCAACGGAGTTAAGTTTCAAAATTCCCATCAGAGTTAAGTCTCTAAACTCTCGATCCCCAGCGGAGCCAGAATACTCTAAACTTTCATCACCAACAGAGTTCTCCACAAAACAAGGAATCCCCAGTAGATTGGCATACAACCCAAGCTCCTGATTTCCCCGGCAGAATAAACACTCTCCCCACGGAGTTATTTCCTGACAGAACGAAGATTCTAGTTCCCATTTCTCCATTTGAAGCCTCCCAGGTTTTAATTCCCCAGTAGAGGTCGTCGGATTTTTCCTTATTCCCCCAGGAAAGTCATGAAGGATTCTCACATCCGCACAGAAGTTGTCAAAGTTTTGATAATCCCCGCAGGTTGCCAAGGATTTTCTATCCCCAACAGTAATCAACAAGGTTCTCTCATCTTCAACAATTAAAGATTTTTGGAATCCCCAGCATCGGTCAAGGATTTACTTTCCCCGGCAGCAGTCAAAGATTTCATTATCTCCAGCTATCAAGGATTTATTTTCCTCAGCAAGACAGCTAATCAGCTTACATGCACACCCATTACATTCATATATCATAAGCATTGATGGAACGCATTTTATTGCATCATACATATCATACAACATAACTTTGTGCTTTAACTAACATTCTACCATTTTCAGGATAAGATTAAAAAGCTATCGTTAACAACTATTCAGAGATTTCAGATACAGTATGGATACACCCCCAGACACGGCGGCCATTCTATTACTCATTCAGAATTTCAAGTCAAGATACAGTATAGATACACCCCAGACGTGGCGGTCATTCTATTACTCATTCAGACTTCAACAATCAGATACAGATTAGATACACTCCAGACACAGGAGCCATTCTATCTCTCATTCAGATTCAACTATCAACTTCAAGTTCAGATACACTCCAGACACGGAAGTCATTCTGTCACTTATCCAGATCCCAGTTACAGTACGGATACACTCCAAGACATGGAAGTCATTCTGCTACTCATACAGATCTCAACTTCAGATACAGTCCAGATACGCTCCAGACACGGTTGCCATTCTGTCACTCATTCGGAATTTATCCCCAGCATAGAGATGCTCCATACACAGTTACAGCTTGGATACACTCCAAACACGGACGCCATTCTTTTGCTCATACGAATCCAATTTCCAGATACAACTCGGATACGTTCCAAATACGGATACCAATCTGGTGTTCATTCTCCTAATTTTCAACAAACAAGTTTTGGATGGCATCTTTAAGCCCCTCTCCTACAAGATTCTACCATTTCCAAATGGCATCTTTAAGCCCATTCCCTCAGCTACATTTTGACGAGTGCAAATTTACGGGCACTCTAGTGTCTAATCCTCTTTTACCTTCGAGTCACGAAAGGCAAACTTGCCAATCTAACTCTTCAGGTTCAAGAAGATTGAACAGGGGCACCTGTTGTACCCCAAAATTTTCCCTCTCATTTCATCAACATTTCTCATCACAAGGCTCTTGGAACTCAAGATCAAGCTAGGGTTTGCTCTGCTCAAGACATCTCCTTGCACTGATGACCTAAACTAGGGTTTGAGTTTGCACAGGGATTTTTGGACCTTCAATTCTCAAATTGACTTTCATACTTCATATTGGACTCATAAGTTTGTCCATACCAAGTTTCAAGCCTTGAATCAAATTTTTGCCCAGTTAATTGGACAGTTGACCTAGAAATCAGTTGTATTGGGGAAAAAGTCAACTGTGGCTAATTTACAATCAAACCTCATGAATTTTGATCCACATCAACATTATGAACTCATATGAACCATTTGATCAAATTTGGACCATAATTCCACAAGAAATTTGATCAGATCACCAAAAGGGCAAAATGGTCATTTTTAGGGTTTTGACTGTACAAAGGCAACTTCTGACTTTTTGACCTAACCAATGGCAAATTAGGTTCAACCATGGACTCAAGGACTCAATGTCATCATCTTGACATATTCAACAAGTTCAAAAGACCTCAATTGCATTGGATTGACAAATGAATTTTTCAGTCAACTAATCAAAATTTGACTGTACATTGAAAAGTCAAACTTTGACTTTTTGGTCAAAATCAAGTGCCAAGGGTCATTTTTCATCAAGATGTGTCAAATTATGAAACTTGTTCATCAAGAAACCCAAAATTGCAAATTAGGGTTTAAAGTTGAAAAATTTCATAACTTAGAATTTTTCCAAGTTATGAAATTTTCTTAATTTTTCCTAACTTTTCCCCACATTTTCATCATGATGAAAATGGATTCAAACAAAACTTATAACATCAAAGTTGTATTACTCCACAAAGTCTACAACTTTTATTCACAAAGTTTTCTCAAAAGAAGCTTGGATCTTAAGTTATGATTTTTGGAACAAGGGTCCCTAAAACTTTTAACTTAGTGAAATTTTGCCCTAGTTTCGGCAGGATTTTAACCTATCTTCTTGGCAATTTTTCACATAGTTCCACTTGGAATCTCAATTTGCATTTCAAATATGGATTGTACAGCATGTTGCAAGCTTTTCAAATTGTCCAAGAACTCCTCAAACACATTTGTGGTTAGGGAGAATCGAAAGCTTGAAGTTGGCAAAAACTCACTTTGTCTCTATGGCATATTCATGTTCATACAAGTTACATTTTCAAGTCAGCATGCCTTACACTAGTTTGCAGGCCTCTAAACCACTTCACACTCCATAATTTAATGCAAATCCATTAGTCTAAGCTTTTGTTTTGATCATTTGGACATTGTACACAAAACTAAGCCCTAAGTAGAAAAAGGCAAATTCCCATTTTTGCTTAAGTATGCTTTATGTCAAACCAACAATCCTTGAGCATTGGCCCAAGATCTCTTGCAGCAAAATAAATCCACATATCAGAGGGGCCAAGACCAATGTATGCAAGCATATTTGATAGCCTCTACAGGCCTGTAACATCACTTCCACTTTCTTACTTCAAAAATAAGAAATTTGTCCAAATCCTTAGAACTTGAAAACCAGCCAATGTTAACTTACACAAACATTTTGAACATCTTTCTCACATCCCTTTGAGCTAGAAACACGATTTCTTGAGCCTCTAAACACCCCATAGCCAGAAAACACATTCCTTTGGAAAAATAGGGCAGGTTCTTCAACTTGAGTTCTATAGCTCATTTGGCTCGTGCGTTTTGCCCCAAGTTGCTTCAAACACCTTCCATTCAACTCACTCAAGCTATCTCATACCTCAAACACCAACTGTAACTCCATTTACAGTGCTCACCATTTTCATTTTGAGCTTGTGTAGGTTGAGTTCTATGGGCTGATTCAAGGACATTCAAGGCAAGCTAGCTATTGGAGAAGGTCAAGTGAAGTTCAGGCAAGCTATCAGACACCTCAAACCTTGTTAAAAAGCACTACATTGCCCTACACGAATCCAACTGAAACAGGTTTTTCTCCACTTTCTATCTCTCTATTTAGGAACATTTAGCCTTAGGTTTGTGAATAAAAAATGTAGTGTTCATTGCCGTGAAGCTCTACATATGCTCAGTTTTCATTTATATTAAGTGTGCTAGGAGAATTTCATCCATGAACATGCTGAAAAAACTAGGTCAGATTTTGGGGCCAGAGAAATTCTCTATGGTCTTCGAGAGTTAGGATTAGTTTTTTATATGGTTGGAATCGTCTTAAAATTCTCTACAAGTTTGATGTTGTGTGTTTTTGCAATAGAGCCCGTATACATGATCTAGTGTTTAAACAGGGCACGCGCGCGTTTTTCATTCTGAAGGTTGAAGATGAATCTGGCTTGGGTTGGGCTTGGCCTGGCTTGCTTCTAACACCTCCCATTTTTCATTTTTGCACCCCCTCGCCCAATTTCTTGTATTTTTACATTTTTGCATTTTTGTTTTCATTTCTGATTTTGTTTATTTATTTCCAAATATAAAAAATGCTTAAATATATTTTCCTAAATTTTTTACATTTATTTGGCATTTTATTTTAATTTTTCTAACCTAAAAAACAATTTAAATACTTTTATTCCATTTATTCAAGCTTGAAAATAAATATGTAAATTATACTTTTTTTTATTTCTTATTTTTCATTCACACTGAAAATATTATTAATTTTTGTACATATTTTATTTTATATTGTACATATTTAATTTGATTAATATACATATATAAATATATACTTTTTATTTTATTAAATACTCTAGAATAAAAAAATATAAAATATTACATTTTTATTTTTATTATTATTTATACTGAAAAATACTTTTTCTAAGTATATTTCATTTTGTATATATTAATACATTTTATTGTATGTAAATAAAATAATATTTTATTTTCTTAAAGAAATTAGGGTTTACCCTTAAACAAATAAAATTAATCTTTTTTTATTTTATTCTTTTATACTTTTTTACATTAAACACTTTTACATACACAAACAAACAAAAAACCTTTTTTGCATATTCCATTTCCTTTGATATATTTATTTATTTTGTTTATCTAAATATTATCCATTTATTATTCATGCAATTAAATTTAATTTGGATGTAATAGTAAATTAGGGTTTATATTTCTTGTCAAATACACCCCCATTCAAAGATTGTACCCCCATCCCCATAATCATGTTGTAATAGCTTAGAATTTTAATTCCCGCACTTTACGCTTTCAATTATTCCATGATTAGAGAATTAGGGTTTGTATGCAAAAATTCAAATCAACAAATAGTTTGACCTAATCAAAGACAAAAATGCATGAAAATCAAACACAATGCACACTTGCACCCCTAGGGTTACAATCCACTTGTTGCCTTAAAAAATGGGTCATGTTATGCATGTTGGGTACTTTGGCAAAACAAAAACAAAACAAAAGATCATAGTCCCTCGATGACGATATCTTGGTTGCCTAAACAAAAATGATCAAGTCCCTCAAAGAAAATTGCCAAAGATACTTGACACAATTGCTATCATGGTTTGTACGATGATCCACGCCTGTCCCGTCTAACATCCTAACACAAGGTTGTTCACCAAATGCAATGGTGAAACAACACTGTCAAAAGGGTTAAAAACATAAGAAAGATCTTTGAGTAAAATAGGGTAGATAGCTCTTAGTTACTTGATCAAAAAGCTTGCAAAAAACATCCTTTCTACTTTCAAACACACTTCACAACACAATTCCAAAACAATTTCCCAAATCAAACTTCCAAACATTGAAACCTTTTCAAAAGACAAAAACACCTTTGTATACATTCAAACAAGAATCATTACAAAGGTTGCCACAACGATGGCCTCTTTTCAAAACATCTTTCAAAACCACACACAAAGCACCATTTCAAACAATTGGAAAAGCAAAGCAAGTGATCTAAACATGTAACTAAGAGCCCGTGGATAACCATGGATGAAAAGGGTGCTTGCACCTTCCCTTTTCATAATCTACTCCCTGAACCCAAGAAAACATCTCAAAGGTCTTTCCTGTGCTTTTTGACCTTTCCTTAGGATAAAATAAAAAGTCGGTGACGACTCTTGCTAAACCGAAACATTTGCAAACACAAACGCAAAACCTCAATTCAATTCTCCCACCGTATCACAACTACATTGCGGCTTCAGATAAGCTTCTTCCCTACAAGATCATACAACTTGTAACAAAACTCATCTTGCCCATATCCGATGAATATACATCGTTTTGACTTTACATCCAACTTGGATCTTTCATCCTTTGGAATATGCACAAAAGCCTTACAACCAAATACTCTCAAATGATCATACTTGACATTCTTTCCAAACCAAATCTTGTCTGGAACTTCACTGTTCAAAGCAACAATAGGAGTGAGATTAAGAACATTCACCGCCGTGTAAAGTTCCTAACCCCAATAATTATTTGGCAATTTAGCTTCAGAGAGCATACACCTTACTCTCTAAATTAGTGTTTGATTCATCCTCTCTGGTAACCCATTTAATTGAGGAGTTTCAGGAGGAGTCTTTTCATGTGCAATACCGTGTTGCTTGCAATAGGAATCAAATGGTCCACAATACTCACCACCATTATCATAATGAACACATTTCATCTTCTCACTTGTTTTCTTCTCTACCGAAGCATGAAATTATTTGAACTTCTCCAACACTTGATCTTTTGTCTTCAAGGCATAAACCTGTAGTTTCCTTGAACAATCATCAATAAAAGTAACAAAATAAATTGCACCACTAAAATATTTTACCTTTAATGGCCCATAAACATCAGAATGTACTAATTGAAGTAACTTTGACTTCCTTGAGGAAGGATGTCTCAAAAGATACTATATTCTGTTTACCAGCTATGCAATGAGAAAACTTCTCCAAATATGCATTCTTTAAACCCTAAAGAACATCCTTTTAGGCTAAAACATTCATCCCCTTTTCACTAATATGACCAAGCCTTCGGTGCCACAAAGATGCTTCCATGTCGATATCATTCACGCTGTCCCTAGCAACCAAAGATTTTGTCCAATACAATTTAGAAAGTTTTTCCCCTCTAGCCACAACCAAATTACCTTTGTTGAGTTTCCATTTTCCAGAACCAAAGTGATTGTCATAACCACAATCATCAAGCATATGCATAGAGATCAAATTAAAGCGGACATATGGAGCATGTTGGATACCTCTAAGCAACAATTGCATTCCCATGTTGGTTTGCAAGCAAACATTACCAACACCAATTACCTTAGATACACCATCATTACCCATCTTCAACACTCCAAAGTCACCAGAAGTATAAGATGTGAAGAAATCCTTCCTTAGTTTAACATGCAATGTAGCACCACTGTCAACTATCAACATGCTCTCTTCTGATATAAGATTAATATACTCATGATCACATAGAATAACAAGATCATTACTAGTAGCAGTAGTAACATGATCATCATCATTATCATCATGATCTCTTTGTTTAGAGTTACCTTTCTTGCCTTTGTTATCCCTTTTCCACTGATAACAATACTTTTGTATGTGTCTTGTTTTGTGATAATAATTACACTCCAGATTCTTGTATCGTGGCTTGGACTTGCTTATGTTATTCTCTCTACCACCCTTCAGTTCCTTTTTATGACTTCTCCCCTATTTTCGGTGACAAGTACCTCGGATTGAGATGAAGAATCTTGTGCCTTCCTTCTTATCTCGTTATTAAGAATATCACCCTTAGTCGTTTCCAAAGAAACAACACCTTTAGGAGCAGAACTTGTAATAGAAACCCGAAACGTCTCCCAAGAATCTGGTAAAGATAACAATAGAAATAGTCCCAAAAGTTCATCATCAAATTTGATACTCATTCCTGACATTTGATCAATGAGCCCTTGAAATTCACTTAAGTTATCTGAAAGAAGTCCCATCCTTATACTTCAAACTTATGAAGTTATTCAACAAGAATAATTTATCATTCCCTGATTTAGAGGCATACAAGGACTTTATCTTCTCCCACAAAGTTTTTGCATGTGTCTCATTAGCAATGTGATTATAAATATTAACTTCTACATATTATCGAATAAAACCACATACATGTTGATGTTCAAACTTCCATTCTTCATCAGACACAGAATTCGGCTTTACGGAACCAAAAACCGATAAAGTAATTTATTTACAAATAGTAAGTCTTTCATCTTGCCCTTCCATAAATAGTAATTAGAACCATTCAAGAGTACCATCTTTATCTTTGTATTTGACTCCATCATTCAAACAAGTAAAATAACCCTTAATCAGGTTCCGATACCACTCTGATGGAAAATTAAGACAAAATAACAGAACAATATGCAACAGATATAATATTTCCCAAACTTATAGGAACTTTGAGGATCAACAACAAATATAAGACGATAATCGGATAATAAAAGGCACAAAAGAACATTGATATTTTAAACGTGAAAACTCCCTCAATATGAGAGTAAAAACCACGAGTCGTTCAGACCAAAGAAAATAGCTTCACTATAATCAATTGAGGTTACAAGAGAGTCTTAAAGTGATTCACAAAATAGTGATAACAACCGCAAATCACAAAGTAAACTAACTCACAAATAAGAATAGAAAAGATGGAAATTTTCTAAAATCTGCAGCTTCAGTGCGAAGCCCATATCTCTTAACTCAAACCTTATTTTGAAGATCCCAATGGTCGAAAGTTAGATATATGTGTTGCGGACAAGCCCACCAAATTTTAGCTTATTCAACGGTGAACGAATCAAGGATTGTCGTTTTAGTGAGACTGCTGTAGAAAAACGGGAATGAGTTTATCTCCTCTTTTCTCTCTTTTTAAATCCTTATTTTTCTTTATCTCTCTTAACCCTAAATTGACATTCTTCACTTATATAAGTGAGACAAATAGACTATTCATATTTGAATCTTTCTCCACGTAAGAAGGAAATCCAAACCTAACAATAACAATGTCTCTAGATGTCATATATCCATAAATGATAAAATAATAAGGTCGAAATCAACCATCTTTAAACTCGTTCATTTGAGTGAAGTTAAACCAAAATCATCCAACCAATCGTGTATCACATGTGAAAGATAGTGTGAAACATATTTAATCAATTTTTATTTGATGCAACCTAAATTCTTTCTTCGTATTGCACTTTTGAAAATATTTTAACGCATACATTATAAAAGAATAAAGTAATTAAAAATAAAAAATTATTAAAATAATAATAATAATAATAAATTGCTTACCCCTCCATGTCATAATTGGCAAGCAATATAATGTTTCTAGTATATTAGAAGATACGACCTTTTAAAAATGATGTTGTCGCTCATCCTCTTGTGCACCCATTATCTCCTGAGCATGGAAACCATTCCATGCTTCCCATCCACACAGAATGATTCTACTGTTGAGGCCACATGACTATCAATTTGGAAAATAAACTCAATCACTTGAGATTATAAAATAAAATTATTTTAATATAAAATTGTGTTAATAAAATAGATTTAAAACTGATCAAGTAATTAAGCTCAAATAGTTAATAAATTATCAACACATCAATGCCGATTTTAATCGGAATAAAATCACATCAAATATCTAATTTGTTTTGTGTTGAAGTTGATTTTTAATTTGAAAAAAAAAAAGTATTTGATTGTTTGTGAAACCTTTTGACTTAAAGAAAAAAAATGATGTTTCCTCAAACTATTTCCAACTTTTACATAAGATTTTATAAAGTCCCATTTTCAAATTTAGCCGTCACAAGTTACTCTGAATTTTCAAAAGAAAAATTATTACATTCCAAGAGCAAAAACAAATCATAGTGATAATATTACAATCAACTTTAAAAGGAATAAAGAAGAACAAAAAAAATTTTACAAACCAACTCAATGCAAGATAATTGATAAAACTAGAGACAATTCATCTCCATATATAGTCTTCAAACTCTTTTCTCCAAGTAAGAACTATCTAGTTGTACAGGATAAAGATCAGTGGCTACTGAAGAAGAAGTTGTAGCAGTCCATGGCCCTTCCATTGATATACTATGATCTTGATAATATTTTCGCATTGCTTCCATTTTCTTCTCGTCCAATACCTCATTTGACTCTAAAACCAGTTCTTGAATTTCAATTCTACCTTCTAGCATGCTTACCACTGAAGACATTGCAGGCCTTAGGGATGAAGTCACATTAGTGCATAAGAGTGCCACATTTATCATCAATATTGCTTCATCTTTCTTGAAATTTGAACCCAGTCTTTTATCAACTAGCTCTAGTAAGTTACCTTCTTCTTTCAAGATATGTGCCTGGTAAATAAAATAGTATAACATAAAAAGTTGATTCCAAAATTTGAAGTTAAGAACAATGAAATAATTAGATACTACTTTTGCATTTTTCGAGTTTTACGATATTTCACAAAATAACTGATCCTACTTAAGATCTCGTGCATGAATATATTGGTAATGACTCCTAAAGACAATTGGCATGACACCACACAACCACAAAATACTTACCCAATCAAGAAGATGGAATGCTTCTTCTTTTTGTCGAAGAGTGGTATTGTTACTGCCGTGTAAGATTTCCAATGCGACGATTCCAAAACTATAAACATCTGCTTTATCGGTCAAATAACCATGCATGGCATATTCTGGAGCCATATATCCACTACATAATTAAAAAATATATTATTAGAATTTGAATTGTATGGCACTATTTCTTGATAAAATTTGGACAAAATAAACTCAAGTATTGAACTTACTATGTCCCAGCTATTCGAGTGCTGATGTGAGTGTTCTCTTCTTCATCAAGCTTGGCCAAACCAAAATCAGATATCTTCGGAATCAAATCTTTATCAAGCAACACATTAGTTGCTTTGATGTCTCTATGAACAACTTTCAATCTTGATTCTTCATGTAGATATGCTAAACCTCTAGCAATACCAACACAAATCTTGTATCTTGTTGGCCAATCCAATCTTATTTGCTGTTCTGGAGTCCCTTTATTTGTGAAGAATGTAGATATAAAAAAAATGGCACCATTTAGTCATAATTTAAAAAAAAAAAGTGGAATATAAATGACATTCAAAATATAGAAAAATTACCAAATAAAGCGCGGGCAAGACTATTATTTTCCAAATATTCATATATTAGCATTAATTGATCTCCCTCCACACAACATCCATAGAGTTTAACAAGATTAGGGTGCTGCAAAGCCGAAATCATGCCAATTTCATTTAAAAACTCGCGATTCCCTTGCTTTGATTTAGAAGAAAGTTGCTTTACTGCTATCAATGTTCCATCTGATAGACATCCCTGTAGTATGAAAAATGTTATATATAGTTTAAGAATTTTTACTAAACAATATCTAAAATTATACTCTTATCCCTGGACAATATATAAACCAGGTTCATCGTCTATTCAATGAATCTAAAATATGTGACAATCAAGATAATTATGTTACTACCTTGTATACTGGACCAAATCCTCCTTCTCCAATTTTATTGGAAATATCAAAGTTATTTGTTGCTCCTTTGATCTGTCTTAGGTTAAATAAACTCATTTGTAGGTCTAAACCCTTCACCTCTGCAAAATAAAAATCAGATGTATCTTAATACTAAAATAACTCCACGTTATAAACATGCAACTTTCTTCTCTCAATAAAGTTAACTGTCTCAAAATTTAATAACACATGAAAAGTCCATGATTTATTCCTTTTGATTACCTTTTTCTAAAGAGCTTTTCTTTCCAAAACAGCCTTTCCACCGAAGTATACAAACTAATAGAATGATAACAATGGCTACTGCCGCCACAATTCCAACCACAGCTCCTGTAGATATGCTGCTGCTTCCGTTTTCAGGAGGAGGTGGAAAATCTGCAAGAATATGAAGATGGTTATAAACTGAAATCTGCAAATCTGCAACAGTAACTGCGGCGCATGGAATCGTAACTGCAATTCCAGCCTCATTAGTCTTATTTTTTCACATTTAAACACAATTTACTGCAACTGCGACCGCAACTGCAATCTAAAACTATGAATTTAGGAAGTATAACTTACCGGATTCAACAGATATAGCTGATATAAGAGGACCATAAACTGATCTAAAGGGTATACTAGTTGTCCCTTTTCCAGCCCAATATAAGCGAATCTCCAAAGTACTATTCACCACAACAGCAGTAAATGGTATTGTTACTGCCTTACCAATTCCTCCTGCTTTTTTTGCAATATCAAAGTCCTTTTGCACCAAATTTCCCTATATAACATTTCAACTCAAATGTTAATACTTCACAATGATTTCAAATAGTGATGTCAATAGTCTGGATAAATGTTAGCCATGTACCTGAATATAGATATCGAAAACACGTCTTCCTAGGCTGTTATATGTTTGATCATCGGTAAACATGATTTCGGCAAAATGTAGATTAACTGTGTAGTTTCCATTTGCCAGGCAAAATCCGTAATAAGTCAAAGACGTGGGAGAAACTCGTGCAGTCATGAAAAGTTCAGCATTGGCCATAGAAAGCGCAGATTTATTCGACCATGTATAATAGTCTCCACCGTCATTATCCATGAAGTTACCCGTGGTGCTAAATGCCCAATTTTTTGTTCCACTCTGGTGGAATCTAGCTGGTCCTGCTGCATCTCCATCATCATCATATGAGCTTCCATTGACCGTTACTGGCTTTCCACCACAGTTTATATGTAGAGCATACGATGCTGGCACAAGCAAAATAAAGTGTGAAATTTCATTTACGAATTCCTTGCATGCCTTTGATATGAAACATTACTTGAAAATGTTAAAGCAAAAGTGAAATCTTAGAAGTCAATAGGCATTTCGCCACAAAGAAACTTACTTTTAGGACAGACAAAGCTTGTCAAACAAGAAACCTTTCCTCTAGGATAATCACAGAAGACAAAATAAGTTAACACGAAAAGGTCATATACAATGAAAAAATAATGCAGCATTTTATGACAGAAAACTTACGAGTCATTGCGGGTCGAAGAACTAGAAAACAAGTTCCTGTGATATATAAGAAATGGTTGTGAATCAAATAGGTTTTTAATTTCGGAAAATATATGTATATAAAGCCGAGAATTCTTACACATTTCCATCTTGACATGTCTGAGTCCCTTGGTTTTGGCTGAAGTTATTGTATGAAATATCTCTATATACAAGTTATAAAATTTGATTCAGAATCTTATAATAAGTCAAATAAAGATAAATAGCGGTCAAAAGAGTTTCACATTGCTTGAAAATCGAGACTAAAATTAGTTTATATATAACACTCATACACCTCAATTCAACGAAGCGTCTTTTCTACTGGACAAAACTGTGAGGGCTCTCGTACCCAAAACGGACAATACCTCGTAGCAGTAGCGCAGACTTGAGTTCGACCAGACCAGAAACATTTAGGAACTCCAAATCCAAAGGAACATATCAACAAAGTATATAATTAGTATTTCAAAGCAAACTCACATGTTGTCAGCTTTCTGTGTCCATGAAGGAACTGGTCCAGTGAGAAGGTTTCCAGTTAAATATCTGCATAAAAATAATATAATGTAAATAATTCAAAATATAGAATTTAATAGCACTTGTGGGATAAGAGCTATTCTTACATGTAATCAACTTTTCTTAGGGGATCATAGTTATTTGGAATTGGTCCACTCAATTTGTTAAAGCTAAGATCTCTGCAAAACCATAACAACGACGAGTTTAAAAATCGCATACGAGAACGACAAAAGAGAATTTAACATGAATTGAAATCAAACAAAATTGAGAAAGTACGTAATTACAAGTTTTTTAGACTAGTCATTGACCCAAGATACTGAGGTAGTGTCCCATTGATGTTGCAATTCCTTAGAATCCTGTGAAAAAGGAAAGATAGATAAACAATGTATTATTATGAGTAACTTTTTTTATGCTATCCATTTCTGAAAGAGTGAGTGCAATCAACTCACAATGTTTTCAATGTCATGTTACTAAGTTCCGGAAAAAGTGAATGTTCAAATCCATTTAAATCACTGATTCTCCTGCATTGATTTCACATCAATTTCACAACTAATTAGTAAAATAAAATAAAAAAAAGTTAATTTTCAAACATTGTTTACTATAAAATATAAATAATACAAATATAATAGCATACATACAAGTCAGTTAATTTTTCCAAAACCGAAATTCCAGAAGGAATTGGCCCGCTTAATCCACTTCCTTCAATCACTCTGTCGAAATAAAGCCGATAAAAAAGACTAGTTAAATTCAAGCAATTGATAAAAAAGAGTTAAACTAGATAAAATAAAGTATAAAAAGAAAGTTGTTACAGTTTCTTGAGGCTTGTCCAGCTTCGAATAAAATCGGGTATCTTTCCAGTGAATTGATTGTCTCCGAGTCGACTATACATAGTAAAATTGTGTATGAAACAAAGAAAAGTTACTATATGTTCAAAACCAATGTTCTATAATTTAGTTATTACTAAATGGTTCGATGAAAAAATGTGTATCTTACATGTCTTCTAATGTGGTGAGTTTGGCCAATGTAGCAGGTAATTCTCCATTGAAATTGTTGGAAGAGAGTAACCTAAATATAATTAACAACAACAAAAATTATAGACCCGAAAAAATGAAATCCGTCCGTAATCTCATTATATTAGATTTAGTAACAAATTTAGTGACCGAAAAAATGAAAATATAATAAAATAAAGTGCTTACAATCTTTGAATTTGGGTAAGTTTGTCAAGTCCAGGAGGAAGATTTCCAGAAAATTGATTGGATTCTAATACCCTGTCAAATTCATGTTAATACTATGTATTACAAACACTTTTCAAAATGCCTATAAAGTTTAATTAAAAACTTAAGGGAAAGTTTTTAGAATCATTGATTAATTAATATATATAATCTATTACACAAATCGAATACATTAAAAAATAAATTTTCTCTTATTTATAAGACCATAGATATTAGAAACTCACAAACTTTGTAGAGTGGATATGTTTGTTATAGCTGTTGGTATTGAACCAGTTAATCGATTTCCAAGGAGAGTGCTGTAAAGGGTTAAAAAACATGTTATTATTATTACTCATCATCTTTAATACATGTAGTTACTACAAGAAAACAGTTATAGAAACTTTAGAAAAAAATAAGATGAAAAAACAAATAAATCATACATGTTAATGAGATTCATGGACCCCCATTCTTTAGGAATTGTACCGTTCAAATAATTGCGGGAAACGTCACTGTAATAGGTTGAGAGTAATATACATCAATATCAGAATTTTATTTTTATTCAACTAAAATACATGGAAATGTGTAGTAAAAAATAAAATAAAAATACATAGATATGTAGAAGTAATAATTGAATAAATGAAACTTACAATTCTTGAAGATAAGGCAACCTGACCAATTCTGATGGAAGAGTGCCTGGGAGATTTTGACTTTTCAAAAGTCTACATAAATACATTTTTTTAATAAGTCAATTAAATTAATAATAACAATTTAAGTACAATATATTATCCTTCATGATTATTCGATTTTACAATTTATTATCATATCTATTTATGCAAGTGGGAGAATAGACCAAGCAGGCATACGTATTACCCAATATACAATATACAAGTTGTGAAAAGTACATAAATAATAAAATACCATTGGACGCATAAAGCCAAAATATAAAATAACAAACAAACAAAAAAAGTAGATACAAGGAAAAGTTGGAAATAAAGAACAGATATCGTGTACGTTTTCATAAAACAGCATGAAAGCAGCGTTGCAAAGTTGACAAAACCAACATGTGATTGCTTTCACAATTCTTTTAATAAAAATAAGAATACTTCTTCAAATAATTTTAGTAACTTATTAGAGGTGCCAAGTGGCATATCCATCATAAAATAAACGGAGTGGAACCGACATATTAGAAAATACGGTGGAATAAAGCAGACCCTACAATTTTAAAATATAAAAGTGAAAAAATTAAGTGTTACGTGTTAGAATAATATAGTAAGTGTGAGTAAATGGAAAAATAGTCTCACATTTAATAGGAATGTGGAGACTTAAACATATATATATATATATATAAGTAGGAGAACTCACTCACTTATCATCTTAAGATTTTAGGTGGATAAGTGGTGTATATCTTACAAGAGTATTTATTCCTACGTTATGTATCGATGTTCCTAATATTTTCTCCCAACATTACGAACATAATAGATAATGCAAACCTAAAATAAGGTTCAGACAAAACACAGCTGTCGGGTCCACTTTACCATATTTACTGAGAATATGAATATAAAAAAACTTACCCTTCAATTACTAATTCTTTTTATCATAACTATTAACTATAAGCTTTCTCTAATTAGCACAAAAAAATAAGAGTGTTTTTAATCTCATCAGTCATCACAAAACATTAGATACACTATCAAAATTAAAAATCCACCAAAAACTAATTTTGTTATACTTATTAAAACTTCTATGGATAATTGAATATTCTTTTAGTTTACATATATTTAAAACAAAATTGTAAGAGACTTACATGTTAGTCACATGACAAACAGTGGCATTGACATAGGTACAATTGCATATGACAGCATTTTCACTTCCTTTCACTTGAACAGAAGAAGTCCAATTTTTTCCTCCACTACATGGATCTACACTGAAATCCCAATTCTTCTTTCCAAGTGTCTTAGCAATATCTCTGAGAGCTTCCACTACAAAACCAAAAAAAAAAAAGAAAAAAAAAATTTAAATATCTATATAAAGTATACATAATATTGATATATGTGTGCTATTTACAATTTTACATATACCTTCATCTTTTGAGAGAGTGGCTCCAAAAGCTAAGGTGGAAAAGAAAAAGATTGCAAAGAGCAAAAGAAAGACGAAACTAAGGAAACTTTTATTCATGCTTGTTGATAACTTGATATGATGACAAAATACAAAAGTTTCAAATTCAGTAGCAGAAAAAAACAGCTAGAAATATATCATATAGATAGATATATATGAATATGAAAGGAGTGAAATTGTAAACAACTTGTTTGGTGATGAAAAATGAAGTTGAAGAGAAACTTCGAATCCGAATATAGGTCAGCTTTATAGAATTGTATTATCAAGCTATCAAAAACTTTGGCTAATAATTAAAATGGGCTTCTGTATTTGATTAAGACAGTCAACTGTTGACATGTTGCCCAATTGTGCAATTTTATACTTGGAATCTCTGAATAATACTTGGATAGAGATTAGTTTTTTTAATGTAGCTAGTTGAAAAAAAGACAAATAATGATGAACTGAAAATATATTGAAAATAAGGACCAATAACATTTCATACTGATATATATGTATGTAGAACGTGTATACAGTATAATAATACCAGTTGGTGAGGACAGTTGTGATTATAACTCTACCAACCACACTGTTCTTAACTCTATGACTAACCAAACCACTAGTCAATGGCAGTATAGCACCCGGTTCTTAATGAAAACTAATAGTATAATAGTTCAACCCTTTTAAAATAAAGAAATTCAATAATATTGTCATAAAATATTACTCTTTTACAAAATTAAATCTATTAATGTATTGAATGTAATGTACAGAATAAAAAAATAAATAATACAATTGAAAAAATAATAATCATTATTATATTGAAAAATGAAAATAACAATTATTTTAAAACAAACTTTATTTTATTTGATAAAATGGAGGATAGATTACACCAAGGAGCTGCATAATAATAGCATCCAAAAAGTCTTCGGTCAAAAATATAAATCTAGAAAGTTTGCTATTGAAAGTGGAAAAAAGATTTACTTCTACAATTGAAAGTAATAGGATTAGTGTATATTTGATTTTAAGGTTAGACTATTTAGAATTAATTCAGGGTGCATATAATTCATTTTTTTAATGTTTGATTACTCTTGAATAGAATTGATTCTGTTTTTTAAAATTTATTATAGTTAAAGTTAAAATTTATAGCTTTTAAGGATAAATTTGATTTTTATCTAATAATTTACCGTTGAATTTACTTTTACAAAAATTTATCCAAACAAAAAATTGTTTTACTTTCAATTCACTTTTTCCATCACAAAACCAAACACATATTCGGTTGTACACACTTGACACTCGACACGTTATAAAAGTATGGATTTTCCCTTCATTTCATGAATGGAAATGTAAAATATTGTGTGATGAGAGAAAGATGAATTTGATGTTCATGAAATTACTATGGTGTCACACTACTACTTACATATTTGAAGCATCAATATTTTTAAAACGGTGAAGTACTGGTATCGAATACGCACCTGTACTGAGTATACATATTATATTCTTAGTATTTCATTTTTTCTTATTATTCTAATTTTAGTGAAATTTATGGTTTTCTCATTTACCAATATACTAAATTTAAGTATTTTAATATCTTTGTTATTATATATTAACATCATTTTTTATCTTTTAAAACTTTTATAGTGATATATTGTTATGAACCTAATAATTTATTATATACTCATAAATTTTATAGAAAATTCTTTTTTTTATTAACGTATCCGCATCTTAATTTTTTTTTAAAATATTGTATCTTATATCAGAATCAGTACCCGCACTAGATACCATATCCGTACTTATGCATAACTTAACATCATAGTTAAATAAGGACCAACCATATGGGTGCTTGAGTAGTTATCAAAGTTCCATCGTTGCATCTATTTTCTTGCCTTGTCACGGACATGAATCCAACCCCAATGATGTTTTAAGCACATTAGATATGCCTTATCAAACCTTTGAATATTACTTCTTCATAAAGATATTGGACACTATCAACGAAAATCCTACTAGTGTCATTGTTGTGGTTAACGCTCTAAAACTTAATGCTAGTGGATAATGCAGAGTAGATTTGGCTATGCTGATAATAAATAAATAGGTCGATCCTAAAGCCAAACCATATATGAAAGATGTTATTTAAAACATTTGTAAGAATTGTGTGACACATGTTTTATGAGTGGTATATGAGTGTCTAACGCCAATTTAAAAGTCTTGGAGCAAAGAAAAACTTTTTTAAATATCATTCTATCATTTCTAACATGTATCGTATGGATGTCACCTAAAATATAGGAAAGACAAAAACACATAAAATAGATTGTCATTTAGAAAAGGATAATGTTCAAGAAGACACTCTTTATCAGAAAAATCTAAACCACATGTTGGTTAAAGATAAAGACTACAATGAGTTAATATAGAGTGACATTTCACATTTTACAAATTGGTTTTGTATGAATGAGTTAAATCAAACTCTAATTTTATTATTGTATCACAAACCTATCAATTTGGATCACCCATCTTTTATATATACGCAGCAAGCCCAATAGTAATGAGTGCAAGGGATATTTTGGAAAAACTATATCTCACATATCTATACTTCAAGCCACACATCATTTATAGGTCATGTGTCTATTAAGAACAAAATTATAACCTTCCAACTATATCGCGATTTATGGTTAATGAAGGATTGCTCATAATTATTTAGTGCATTTCAAGCATTTTGTTCAAAGATAAAAACTCAATTTACGAAAATAATTCAAATTTTGCAAAGTAACAATGTCAAGGAAATTGTATACTTATCCACATCATTCAAATCCTTTTTAGCTTCTCATGATATCATAAATGAGTCTAGTTATCCATACACTACACAATAAAATGGTGTTGCTTAGCAAAAACATCATCATCTAGTTGATGCGGCTTAGACCAAATTCGAACAATGCACAATGCCTATCATTTGATCAGACACATGCCTTCTTTAGTATTGGAATAACGGAATTCTACGTGTTTTTTCTTATTTCCAATTGGCTCCGAATATTTTTTCCTTTTTCGAGTGTTAGACTCCACTTGTTTTGTTCGCGAATTTTCTCCTAGTTGTAATAATTTGATTGTACGAGTAGTTAAGTGTGTGCTTTTAGGATATTTCAGAGTTTAAAAATGATATGTGTTATTTTCCCAGCACCTTGAGTCTGGTTTGAGAAACATAACCCAAAATTACTCATATTTGGCTTCAAAACAAGTAAGTGTGATTCCTCACTATTCATACTCACAACTATGTTTGTCAAACACTCATTGGAAGGGAAGATAACTTTATTCATTATGTATGTTGATGATATTGTTATCACATGAGATGATCATGAGCAAATTAAACGCTTAAAGGAACTCTTGGCTAGAGAGTTTGAAGTGAAAGACTTAGGGAAACTTAAGTATTTCTTAGGTATGGAAGTATCTCGGACAAAGGAGGGAATATACGTGTCTCAAAGGAAATTCACCCTAGAATTGCACCAAGAAACCAAAATGCTTGGACGTAAGGCAGCAAACACTCATATTGAAATCGATAAGCAGATGCAACTCCAAAGAAAGTCCTCAATCTAACAAAGATAGATACAAAAGTATAGTTGAGAAATTAATCTACTTAACTCATACTCCACCTGATATTAGATTTGTCGTGAGCATGGCAAGCCGTTACATGACAAGTCCTACTGAAGCTCACATGAAAGTTGTGAACAAGATTCTACAATACCTTAAGGGTACATCGGGTAGAGGTCTTCATTTCAGGAAAAATTCAAATAGGGATATTGAAATATACACTAACTCAGATTGGGTTGGTTGTATATCAGACAGAAAGTCAACTACTGGTTATTTCTCTTTTGTGTGAGGAAACATGGTTACTTGGAGAAGCAAGAAACAATCTGTGGTAGCCAGAAGCAGTGAATAAGCTGAATTCAGGTCCATGACACAAGGCATTTGTGAAGGAATCTGACTGAAGAAGATACTGGATGAAATTGGAATTTAAACCAACTATCCCATTGTTGTACCCTAAATTTTGACCTAAGATCCCGTCTCTCTTTCCATCATTGCATAGCATCAAGATATCAATATTGTCCATCTTTACATAACTAACCTCATGCATGTGCAAGGGTTTGTATTGTTTGCTTCTTTTACAAGATAGGTGTGTTGGATCAAGAAGTTCAAGTATTTTGATCAGAGACATATGGATTCCTTAATGATTTAAGCTTATAATTCATTCATAATGGTCAAGTGAACCCATAATTTTCTGTCAGTAGTATGGAAATGAATCTTCCGAACATAAGATTGCAGATGAAGCTTAGGACAAGAAACACCATCATATTTTGCAAAAAAGGGGACCTTGAACTTGTGAGGAATAACAACCCCCGAAATAAGACCCGGCTCCTCAAAATCTAGCCCAGACACTTTCTGGATTTCCATAGCATTAAGACAATCTTCCAGTTGTTTGTATTTGTCGTTAGCGGGAGGATACTGTTCAGCAAAATAGTCTTCATCATAATCTTGGCCAGAATCAAGGTTGTTATTCTCTTCAGCTTTCACACTCTTGTCATCCTCTTCTTGGTTATCGTCTTCATTCAGGGGGACCTCAAAATCTAGAGCCCTTCTGACTGGACCCTTGAATCTTCTGGCCATATTAAGAAAGACTACTAGCTTTTAGTCTTCTTCTTATTCCCCTTTGTGATGAGGGTCTTCAATTCGTCTTGTCCCTTAGCTAAGTCCAAAAACATTTGCTGAAACTGAGCATTCTGAGCTTGAAGTTCTTTCACAGTTTGTTCGAGTGCCATCTTTTACTGAAATAAAGAGTAAGAAGATGAGAAAACATGTCTAGAAATTACCTGTTACGTGATGATATGCATGATATGTAAATCCAAGTGCAATGTTTTCAAGTACTTTTGCGGGATTTAAATTTTTTTAAACAAAAGGAAACAAAACAAATTTTAGTAACATGTTCAAATTATAATTGCCTTCTAGGCTTATAATGACAACACAAAGAGTTACAAAGAAGCAAAATATGAACTCAAGTATCCCATGGGCGCTTCCTCTTCGTGTTGACATATGCATTAAGGCTTTGTTCTTTGTGGATTCATTTCGTCAACTCCAGTAATTTCTTCTCACTAGCATAGAACTGAGTCTCAAAGGTATCCCTTTCTTTCTTGAGTTGAATCCAGGACTTTTGTAGTTCTTCAAATTCGTTAGGCATGTCAGGATGAAGAATGTTGTGAGGAACATCTCCTTCAAAAACAAGTTCTACGATCACTGGTAGGATAGCAGGGTATGGCATCATAAGATTTTGAGCACGAGATTTCACCCATCTGAGGTAACGCTCTAGATGGATGGAATTCTTATGCCCCAAAGTTCTTCTATCAATCTTGCTGACCATCCCCCAAGAACGTATGAACCTTTGACGGTAACTCTGAGGATCGTTCTCATAGTTGAATACTATACCCTGGATGAGCATATCATAAGGACCGTCTCTTCGAGCGTAACTAAATTGACGTAGAGCTAGGGAAAGGTTGTAAGTGATACCTCCCCTTATGCCAAGGAGTGGTACGTTATATAATTCCCCACAGCGGTCAATAATAGTGATATCTGCCTGAGATAGAGGACACCAATGAATATCCGAATGAGTGAGTGACATCAACCATTAAGACCACCTCAAACCTTGTTCATTCTTCATCACTGGTTGGGGTAGGTGCGAAATAAACCACCTGGACAGTAGAGGTATACAACACATAAGAGTTCCTCGCTTCTTCATAGTACGAGTGTGAAGGGAATGCATGACATCTCCAAGCAAAGTAGGCACTAGATTATGAGTGAGAAATATTTTGATGGCATTCACATCTATGAATTGGTCCGAATTAGGGAATAGTAGCAAACCATAGATGAGTAAAGCCAAAATATCCTCAAAAGCACAAAAATTCATGGCTTCTAGAAACCACTGAGCCTTCTCTATCAGAAATTTAGGAGGAAAACCCTTGATTCCATTTCTTGTTTCCTAATTAGATACGATGCCCGATCGTTTCAGATGTAAGGCTGTTGCAATGTCTTCAGGTTTCGGAACTTGCTCTAGACCGGTGAAAGGTATCTGATCAAGAATAGGTACTCCGAGTAACTTAGAGAATTCTTCCATCGTGGGCACTAATTGATAATTCAGGAAGGTAAAACAATGATGTTTAGGATTAAAGAACTGGAACAGAACACTCATCATGTCTTCTTTGAAACTGGTAGTAACCAAACTGAGTAGATGACCATGTCTCTTGGTGAATTGAGAATTGTCAAGAACTTTCAAGACTAATTCCTCAAGCTCGGAAGGTACCTTTACAAAGTTGATTCAGATAGTATTTCTACGATTGGAAGCCATGACCCTGCAATAAATAACAAAGATAAATCCCCTAGATCCTTGAAATGGTTAGTGAAAATGTCATGATATGATGTTATGATGTCATGTTTGAATAAATAATAAACAAAAGAAGCACACAAGAGACTTAGGTTTAAGGCTTTCATGGGGTTCATAGGTAAGTACCCTCTTGATGTTTAGTTGGCTCGACCTGTCCTAAAGTAGTAACCGGGTTCTAGGGATCTCAATATCACTGATTTTTCCCACATGTTTCATTTAGCATGACAACTGACTTCCCACCAAACAAAACCCGAGAGTCAAATCTCAATGAGCGTAGCATCGAGTATCAACCAACTTCAGACTGCACCAAAGCCGACTATCTCACTACCTTCTAATGGCTAAGTTGGGTCAATTAAGGTTCTAAAGGTCAGTTAGTGCTTATGAAACCACGCGATAACCTAGTATTCTCCTCGACTTACTCAAGGGATACCAGTACTAACTAATGTGTCTCACTAATGTAGCCATCACTTCAACCATATCGGTTTATGCCGTACAGTTTCCATGATCTATTGCTACTTACCTAAGGTATCCCCAGATCCAGATGTAGGATCTTTGAAAGAAAAGTAAACTCGAGCAAGCCCTAAATGTAAAGCATTCAAAGAAAACAAGGAAAGCATTTAAAAATGATCTAACTCTAAGGTAACCCCACTTTTTAGTCTTCCCCAACATCGCCAGTTCTATAATACGGTGGGAGAACTGAATTGTTTTTGCGTTTTATCGCAAATATGCGGATAGCAAAAGTCTCCACTAACTTTTCTTTTATCCAATAAGGAAAGGGTGAAAAGAACAGGAAAGGCCTTGAGATTATCGAGTTCGGGGGGTAGGTTATGAAAAGGGAAGGTGTTAGCACCCTTTTCATCTGTAGTTATCTACGGGATCTTAATCGCTAGCTCACTTTATTTTGAAAATTATTTGTGTTTTGTGTTTGAAAATATTTTGAAAATTCCAATTGTAAGGTAATACTTTGTAATGATTCGTGTACCAGTCCTCAAGAATGCGTACAAAGTGTTTGTTTGAAAATATTTTTGAAGAGTGTTTGTGAAAAGATGTTTTGTTTGTGAGCAAGCGACTACGAGCGTTCTACCTACTCAAGGTCTTTCATGTTATTTTCCTCCTCCTTTAGATAGTGATATCCTACCATTAGTTATTAGGAAGCCCTATCGTTGGATGTGAAGGGACAGGCGCGGGTCATCGTACAGTCATATAAGGCAACTAGTAGGGACGCTTTAGCAATTAACATTTAAGTAGATCATTTACTGAAGGCAGCATCGAAAGGATCATCAAGGGACTATGATCTTTTGTATCGGAGGGACTTTGCTAAAGCGTCCCCACGTTGAGGGACATGATTGTTTTATTCCTAAGGCAACAAGAGAGGCTGCCCTAGAGGTGCACATGTACAAGTGTTTTGTATTAAGTTACTTTTATTTGAAAATTAGGGTTTGCTACGGTTTGTTTTTAGTCTTGCCATACAATCCTAATTACTAACAATAATAGTAAAATAGGAAAGCGGTAAAGTACGGAAAATAAAGGCAGAAAATAAAAAAACCTAGACTATTACACGGCTTCGGGAGAGATACATAATAGAGATGTGGAATAATAAACGCTAATTACTACTACAAACCATTGGCAGTTACAAATAATAATGAAAAGAAATGCAAGAAATAGAAAAAGCGTTCGCAATAGAACAGTTAACCTAAAAATTTGAATAGGAGGAAACAAGAATGTTTTTGTTGTTTTTTATTAAAAAAAAGGATATTTATGATTAATTAATTAAAACCCTAATTTATGTTGATTAAGAAAGGAATTATTAATTAAAATAAAAACTTAATTAATTTGGATTAAAAAAATAAATTAATTTAATTTTAAAAAAAGTTGATTAGTTAAATTAACTAGAAAATGATTAAAAACCTTAAAAGTCTAAATCAATTTTAATTAATTGAACTAATTATATTATAAAAAATATAAATAAAAAAAAGATAGAAATTGGGCCTGAAATAGCAACCAGGGGGTGCTGCAAAGCAATTCGCTAGGCCCAAAGGGGAGAGGGCTAATACATTTGTTGGAGTTTGTGTGCTCCTGTGCTTTGATCTAGAGAGGGTTTACCATGGGCGCGTAGATCTGGAGCGCTGGATCTTCTGGTCAACTGCGATAACCAGATCTGATGATATGATAAGTTGATGGTGCATGGTGAAAGTTGGACGATTTTAAGCTTAATCGCGCTAGATTTTGAGCTATGGCGAAAACAACACAGATCTGTACAAATATAGTGGTTCATGATTTGGCCAGCATGGGACCTCCACAATGGATTTTTCCTGCCCTTTTGAACCTCAGAAACACATAAATGGTATTAGTTTCAATCAAAACGACAAGAAAATTTAAAATATGAGTTTATGTAATAAAGAGAGGACGATGATGCATGCAAGGGTGTTTCGATCCCTTTAGATATTTGCAAACGATCTCATCTTACCCTCTGACCTTTCTGGGAATGAATAGGCTGATTAGTTTGTAGTGAAAGACACTGTAAGTCGAGTTTCAAACTGTTTTAGGTTTCTTGAAAAAATTTGGAGATTTTTGGGAAAGCTTCTTTATATAAGGGTTCTTGGTTTTCATGTCTGATTTGAGGAGAATATATAGAGAGGAAATTAGGTCAAAAGGTTGGGCTTGGACTCTTGTAATAAGCATTTGTTTTGTTTTGTTTTATTTTAACTTTTAAATAAATAAAAATCAAAAATAAAATATAATAAACAAAAGAGAGGTGTATGGATAAGTCTTGATGTGCATAAAGAGTGTAGTACACTCTTGGACTCTGAAACAATAGTCTAATAGCCCAAAAATCAAGTTTTCTTAATTTAAACTTCATGCATTTTCTCAAAATTTCCCAACTTACACTCTTCATAACTCTCTCAATTTTCATCATTTGAAGGTGATCTAGGACTTTTTGGAAAGCTCATGATATCCTCTACAATATCTCATTTGATCATTCTTGTATTTGAAGACTTTCTCTTAATGTAAGTTGCCTTGACAAAAAGTCTCTTTTTGTTGACTTTTAAAATGACTTATAATATATTGGCTCATATCTCTCAAATGAAGTATTTTTTGGACTTGAGCTTAGAGGGACAAAGTTGTAGAGAATTGAATTTACTTCAAAATGATATTTGGTTGAGGAAAATATGATGAAGCATTTGAAAGTTATGCTTGGTCAAAATTCAGTTGACTTCTCCTTAGGAAAATCCTAATTTGGCAACTTTTGACTTTTGATGATTTGAGAGTTTTCCTTGATGAATCATGATCAACCCTTTATTAAATCATGAATATTACTTAAAAACCTTGATGTTTACCAAAAATCTTGAAGTTTGACAGTATGTTGACCACAATTGACTTTTTGTTCAATACAGTTGATTTTCAGTCATCTAAGCAATTGACCGAGCAAACTTGTGATGCAAGGCATGAAACTTGGTATGAGCATTCTTGGAAACATATAAGAGACCACGCATTCCATTTGAGAATTTAGAAACCCAATCTTCCTTGAGAAAAGTGAAACCCTAGTTGTAAGTCCATTGCTTAGGAGGAAAATTTGTCTGATCAATTCTTGAGCAACCTTGAGCATTTGAAAATCCTAGGAGAATGTCTTAAAGAAAAAAGGGAGGGAAAATTTTGGGGTGCAACAAATACCAATATAAAATCTCTGATTTATTAATATTGGACGCCACACAGAATTACTAAATATTCCCATAATATTTAATAATTAAGTCATAACAACTGAATCCAAATTATCAGTTGTAGCAAACCTGATGTCATATACTTCTGGTTAAGACATCCCATTTGACATGTTCAAACAACAAGTTGAAACAAATTCCCAACTGTAAAACTGTAACAGTCCAGATGTTTTGCTCTTCTAGTTAGGACATCACATTCGAGATGTTGAAACTACAAGTTAAAATATTTTCCAAACTGCAAAACTGTAACATACCAGGTGTCCTATACTTCTGGTTAGTACATCACACTCGACATGTTGAATTTGCAACTTGAAACATATTGTTCAACATATTGCTACAAAGTTAGTTTTACCAAAATTCATGTCAATCATAATTTCAGAGAAATAACACTCTCCCAATAAATGCATATGAAATATCAAGTTATATATATATATATATATATATATATATATATATATATATATATATATATATATATATATATATATCAAAATATCAGATTCAATCTAGGTATGATTGATATCTACCACGCAAATTGAAGGGGAATGTTGATTACAAAGTAAAATCAGATCCTTAAGATTCTGACAGTACACCTATTAGTATGTAATAATTAGGATTACAGTTTTGATTTATTTCTTGTTTTAGGATAGGATATCATTTATAGGTAATCAATATTTGATTGTACAAAATTAAATTTTCGGTCCTATATATACTCCTTATGTATTCCGTATTAAACATCAAGTTAATAAAACAATCACTTTTCTGTATGGTATCAGAGCCTGGTTTAAGATCTGGTGGGCCCTTGCTATCAAATTTTCACTACCGTGCCATCCACCATTTTCTTATATGCTTCAGATGTTCACTCCTAGGCATGAGGGAGTGTGTTAAGAGTCTCACATCAGACAATATATGACATGAACATGTCCTTATAAGTGGGGGCAGTTCCCACCTTACAAAATCGGATTTGTAGGATTGAGTTAGACTCAACCAAATTTCTTAACATGATATCAGAGCCTATCAATCGGACCATGTGCCTCCCACCATTAATATCCACACATAAATCCTAAAAGAGTGCTAGCATGAGAAGGTGTGTATTGGGAAAATCTCAAAGTCCCACATTGGTTAGAGATGTCGCCTTGAAAGAGTTTATATAGAGTGTCACCACTCAAAGTACTAACTGGTTTTGTAAGGAAGAGTTGGACCAAATTCTAATAGAACCGTTGTTGGAGCTCTCTAATATGCCACTATAACTAGAACTGATATTAGTTTCACTGTTAATAAAGTACGTCAATTCTTATTCCAACCTCTTGAAAGTTATTGGATAGAAGTCTAATGGTTTCTAAGATACCTTAAAGGCACCTGCATCATAGTCTCCTTTTAAACCCTGCTCCATTATCCAAACCAGTGGTCATTACTGCATTTTCTGATGATAATAGAGAAGTTAATCCTGATGACATGAATTCCACCATAAAGTTAGGGGTGTACTTGGGCCGATTTGAATTGGGTTTGGCAAAACTCAATATCCAATCCATATATGACACACTAGATTGGGTGAAGTAAAATAACCATCCATTATATCAATGAGTTGATTTTGAGCAAATCCACTAATTTTTGGGTTAGGTTGAATTGTGTAGTAGGTTGTCCAATTTTTTATTTATTAATATTAAATAATTAAATGATAGTCCTCATATTTTTTTCATAAAAAATTTCTCAATATTTTTATCTTCTTAAAAATAATTAGATAAAACTATTTTTACTATCTTTTATCATCATAAAATAATAAATGATAGCATCAACTACTAAAAATTATCATAAAATACTAGTGTGATGGTGGTGCAAGAAATAGATTCTAGTGGCCAGATCCTACATTGAAGCAGAAGTTTTATGGCTTCAGTCCCTACTCCATGAGCTCAAAGTTCCCTCCACTATTCCTATTCTATTTTGTGACAATTTGAGCATTATGTATTTGTTCCACAACCCAGCGTAATACATATTTTTTCCAAGAGAGAAAGTGATAAGCAAAATTTTTATTGTTCAACACATTCCTACAACTGATCAGTATGCTAACCTACTAACAAAACTTCTCACTTCTCTTAGAGAGACAAACTCAGAGTGATAATACCAATATTGTTGGATTTTCAAATGCATATTGGGCAGGTAATGTTAATGATAGAAGGCCTACTTTCAGTTTTTGTGTTTTGATTAGAGGAAACTTAATTTCATGAAAAAGTAAAAAGAAAATTGTTGCAAGGTCAGGTACAAAAGCAAAGTATTGTGTTATGCACTACGCCAAAAAAGACTTACGAAAGCGCTTTTTTTGGCCTTTAAAAGCGCTTAAAAACGCTTTCGTAGGTGGCGCTGCTATAGGTTTTAGCAACACTTTTTTGTTTAATGAAAAGCGCTTTCGTAGGTCTACCTAATACAACGCTTTTTTATGAAGAAGCACTTTCATAGGTCTACCTAAGGCAGCGCTTTTTTCTGGAAAAGCGCTCTCATAAGTTTTCTTTTAGCAGCGCTTTTTTCTGGAAAAGCGCTGTCTTAGGTAGGCTTTTAGCAACGCTTTTTTCTGGAAAAGCGCTTTCATAGGTGGTCTTTTAGCAGCGCTTTTTCCTGGAAAAGCGATGTCATATGTTTATCTTAGACAGCGCTTTTTGTGAAAAAGCGCTTTCATAGGTTACCTAAGGCAGCGTTTTTTTGGAAAAAGCGCTTTCATAGGGTGTTTTTTTTATAGGTATAATTTATATAATTCATATACCTGCATTGTTTGCAGCATATTATTTATATAAACCAGTTGCCATTGTAATCCAAAATATATATACACCATTTTTGTACCTCAAAATATATAAAAACCATTGTTATCAGCATTGTAACTCAAAATCAGTCTTACAAAATCAACCCTAACAACAACTAAACCAGTCCTAATGTATGAAAGAAACACGGTCAATTATGTATTAAGGTCCTGGTCCTGCGAGGTTTGAACATAATAACACGGTCAATATGGTATTCCATCTACACATGTAACGTATTCATAACACTTTTCACATAATAATGTATTCATACCTTATATGATTCTCTGCTCAATAAAATATTGACACAATTCCTCTTTGATTTCTTCCAACTGAAGTTTCGTGTAATATGCACATTTGTATTCATCGAAGTACTACATAACAAAACATAATATGCATGATTTAGTTAAAAGTAAAAAATTATATGAAATAATAAAACAAATCCTAAGTTATAAATCCATACCGTGACTGAAATCTCTATTTGATTCAGTTGAAAGATTTCTTTGATAAACCGCATAACGAAGTATCTGCAATCTATACTGTTTTGCTGTTGAGGACACTACATAGAAAAACAAATAAGAATATATAGTTGTATGGTTTTATCAAATAGCATAAATATTATAAGCAAAATATTGGAAATTAATATACCTGCACTTTGATCCAATTAATGTTGTTTGATTTAGATCGTCGTACCCGAGCTGCTCTTTGACACCGGAATACTTGTATCGCTCTAACAAAATAAAAATATATATTTAGAACAATGTCACAGAAATAATTAAATATATAAATACACACAAATATTTAGAATAATCTCACTTACGTATCAATCATTAACTTCATATCTGGATAATTTGTCCAATCACCGTCAACCGAATTCAGATAATAGACCACTTCTTTTATAGGATTGATAGCAACCAACAACCAGTAACGTCTATAAATTAAAACAACAGTTTAGAAGAAAATTTTCTACGCAAAAATTACAAATATTAAAATGAACTTAGAATTAAAATCTAACCCTGTAGGAATAGTATTATACGCTCAAAGATATAAGCTTTCTGTACTGCCAGTTGCCATGAATCTTTCGACTAAGTGCTCTCTTACTGAATCTGGTTCCCTACCAATTGCCGCTCCGCTGACACGGGAGGAAGACACGAAATGGAATCTATTTGACAATTGATTCCTGCGCATCAATTTGTCATATAACAACCTTAAATAAAAACATAATTAATATTAGACTATATTCATTAAATGTTTAAAAAAAAATTCAGCTAATTACATAATATAAAGATGGGGTTACCGGATGTATGCATGCATAATACTGACGCCTAATTCTTTATGACGGAAAATTTGTTCCACGTCGTCATGTCCAATTATTTCGGTGCAAGGAAAACCAAAGATACCTTGATCCATATCCATTTGACGAATACCACCATCCATCAAATCTGTTGTTCCCACTATTGTTTCAAGATACTGCCGGTATCGAGGGAAAAATCTAGTAGGAACCCTTTTCTTGGGTGGCACGCCAATGATATTATGGCTCACTTGTTGTGACCCTTGAAAAGGTACCTAAAAATCATATAGACTCAGTTAAATTATAAAATTATGCAGTTTTTTATTCGGATTATATAATTAACACTTTAAACGTACCTCTTTTTGTGATACATCAGACTCGTCGTGCCGCAAAATCCCTTTACCCTTAGATGCGGGTTTTGTAGGAGTCTATAATTACCGTGGAAATAACTGAGGTCAGAACTGACAGTTGAAGACTTAAAGATTCATATTGGTTTTCAACATACCTGATCATCTATGAAAATAAGGTCTGATGGCCATGCAACAAAAGATCCTATTGCATCTCGCAGCAATGTGGTCTCAGCAACAATGTCAGGTACCGGAAGCAACGCTTCCATATCTAAAGCAATATCAACCGATACTTTCATGTGTCCATCCGGAAGCGGTCTATGGTGAAGTAAATCTCCCAAAGTGTTATGGACTTTTCCCTTGCCAACTAGTCGATAAGTCGACGATGATAGGTATAGCTGGCAAGATGAAATGCCCTAAACCAATAATAACCGTTAGAAGTGACTAAAAATATTCTATAATAATAACAGATATATATTTAAAATTACCTCGGGAAATTTATGCTGACAGTTGATACTAGCTTTGTCACTAGTTTCTTTCAACTGTGAACTGCTCTTTTCTGCCATATCTCTCTCTTTATCCTTCTGCAATTCACGGACTTGAGCTTGTAAATCCTGCAATGTTTGCATCACTTCTGCATTGCTAGGATTTCTTCTCCTTGGATGCTTATACAAAGAGGTTGGAGTCACACCATGACCTTTACCCCTCACCCGACCCGGATACTCAGCAATATTTAGTGCTCGACTAAGTACGCTCCTGGTATCCTGATCCTCACTTGGGGATACCGATTGCGACAAGGTCTCCTGTAATTCATTTACATATCGAAAATTATTAGTGGAGATAAAAAATTATTTAAATATTAATAAACATTTGATTTAATTAAAGACACAATCTTATACTTACACATTCATCATACACATGTTGAATATCGGGATTAACAACTTGATCCTTGCCCACACGAGCTTCCTTCCACAACAAATGTGTTGGTAGTGATGTTGCGTCACTTTTCGTCTCTTCTAACTACGCATTGACACAAGTCTTAAGATCATCAATTATAACACATTGAGAGAATTAATAAGATCGTAGAGTTTATATTTACTTACAATTTTTTCCTCTAAGCGAGCATTTCACAAACACCCTTTTTTGTATGGATATGCGGGTTTTGACGCTCTCTCGCGATTGATGGCACTCACTTTCTTGAAATTCTCGTCTCTTCTTTGGCCTACAAAACCAACCCATTCTTCAGGTGTAATGAAGTTCTCATATTTCTTTGGACGTTTCAGATCCTCTTCAAGAAAATTTCCTTCATTATCTTTAAGATACTTGTTTGTTAAAAATGTTCTCCACCCTCTGTGTCTTTTTCCAGCCAAACCCATTATATACTTTTTACGGGTATCTTCAATGTTAAAAGACCTCTACAAAAAAACATACGCATAAAGTATGTTAGTAAAAGCAATTTAAACATATATTATCGTCAAGATAAAGCAAATAACAAAAACCATATATGTACCTTTATCTCAGTCCAAACTTTCTCTTTACCCTCATCCAACTCTCCTCTTTTCCATCTAGGAGTGGTGATCAGAATGTGTATACGAACAAGCGTACCAATGTAGCTTGTCAACTTTGCAGCATTAGACCCAATTAGTTGGTCATTATCATTACAATCTACATTATATGTTACTCCTCTATCTCTATCACGGATGATTCCCCTCATAATAGTTATACCTCGTGTAATATCTTTTTCTGAAGTCTTTTCTGAAGTATTTTCTGGAGTATTTTCAGGAGCATTTGCATCTTGTGACTTTTCTTGATTACTAGCCATTTGACCTGTAATAATGAAAAAAAATAAAAATGAAATGACAAATATAAAAATGAAATGACAAATAAAAATGAAATGACAAATATAAAAATGAAATGACAAATAAAAATGAAATGACAAATAAAAATGAAATGATAAATTAAATTTTATTGAATGATATAGGCTATAATTATATATACTATTACCCTTTTCACTAAGGTCTCTTTCTTTTCTTGGTAGGAATGTGTTCTACTCGTCTCTTAACAACGCGGACAGTTGGATCGATCCAAATACCCTCATTATGATCATTTCTAATACACGATTCATTATCATTTTGATCAGTTATAGTTAAAGATTCAATGTCAACACCAATATCACTTTGATCTCCATTGCTTTCATCAATTACTTTGTTAGATAGCACTATAGACCATTTCGTACTAGTCGGATCATTGACATAGAACACTTGTTTAGCTTGAGAGGCTAGAATGAAAGGCTCATCTTTGTACCCCACCCTATTAAGATCCACTTGCAAAAAACCTGACTTATCCATTCATATGCCATTATTATTTTCAACCCACTTGCAACTAAATATAGGAATCTGAAACTTCTCGTAATCAAACACCCAAATGCGCTCGATAACCCCAAAATATGACAGATTTGCAAATTTTGGGTTTAAGTCCTTCACACTTGATATATGCATTGCTTCAGCGATCAAGGTGACACCACTATTTTGCATAGTACTTTTGTCATCCTGTTCTTTGGTATAAAATGTGTATCCATTAATTTCATATGCGCTATAAGAAAACACAACTAAACTTGGACCGTATGCTAAACATCTCAATCTTTCTGTTACTGAAGCAGGATCTGAACGATACTTTGAATAAATATGTTCCTTAAACCATGGTATGAAACTTCGATTGTGCTCTCGTACAATCCAATTCTCATTTCTATTCGGATTTAAACCTCGAAGAACACCCTAGTGCATTTCAGCATACGGCTCAACATCAAGCTCATTATGCAGAACATACAAATGCACTTGATCCCGTTCGACCATTGATACTGTCACAACTTTATTTCCAATTAGCTTCTTACCTTCTTTTTTTTCAACAACATGAGATTTGGGGAGTCCAATTGATTGAACATTTGACAGATATTCAGTACAAAACTCAACCGCTTCTTCAACAATATATCATTCAGCAATACAACCCTCTGGTCGACTTCGGTTTTTCACATACCCTTTTAATATTTTCATATAACGTTCAGTAGGGTACATCCATCTCATATAAGCTGGTCCGCATAGTTGTGTCTCTTTGACAAGATAAACGACAAGATGAACCATTATGTCAAAAAACGAGGGAGGGAAATACATTTCAAGATCACACAAAGTAACAACTATTTCCTTTTGCAATGTTGGTAAGATCTCAGGATCGATCACCTTGCTGCAAATTGACTTGAAGAAAAAACACAGTTTAGTTATTGCACTTCTTACTTTTTCTGGAAGAATAGAACGTATACCTATCGGTAGAAAATGTTCCATTATAACATGGCAATCATGCGTCTTTAAACTTTTTAACTTGAGATCTTGCATAGACACAAGTCTTCTAATATCGGATGAGTAGCCTTCTGGAACTTTAACCTCACTTAGGAACTTACACAATATTTTTTCTCCTTTCTGGATAGAGTGTAAACAATAGGTGGTAGATATGTTCGTCTTCCTTTTTTCACGGGTACCAATTCAGTTCTTATTCCCATCTCTACCATGTCCTCCCTTGATTTAAGACCATCCTTAGACTTCCCTTTTATATTGAGTAACGTACCAATAACACTGTCAACTACATTTTTTTCAATATGCATAACATCAAGAAAATGTCTTACGTACAAAGATTTCCAATATGGAAATTCAAAAAAAATCGACCCCTTCTTCCACCCACCCGTGACAACTTTATGTGCAAAAGGCTTGCCAAACTGAATACTCACATCTTTCACCTTTTCAAATATTTGATCACCTGTCAATCCAGGCAGAGCTCTACGTTGTTCAGTATCTCCATTGAACGTTTTTCTCCATCCACGATATTGATGTTTAGAATTTAAGAATCTAAGATGACCGAGAAAGACATTCTTCTGACAAAGTTTCAATCGCATCGTATCGGTTCCATCTTTACAGATAGGACATGCTTTTTCACCTTTAATGCTATACCCGGATAGATTTCCGTAGGCTAGAAAATCGTTAATTGTTCCAAACAACATCGCCCTCAAGTTGAAACTTTCTTTCCTATACCCATCATAAACCTCCACACCGTTCTCCCACAAAATCTTCAAATATTCCATTAAAGGTTCCAAATATACGTCTATGTCATTTCCTGGTTGTTTAGGCCCAGAAATTAACATAGATAACATCATGTACTTATGCTTCATACATAGCCACGGAGGTAGGTTATAAACCATAAGAATCACAGGCCATGTGCTATGCGAGATACTTTGAATACCGTGTGGGTTCATTCCATCAGTAGACAATGCCAAGTGAAGGTTTCTTGCTTCTTTTCCAAATTCAGGATAATCATTATCAATTTTCATCCACTGTGGTGAATCTGCCGGATGTCGAAACTTTCCATCAACAATTCTTTCATCTACATGCCAAGTTAAGTGTCTTGAATCGGTTTCACTACGTTACATCCGTCTAAATCTCGTAGTTATAGGAAAATACCATAAGACTTTTGCCGGAGATAACTTTTTCTTATATCGAGGGGCACCGCATTTAGGACACTCATTTAATGATGCATACTCGTTTTGAAACAAAACGCAATCATTTGGACAGGCATGTATCTTGTCATCGCTCATGCCAATAGAGTACAACATCTTTTTGGCCTCATACGTTCGATTGGGGAGAACATTATCCTCTGATAGCATATCTTTCATAAGGGCTAATAACTCTGAAACTTTTATCCGACCATCCATTGCCCGCCTTTAAGTTATACAACTTTAATACCACAGACAATCTTGTGAATTTTGTACAACCATTATACAACGGTTTCTCTGCATCGCTTACCAACCTCTCAAACATTTTGGGACAATCATTAAGATATTCTTCAAGCGCTTCTGCAATTTCTTCAACTCGATCATAATCGTATGTATCTGTGCCATTGTCGTTTGAAGCGTAGGTCCTATTATCCCTCGATTCATCATTCCTGTCACTTTTCTCACCATGCATATTCCAACATATATAACTTCTATCAATTCCATACCGTATTAAATGCGATGCCAACTGAACCGCGTCAACCCGATTCCCATAATAGCAACACAAACAAGGACATGTCATTCGACTGGGGTCTTCGGCATGCGTAACAGCAAACTTAACGAATTTCGATACCCTGTTCTCGTACTCTTTCGACAATCGATTGGAATACATCCATGTCTTATCCATGGTTTACGGTTTCTGAGTCAATCTGAGCTAAATGATAAATTCGAAAACAAAACCAATACTCAAAACTTGCACTTGCTCTTTCACAACCATATAACAAAACCAATACTCAAAACTTTTCACTAAATTCATTTTATTCTATCAACTACTTTAGTACACAAGTATAATACATTCCTGCCAAGAAAAGAGACGAGTAGAACACATAAACAAGAAACCATCATTGCTCAAAATCAATCATAAAAAGCACACGAAAAAAACAATATATTAATAAAGTTAACAATATGGCTACCTTTATTAAATATTTTGTTACGCTCTCTATTATTTCTCTCTTAGCTTGTTTTACCAATGCACAACTTGTTAATGTAAATGATGTTTGATAAAATAATTGGACGGAGGAACTTCAATTTTTTTACTTAGTTGGGACCTTGGGGAGACATCAGTTTGAAAATGTGTTGTTTTCTATTAATATCAGGACCATAGAATTTAATCGGATTAGAACAGCATGTAAGGAAGCAAATTAATTGTATGTAAATATAATAAATTAGAATCAAAGCAAGCATAGAACAATTTATTCATACAAAACTATACTAGAAATTGAAATACCTGGAGCTGAGTTGTGTAACTTTGTGTTGTATATTGTTGTGATTTCTGATGCAGCAAACTTTGTGATTTCACCTTGCGGTTCTCCTGTGGCAAGCGGTAGTCTTGTTGTTTTCTTTTCTACAAATCAAGCGGTAGTCCTGTTGTTCTCTCTGCAGATGCTAAAGGAGGCAGAGGTCCTGAAGAAGTCTTGAAACTGCCCCGGTAGTCATGAAACAAGAAGACGTAGAGGATGGGCTTGATCGTGAAGAAAATCTGATTTAGGGTTTTGATCGTGAGCTCTGGTTTAGGGTTTTGATCGTGAAGAAAAATAGAAAAGTGATGATACGAATTTTTGATATTTATTATAAACTACCTACGAAAGCGCTTTTAAAAGCGCTTTCTAAAGGTCATCTATAACAACGCTTTTACATTAAAAAGCGCTTTCGTAGCATATCCTATAGCAGCGCTTTTAAAAGCGCTTTCTAAAGGCCAACTTTAGCATCGCTTTGGAAAAGCGCTTTCTAAGGTTGACCTTTAGCAGCGCTTTTGAAAAGCGCTTTCTTAAGGTACCCTCTGAAAGACCAGCTTTAGCAGCGCTTCCCAAAAAGCGCTTTCTAAGGGTGACCTTTAGCAGTGCTTTTGAAAAGCGCTTTCTTAAGGCACCCTTTGAAAGCGCTTTTTTAAACGAATTTTTTTTAAAACCTACAGCAGCGCTTTTTTCCAAAAGCGCTTTCTTTTATATGCTGCTAAAACTTATTTTTAACGTAGTGATGGCCAACACTACATGTAAACTCTTATGGTTGTTAAAATAATTGAAATTTTGTGAACTAGTTCCAATAGAACTAATGTGTGATAATCAGTCAGCATTGTATCTTTTTTCATCAGAGGACAAAAGACATAAAAGTTGATTGCCACATTACCAAAGAAAAGATCATTTCCGATGATTTTGGTATGGGAGCACTGCAAATGCATTTGTCTAGTTCATGCTCAATAGCAATAGAAAAATGTATAATCTATCAAACAAGATCGTTTATATGACCTTTAAGTTTGATAAGCCATTAAAACAAATAATAACAACCAAAGAATCATAAGCCAGGGGTAATGTTCAAATTTTTTTTTCAGAATACAAGTGTTCACTTTATCGCATAGTAAAGGATTTTATATCAACAGTGCAGCTCCAAAACTCTCTTGACAAACATTATAATATTAATATTAGAAACTGAAATATTCAAATTGAAAGAAATAAATCTTGATAAAGTCGTGAATATAATTATTGGCAAATACTTCTACCATTGAAGCATATGAATAAAGCATGAATCTAATATTGCTAAATTCAACATAAAAATATTACACAAAAAGATTGATGTAATGAGCAATTCCACACACTTCAATGAATGGGGAAATTTTCATAATTAAGCAACAATGTATGTTCAAGCCTATTGTTACACACATTAAAACACAACATCGACATTGATAATAATATAAAATAAAAAATTATTTTCAAATGAAAATTGAGTTTTAAGAAGAGTTTTATTTTTTAATTAACCATTTGTTTAAAATAAATTCTCGATCTATCTTTATCAATTATACATCTAAGAAAAGAAGATACAATCAAACAACTTAAATTGCCTTTTCTTTATATTAATCTATACTAAAAAAAGTTTTAAAAAATAATTAATTTCTTAATTGTTTTCATTTTAATCCACCACAAAATGAAAAATGGCTTCATTTCATTAATTTATTTTTTAACTACAACTCTCTCCCTCTTCTTTCTCTTCTTTTAATTTAATTCAAATTTCAAATCTTCATATTTTTTCCCACAATTTTTCACTTTCATTTTTAATTTTCTCTCTCTCTATTTTGTTTTGTCTTTTTAATTTTTAAGTATAAATAAAAGATTTAATCCCTTTTAGTATAATGAAGAAGAACATAGAAAAATATTGAATTTTTTAAATACAAAATTTAGTTTCAACATAAAAACATAATTATTTTATAATTATTAAAAATTATTCATAGATATTAAAAAATAATTCATATTTATAAAATTATAATTTTTTTGTTGTAATTATTTAAAAGAATTGAGTTTATGTAATCATGTTTATTTTATAAGTAAGTAATTCATTTCAAATTTACATATATATCTGAATATATTTTATATCGTATCAAATTGGATAATAATACTTAATAGCGGTTCATACAACTTATTTTCCATCTCATCGGTCACTATTAAGACAATATTTCTTTTATTTTAATCAACAATTATCTTTATTTAAAAGACGTTCTTTATTTTCAAATATCAAACTTTTTTTTCTTTTTTTTTTCATCTCACGGGTCTCTTTTCATTTATTTTTGTATGGTTATTTTATAATTAAGTAATTAATTTTAAATTTACACGTGTATCTAATTATATTTTATACCGTAATAAATTGGATAATACTACTCAATAGCGGCGCAGACAACTAACTTTCCATTTTACGGGTCACTTTCAGTATAATATTTATTTTTTCAATCAACAATTATAAACAAACTCTTTATTTCCAAATGTCAACATTTTTTTCTCCATCTCACAATTTTTTATATATTTTATTTTGTAGGGTTATATAATACAATTGAATTCATATGATCATTATAATTTGACAATTAAATAATTCATTTTAAACTTACATGTATATCTAAATACATAGTATGTTGTATCAAATAATTTTACTCGTGCAGACGCACAAATATCTTGCTAGTTTTACCAAATAAAAATCAATTGCCTTATTTTTAGGCTTAAGAAGCAGAAAAATATTATTTAGAGAAAATTGAATATGATCTGACAGTGTAAAATAGTTTTTACTATCAATCAAATGAGGAACATGTATCTCATCAAATCACACCTTTTATTTATACATTGTAAAGATTTTGTTTTTTTTACTGGAAAATGGACTTTTATTTATTATTAGAGTGAAAATTGTTTACATTATGACATGATAACTGAAATTTTAGCCCATTCTTGTTTCTCTCTAGACCCATTTCTGCTGAAACCTTAGCGATATTATGCGCCGCTTTGCTGTCCTCTCATCGAACATGTTGAAACTTGACATCCTGAAAAAGTTTTTGCTTCCTCCATATGAAATGGCACATCATACTGATCTTGTAAATGTTTTAATTGGTTGCATGTGTAATATTATTTTACACTATACTGACCCAAGGCCAAAGAAAGGATTGAGAAGGCTCAATCCTATTCACCGTATAAATACTCCACTTTTGCGCCAAAGCATCATATAAAAATTGAGTGTTTTGTACCCTAAGGATCCATCAATCCGACGATCTATATTGGGCAGAGGATATGGATCTTTTGCACATACAATGTAAAGGTCATTGAAATCGACATACATGCGCCATTTGTTTGATGGCTTCCGTATCAAGACTGCATTAGTCAGCTCTGGTGGGTACTTAAATTCAATTATAACACTGACGCTTCTCAACTTTAGAACTTCTTCATCAATGGCCAATCTCTTCTTTTCACCCACCTTGTGTTTCCTTCAAGACACTGGCTTCATTGTGAAATCAATGGCTAGGCGATGGCATACCACTCTTGTATTTATCCATGGCATGTTAGAGGGCGCCCGAGCAAACAAATATATGTTCATCCTTAATATAATGATCATTTCCTCTGCCTCATAATCAGGGAGATAGGTGCCTAGCTTGTAGACTTGATGGTCCAATGGTATAACATGGATATCCTTTAGTTCTTATGCAGAATTGAGCATTTCTCTCTCTGACCCCAATCTAGGATCCTTGTTTGCAGCATCTACTTATTGTGTGTCTCACTGAGGGGCGGGGTTGTTACAACCTACTCCCATCTCATTTTCAATTTGTTTTTATAAGATTTTATGGGTGTCCTTCTGGTCTCCCTAAACTTCTAACTCGCTCGCCAAATAACATGTACTTCATGCTCAAATGAAGCCTAGACAAGACTGCCCCTAACAAGTTAAGGGAGGGTCGTCCCAAGATAGAGTTGTAGAGGGACAAGGCATCTAATACAAAATATTTTACTTTGATTGTTTTTGCACTTTCCTTTGAAATAAAACACTGATTCGAGCATTATGTGACCATTCATCTATAATTGTTTGCTTGGCAGGCCAACCAGAGAACCTTTAAATGTTCACATGTCATATGGGTCAATGTGAAGCCCAAGAAAAGCACTTCAGATTAAGACATTTGATAAGCATCCATGGTCAATAGTGACTGGATTCATATCTCAATAATCATATTTTTCCAGAAAAGGTGAATATGGATTAAGGCGTCATCTCCAAGTTTACCTTATGGTCAGTGGGTATGAAGCTCGTTGTCACAACTTGGCTAGCATACTTTCTGCGGGAAGAACTGAATTATCCCTCATTGGAAAACCTCAGACAACAGTATTGATAGTCATCTTTGAACTTCACTTTGAAATCCTCTAGGAGAAGGTGGATAAATTGTGTGGTGAATGATTATGAGTATGGTCCAGGTTACTTTTTTGGGGCCCTATGGTAGGCGCCAATTGTACTTGCTAAATGTATAATGAGTGACAACCCTTAGTTGTGTAAGGTTGTTAGATAGTTTTAAGTTTGTTATGGTGTCAGACAAGCTCACACATAGATGGTAGAAGCTCTATATATGGTGTTTCTGAGTGAATTCAATGTTCCCCTCAACCTTAGTATTACGGTATTTATATGAACATCTTGGGCCTTATTCTTAGAACCCAAGAAAGAAATATTCATAATTTCTACTCTTAGAAGCGTGGGAATTGGGTAGTTACATCCCCTATTACTCTAGATAATGTGGCTCCCTCTTTTTGACTTCCCCTACCATACCGTTATGGATAAGGCACGTCACTCTTCACGCTTTCATAAATGGGCAAGTAGTACAGGAAATGAGCGATATAACTAGGAAATGGGTGCACATTTTAAATTTTATAACGTAACTACATGTATAGAATAATAATTATAGTATTTACTTTGCTACATGATACGTCAATGTACACGTATGGAATTGGACCAGATAAAAGTTTAACAAATGCAAAAAGTCTAAATGATACACTATTTATTAGATAAAAATCTTTAGCACAACGTAAATATGCTTCTTCGGTTTTTAATGTCAATTCCAAAACTTGGAATCCAATTCAAGCATCTACTTATTTGAAAAATAATAAAAACAACATGGGTTGAAATATTAATCTCATATTCCTACTTTGGACGATGGATATTATTCTCCCTCCTATAGAGAATCTTGTGTCGTCTCCTGTATATCCTTTACAAATATACCAATACAATGAATAATTAAAATAAGGTTTAATACTCTTTTTGGCCCCGTATGTTAGCCTCAGGGTTCATTTTGGTCCCTTAACTTAAAAAATGTTCATATTAATCCTTTAACTCTTTAAAACGTATCATTTTAGTTCTCTTTAATTGGTCTAATTATTGATGAATTAACGATCAATTTCTGAGTTTTTCTGTTGCTAATTAGATTAAAAGGACTAAAATGATACCTTTGAAGAGTTAAAAGACCAATATGGATCTTTTTTAAGTTAAGGGACAAAAATGAATCCCGAAATTAACATACATAACCAAAAAGGATATTAATCCTTAAAATAAATATAAATATGTTGTTTGATGTTTAATACATGTTAACATAATTAAAATAAAACCTTATATTTCAATATAATCATGATATTATATTAATAATTTGAAAAAAAATATTAATTTTTTCTTCGAAGAAGACCTTAGATTCCATATTGACGAGGTATTATTCGATTGTAGCATTGACTTTATCATTGAACTTCATACTCGACATAAATAGAAAGGAGGAATGGAGTGTATGGACCTTGATCTCCTCTAGCCTGTTGTGGTTGGGAAGAAACACTTTCTTCGAAGTAATTGGTTTCAACCTATTTGTCATTTCTTCCTAGAAAAGTCTACAAGAGAGCATTTTGTTAGACGAATACAACATATCTAGAGGGAGGGGGGGGGGGGGGGGGGGGGGAATAGATACCCCTTTTAAAATTTATACAAAAAACTGATTTTTTAAATTTGTTTTATCAAAGAGTGATGCTGAAGCTTTTTCCGAAGTATCGTCTATACGAATGTTATTGGAAACTCGGATATGGAAACTGTAACAATAAACTCAATATGGAATAAGAACAACAAATTGAATTAATATACTTGAATCACTTAAAAACTTATTTAACATTTATCTCAAGTTAGTAGTAAAGCTATTTCCAATAGCAATATTAAAAAGAACTAGTTGAATCAATTTATCAAACACTTGGTGTGCAAGTGAATTTTCAGAATATTTATTTTGATTGTTTTGATACACAAAACCACTTATAATCAAAAGTGATTATAAGTTATACCATCACTTGATTTACAATAAAAAACAATTCGAAAATTATTACAATTCAAATGATAACGCAATGCTATTTGACAAATTGATCAATTAAAATCAAAGCAAGTAAAAATGTTATTTATCTGAAATCATGATTGGCATACATTTTGATAAAACCAACTTGGCAGAAACATGTTGAACAAGATGTTCCAACTTGTAGTTTTCAACATGTCGAGTAAAGATGTCCCAACAAGGAGATAGGACACCGCGTCTACAGCAGCTGACAAATATGGTTCAGTTGATTTGTTAGCTACTGAATATTTAGGGAATATTTGGTTACCTTATATGGCGCCCAAGATTGAGAAATCAGAATATTTTATGTTGGTTTTCAAATATATGCTTAGTTTCTAAATATGGAGACATTTTAGGAAACTAATGATTGAAGATCTATTTTCTTGGAGAAGAATTTGCAGACTTTGTGCAGCCTCACTACTGCATTTTTGAAGCCCAGTCCAGTCCAAAATAATGTTATAAATAGACTGGTATATACCTAGTATTAGGTGGAACTTACGTGTGTATTTTTGTTAGGGTTTTTAGAATCCTTATTGTTGGGTTGTAAGTTCTGTGTCATATGTTCATAAGCTTTTAAACATTGAACATGTGTGTGTCAGATGCTCATAAGATGTTAAGAATTGAGTATTTATGTGTCGATTCTCTTAAGCTTTTAAGCATTAAGTTTTGTGTGTTTTGGTAGAGTGACTTCTGGTTTTGTTCTCTACTTGTGTTTAGAGTTTCTCTAGTTGCTGAGTGTAATTGAAGAGGGATTTGAGGAGGACCTCATACTTAGGTGTGTCTTATGTAGAAGTTATACAAATGGTAGTGATTAAGTATGTAGGCTGTAAACTGGGATGTTTGTTGTGAGGTCTATAAATTGATACTATCTAGTTAATTTCTTCCCTAGTTTGGTAGCCCCCAGAGTAGGAAAGTTGTTCCGAACTGGGTAAACATATATGTGTGTTTTTTATATTCAACACTGCTTATTTTTTTCATATATCTTGATGTTGTATGTTGAAGTCGGTTGCAGTGTCTCGACATCTCTTAGGACATCTAGGATCTGACATCCATAATTTCAATTGGTATCAGAGCAGGCATCTTGCTCTGACTCTGGGCGAGATTCAGGGAAGTTACTTTCTGGCGCAATCACTACTACAAAACGTGTTAACAACAATGCCATGGTCACCACGGCTCTTCCCTGCATTGTGGTGACATATCTAAACTAAGGTGCTACCATATTATTTTTAGTTTTTGATTAAAAATTATTTGTATATAACAAAGGTTAAGGCGCCAACTGTGGTGATAACATTAAGCTTTCATGGGTTTGAATCTCAGTGCCCTCATATATTTTATCCCTTTATTGTTAAGGTGTACATTTTCTATTTTATTTATTTTATAAGAAACTTAAAGGGTTATGACTACGATTGGTGTATTCCACCGTAGTGGCAAATTTACATATATCACCACGGTTGGAATTCTAAACTGTTGTGAGTATATTTATATATATGCGAATTAACACTCGCTCTTTGACAGTAACACTGTATCTTTCACAGCAAAATCCTAGAACCCATTTTTTTTATTCGTGTTCATCATTAGCATTCATATTCCATATTGTGTCCGTCAATGTTGTTCTTCTTACATTACATGAATGTATTCTTCTTTTTCCTTATTCTCTCATTTTCGTGTATGTTGTTGTTATATCTCACATGGTTTTCCTATAATTTTATTCTTGTTAGATAGTTTATTATTATTTTCTGTCTTGCGGTTTCACATGTTGATAATATTCATGGTGTTTGTAGGACTCAAGAAACAACAATAGCAGCAAACTTCATCTAGTTTGAGAAGATATGAGAAGAAATATAAGAAGTATGAAGCTATTGTGTTAACTTCATCCATATTATATTTCTTTCTCATGGATTCACAAACTAGTTGAACCTCATATGTTGATAATTATGGTGGTAGCCGTTGTACCCCAAAATTTTCCCTCCCATATTCCTCAAGACATTTCAAGAATAATCCCCCAAATGGTTCAAGATTGCTCAAGAGTTGGACAATCAAATCACCTCCTAAGGCAGTCAATCTCAAATTAGGGTTTTGTGTTGCATCAAGGTCCTTGCATACAAATGACCTCAAGTGATCCCCAATGTCCTAATATGTTCTCAAGTTCATCCATGTCAAATTTCAAGCCTTGCAGAGGAAGTTTGGTCAGTCAATTGCTCAAGAGGTCCAAAAATCGACTGTGCTAGGGCAAAAGTCAACTGTGACCTACAAATAGTCAAACCTCAATATTTTTTGTCAACATTCTCATTTTGAAGGATAATTCATAATTTGATCAAGGGTTGATCATGATTCATCAAGGATTGCTCAAGATTCATCAAGATTCAAAAGTTGCTAAATTAGGGTTTTGTAGGAAAAGTCAACTCAACTTTGACCAATCATAACTTTCTCATACTCTATGAGAAATGACCCATCCAAATCTCATTTTGAAGAGGATGAAATTTACTACAATCCATCTTCACAACCCAAGATCAAGAAATGCACTCACAAAAAGTTACAAATTTGGACATTATAGGTCATTTTTGAAAGTCAACTAAAACACCTTTTTTTCCAAAGCTTATAACTTAAGCATGGAATATTAAAATGAGATGAGACCAAAAGGGTTGGTTAGAGGACATCTCAAGGTTTCTAAAAAGTCCCATAACACCTCCAAAGGTTCAAAACTGAAGAAGTTATGCATTGTTGAAGTTGGGCATTTTTCCAAAATTGCCAAAAGTCAACTATCCCCAAAACTTCAAATTTTGTCAAAAGGGCCCACTTTTTTCCACTTGATTTGATCTTGTCACACCACACACGTGTCCTATCTTCAGTTTTATGTCCATTCATTAATTTTTCTATTTTATTTGATTTTTATTGATTTAATTCATTTTAAATCAATTTAAATCCAAATAAAATCCAAATATTGATGAAATAGGATCTTTGTGATTGATACAACTTTAAATTATCATGATGGACACAATAAAACTCGAATCAAGCCATGTTGTGAACAAAATATTGGTTTTTGACACTTTTGGAAGCTTTGTTAATGGAGAATAAAATCAAATCTTCAATCATTAATTCACATGGATTCAAGGCCCAAAATTAAACCTAATTGCTTCTATTATACTTATACAATGCAAAGCATACAAGGACACGACCAAAAGGCTGCAGAAACGACAATACCAAAACTGGAAAAAAGCTTGAAAAGTTGGAAATCGAAATCAGCCTTAGAGTCCAATTCAAGGCAAAAGCTCAACATAGACTTCTTGTTTGCCATCCACTAAAGCGATAGGAATCAAAACCAAGCCCTCTCGTCACCAAAAACGCGCTGTAAGCTTCTCTAAAAGTGGCCCTGTACACGAAATCGTATTCCCATATTCCTGCATCTTTTGAGCAAATTTTTTGTACAATCATGCTTATCATTCAATTTCCAATCATTCTGCAATATTCAATTGAGTTTTTGTAGCCTGTAAAGCCCTACCCAAAACTAGGGTTTGGGTTTCTTGTTTTTAGGCATTTTCGTTTCAGGTAAAATCAACACTATCAATGGCCATGGATGAATTTAGGAGGAAGAGGCGACCATGATGATGGCCTTGGTTTGCATTTTTATGGCCTAGAATTTATTATAGGATGAAGCCACGGATTTTGCTACGGATAAGAATCCGCAGGAAAATATACAGGGGCCAGCGAAGAAGACGATTATGTGGCCACGTCCTATTCACTGATTCAAATTATTGGCGCTCATTTTTTTTATTCCAGGCATATTGATTGTTTTCCAATATAATATTCACTACTTAATATACTAACAATAAAGCACAATGGCTCAACTGGAAGAGGCGCTAGTGGAAAATCTCATGGGACCTGGGTTCGAATCCCAGGTCCACCATATTGCATATTGTTATTTTGTTTCAGATATTCAAGCGCTTTTCAGCAAGCATGGTACATGATACATCCTCACCTAATCAGGCGCCAGATGGCCTCCAGGCCAAATCCAAAGGTCAAGGTTGAGTGTCCATCATGGTCTCAAGTCAAAGGCGTGCACAGAATTGCAAAGGTCAACCCAGGCCAGTGCCTGTTGGGCCTTGAAAATGCTACTCTCACCATCAATCTGGGCCCAAACCCCCATGAGTTTTCTCTTTCTATTTCTTTTATTCTTTTCTTATTTCTATTTTTTGTCATTTGTTTTATTATTTGTTTAACTAACCAATTAATAATTTTTCCTCATAAAATCAGAAAATACAAAAAAATATTATCTTTTATTTATTAAAATTAAATTTGACTTTATTTTTGTAAATAAATATTAACCTAATTAATTTAGTTTTAAATAGATATAACTCTTAATGATTTTTTTTGCAAAAAATTAAAATCAATTTAGGTAATTAGGTTTTACCAACTTTTAATCAATTCATTTTATTTCCTTTAATATTCAAAAATCCAAAAATATTTTCATTAATTAATTAATTTAATTATTAACTTAGATCTAATTTCCATTTAATTCAAAAAAATAACAAAAACATGCTTTCTTTCAAAAAAGGGTCAAAACCCTAAAAAATGCACCAATTTAATTTCTTGCACGCGATACATTTGATTCCAATATTGTAATTGCTTCCGGTATGTAATAGCTTTTAATTAGGACTTTAATTATTTATCATTTTATTTTACTTTCCGCAATTTAAATTAAAGGGTTGCTTTTGGCGATGTAAATACCCGACGCCTTGTAATAGTTTAGATTTAATTTCCGCAATTTAAATTCCGCAATTTAAATTCCGCAACTATACACTGTTAGATGTTTGATAAATAGGGAATGCATGACAAGATCAAATGTATGAACTTAAAATCAACATAGCTCACCCATGACATGTACAAAGATAAATAACTGAAAAACAATACACTCGCACATGCGCACTTTTATGGTACACCTCACTTGGTTGCCTTCGGACGTGGTCATTGAGTATAGGAAATTTTAGAGGTCGCCCTCTTGTCCAAAGATCATAGTTGCCTCGAAACGGTTGCCTCGGAAAAATGATCTAAGACATTAGGGTTACCGCTAAGGCATTCTAACATTGCTTTAGTGACCACACGTCCCTTAATCGAATTGACCCGAAAACTCCAACGACGATGCTACCTACTCATCAATAGTGGGCTTGCATTGTCTAAAGGACATTAACACAGTTTAATTCCCTTTTTGAGTAGGTAGATGGTTCTTAAGTACTTGCTCCTTTTAAAACAAAACAAAACTTTTCGCACTTACACTCCTTTCAAACAAAAATTCTTTTCAAACCCACAAACACAAAGAAAAGCAAATTTTTGAAAACACTTTGAGCAAGTACCTAAGAGCCCGTGGATAACCACGGATAGAAAGGGTGCTAACACCTTCCCTTTCTATAATCTACCTCCCGGACCCGAGAAACATCTCGAAAAAGGAATTTTTCTGTGCTTTTTTCCTTTCCTGTTGGATAAAATAAAAGACGATGGCGACTCTTGATTACCGCGACATTTTGCGAAAACAAACGCAAAACGCGAACCAGTATTCCAAAACAGTCAGTTCTCTTTCCCACCGATCACAGTAGCAACTGTATAGTATGAGTTAATAAGGTACATATGGTTTGTGTATCAATGGATAAAAATATAAGAAGTATGAAGTTATTGTGTAAACTTCATCCACCTTGTATTTCTCTCATTTTCGTGTATGTTGTTGTTATGTTTCACTTGGTTTTCCTATGAATTTGTTCTTGTTAGATAGTTTATAGCTCTTTTATTGTTGTATGTTGTTGTATGTTGTTGTTGCATGTTGTGTTGTTGACAATTAAGTTTGTGATTTCACATATTGATAATTTTCACGGTGTTTATAGGACTCAAGAAAAGTGACTGAAGAAACAACAACAACAGTAAACTTCATCTAGTTTTAGAAGCTATAAAAAGAAATATAAGAAGTATGAAGCTATTGTGATAACTTCATCCACCTTATATTTTTTTATCATGGCTTCAAAAATTAGATGAAACTCATATGATGATGAAGATGGTGGTAGCAATTGTATAGTATGAGTTGATAAATGGTTTTTCATGTGCAGCTAGGAAGTGGTTAGGGTTCTTTACTTATCACTTAGAGATTCAAGAAATGGTTAGTTGTTCAGTTCTCCCAATCTATGTAAAATAATTTTATGTTTTTGTTGATAAACGTTGTTAGTGAGTTTATCATATCATATGGGATTACTTGTTTCACTAACACCTCATTGAACTTGCATTCATTTAAAAAGATTTTTAAGATAATAATTTAAAAAATTAAGTTATTCTTGAAAATCAACTTAGACGATCCAATGTTTTTTGAATTTCATGCATCTTGTAAATCATAATTCCCTTTTTAGTGTATAGAATTTCATTCAACGTCACAAATTATTCAAAACAATGTTCATAAATGGATGTCAGTTTGGATCTTTCACACAAAACATGATGTTTGAAAAATAAAGTAGAAAAGAAGAGGAAGTCAAATTTAAAGTGAAAGACTCAGACTGACATCCATTTATCAACATTACTTTGAAGAATTTGGGATTGAATCAAATCCTATAGGCTAAAATAGGAAATAATTATTTACATTATGCTTGCAATTCGAAAAATATTGGAACGTTTAAGTTGTATTTCAAGAATAACTTAATTTTTCTGACTATTGTCTTAAAAATCTATTTGAATGGTTGTATATGGTTAATGAGAGGCAGGGAAAAAAAACCAATCTCATATTTTATAATAAACTCTTACATATACCACAATGGTTGGAACGTTTAACCGTGGTTAAATGCTATTTTTATGCGCTTTAATTTTGGTTGTAGATGGGTGTGATACGGTGGGAGAACTGACTTGGGATTTGCGTTTGTTTTCGCACTTGTTCGGTTTAGCAAGAGTCACCATCGACCTTTTATTTTATCCTAAGGAAAGGTCAAAAAGCACAGGAAAGACCTTTGAGATGTTTTCGTGGGTTCGGGGGGTAGATTATGAAAAGGGAAGGTACTAACATCCTTTTCATCCATGGTTATCCATGGGCTCTTAGTTACTTGTTTTAGATCACTTGCCTTTGCTTTTCAATTGTTTGAAATGGTGCTTTATGTGTGTGGTTTTGAAAATGTTTTGAAAAAGATGCCTTGTCTAGGCAACCTTTGTAATGATTCTTGTTTGAATATATACAAAAGTGTGTGTCTTTTTGAAAAGATAATTCAATGTTTTGAAAGTTGTTTTGAAATTGTTTTTTGAAGTTGTGTTGTGAAGGGTGTTTGAAAAATGGCAAGGATGTTTTACAAGATTTTTTGATCAAGTAACTAAGAGTTGTCTACCCTATTTTACTCAAAGATTTTTCTTATGTTTTTGACCCTTTTAACAGTGTTGTTTCACCATTGTGTTTGATGAACAAGCTTGTGTTAGGATGTTAAACGAGACCGGCGCGGGTCATCGTATGCAATCATTGAAGGCAACTTATGAGACGCTCTAGTAATTTTGTAAGGGACGAGATCGTTTTATCGAAGGCAACATCGAGGGTCATCGAGGGACTATGATCTTTGTTTATCGAAGGGACATTTGCTAGAGTGTCTCATACTCGAGGGACATGATTGCATTTTCCGAGGCAACAAGCGAGGTTACCCTAGAGGTGCAAGTGTGAATTGTCTATTGATTTTCATGCATTTATCTTGTATTAAGTTATCTAGCGGTTGATTTTGAATCTTCGCATACAAACCCTAATTACTATACAGTATATGGAAAGCGATAAATTGCGGGAATTTAAAGTCTAAGTTATTACAAATAAGTATCCAGGGATGGGGGTACAAATGTTTACAAATGGGGATGAGTTTTATCAGAATAGTAATGTCCAAATATTATATTTACAACCAAATCGAATCGTCGCGTTCTCAATGTAAAAATATAACAAGGTATAAGAACCAAAGAGAATCAAAAGTATTGTATGATGCATATGGTTATTTACAAATGATCAAAATATTAACCTAATGCAAATTAAGTATTATTATTATTGTGTTTTTGTTAGTTTTATATAAACAAAGGGTTTTAAAAAAAAGGATTATTTTAACTTAATAAATTCTATTATTTATGTACTTTTGTTAACGTTTTTTAGAAACTTATATAAAAAGTTTAATTTAAACAAAAAGTTTTAAAACAAAAACAAATTATTAAAATCTATTATTTATATACCTTTAAATGCAATAAATATTAAAAAGGTTATTATGAATATTTTAATACAAAAATTTAATATGTTATTTTTATTTTACAAAGGGAATTAGGAATTAAGTTATATAAGAAAAGAAAATAAAGTGATAATGATAAAAAAAAGGGGTTTTAAACATTTTTTAAAAGAAAAAAGGCCAATGGGCTTTGGGTTGTATGTACTTGGCCCAAAATTAAAAGAACATGGTCAGACTAAAGGGGGGTGTGGCGCCAGTTTGCAATTGGGCTTGAGAGTTTAGTTTATGGGGCAGGCCCATTTGCTTTGACAAAGTTTTTGCGTTAAGGTTTGGTTTTGTTTGGCTCAGAACCTAGGTTTACAGTTTGAAACGGCGCCACTCTCCTCTCATCTTCTTCGCCTCTTCATCGTTCTCAAACAGAGCTTCTGAATGAACTCTCTCCTCGCCTTAGGCTACCACAGCGATGCCTCCACTTCCTCCTCCTCGTGGTTGCACAGGGAGACGATTAAAAAGGTATTGCCTTCCTTCTAAATGCGTTTTACGGTTAGGTTTTTTACTCTTTGCATGTCATTGATCTTTGATTGTTTATGTTTGTGTGAGATGTAAAACAGAAAGAAGGAAATTGATACCTTGGGGTTTGCTTCTGGAGAGGAGGTGGAAGGTTGGACGGCGGGGCTCTCAGGTGGCCGGAGAAGGGAGAAGCACGATGACCGCGCTCTGGTATTTCGTATCTTTCTCTTTGAATGTTTAGTGATGAGATATTTCTGAAAACACTGTATTATTTTGCTTCTGAGTTCTCTCCTTTTCTTATATGAATGTTGGATATCTTGTTGGCTTGAGTTGATGATGATTCTTTTCTGAGACTTGCTTCTTTCTCTTCTTTGCTATGTTGGCCTTTGATGATGATATTATTTCTGAAAACATTTGCTTATTGTTGTTAGCTTTTACAATCTTCTTTTTCTTGTCAATGATGATGTTCTTATGAGATGCTTGTTGTTCTGATTTGGCTATGTTGATTCTGTGAAGAATTCTTGTTCTGAGAGTGTTCGTTATTGTTGCTGTGGATTTGGTGTTTAGATTTGTTTGAGTTTTGGTTTTGACAGGTTTTTGCAAGTTTGATAACTTGCAGACTTGGCTTTTGTTGTGCAAGTTTTTATGGTAGTTTTGGGGAAGCAGGCTTATTGAGCATTTTGTGTTTTGCAGTTTGAAACAAGTTTGTTGTATATGGTAGTTTTGATGCAGGCTTGGATTTATTGTTTGTGGTTTTGCAAGTTTGAGACTTGCCTGTTTGGCGAGGAAGGCAGGTTGGTGTTTTGCTGGTTTTAGGCAGGCTACTGTAGGCTTGTTTATCTGGTACATGCAGGCTTGAGTTTGGCTTGAGGCAGGCTTTGAGGCTTCCTGTTGGTTTTGTTTGTCTTTACAGGTTTGAGTTTGCTTGTTTTGGTACAGGCAGCCTTGAGCTTTTCTTTGATAAATTGCAGTTTGCTTTAGGCAGGCTTGAAGTTTATGCAGGCTCAGAGGAAGCAGGCCTCAAGGCTTGTTGTGCCTTAGGCTTGTATTTGTAACACATGTTTGGATTTGTTGTTTGGAGGTTTTGATGCAGGTTACAAGTTTACTTGTGTTTTGGTAACTTGCAGTTTTTGCTTGCAGTTCAGTTTGTGGTTTTTTCTCTTTGTGAACTGCCCTCTCTCCTTTGAACTGTTAGAACAATGTTATATTTATTTTCTTTCTTCCTGCTCTGTATAGCCTGCCAAATTGCAAAGCCTACTTCACTCTCTCTTTCTCTCTCTATAAAAAGCATATTTTATTGCTTAATATATTTTTAATTCTGAAAAGGTTGTTGGCTTGAGAAATGATGAAAAGTTTTGACAAAGTTGCTTGCTTGCATCTTGGTTTTCCTCTGTAATGTACTTCCATATTTATTGCCTTGACAATTTTGTGTACTTTGACAGCTTGGTTGACAGCTTGGTTGACAGCTTGTTGACAGCTTGTTGACAGCTTGGTTTGCTTAATTTGAACTTGTGCAGCTTGTGCAACTTGGTTGTGCAACTTAGTTTTCTTAGTTTGAACTTGTGCAGCTTTGTGCCTTGTATTATATTCAGCCTTGTGCCTTCTATTTAATTGATTTATATGCTTGCAAAAAATAATTTTACTTTCCTCTTTGTGAACCAAGAAGAGAAATCTTCTTGTGATTTGCAAAGAGGACGAGTAAAACATGATGAAACCAAAACGATCTGATTCCAGCCAACAATCTTTAATGATGAGCTTTTATTTATCTGTCTGAAAATGTTTTTTCAATTTAACTGTATTGACTTCTTCTTTTTGTCTTTGCAGGTAAATACCAGTTGGGATAATGGAAATCAGAGAAGTATGAAGACTTCAAGAGACTTAGAATATATATTTATTTTCTTTTCAATTATTGTAATAAATATCATTGTAAATATTGTAAATAAATTTACAGTATTCCAAATAACATTTGTAACAACAATTAAAATAAATAAAAATCTTTTATCAGATATTTCATTCATTCTTTTACAATGTTTATTTAATTATTTAAATCTCTTGAATTAAAATGACTGGAAATGCATCCCAATTATTTTAACTTAGATAAAATAAATAATCAACAAATGTTGAAGTCTCACAACCTTGCATTAACCATAATACGCCCGCATTCCAATCAATCACATGCTTTGCACAGTTAAACAAACAAACATCCATACACCTTTCACTTCACTTGATCAAACCAATGCTTCAAACTTTCAATCAAAAGCCTCAGCTCCTAGCCCAGATGTTCAGGTTTTGAGAAACAAACAACAATCTTGAACAAGCGTAAAACAAAGTAACAATTAATTTGAAATACTGTGGACTCAAATTCTTCTGAGAAATACGAGTGAAAAACCCTAATTCCAGATTTGCCGTCAAAGAAAAGTCTGCTTGATCAAACCCTGAGCCAAACTCAACCAAATCAATAGAAACCCTAATAATCTGTGTGACTGATTCAAAATCAATGGGAACCCTAATTTTGTTTGACTGATTCAAAAATCAATGGAAACCCTAATTTTGTTTGGCTGATAAAGAAAAATCAGTTTGACCGATTCTTGAGCTAATCTGAAAAATCAGGGAAAACCCCGAAGCTGTGATTTCTTATGAAAAAGAGGAGGGTAAATTTTGGGGTACAACAGTTGCCCCTGTTCAATCTTCTTGAACCTGAAGAGTTAGATTGGCAGTTTTGCCGTTCGCGACTTGAAGGTAAAAGAATGATTGGACACTAGAGTGCCCAAAAAATTTGCACTCGTCAAAGCATAGTTGAGGGAATGGTCTTAAAGATGCCATTTGGAGGCGTGACAGAAACTTGTCGGAGATGGGCTTAAAGATGCCATCTGGAGAATGTGACAGAATCTTGTCGGAGATGGGCTTAAAGATGTCATCTGGAGAATGTGACAGAATCTTGTCGGAGATGGGCTTAAAGATGCCATCTGGAGAATGTTTGTTGAACTGTATGTTGTTGGTGAGTGGGTGAGTATCAGAAAGGTATCCATGTTTGGAACATCTCTGAACTGGGGGTCTAAATAAGCAATAGATTGACATCCATGTTTGGAGAATCCGTAAACTGTTTTCAGAAGTTTTAAAGTTGAACAAGCGATAATTAACATCCGTGTTTGGAGGCATCCGTAAACTATTTTCAAAAGTTAAAGTCTGTATGAGTAGCAGAATGACTTCCGTGGCGATTGCACTGGGGAGAATCAAACTGCTGGTGTAAAGGACAGAATGGCATCCGTGTCTGGCACGTATCTGAACTTTGAGGTTGATAGTTTAATCTAAACGAGGGATAGAATGGTCGTCGTGTCTGGGGAGTATCCAGCCTGTATCGGATTGCTGAAGTCTGAAAGAGTAATAGAATGACCGCCGTGTCTGGGGTGTATCCGTACCGTATCTGAACAATTGTTAACAAAAGCCTTTTAATCTTATCCTGAAAAGGGTAAAATGTTAGCTAAAACACCAAGTTATGATGCATGGTATATATGATGCAATGAACTGTATTTCATCAATGTTTATGATATATGAATGTAATGGTTATGCATGCAAGCTGAGTAGCCGTCTTGTTGAGGAAGATAAATCCTGGATAATGAAATCTTTGACTGCTGCCGGGGAAAGTAAATACTTGACTGCTGCTGGGGATTGAAAATCCTTTGATTGTTGAAAAATGAGAAGTCCTAGGGACCACTGTTGGGGAAACAGGAGTTTGGGTTGTATGCCAATCTACTGGGAATTCCCGTTTCGAGGAGATCTTCACTGGGGAATATCTGAATACTCGTTGAAAAGTAGCTATCCTGTCGGAGAGTAAAACTCAGGATTCTGGAAAAAGCTTATTCTTGTCTGGAAGAAGTTCAGGTTTAGGTCGTATGCCACTTTAAGAATAAGAATCTTTACTCTGTTGGGGATATTAGGAAGTTGAATTGTATGTTATAGGTGAAAGGATGAGAAGCAGGAAGGTATCTGCGTTTGGAGCATCTCTGGGCTGAGGATAAATTCGGAATGAGTGACAGAATGGCAACCATGTCTGGAGCGTATCTGGACTGTATCTGAAGTTGAGATCTGTATGAGTAGCAGAATGACTTCCGTGTCTGGAGTGTATCTGAAACTGTACCTGGGATCTGAATAAGTGACAGAATGGCAACCGTGTTTGTAGCGTATCTGGACTGTATCTGAAGTTGAGATCTGTATGAGTAGCAGAATGACTTCCGTGTCTAGAGTGTATCTGAAACTGTAACTGGGATCTGAATGAGTGACAAAATGGCAACCATGTTTGGAGCATATCTAGACTGTATCTGGTGTTGAGATCTGTATGAGTAGCAGAATGACTTCCGTGTCTGGAGTGTATCTGAAACTGTAACTGGGATCTGAATAAGTGACAGAATGGCAACCATGTCTAGAGCATATCTGGACTGTATCTGAAGTTGAGATCTGTATGAGTAGCAGAATGACTTCCGTGTCTGGAGTGTATCTGGAACTGTAACTGGGATCTGAATAAGTGACAGAATGGCAACCGTGTCTAGAGCATATCTGGACTGTATCTGAAGTTGAGATCTGTATGAGTAGCATAATGACTTCCGTGTCTGGAGTGTATCTGAAACTGTAACTGGGATCTGAATGAGTGATAGAATGGCAACTGTGTTTGGAGCATATCTAGACTGTATCTGGTGTTGAGATCTGTATGAGTAGCAGAATGACTTCTGTGTCTGGAGTGTATCTAAAACTGTAACTGGGATCTGAATAAGTGACAGAATGGCAACCGTGTCTGGAGCATATCTGGACTGTATCTGAAGTTGAGATCTGTATGAGTAGCAGAATGACTTCCGTGTCTGGAGTGTATCTGAAACTGTAACTGGGATCTGAATAAGTGACAAAATGGCAACCGTGTCTGGAGTATATCTGGACTGTATCTGAAGTTGAGATCTGTATGAGTAGAAAAATGACTTCCGTGTCTGGAGTGTATCTGAAACTGTAACTGGGATCTGAATAAGTGACAGAATGGCAACCGTGTCTGGAGCGTATCTGGACTGTATCTTGACTGGACTGCCCCAGGATTAATGGACTTTGAAAGATTTGTCGAAATCTTGACTGGACTGCCCCATATTTATTGGACAATACCAAACCAAGTCTCTTTTTGTTGATGGGAGATTTTTTTGCAACGGGAGTATCATCCCACTTGAAGTGATTTTACTCACTGAGAGAGCTTTCTTTCCTCCGAACATTCACGGTATGAATTTCTTCGATGTTTAAACAAGTAAACCATGTGCAAACAACGATATTCAAATAATGCAAAGTTTATGCTTGTCTCGAAGTTTTGAAAAATGCATTTTTTAGCAGAAAACTTTTTATAAGACAAATTCAACACAAGATTTTAGGGTAAAGCCTTACAGGAGTCAGGATACCTTTTGTAACAGTATGCTTTCGAACTAACCCATGCTTCAATTAGGACTTTTGAAGGGTTGTAACGTGGCTTGGTTCACGGTTTAAGAAACAAAGGATAAAGGCTCAAAGTATATTTGTTCCCACCCGCTTTTCGTGATGTCCTTCAGTCCTAAACTCAGTTAATTGTGCGTTGAACTCTATTCGAGTTTGGAACGACATTTTGGTGATGGTTCACACCAGTTGATTTTTATGGAAGGCAGTCATCATTTTTGCAACATTTTTCATGTTATTGAGGATTGGTAATGACCCTTTTCTTTTGATTTGTTATCCCTAACTTTTGCCTGACTGTTCCTGTTTTCGAGATCACAGTCAGCGGGATGCCCCAGCTTTCTTAAGCCTCCTTTGTAGGTTTTGGCTCAGTGGGCTTTTCTCTTTTGAGAGATAATGACTGCCTATGAGATAAGGAACCATCACTGTCTTTTGGTTCCAAAGGAAGGTTTTTGATGTTATTCATTGTATTACGAACTGAGAGTTTGCGACTTTAATGTGCATCTTTTTTTTTGAATTAACTGAGAGACTACCCTGCCCCAGGTTTAAATCAGAGGTTTCAATTTGTGTTTAAAACAGAAAACTCCTACTTCTTTGGCTCGAAGGGGTTGACTAGGGATTATCTTCCTTATAACTCCAGTGTTTAGGATTTGAAAGAAACGCCTGTATATCGTCAGCAAGGTTTGTTCAAAAGCATACTGTATGAGATTATGGTATTGTTTCGTCATCCTCCCTCTAAAGGCTTGTAGCTTTTTATCAAGAGTTAAATATCATAAAGAAAGCATAAGAATAGTGAAAACGAATGGATGAATTCCAGACAAACATATGCAATGCATTAATGAAACAGAGTTTGACATCAACAGATAATTGTTTGAATAACGAAAGAAATTACAACTTGAAAATTCAAAAGGAACAAAAGTCTCTTAGTTAGAGCTTTGTCATTTCAGGTGGAGAACCCTTAGCGGAAGATTTTCATCTCGCCATCCAGCATGAATTCCAACACTCATTCGTCAATCAAGTCTTGGATCTTGTTTTTCAAAGCCCAACAGTCATCGGTGTCATGTCCAGGACTATGAGAGTGGTATACACAAAATGCGTCGAGGTGATAGCTAGGAGTAGAGGTATTGGGTTTCCTAATAGGATCATTTAAAGCCAGTAGATTGACCTCCAACAAGCGTTTCAGTATTAGGGATGATGGTCTGTCAGTCTCAGAGAAATGTCTTCCAGATGTATTTTTCTTACGCCGATTACCCTGTTGACGCTGACGAGGTTGTTGCCGGGCTTGTGACCCTGAAGCAAGTTGAGGAGCTTTTCCCTTGTCTTCTCGTCTCAAAGGAGGTTGAATGATGACTTGGTCTTCAACCCTAGTTGTTTGCCCCACTTGGTTATCTCGAAGCAGTTTGTTGACGAGAACCCTGAGCTCCTCTTGTCTTTGAGCCAAGTCTTGAATGAGAGCCATCTGGCCCACCAGTTGTCCCATCATCTGGATCTTCATTGTTGCCATCTCAATCTGCAACTCCTCCAACCGATCATTCCTAACACAACTTGAATTCCCTAGGACCATGCCCCTTGTGAGGAGAGCTTTCAATTCTTCTTGCCCTTGGGACAGGTTCAAGAACATTTCTTGAAGTTGAGCATTTTGATCTTGGATATCTTTGACAGTCCTCTCTAGAGCCATCTCTACTGAAATAAACAGTAGGAGAATAAGGAAACCTGAAAAGGAAAACTTGTTATGATACAATGCATGATATGTGGATGCATGTTTTCAAGAATCTCTCGGGGTAAACACAAGAGAAATGTTAGAGATTGAACTTCGATCAACATATTTGATTGGAGAGCTTTGTAATGGTGGATGTCTTTCCACGAGAATCAAGCTCACCATGTCGAGTGGGTCATAGCCCCTGATTCAAGTTGTTGCACTTAATCTTTGACGGTGTTTGTTTAGAGTAAAATGAAACCTCTTACCCTTTGGTAGACGTCTGGTTCAACGTGCCCCTGCATCAACAGACCCTCGAGATCCTTGTAATGGTTATTGAAAATTCTATGGTATGATGTCATGATGTTATGTACATGTATGCAGAAGTAGGAAAGTGTATATACAGATAGTCATATTCGCACAAAGAAAAAAAGTCCTTAGGTTTAGGCTTGCATGAGGTTTGTAGGTAAATACCCTCTTGAAGTTAGTTGGCTCAAACCTGTCCTAAAATAGAAACCGAGTTCTAAGGAGCTCAATATCACTGGATTATTTTCTGTGTTCATTGTATTGGTTTAGCCACTTAACTGGCGACCAAAATATTCCAAGAAAACAATCCTCAATGAGTGTAGTATCGAGTATCTACCAACTTCGGACTGCACCAAAGTCGGTCATCTCACTACCCCTAAAAAAGGCCAAGATGGTCAAGTAAGGTTCTAAGAGTTCGTTAGTGCTTCATGACATTACTCAGCGGCCCCGTATTCTCCTTGACTACTCAAGGGCTACCGGTACCCACAAATATGTCACACTAACGTAGCTACTGCTTCAACCATGTCGGTATACCCCGCACAATTCCCTCACAGTTTATTGCTACTTACCTAAAAGGTGCCCCCAAATCCGGGTGTAGGATTTAAAACAAACCCAAGCAAGGAACCCAAAAAGTAAAGCAATCAAAGCAATCAAGGTAAGCATGTAAAGGTGATCTAAAAAACCCTTAGGTAACCCCACTTTTAGAAAATTCCCCAGCAGAGTCGCCAATTCTGTGATACGGTGGGAGAACTGACTTGGGATTTGCGTTTGTTTTCGCACTTGTTCGGTTTAGCAAGAGTCGCCATCGACTTTTTATTTTATCCTAAGGAAAGGTCAAAAAGCATAGGAAAGACCTTTGAGATGTTTTCGTGGGTTCGGGGGGTAGATTATGAAAAGGGAAGGTACTAGCACCCTTTTCATCCATGGTTATCCATGGGCTCTTAGTTACTTGTTTTAGATCACTTGCCTTTGCTTTTCAATTGTTTGAAATGGTGCTTTGTGTGTGTGGTTTTGAAAATGTTTTGAAAAAGATGCCTTGTCTAGGCAACCTTTGTAATGATTCTTGTTTGAATATATACAAAGGCGTGTGTCTTTTTGAAAAGATAATTCAATGTTTTGAAAGTTGTTTTGAAATTGTTTTTTGAAGTTGTGTTATGAAGGGTGTTTGAAAAATGGCAAGGATGTTTTGCAAGATTTTTTGATCAAGTAACTAAGAGTTGTCTACCCTATTTTACTCAAAGATTTTTCTTATGTTTTTGACCTTTTAACAGTGTTGTTTCACCATTGTGTTTGATGAACAACCTTGTGTTATGATGTTAAATGGGACCGGCGCGGGTCATCGTATATAATCATTGAAGGAAACTTGTGAGACGCTCTAGAAATTTTGTAAGGGACGAGATCGTTTTATCGAAGGCAACATCGAGGGTCATCGAGGGACTACGATCTTTGTTTATCAAAGGGACATTTGCTAGAGTGTCTCATACTCGAGGGACATGATTGCATTTTCCGAGGCAACAAGCGAGGTTACCCTAGAGGTGTAAGTGTGAATTGTATATTGATTTTCATGCATTTATCTTGTATTAGGTTATCTAGCGGTTGATTTTGAATCTTCACATACAAACCCTAATTACTATACAGTATATGGAAAGCGATGAATTGCGGGAATTTAAAGTCTAAGTTATTACAAATAAGTATCCGGGGATGGGGGTAAAAATGTTTACAAATGGGGATGAGTCTTATCAGAATAGTAATGTCCAAATAATATATTTACAACCAAATCGAATCGTCGCGTTCTCAATGTAAAAATCTAACAAGGTATAAGAATCAAAGAGAATCAAAAGTATTGTATGATGCATATGGTTATTTACAAATGATCAAAATATTAACCTAATGCAAATTAAGTATTATTATTATTGTGTTTTTGTTAGTTTTATATAAACAAAGGGTTTTTAAAAAAAAGGATTATTTTAACTTAATAAATTCTATTATTTATGTACTTTTGTTAACGTTTTTTAGAAACTTATATAAAAAGTTTAATTTAAACAAAAAGTTTTAAAACAAAAACAAATTATTAAAATCTATTATTTATATACCTTTAAATGCAATAAATATTAAAAAGGTTATTTTGAATATTTTAATACAAAAATTTAATATGTTATTTTTATTTTACAAAGGGAATTAGGAATTAAGTTATATAAAAAAAGAAAATAAAGTGATAATGATAAAAAAAGGGGTTTTAAACATTTTTTAAAAGAAAAAAGGCCAATGGGCTTTGGGTTGTATGTACTTGGCCCAAAATCAAAAGAACATGGTCAGGGTAAAGGGGGGTGTGGCGCCAGTTTGAAATTGGGCTTGAGAGTTTAGTTTATGGGGCAGGCCCAGTTGCTTTGACAAAGTTTTTTCTTTAGGGTTTGGTTTTGTTTGGCTCAGAACATAGGTTTACAGTTTGAAACGGCGCCGCTCTCCTCTCATCTTCTTCGCCTCTTCATTGTTCTCAAACAGAGCTTCTGAATGAACTCTCTCCTCGCCTTAGGCTACCAGAGCGATGCCTCCACTTCCTCCTCCTCGTGGTTGCACAGGGCAACGATTAAAAAGGTATTGCCTTCTTTCTAAATGCGTTTTAGGGTTAGGTTTTTTACTCTTTGCATGTCATTGATCTTTGATTGTTTATATTTGTGTGAGGTGTAAAACAGAAAGAAGGAAATTGATACCTTGGGGTTTGCTTCTGGAGAGGAGGCGGAAGGTTGGACGACGGCACTCTCAGGTGGCCGGAGAAGGGAGAAGCACAATGACTGCGCTCTGGTATTTCGTATCTTTCTATTTGAATGTTTAGTGATGAGATATTTCTGAAAACACTGTATTATTTTGCTTCTGAGTTCTCTCCTTTTCTTATCTGAATGTTGGATATCTTGTTGGCTTGAGTTGATGGTGATTATTTTCTGAGACTTGCTTCTTTCTCTTCTTTGCTATGTTGGCCTTTGATGATGATATTATTTCTGAAAATGTTTGCTTATTGTTGTTAGCCTTTACAATCTTCTTTTTCTTGTCAATGATGATGTTCTTCTGAGATGCTTGTTGTTCTGATTTGGCTATGTTGATTATGTGAAGAACTCTTGTTCTGAGAGTGTTCGTTATTGTTGCTGTGGATTTGGTGTTTGGATTTGTTTGAGTTTTGGTTTTGACAGGTTTTTACAAGTTTGATAACTTGCAGAGTTGGCTTTTGTTGTGCAAGTTTTTATGGTAGTTTTAGGGAAGCAGGCTTATTGAGCATTTTGTGTTTTGCAGTTTGAAACAAGTTTGTTGTATATGGTAGTTTTGATGCAGGCTTGGATCTATTGTTTGTGGTTTTGCAAGTTTGAGACTTGCCTGTTTGGTGAGGAAGGCAGGTTGGTGTTTTGCTGGTTTTAGGCAGGCTACTGTAGGCTTGTTTATCTGGTACAGGCAGGCTTGAGTTTGGCTTGAGGCAGGTTTTGAGGCTTCCTGTTGGTTTTGTTTGTCTTTACAGGTTTGAGTTTGCTTATTTTGGTACATGCATGCTTGAGCTTTTCTTTGATAACTTGCAGTTTGCTTTAGGCAGGCTTAAAGTTTATGCAGGCTTGGAGGAAGCAGGCCTCAAGGTTTGTTGTGCCTTAGGCTTGTATTTGTAACACAGGTTTGGATTTGTTGTTTGGAGGTTTTGATGCAGGTTACAAGTTTGCTTGTGTTTTGGTAACTTGCAGTTTTTGCTTGCAGTTCAGTTTGTGGTTTTTTCTCTTTGTGAACTGCCCTCTCTCCTTTGAACTGTTAGAACAATGTTATATTTATTTTCTTTCTTCCTGCTCTGTATAGCCTGCCAAACTGCAAAGCCTACTTCACTCTCTCTTTCTCTCTCTATAAAAAGCATATTTTATTGCTTAATTTGTAATTCTGAAAAGGTTGTTGGCTTGAGAAATGATGAAAAGTTTTGACAAAGTTGCTTGCTTGCATCTTGGTTTTCCTCTGTAATGTACTTCCATATTTCCTACCTTGACAGTTTTGTGTACTTTGACAGCTTGGTTGACAGCTTGTTGACAGCTTGGTTTGCTTAGTTTGAACTTGTGCAGCTTGTGCAACTTGGTTGTGCAACTTGGTTTGCTTAGTTTGAACTTGTGCAACTTTGTGCCTTGTATTATATGCAGCCTTGTGCCTTCTATTTAATTGATTTATATGCTTGCAAAAAATAATTTTACTTTCCTCTTTGTGAACCAAGAAGAGAAATCTTCTTGTGATTTGCAAAGAGGACGAGTAAAACATGATGAAACCAAAACGATCTGATTCCGGCCAACAATCTTATGATGAGCTTTTATTTATCTGTCTGAAAATGTTTTTTCAATTTAACTGTATTGACTTCTCTTTTTGTCTTTGCATGTAAATACCAGTTGGGATAATGGAAATCAGAGAAGTATGAAGACTTCAAGAGACTTAGAATATAGATTTATTTTCTTTTCAATTATTGTAATAAATATCATTGTAAATATTGTAAATAAATTTACAGTATTCCAAATAACATTTGTAACAACAATTAAAATAAATAAAAATCTTTTGTCAGATATTTCATTCTTTCTTTTACACTGTTTATTTAATTATTTAAATCTCTTGAATTAAAATGACTGGAAATGCATCCCAATTATTTTAACTTAGATAAAATAAATAATCAACAAACATTGTAGTCTCACAACCTTGCATTAACCACAATACGCCCGACATTCCAATCAATCACATGCTTTGCACAGTTAAACAAACAAACATCCATACACCTTTCACTTCACTTGATCAAACCAATGCTTCAAACTTTCAATCAAAAGCCTCAGCTCCTAGCCCAGATGTTCAGGTTTTGAGAAACAAACAACAATCTTGAACAAGCGTAAAACAAAGTAATAGTTAATTTGAAATACTGTGGACTCAAATTCTTCTGAGAAATACGAGTGAAAAACCCTAATTCCAGATTTGCCGTCAAAGAAAAGTCCGCTTGATCAAACCCTGAGCCAAACTCAACAAAATCAATAGAAACCCTAATAATCTGTCTGACTGATTCAAAATCAATGGGAACCCTAATTTTGTTTGACTGATTCAAAAATCAATGGAAACCCTAATTTTGTTTGACTGATAAAGAAAAATCTGTTTGACCGATTCTTGAGCCAATCTGAAAAATCAGGGAAAACCCCGAAGCTGTGATTTCTTATGAAAAAGAGGAGGGAACATTTTGGGGTACAACACTGGGTATCGAACCCATGCCACTATAATTATTACAACGATTATTTACGTCAACCGTTGCGATAGAAATTTTACACAAAGGTTCCTAGACCCGTGATTGTAAGTGCCACATATACAACATACTCTACACAACAATGTCTGGACCCGTGTGATTATATGTGTTTTCCAACCGTTGTTAAATGGATTTTCTGTAGTAGTGAATGGATAAGGATAGTAGAATAGTGGTTAAAGTACTTATTTTGGATGGTACCAACTATGACAGTTGGAAACCTCATATGGAGATGTGCATAAAATCCCTTGGAAATAAGGCCTGGAAAAATGTTGCCAAAGGATGGGATCCTCCAAAGACTTTAGATGCATAAGGGAAGGCCATTGATGTGTTAAAGCCTGAAGAAGATTGGGATGATAATGATGAGGCATCATCTCAAGGAAACTCCAAAGCTTTGAATGCCATATTCAATGGAGTTGATAAGAATATGTTCAAGCTGATAAAGAATTGTAAAAGTGTTAAGGTTTCTTAGGAGACCTTGAGGAAAGTTCATGAAGGAATTTAAAAGGTAAAGATAGCAAATGCAACTTCTCTCTACAAAATTTGAGAACTTGAAGATGAAATAGGACGAAAGAGTCCAAAACTTTCACATGACTGTTCTAGATATTTCTAATGACTCATAAGACCTGGGAGAGAAGATGTTATAAGATAAGCTGGTCAGGAAGATGCTCAGATCTCTTCCAAAGAGATTTGACATGAAGGTAATTTCTATTGAAGATTCCCAATATTTAATTACTATAACAGTAGATGGACTTGTAAGTTCACTTAAGACTTTTGAGTCTGCTATCAATGAAAGATCTGAAAAGAAGAAGAGTATAGATTTTTCTTCTAGTGCTGAAGACTCAAAGGATAAAGGAAATATGAACTCAGAAGGAGTATCTGAGGATCTCGTGCTACTGGGGAGACTGTTTAACAGGGTTTTAAAGAAGTCCGGGTTAAGTGCTAAGAACACGTCATTCGACATCAACAAAAATCAGGACTTGGAAAGGAAGTCAAGATTTGAAGAGAATCCAAACCAAGGGAAAGGTGTACAGTGCCATGAATGTGAAGGATATGAACACATACGAACTGAGTGTGCCACTTATCTCAAACAGCAAGGAAAAAACTTATTTGTATCATGGTCAGACAGAGAATCTGAAAGTGGCCATGAAGAAGAATCAGCCAAGCAGGTGACTGCCTTGACTGGAATTTATGGGTCTGATCAAGAATCTCGTGAATCAGAAAAAGAATCATATGTTAGAGAACTCATTATTAGTGAACTGGCTGCTGGGTTCACAAATATGTGCCTCAAGAATGAGAAAATGTGTCGAAGGATATTGGAGTAAAAGCTAGTTATTGCTCAACTGGAGGCTGAGAAAGAAGAGCACCTATCTATCATTGTAAATCTTAGAGAGGAGGTAATATTGAAAAAATCAAAGTTTGACAATATGACCAAATCTGTGAGAATGCTAAACAATGGCACTACTATGCTGAATGAGATTCTTCAAATTGAGAAGAATGTTAGGAATGTAAATGGTCTTGGTTACAATAACCAAGTTATGAAGAACAACGAGCAAGTAGTGGTGTTTATTCCCCAAAATATGAAATAAGAACTGAAGATGTCAAGGCACATGCTCCAACATCAGTCAAGACATCAGAGAAGATATTATAGTCCCATGTATAAGCCATGAAGATGTCACTATTGTGGATTGTTTGGTTATTTAAAGTCCTCTTGCTACAAATTGTATGGATATCCCAACCATAGATCTCCTTACAGAAGGAAACATGATAATACTAAGACAAAGTCAAAAGGAGTTCCTCACCATGACTTATATGGACTGATAGCTTACACTTCTCTCAAAGCCTCAACTAGAGAGGATTGGTATTTTGATAGTGATTGTTACAGACATATGACCGGGGGTTACGATATTCCTAGTGGACATTAAACCACATGCTACTATCTATGTCACTTTTGGAGATGGGTTAAAGAGTGAAATCAAATATGTTGGAAAGGTGGATTATGTTGGACAACCTAGTCTTGATAATGTGTTATTTATAAAAGGTTTGGCATCAAATATGATAAATATCAGTCAACTATGTGATCAAGGTCTCAAAGTTAACTTTGCTCAATATGAATTCTTGATTACAAATGATAAGAATGGTGTGGTTATGAAGGGAACCAGATCAAAAGATAACTTCTATATATGGAGTTCTCCAGAATGTCTCTCAACATGCTTAATGTTAAAAGATAAAGAAGTAAATTTATGGCATCAAAAGCTTGGACATCTACATCTGAAGGGTATGAAGAAGATCATGTCAAAGGAGGCTATTAGAGATATTCCCAAGCTAAAGATTGGTGAAGGGAGAATTTGTGGTGAGTTTCAAATCAGGAAGCAAACAAAGATGTACCATAAAAAGATTCAACATCTTGCCACCTCAGAAGTTTTAGAGCTTCTTCATATGGACTTGATGGGACCTATGCAAGTTGAAAGTCTTGGAGGAAAAAGGTATGCATATGCGGTTGTTGACGACTACTCAAGATTCACTTAGGTAAAATTAATCAAAGAGAAATATGAGGTGTTTGAATTATTCAAATAAATATGTCAAAATATTCAAAGAGAAAAGGACTGTGGTATTTTCAGAATCAGAAGTGACCACGGAAAGGAATTTGAGAACAACAAGTTTGAGGAATTTTGTGCATCTGATGGGATTAGTCATGAGTTTTCCTCACCCATCACTCCTCAGCAAAATGGTGAGGTTGAGCGAAAGAAAAGGACCACTCAAGAGTGTTCCAGAGTTGTGCTTCATGTCAAGAAATTATCCATTTACTTTTAGGCTGAAGCCATGAACATTGCTTTTTATATTCACAACAGAGTGACAATCAGAACTGGAACTTCAGATACTCTGTGTTGTACCCCAAAATTTTCCCTCTCAATTTATCAACATTTCTCATCACAAGGCTCTTGGAACCCAAGATCAAGCTAGGGTTTGCTCTGCTCAAGACACCTCCTTGCACTGTTGACCTAAATTAGGGTTTGAGTTTGCACAGGGATTTTTGGACCTTCAATTCCCAAAGTGACTTTCATACTTCATGTTGGACTCATAAGTTTTCCCATACCAAGTTTCAAGCCTTGAATCAAATTTTTGCCCAGCCAATTGGACAGTTGACCTAGAAGTCAGCTGTATTGGGGAAAAAGTCAACTGTGGCCAATTTACAGTCAAAACTCATGAATTTTGACCTAAATCAACATTATGAACTCATATGAACCATTCGATCAAGTTTGGACCACAATTCCACAAGAAATTTGATCAGATCACCAAAAGGGCAAAATGGTCATTTTTAGGGTTTTGAATGCACAAGGGTAATTTTTGACTATTTGACCTAGACAATGGCCAATTAAGCTCAACCATGGACTCAAGGATTCAATGAAATCATCTTGACTTATTCAATAAGTTCAAAAGATCTCAAATGTATAAGATTGACAGATGAATTTTTCAGTCAACTGATCAAAATTTGACTGTACACTGAAAAGTCAAACTTTGTCTTTTTGGTCAAAATCAAGTGCCAAGGGTCATTTTTAATCAAGATATGTCAAAATATGAAACTTTTTCATCAAGAAACCCAAAATTGCAAATTAGGGTTTGAAATTGAAAAATTTCATAACTTAGAAATTTTCTAAGTTATGAAATTTTCTTAATTTTTCCTAACTTTGTCCCACATTTTCACCATGATGCAAATGGATTCAAACAAAACTTACAACATGAAAGTTGTAGTCCTCCAAAAAGTCTACAACTTGGATTCACAAAGTTTTCTCAAAATAAGCTTGGATCTCAAGTTATGAGTTTTGGAACAAGGGTCCCTAAAACTTTTAACTTAGTGAAATTTTGCCCTAGTTTAGGCAGGATTTTGACCCATCTTCTTGGCCATTTTTCACATAGTTACACTTGGATTATCAATTTGAATTTCAAAGATGGATTATATTTCTTGTTGCAAGCTTTCCAAATTGTCCAAGAACTCCTCAAACACATTTGTGGTTAGGGAGAATCGAATGCTTGAAGTTGGCAAAAACTCACTTTGTATCCATGGCCAATACAAGTTCACTCAAGTGGCATTTTCAAACCAGCATGATTTGTACTAGTTTGCAGGCCTCTAAACCATTTTACACCCCTTAATTGAATGCAAATCCACTGAGCTAATGCATTATCTTGGCCATTTGGACATTGCACACAAAACTAAGCCTTAATTAGAAAAAGGTACATTTCCATTTTGAAAAAGGTTTGCTTTATGTCAAAACATGATCTTTGAAGCATGAGGCCAAGATCTGAGAAGCCAAATCAAATCCACAAATTGCAAGTATCAAGAGGATTGTATGCAGCATGTTATATGGCTGGTACAAGCCTGTGATACCAAGTTACACATTCTTGCTTCACATAGAAGAAAACTTGCAAAATCTTGCCAACTTGAAAACCAGTCCATGCTAGCTTAAACAAAGATTACAAACAACTTTCATACAAACCTTTGAGCCAGAAACACGAGGGTTTGAGCCTCAAAACCTCCCATAGTCAGAAATCACTCTTCTTTGGCAAAACAGGGCAGGAGTTGCAACTTGAGTGCCATAGCTCATTTGGCTCGTGCGTTTTGCCCCTTTTTGCTTCAAACACATTCCATTCAACTCACTCAAGCTATCCCAAACCTCCATTGCCAACTGTAACTCCATTTACAGTGTTCACCATTTTCATTTCAAGCTTGTGCAGGTTGACTTCTAGAGGCTGATTCAGGGACATTCAAGGCAAGCTAGCTATTGGAAAAGATCAAGTGAAGTTCAGGCAAGCTACCAGACACCTCAAAGCTTGTTGAGAAGCACTGCATTGCCCTACTCGAATCCAACTGAAACAGGTTTTTCATCACCTTCTATCTCTCTATTTAGGAACATTTAGCCTTAGGTTTATGAATGAAAAATATAGTATTCAATTCCATGAAGCCATACATATGCTCAACTTTAATTTATATTAAGTGTGCTAGGAGAATTTCATCCATGAACATGCTGAAAAAACTAGGTCAAATTTTGGGGCCAGAGAAATTCTCTCTGGTCTTTGAGAGTTAGGATTAATGCTTTATATGGTTAGAATCGTATTGAAATTCTCTATAAGTTTTGTGTTATGTGTTTTTGCAATGGAGCTCGTATGCAGGATATCCATTTTGAACCAGGTGCGCGCACGTTGTACAAGGTCTGGAGGAAGAAGATGAAGTCTTCGGCTGGCCCTGGCCAGTTTTGCTTATAACACCCCTCTTTTTAGTTTCACACCCCCTGGCCCAATTTCTTATATTTTTGCATTTTTGAATTTTTGTTTTCTTTTCTGACTTTGTTATTTTATTTCCAAATATAATAAATGCTCAAAAAATATTTTTATAATTTTCTAAATTTATTTGGTATTTTATTTTGATTTTTCTAAAATAAAAACATTTTGAATACTTTCATAATTTATTTGAAAACTTGAAAAATATTTACATTTTATACTTTTATTTTTGTTATTTATTTTTATTCATATTAAAAATATTTTCTTGAATATATTTTATTTTTGTACATATTTTATTTTATTTTGTACATATTTAATTTGATTAATATACACATAATAAACATATATACTTTTATTTTATTAAATACTTAGAATAAAAATACAAAAATATTACATCTTTATTCTATTATTATATATACTAAAAAATACCCTTTTTTAGGTATATCTCATTTTTACACATATTAATATATTTTTGTATATAAATAATATATAATATTTATTCTCTTAAAGAAATTAGGGTTTTACCCTAAAAACAAATAAAATTAATTTTTTCTTTATTTATTTCTTCATACTTTTTACATTGAAAATACTTTACATACATAAACAAATAAAAACTTCTTTTTGCATAATACATTTTATTTAATATTTATTTATTTTGTTTATTTAAATATTGTACATTTAAATATTGATGCATTTGAGATTCAATTTGGATGTAATAGTAAACTAGGGTTTATATTTCTTGTCAAATACCCCATATTCAAACTTGTATCCCCCTCCCCATAATCATGTTGTAATAGCTTAGAACTTTAAATTCTCGCATTTTACGCTTTCAAATATGCCATGATTAGAGAATTAGGGTTTGTATGCAAAAATCAAAATCAACAAATAGTTTGACCTAATCAAAGACAAAAATGCATGAAAATCAAACACAATACACACTTGCACCCCTAGGGTTACAATCCACTTGTTGCCTTCAAAAATGAGTCATGGTATACATGTTGGGTACTTTGGCAAAACAAAACAAAACAAAAGATCATAGTCCCTCGATGACGCTATCTTAGTTGCCTAAACAAAAATGATCAAGTCCCTCAAGAAAATTGCCAAAGATACTTGACACAATTTCTATCATGGTCTATACGATGACCCGCGTCTGTCCCGTTTAACATCCTAACACAAGGTTGTTCACCAAATGCAATGGTGAAACAACACTGTCAAAAGGGTTAAAAAAATGAGAAAGATCTTTGAGTAAAATAGGGTAGATGACTCTTAGTTACTTGATCAAAAAGCTTGCAAAAACATCCTTGCTATTTTCAAACACACCTCACAACACAATTTCAAAACAAACTTTCAAAAACAATTGAAACCTTTTCAAAAGACCAAAATACCTTTGTATACATTCAAACAAGAATCATTACAAAGGTTGCCACAATGATGACCTCTTTTCAAAACATCTTTCAAAACCACACACAAAGCACCATTTCAAACAATTGGAAAAGCAAAGTAAGTGATCTAAACAATTAACTAAGAGCCCATGGATAACCATGGATGAAAAGGGTGCTTGCACCTTCCCTTTTCATAATCTACTCCTCGAACCCAAGAAAACATCTCAAAGGTCTTTCCTGTGCTTTTTGACCATTCCTTAGGATAAAATAAAAAGTCGGTGGCGACTCTTGCTAAACCGAAACATTTGCGAACACAAACGCAAAACCTCAAGTCAGTTCTCCCACCGTATCACAGAACTGGCGACTCTGCTGGGGAATACTTTAAAAGTAGAGTAACCTTAAGGTTTAGATCACCTTTTGCATGATTATCTTGTTTGCTTTGATTGCTTTACGTTGGTTCTCTTGTTTAGGTTTTGAATCCTCTACCCGGATTTGGGAAACATTCATAGGTAAATAGCAATACGTTGTGGAAACTGTGCAGGGTATACCGACATGGTTGAAGCAATAGCTATATTAGTGCGACATATTTGTGGGTACCGGTATACGTTGAGTCAATCAAAGAGAATACGAGGCCGCTGAGTTATGTCATGAAGCACTAATGAACTCTTAGAACCTTACTTGACCATCTTGGCCTTATTAGGGGTAGTGAGATGACCGGCTTTGGTACAGTCCGAAGTTGGTAGATACTCGATACTACACTCATTGAGGGTTATTTTCTTGGAATATTTTGGTTTCCAGTTAAGTGGCTAAACTGAAACAATGAACACAGAAAATAATCCAATGATATTGAGCTCCTTAGAACCTGGTTACTATTTATAGGACAAGTTGAGCCAACTAACTTCAAGAGGGTACTTACCTATGAAACTCCATGCAAGCTTGAAACTAGCAACTTGTGTGACTTGTTTGTACATATACTTGTGCATACATCATGAACATCATAAAGCATCATATGCATCCACTAACCACTTCAAGGATTTGGATCTTCATCTTTGTTCTTGTTTTGTAGGTCATGAAATCACTTCGCAGAAAAACAATTCAGGTCAACCTTGTGAGAATCCCTCCTCAACTCAGGGAGCTTACTTCCAAGATTACAGAGAATTCCCTCTTCAGTGAAAGACATGGTAGACTTCTCAACTTGGTCAACTCCAACATTGAAGAAGACATGGTGAAAGTTCTCTTCCAGTTCTTTGACCCCCTACACCACTGTTTTACATTCCCTGATTACCAACTAGTACCAACTTTGGAGGAATTTTCTCAACTTTTGAGAATTCCTATTCTTCATCAACTACCCTACAACGGTACGGAAAAAGAACCAAAGCCTGAAGCTGTTGCTCAAGCATTACACTTGTAACCATCTGATATCAAAGGACATTGGGAAACCAGAAGTGGTGTCAAGGGTTTCTTGGCAAAGTTTCTGTTTGAGAAGGCACAAGACTGCTGAAATTCTCTAGATCTACAAGATTTTGAGGAGATTGTAACACTTCTCATCTATGGGTTGGTCTTGTTCCCAAACCCTGATCAACTTATAGATGTGAATACTGTCAAGATTTTCATATCTCGGAATCCTATGCCTACATTGCTTGGGGATATCCTACACTCATTTTACACACGAACAATGAGGAAAAGAGGTGTTCTCATGTGCTGTACTCCTCTTCTAGCAAGGTGGTTTATTTCTCACCTTCCCCAATCAGTTTTGAATAATGAGCAGGGTTTAAGGTGGTCATAACGGTTGATGACCCTCACACATTCTGATGTTCATTGGTGTTCTCGGTCCAGAGAAAATGTCATCATCATTGATCGTTATGGAGAATTCCCTAATGTCGCACTACTTGGCATTAGGGGAGGCATCACCTACAACCCCTGTTTAGCTCTAAGACAGTTTGGATATGCTCGGAGGGATGGCCCTTATGATATGCTGAATCCTGACTTGGTTTTTGACTTCAAAAATGATGCGCAAGGACTTCAACAAAGGTTTATCTGATCTTGGAGGATGCCCAACAAAGTGGATAGTAAGACACTGGGGCACAAGAATTCCATCCCTCTTGAGCCTTATATCAAGTGGGTACGAACCCACGCCCAGAATCTTATGATGCCATGTCCTCACATTCTCCCCGTGATCAAAGAGCATGTTATGGAAGGAGAGGTTCCATACACCCTCCTGCATCCTGACATGCCGACATCATTGGAAGAATTACAAAAGAGTTGGATCCAGCTCAAGGAAGAACGAAATACTTTTGAAGCCAGCTTTTATGCCAGTGAGAAGAAGGTTTTGGAGCTTACCCGCCGACTTCATGAGGAGGAAACTCTCAACACTTACATCGCACCAAAGAGGATGCGCAATGTCTTTTTACATTAAGAATTTTGTAATATTTTGCCCATGGGGAATTTATGTACTAACAAATTTCTTCTTAATATGACGTGTGTTCTTTTTGTTTGCAACAAATTTGAATTTCTAATTCCTTGAATGCATTACATGAATAACATATCATTCATCATATGCATAAACAGGTCTTCACACCAGGTTTCCTTATCTCTCTGCTGTTTATTTCAGCAAGATGGATTTGGAGCAGACGGTTAAGGATCTGCAAGCACAGAATTCGCAATTCCAGCAACTCCTCATGACCTTAGCAAAGGGTCAAGAGGACTTAAAAGCATTGTTGGAGAAAGAGAAGGAACCAGAAAGGAAGAAAAAGAAAAGAGTTGGGGTAGCCACTATGGGAAGGAGATTTGAGCATCAGGCTAGGAGAGTTCTCGAGTTCCCCTCAACGTCTGATGAAGGGGTTGGTAAAGGTAAAGGAACTGCGATGCCTTCTGAATCTGAAGTTGAAGAATAAGAAGAGGAAGAGGACGAAGATTACTCCGAACAACAATATCCCCCAGCAGATGATAAGTATAAAAATCTTGAGGATCGTTTGGCAGCCATGGAGTTGCAAAGGGTACCTGGTTTAGATTTCGAAGAACTAGGGTTGGTCACCGGGATCGTCATTCCTCCCATATTCAAAGTACCTACTTTTGCTAAGTATGACGGTTTGTCCTGTCCAAAGATGCATCTGAGATCCTATGTCAGAAAGATCTAACCTCACTCCTCTAATAAGGATCTTTGGGTCCATTTTTTCCAAGATAGTTTGTCAGGCACGCAATTGGACTGGTTCTATCAACTTGAGAGGTCTGAGGTTCATAACTGGGAAGATTTAGCTGCTGCTTTCTACCGACAATACCAATACAATGCAGATTTAGCACCTACTCGTACTTAACTACAGAGTATGGGTATGGCTTCTAATGAGGGATTTAAAGAGTATGCCCAGAAGTGGCGGGACTTGGCTGGAAGGGTGCAGCCACCATTGTTGGATAGGGAGCTGGTTGACATGTTTTTAGGGACTCTGTCTGGTCCATTCTTCAATAACTTAATCGGGAGTTCATCTGTAGGATTCACCGAATTAATTCTGACCGGTGAAAGGGTCGAGGCTGGTATTAATAATGGTAAAATTCAGAAGGATGCTTCCGCTTCCACTGCTATTAAGAAGGCCTTCCCGACTAAGAAGGAAGTTTCTGCTATTCATACCCAGAGAAACCAAGGGAGAACGGAGCGCTGACCAACGGTGGGGGCTTTGATGATCCAAAACTCTTCAACCGATCAACCTCGAAACAGTCAACCGAGAGCTAATAAACAAAGGGTAGAAAGGCCACAACAGCAATTCACCCAAATGAACATGACACCGACTCAAGTCCTCCCTCACCTGTTAAAGCTGAATCTCACCAACTTGAAAGAAGCGCCAAAGAACCCCAATACTTCCTCTCCTTATTATCACTCCAATGAAAAATACGCATACCACTCTGACAATGTAGGGCATGATACCAACAACTGTTGGGCTCTTAAGAACAAGATACAAGACTTGATAGACGCCAAGGAGGTAGAATTCGATGCGCCCGAAAAGCTGAATGTGATTTCTTCCCCAATGACGAAGTACGGTCATAATGTTCATGCCGTTATGGAAGACCTTCATGTTATCACTATTGATGACCTTTTGACTCCTTTACCAGTGATTAAAGTGAATTTGATGAAAGCCGGAATATTTCCAGGCTGTGGAAAAGACTGTTACTTCTGTTCAAACTTGCAAGCTGACTGCCCACTGTTGAAATCAGGCATCCAACGCCTGATGGATACCCAAGAGATCCTCTTTCAAAAGACTCCTGTTGATACCACCACTCATGTTATTCCTGCTACCTTTGACACTCCGACCAATGACATTGCTATAATAACCATCTACGACGATCTTTCCAAGACCTGCAAAAGGCCTGTTAAGATCATGCCTGATCCTAAGTTTGTGCCATTGAAAATCACCATGCCGGGGCCTGTCCCGTATGAATCTAACAAGACGATAACATGGAACTACGGAGGAGAAATATTCTACCATGGTGTCAAACATATTGAATCAGTCTAAGAGAATTCCGATGATGAAACCCCTGATATAGGGAATATTGCGGGAACAAGCAAGATAACTCGCAGCGGAAGGATATTCTCTCCGGAGATTGCTCCTCCACAAGCAGTCTTCGGACCCTCGAGAGTTTCTATGCCTTTCAAGCCATCTGTGCAAAGCCTGGTAATTGAAGAACGTGATGCTCCTGAAGTTAGACCATCTGATGTTACTGCCAAAGGTAAGGGGATACTAGAAGCGCCTGTTAGGACGAAGGCTCAGACTGTGGTAATCCCCGAAACCACCCAGAAAGAGATGGAAGAAATCTTAAAAATAATCAAGAGGAGTGACTACGATGTCGTGGAACAGCTAGGGCAGACCCCTTCCAAAATCTCCATGTTGGCTCTCCTACTCTGCTCCGAGGCTCATGCTAAGGCCTTAATGAAATATCTAAAGACGACACACGTGCCTCAAGAAACTTCGACTGACCAGTTTCAAGAGTGCGTGGCTAGCCTTACTGCTGATAATGGTCTTGGTTTTTCCGATGCTGATTTGACCCCTAAGGGAAGGAAACACAACGACGCGCTGCATGTCTCAGTAGAGTGCAGGGGAACCATACTTGCCTATGTCCTGGTGGATACCGGTTCATCTTTGAATGTGCTACTGAAGAAGGCGTTGGACAGATTGGACTGTGAAGGTCAGACCCTACAACCCAGTAACATCATTGTTAGAGCCTTCGACGGTTCTAAGAGGATGGTCCATGGAGAAGTGGACATCCCAATCAAGGTGGGCACATAAATTTTCAACTCTACCTTTTATGTGATGGACATCCGTCCTTCATATTCTTGCCTGTTGGGAAGGCCGTGGATCCACAATGCTGGGGCAGTCACGTCCTCTCTGCACCAAATGCTAAAATATCCAGTTCCGGGAAAGATCATAACGGTCCACGGTGAGGAAGAGTACATGATAAGTCACCTCAACTCCTTCCGCTATGTGGAGTTGGATGGCGAGTTCATAGAAACGACTTTCCAACATTTTGAAGAGGTTTCTCCTGAGGTCGCAGTTGCAAAAACAATGACTGATAAGCATATCATTTCCAAGCCTGTGTCTCGGATGGCATGCCTCAAAGATGCGGAGGCTGTAATCAAAGAAGGAAGGAGTACAGTGTGGGGGAATTTCCTGATTTTCCTCACAAGACGGACAAGTTCGGACTAGGTTTTACTGTTGCTGGCCAGAAAGCTATGCGTCGCTCCAGGGCTGGAGGACCACCTGTAAAAATCACTCACCATGGAATTAATACCTTAGAAGATGATGATGAAGAAGACAACTTTGAAGATTGGATCTTTCCAACCGTCGAAGGAGGATTAAGCAACTGGGAAGCGAAAGACTTCGTTCCCATCACTTTCATCAACCAGTAATTTATCTTTGAACAATTTCCTATTTCGGTCTGTAATAATTAAACAATTCGTACACTATTTTTACCTTATGCCTTACCCGGGGCATATAGGTCCATTTGTAAGGGCTTGATTTCTTCATTATCATATGCCATTTTTAAGTGAATCATTGGACGTTTTCATCTATAAACTGTTGTGTTCATTTTCTTTCATTTTTCATTTTGTTTTGTTTAAGGATGGCTATCCCTTACACACACCCACTCACAAAATGCAGGTACCCATCCACTCCGAATTCCATGGGTGACTATTCTGCTTTAGCCTTCGGTAAATCTGAAGATTTGGTCAATCATGCCGAGTACGAAGGTGATGAAGACTGTGAAGTTCCTGGAGAGTTAGCCAAACTTTTGCAATAAGAGGAAAGGGCTATTCTGCCCCATGAAGAGTTGCTAGAAACCATCAATCTGGGAACAGAGGAAGACAAGAAAGAGGTTAAGGTGGGTGCCAACCTGGAGCCAAGTGTCAAAGAGCGTCTGGTTCAGACGCTGAATGAATATGTTGAGATCTTTGCCTGGTCCTATAAAGACATGCCGGGACCAGATACAGATATCGTGGTTCACCGTCTCCCTACACGAGAAGACTGTCCACCGATCAAACAAAAGGTCCTCCGAATGAGGCCCGACATGTCTGAAAAGATCAAAGCTGAAGTGATGAAGCAGTTCAATGCTGGCTTTCTGGATGTTACTTCCTATCCATAATGGGTTGCTAACATTGTGCCCGTGCCTAAAAAGGACGGCAAAGTCAGGATGTGTGTGGACTATCGGGACTTAAACAGGGCTAGCCCTAAAGATGATTTTCCACTACCACACATTGACATCTTGGTTGACAACACAGCTCAACACAAGGTATTTTCTTTCATGGATGGATTCTCGGGATACAACCAGATCAAAATGGCCCCCGAAGACATGAAGAAGACTACTTTTGTCACGCAATGGGGTACCTTATGCTATAAGGTGATTCCATTTGGACTGAAGAATGCCGGGACAACCTATCAACGCGCCATGGTAGCTTTATTTCATGACATGATACATCATGAGATTGAAGTCTACGTAGACGACATGATAGCCCGTTCACAGACAGAAGAAGAGCACCTCGACCATCTGCAAAAGCTGTTTGTCAGATTGAAGGAGTATAAGCTCAGACTGAACCCAAGCAAGTGCACTTTTGGAGTCAGGTCTGGTAAACTTTTGGGATTTATCGTCAGCAACAAAGGAATTGAAGTTGACCCTGCTAAAGTAAAAGCTATACAAGAAATGCCTTCCCCCCGCACTGAAAAGGAGGTTAGAGGTTTCTTGGGACGCTTAAACTATATTGCGAGGTTCATCTCTCTCCTGACATCTACCTGTGAGCCAATCTTCAAGCTGTTGAAGAAAGATCAGGTAGTCGAATGGAACAACGATTGTCAAGATGCTTTTGATAAGATCAAGGAGTATTTACTAGAACCTCCTATCTTGATGCCACCTGTCGAAGGAAGGCTGTTAATCATGTATCTGACTGTTTTGGATAACTCAATGGGGTGCGTACTGGGCCAACATGACGAGTCTGGCCGAAAAGAGCATGCCATTTATTACCTTAGCAAAAAGTTTACCGACTGTGAGACTCGCTACTCACTGCTCGAGAAAACTTGCTGCGCTTTGGTATGGGATTCTCGCCGGCTAAGGCAGTATATGTTGACTCATACCACTTTGCTAATTTCCAAGATGGATTTGATCAAGTATATCTTCGAGAAGCCTGCTTTATCTAGAAGAATCGCTAGATGGAAAATGACCCTGACTGAGTATGATATCCAGTATACTACCCAAAAAGCTATAAAGGGGAGTGTACTAGCTGACCATCTAGCTCATCAAGCCGTCGAAGATTACCAATCTATGAGATTCTACTTCCCTGACGAGGACATTATGACATTGGACAACATTGAAGGTAACAGACCGTATGACGGACCTGAACAAGGATCTCGATGGACCCTGTACTTTGATGGTGCTTCAAATGCACTTGGCAACGGTATCAGTGTGGTACTAATTTCTCTGGAAGGTTTCCATACACCCTTCATTGCCCGACTTTGCTTCAGCTGTACCAACAACATGGCTGAATATGAAGCTTGCATCTTTGGTCTCAAGGCTGCTATAGACTTGGGAATCAAATCTTTGGTCGTATTTGGGGACTCAGCTTTGGTTATCAGTCAAATCAAAGGAGAGTGGGATACTAAACATCCTAATCTAATCCCATAAAAGAACATGTCCTGACATTGTTGCCTCATTTCGAGCAGATTACCTTGGAGCACTTCCCGCGAGAAGAAAATCAGCTAGCAGATGCTCTAGCTACAATGTCTTCCATGTTTAAACTCAACTGGGATAATGAAGCTCCCCAAATCACCATTGAACGAATGGACGAACCTGCACACTATCATGAGATTAATACCGAAGAAGTAGTGGAACAACCCTGGTTTCATGAAATCAAAAGGTATATCCAGACTAGAGAATACCCTGAAGAAGCTTCAGTCAATGACAAAAAGTTCTTAAGGAGTTTTGCTTCCAAGTTCTTCCTGAGCAATGGTATCTTATATAAGCGCAGCCATGATTGTGTTCTACTTCGTTGTATGGACAAGGTTGAAGCTGAGTTGATCATGACCGAAATACATAGTGGCACATTTGGCACCCACTTGAGCGGACATACGATGGCTAAGAAGATTCTAAGGGCAGGCTGATAACGAGAAAATGTATCATATAATTACTATGCTTTTTACCGATTTTATATTACATTAAGTCGTCTAACCCCCGATTATTCCGAGTTTATTTGTCTTTTTACAGGTATAACATTTGTCAACTCAAACCAATGGAAAAGGACAACATGAAGAAGGCTAGACGATAAATAAAGAGAAAAAGAACTAAAAATACAAAGTTTGTATTTTTGGAGCAGTGACGGTCGTCACACCCTTGTGACGGGCGTAACGCCCCCCAACTTGGAATAACGCTCGTCACACATCACTGACGAGTGTAATGCGCTATTTAAGCGCGTTACGACCGTCACCCACCTGTGACGACCGTCACGCGCGTGAAGATGGACGTTGTAAATGGGTGGAGACGTGGGCAACACAAGGGCAGACTCATTATCCTATTTTCCCTCCACTCAGTAACCATGCTCCCTATATTTCCTCCACTCAACCTTTTCTCAAGACACTTTCAACTGCTATTTCCTCTGCTATATATATGTGTGGTAGTGCAAAGCTGCAGGGATCGAAGGAATTTTCTCAGAACAAATTTATTATTTTTTGCAGTTATTTCTATTTCCTTGTTTTTAGAGTTTTTTCTACATTGCTGTAATTTCTATTTCAAGCTTTAGTTTTAGGTGTTAATTCTTCATTCAAGAATTAACACAATTCATTTACTTCAATCAAGCTGCAAGGAATATTGTAATACTTCAAGATTACCATAGCAACTTTAATTCCAGGTTTTTATTGCAATTAATATTTATTCAATTTTTGTATTATGCCAATTATTTTTATGAATTATATTTTGAATTGCATTGTTGTTAAATCTATTATGTCCGGCTAAATTATTCGTACCGGTATGTGACTCTTAAGAACTGAAAGAATTCAGTGATACCTTGGCCAAAAATATTTATTTATAAAACAATTTCTGATTTCCAATTTCCAATTTCCAAGATTAATTTAACTATCCTTGTCACGAGAGTGAGAGGTTAATTAACACGATTTTTCCACGAGAGTGGGAAATTAATTAAGGCAAGAACCTGCATGCGAGAGCTGGGGTTCAACCCAGATAGTGGTAACGAAACATTAATTTTTAAATACACGAGAGTGTTTTAATAAATTAATTAAACTCAAATTGTTTTCAAAATGTGTTATTAAATTTAAAGTGCATCCACTAGGTTTAGTAGCATAACTTATTTCATGAACACGAGAGTGTATGTCTCAAGTTTTTAAACAATTAGTTTTTATCGAAATACTTTATAGACCAAGCGATTCACCGAATTCCCGAAGTTCGAATATCACATACCGGTATAACTATTACCATTATTTTAATTAAACTGTTTCCCCCCGAAAATCGAATATTCATCGCTTAGTTAAACAAACTGTAGCATTAGATCGTATGCGATTGATCCTCAGTCTCTGTGGGTTCGATAATCTTTTAAAACTAGAACGACTGAACTGTATACTTGCAGTTAGTATCCCGACAGACTTATAAATCCCGATCAAGTTTTTGGCGCCGTTGCCGGGGACTGGTAGTCAATTAATTACGATTCTTCTGTTGCGCGTTTAGACTAGGTAACATATACCCTTTTTTGATTTGTATGCCAAGGACTCGCTCACAAGGAGAACCACTTGAGAAATCGACGGACGAACCTGAATGCATTCTTTCCGTAAGACGTGCAGTCAGGGATTACTGTTTAAATCACGCTATTCCTTTACCCAAACCCGAAATCAAGATTGATTCTGAAACAGATTCTAATTCTTCCTCTGAGACCGAAACCAATCCAGAATTAGACATGGCCGAAGAACAAAGGATCCGTCCACTGAAGGAGTACGCAACTCCATCACAACAAGAACCCCACAACAGCATTGCTGCTCCAGCAATAAACCGAAACGATTTTGAGTTGAAACCGTCATTGATATCAGCTATCCAACAACACCAATTCTCTGGAGATCCTTCCAAGGATCCAAATGAACATCTTACAAAATTCATTCAATTTGCCGACACAGTTATAGCAAATGGTGTTAGTAAAGATGCAATAAGATTACGTCTTTTCCCTTTCTCACTAAGAGATAGAGCTTGGGCTTGGTTGCAATCCTTGCCATCAAATTCCGTCACTACGTGGGAAGGACTGAATATTGTATTTTTAGCACGATACTTTCCCCCGAGCAAGACTGCTGCACTAAGAGCCAAAATCAACGGATTTAGGCAGAAGGATACTGAATCGTTATTCGATGCATGGGAACGCTACAAAGACATAATGCGAATGTGCCCACATCACGGACTAGAAAAATGGCTGATCATCCACACGTTTTATAATGGACTCTTGTACAACACAAGACTCTCTATAGATGGCGCCGCAGGTGGTACACTGACGGACAAGCCTTATGACGAAGCTAACCAACTCATTGAAAACATGGCTCAAAACCACTATCATTGGGGAGGAGAAAGAGCATCTGTGGAGAAAACTCAAACCAAAGGTGGGATGTACGAGATTAGTAGCCTAGATAAAGTTAATGCTAAGGTAGATGCTCTTACCCAAAAGATAGAAAGCTTGACCTTACCTCCTGCAGCTACCGTGGCTGCAGTTACCCCAAGCTGCGAAGTTTGTGGAGTTCCTGGTCATATTGGAATCGAATGTCAAATCTTAGCAGGAATATCAGTTGATCAGGTAAATTACACTCAAGGTAATCCTTATGCTAATACTTATAATCCTGGTTGGAAGAACCGTCCTAACTTCTCGTACAAGAATAATAACGCTTTATATGCACCTGGCCAAGCACCTGCTGTACCTCCAGGTTATCAAAAACCCGCTGTTAATGTTCCTAACATTCCTAAGAAATCTAACCTTGAAAACCTAATGGAAAATTTTATCGCTAATCAAGCCCAACAAAACAAAGAATTCCTCAATCAAAACATTCACACCGGTGAACATTTGAAGCTATTAGCAAATAAGGTAGATACCCTAACAACTCACAATAAAATGTTAGAAACTCAAATCTCCCAAGTAGCACAACACCAAGCTAGTTCTGCCGCACCTGCTTGTACATTTCCTGGACAACCGCAAGCCAATCCTAAAGGACATGCAAATGCTATCACATTACGAAGTGGGACATCCCTTGATGGACCGGTAGATCCTAGAGTCCAAAACCCGACCATGTATCAAAAACCTGAAAAAGAAGTAGAGAAGTCGACAGATCAATCTGAAAAAGTAGAGGAAAATGCGAATGAGAACAGAGAGGCTTCAGAAAAACCATACGTGCCTCCACCACCATATAAACCACCAATTCCATACCCCCAAAGACTTGCAAAATCCAAGAATGAGGGACAATTCAAGAAATTTGTAGAACTTCTAAAACAATTAAACGTTACTATTCCGTTTACAGAAGCTATAATCCAAATGCTGTCATATGCTAAATTCCTAAAAGAAATATTGTCTAATAAGAAAAAAATCGTTGAAAACGAAACCGTTATGCTAACTGCCGAATGTAGCGCCATAATTCAAAATAACATGCCTCCAAAGCTAAAAGAACCTGGTAGTTTCTCCATACCATGTGTAATTGGGAAATCTGTCATAGACAAAGCTCTATGCGATTTAGGAGCCAGTGTTAGTCTAATGCCCTTATCTATTTGTGAGAAGCTCAAATTAGGCGACATGAGACCTACCAAGATGTCCCTACAACTAGCCGACAGATCAGTCAAATTCTCTGTTGGTATGCTAGAAAACATTCCTGTCCGAATAGGACAATTCTACATACCGACTGATTTTATAATAATGGACATCAAGGAAGATTCAAACATTCCCATCATACTAGGAAGACCATTTTTAGCTACTGCAGGAGCCATCATTGACGTTAAGAAAGGAAAGCTTACCTTCGAGGTAGGAGAAGAAAAAGTAGAATTCATTCTTTCCCAATTCTTTAAAGCCCCTGCTATAGATGACTCATGCTGTCTCCTAGATATTATTGATGAATGTGTCAAAGAACTTGAAAGCCAAGAAGACACCTATTCTGAGATGCTGAAAATTCAGACACCAACTATCCTCAAGGACGACGACTGGAAACAAGAACATTTAGATGCCGACCTAAGAGAATGTTTAGCCTTAACACCCGATCCTGCCCCGACTAATAAGAAAACTGGCATAGAACTTAAAACATTACCTGCAGATCTTAGGTATGAATTTTTAGATAAAGAACTCGAACGACCAGTTATAGTTAATGCCAAATTAGGGAAGATCGAAACTGAAAAACTTCTTAGTGTGTTAAGGAAGTATCCAACCGCGTTAGGCTATAATATATCAGATCTAAAAGGAATAAGCCCTTCTCTCTGTATGCACCGCATTATACTGGAGGAGGACTGCAAGACTTCTAGAGAACATCAAAGACGAATAAATCCTATCCTAAGTGAAGTCGTTAAGAAATAAGTGCAGAAACTACTAGAGGCAGGCATCATATACCCAATATCAGATAGCAACTGGGTCAGTCCAGTTCACGTGGTGCCTAAGAAAGGAGGCGTTACGGTCATTACAAACACAAAAGGCGAATCGGTAGCACAACGTACCCAAACAGGATGGAGAATGTGTATCGATTATAGAAAATTGAACAAAGCTATGCGCAAGGACCATTTCCCGTTACCATTCATTGATCAAATGCTCGAGCGCTTAGCCAAACATTCCCATTTCTGCTATCTTGACGGATACTCAGGATTCTTCCAAATTCCCATTCATCCTGATGATCAAGAGAAAACCACGTTCACATGTCCCTATGGTACCTTTGCATACCGAAGAATGCCATTTGGACTATGTAACACACCTGCAACTTTCCAACGATGCATGATGGCGATTTTCACAGACTTTTTAGACGAAATTATGGAAGTATTCATGGATGATTTCTCTGTCTGTGGAGAAAGTTTTGACGGATGTTTATCAAATCTTGAATTAGTACTGAAACACTGTGTCAATGTCAACCTAGTGCTCAATTGGGAAAAATGTCACTTCATGGTGAGACAAGGAATTGTGTTGGGTCACATTGTATCAAACAGAGGGATTGAAGTCTGTAATTGCAAGCTTCTCAAGTCATGTTTAAAGCATTGGTTTTGATGAAGACAACATGGATATCAACATTTAAAGGATGTGCAAAAAGTTTATCAATATCATATAAAACCTTGTTACAAGTCTTGAAGATTAGAAGAAGAATTATTAAAGAAACAACAAATGTCAAAAGGTATAAATAATTCTTAAACTTGAATATAGATGTTCACAAATATGCATTCATAATCATATACATATCCCACATTTTTAACAATAAGAAAAACTTTGTTTGAGATCTTTTTCAAAAGGATTTTTTGAAAATAAACTTTCAGGAACCGGTTCCTACCTAACAGGGAACCGGGTTCCAAACTTGTTCAAAAAACACTTCCCTGGAATTTGTACTAGGAACCGGGTTGTACCTATAGGGGAACCAGTTCCTGCGTGTTATTTTTGAATTCTGGGTTATAATGTTCACTAAGAACCGGGTTCTGCCTGGGTCGGAACCGGTTCCCAGCGAACCAATACATATTTTCTTTTGTTTTTTGAACATAATTCAAATGGTATTATTTCATGATTGCATTGCATCTTTTCATATCAAATGGCATGAATGAAGAGGTATTTGTGACATTATAAATTGTGCAGATTTTCAAATTCAAATAACCTTCTTCAATTAACAATTTTCATCATTCAAATTTGCATATTCTTACAAACTTTCAAGTGTTCTTACAAATCATAAATTTTATGAAACTTGCCATATACATTTTCATTAAGAAATCATTACAAGTTTCATACATTCATTGTGAACATTTATAATCATTGCTTGAGAACTGTTTCTTTCTTGAAGAAGAAGATCAATCAAAGATTGATAGTGCTCTCCATCTCTTTCAAATAAATCATTTTATTACAAAAAGAAAGTATTCCCTTACTATCCAGGATTGTTGGAAGTAAGTGTTGTGATTTGAAGAGGATTGTTCTTCATTCACATTAGTGTTTGTTTGACCTTAAAGGTGTTCCCTTACTATCCAGGATTGTTGGAAGTAAGTGTTGTGATTTGAAGAGGATTGTTTCATTCACATTAGTGTTTGTTTGACCTTAAAGGTGTTAAGAACCTTTGGTCACCCTATAGGTTAGATAGTAAGCATAGGCTGTACAATCATTCTAAACTATAGTGAAATCTCTTTCATGTTGGAAAGGGGACTAGAGTACTCTCGGATTGTAAGGGGAACCAGGATATATCGCCGTGTTCTTTACTTTTCCGCTTTTATCGTTTTCATCGCCATAATCAAGAAAAGATAAGATATAGTCAAAAACCTTCAAACACTTAACCACAAATTACTACAAGTATTCTCATAAAACCGAATAAATTTTTATATACCTAATTCACCCCCCCTCTTAGGCACTCTTAGACTTACAAAGTCGACAAAGCAAAAATCGAAATTATCAAAAACCTTCAACCACCCAAAACCGTTAGAGAAATAAGAAGTTTCCTAGGACACGCTGGTTTTTACCGACGTTTTATAAAAGATTTCTCTAAAATCACCAAGCCACTAACTGAATTATTAATGAAAGGGGCTGAGTTTATTTTCGACGATAAATGCTTGAACGCATTTGAGACGCTTAAAGAAGCTTTAATTTCAACACCTATTATGCAACCTCCTGATTGGAACCTACCATTTGAAATAATGTGCGATGCAAGCGATTATGCTGTAGGCGCAGTCCTAGGACAACGCAAAGATAAAAAGCTTCACGTTATCTACTACGCAAGCAGAACACTCGATCCCGCACAAATGAATTACGCCACTACGGAGAAGGAACTCTTAGCTGTGGTATTCGCATTGGATAAATTTCGTTCCTACTTAGTAGGCGCCAAAATCATTATTTACACGGATCATGCCGCGATCCGATACTTACTAAGTAAGAAAGACGCCAAACCGCGACTACTCCGATGGATCCTACTCCTACAAGAGTTTGACCTAGAAATAAAAGACAAAAGAGGAACTGAAAACGTGGTAGCTGACCATTTATCAAGACTAGATGGAATCCAAACCGAGAGTGTTCCCATAAACGAAGATTTCCCTTATGAACGCCTTATTTCCAAGCTAGAGATATACCCTACCGACAGTTTAGATCAACACAATGAACCTTTAACAACTGCGGTAGTAAAAGCCATTTGTACCAACACCACATTACCATGGTATGCTGACTTCGTCAACTATTTAGCTGCCGGTGTTTTACCACCTGATTTAACGTACCAACAGCGGAAGAAATTCTTCCATGATCTTAAACACTACTTTTGGGATGAACCATTACTCTTCAAAAGAGGCGCCGATGGTATCTACCGTCGTTGCGTTCCTAACGATGAAATAGACGACTTCATTTCCCATTGCCATTCCGCCCCTTATGGTGGACACGCTAGTACGTCGAAAACTTGTGCAAAAATTCATCAAGTTGGCTTCTTTTGGCCTACCTTATGGAAAGACGTCCACGTAGCAATTATGAACTGCGATACATGTCAACGCACAGGAAATATATCTAGACGCGATGAAATTCCGCAAAAATGAATCCTCGAAGTAGAAATTTTCGATGTATGGGGAATTGATTTCATGGGACCGTTCCCCGCATCTTTTGGAAATAAGTATATATTGGTAGCTGTTGACTACGTATCCAAATGGATTGAAGCCATCGCTGCACCCACAAACGATACACGCGTGGTACTAAAACTATTCAAGCATATTATCTTCCCATGATTAGGTGTACCAAGACTAGTAATCAGTGATGGTGGTTCCCATTTTATCTCTAGAATCTTCAAAAAGTTACTTTCCAAATATGGCGTTAAACATCGCATAGCCACACCATACCATCCTCAAACGAGCGGACAAGTGGAAGTGTCAAACAGGGAGATAAAACAAATCCTTGAAAAAACCGTATCCACATCCAGAAAAGATTGGTCCTCCAAGCTAAATGATGCTCTTTGGGCATATCGGACAACTTTTAAAACCCCTATTGGAACAACGCCGTTTAAGTTAGTTTATGGAAAATCTTGTCATTTGCCAGTAGAATTAGAACATAAAGCTTATTGGGCCATAAAAACCCTTAACTTAAATTACAAGATTGCTGGCGAGAAACGAGTATTAGATATCCATGAATTAGAAGAATTATGTTTAGACGCTTATGAAAATGCTAGAATCTATAAAGAAAGAACAAAAAAATGGCACGATAAGCGTATCCCGCGGAAAGAATTTAAGGAAGGAGACATCGTACTCCTATTCAACTCTAGACTGAAACTTTTCCGGGAAAATTACGTTCGAGATGGTTCGGACCATTCGAAATTAACAAAGTCTTCCCAAGTGGTGCGATAGAAATTAAAGGAAATTCTATCGAACCATTCATAGTCAATGGCCAGCGCTTAAAGCACTACTTTAACGTCGGAAATATCAACTATTCAGCTTATCTTCAGTTCAGTGAACCGCCTACCCCGATACCTAACTGAATAGGTATTATCTGTCGAGCCGTCGACATGAAATAAAGGCGCTTCGTGGGAGGCAACCCATGTTTTATTTTAATTATTTTTCCTGTTTTAACATGTTTTTATTTTTCTTTTCTTTTTGTTAATCTTTAAAAAAATTTCATGATTGCATCTCTTACCCCTTTCTATTTTCTTCTATTTTTATTTTCCCTTTACACTTTCTTTTTCTTTTTATTTAACTTCGGAAAATTCTTAACCTGAAAATACTAACTTAGTTTTTTTTTCCAAACATTTATTAAATATTTTCAGGGGGGTAATTCTTTTGCTTTCATATTTAGCGTTATGGCACGTGTAAACTTCATGAATGTCACTTTGAGAAGAAGACACCAAAGAAGATGCTTCGAGGATCTGACTGAGCGGGAAATGTGCCCTACAATCTACGCTGATGACCATGCTATGACCGCTCTTGGCATTCGTGAGAGTGTCATGTATTTGCTACATCGGATTGGCTGGGACACTGCCCCTATCCGAAGACGGTACTGTACTTACAAGAAGCTGACCCTTGAGTTCCTGAGCACCCTGAGCTTCATTCTAAATCATGGCATAGGATTCAACCGTGGGTTGATCACTTTCAGGATGTTTGACATGGACTACACCTATAACCTCAGGGAGTTTAGCCACCTGCTAGGGTTCCCTTTTGGACCTGATGTTATCACTATGACCCAGGAGGACCTCTTGCCTGATTCTGATCTTGATTTTTTTCTAGGGAAGCATCGCTGGCAATAACCATCCAGAGCCGTCTGATCTTTATTCTGAGTGCATCCATAACCCGGCTATCAGGTACTTTCACAATATCATCGCCCACACCATCTTTGGTAAACAGCAGAATGTTACATCTGTATCCCGCGATGAGCTCTTCATTATGTACTGTGCATCCCAGAGCCGTTCGGTAAACGGTGCCTCTTATATGCTAGCTAACATGGAGCGTATCATCCAGACTCCAAATGCACCAATCCTGTTGGGTGGTTTAGTCACTATGCTATCAAATGCAATTGGACTCCGCAGGCCTATGCTAGGATCCTCCCCGCTTTATGGAATAAAGCCGATGAACATTGAATTCTGCTTCAACACCAGCTTTATCGGGAACCTTGGGCCAGATCAATTTGAGCTGTTAATTAATCATGAGATTGTCCACTAGTTTAAGCTCCCGAACCCTATCACTAGTGTGCATAATAGAGCTAACTGGCTTTTTGACCTCTACCATCCTGCTACACCGCCTTCGTCTCCTTTTACTGTTGACATTTACGAAGTACCCAATACTTCTAATGCTGATGAAGACCCTGCCACACCACCAGGATACAATGAGTTCCCCGATCCATGGGAACAGCAGGCAGCTTCTACTGAGACCGCCACCCAGGCTCCAGAGATTCCACCACCGCCTTGACCTACTGTTACCCTGCACTCTTTGCCTGAAGCAATTACTGACATGCGGGGCGAGCTTACATCTCTCCGGGTGGACTTCATCGCTTTCATGGATTTGGTGACTGATCAGCTTGATTTCATGCGCCAGCATATGTTTCCGCCTCCCCGTGGCTAGAGTTGTCGTTGTTATCTTATTCTTTTCTCTCGCATTTATACATACAGTGGGGATACTATTTAGTTTTAGTATGGGAGGGATTCTAGTTATTTTAGCATTTTATTCTAGTTATTTTAGCATTTTATCATTTTTATTTTTTAGTTATTTCGAAAAAAATTTTATGGTTTAATTCAATTATTTATCAAGTACCAAGTTTATTTTATTTTTCATTCCTTTTCATTTTCAGCATACTGCTTATTTCTTTTAATTTACGGTTTATATTTCATTTCCCGCAAATATTATTATGTGCTGGTAAATAATATTACAGAACTGTAATATTCAAAACCTTAATTATTAGATTACTTTAATATTCAAAACTTTAATTAATTAAAATATTTCAAAACTTAAAATACTTCAAACTTTATACTAAGAAAATAATAAAAATATATAAACACCCCCAACGGTCCTGTAACGATCTTCTCATTAATGACATTGAACGCGTTACGACCGTCACACCCTCGTGACGAGCGTAACACGCCTTTTTGCCTTGTGACGACTGTCACACCCTCGTGACGACCGTCACGCATACAATGTATCATAACGGCTATTACAGAACCGTTCCAACCATTCCCTTCATAAACCCACTTCCTCCATTGTTGCAATCACACGAAAACTACCCACTCCACTCCATTTTTCTTCAAACTTCCAAACTTCCAACACTAAAATTATATCCACCCACTACCCTAATTTCATATTCCAAACCTTTTGCAATCAAATTCTACCTACACCATGGCCAACAACCCACAAGCTCCCGCCCTCACTTTCAGAATCGGCGAACAAGGAGAAAATCAACGGGAAAAATTTCAGAAATTTCAACGCCGAGGTCTCTAACCCACACGGTACGTTGATATCGACTACCTGAGGAGTTTGGGACTACTTGACAGTGTCCGCCAATTGTTGCAAAATGTGGATTTGTAGAACTTGTGCCGCGAACCAAGACCGATTTAAGAAACTCTTACTCTTGAGTTCTTGAGTTCCTTTGTTTACATCACTCCGCCAGGTGCCACGAACCAACTGTCAGGCCTGGCCAAATTCCGCATGTTTGGCATGGAGCATGAGTTGCCTCAATCCGACATCGCGCGACTTTTAGGCTTCTGTTCGGACAAAGGTGTTCACCTCCGGGTGCCGGATAATTTCGGCGAGGAAGCTTTTAACTTATGGCACAGTTTGACGAATATCCGTGCCGGATCCTACGACCACCTAAATGCCACCCACATTCATAATCCGACCATCCGCTATTTCCACCGCATCCTCAGCAACACAATCTTCTCCCGTGACAGCAACCACAAGCTCGACTCCAAGGAGCTCTTCTTTATGCATTGCGCATTCACAGGGCAAAAGATCAATGCCGCCCCGTTCTTACTCGCTCACATCCACTCTATTTGTGCTAGAGGCGGAAAACCATTTTATTTCGGAGGGCTGATCACTTCACTTGCCATAGGTCTGAACTATGGTGTTGCTCTCGTAACTTTGCCTTCTATGGCACCGGCTTTGCTAACTTTGGATCACTGCAAAGCCGCACATCTCATTTACGAGCGGGAGGATGGCAGATTCCACCCTGTAATCAGGAACACTGTCTATCAGAACATCATTTTGCCTTGCAGGGACCGAATCGATCCAAGAAACCGAGCAAACTGGTTGTTCGATCCTGCATTTCCCACAGAGCGTGCACCTGCTCATGAAGACCAACCTGCAGCCCCCGCAGACGAAATGCAAGAAGAGTTGGATAGTGCTCCTCCATTCCACGACATTCCAGGATTCTCATCTGCACCTCCTCCTATTAATCTTGAAGACATCCTCCGCGCCATCCATATGCAAAACCAAATGAACGCAGCACTTGAAAGAAGGCAACATGAGCAATTTGAGTCTCTATGCGCTCAAAACGCTCAGATCTTGACTGGGCAACGCAACATGAATGAGAGGTTAAATGAGGCCCTGTCAGAGCTCAACGCCCTAAGGATGGACGTCAGCACCCTTGGTTTCCAAGACACTGACACAAAAGCCACTCCTACCAGACGCTCTCGCACCAGGAGTAGAGGACGTGGTCACCAATAGTTTTTCTTTATTTTTTATGTAGTTTATTATTTTTTCTGTTTCATTTCCTTTCCGTTTGTTTTTGTAATTGTACTCCCCCGCCTATACACCGCAACATTGAGGACAATGTCGGATTTAGTGTGGGAGAGGTACCTTTCCTTCATTTATAAACTAGTAATTTTTATGATACATCTCGATTAAATTCTTCACTTTATTCAGCCATACCAAAAAATTTTATCTTCGCATTAGCCCGACATACCTATTCTAACGAAATCCCCAGTTAGGGAAGCCGAAAACGACATAACAAGATTGATACGGTTATGACACCGTAGACTTCCTATTTACGCGATCCGTTTCAATAACCATTATACCGACATCTAGAGTTTTTAGTTCTACAGTAACCCCTAGTAGTTTATACTAGCAGTCAGCACCGTCTTGACACAAACCACGTGGAGTATCGATGAATATAAGTGTTTGATGCCTGATCATTAAAATATCCTTCCTATCTCGCTGCTAAAAGAAAAGAAATTTTGTGCACCAAAATACACGGTCACATATAAAAGTTGAGAAAATAACGAAGGAATCCAGTGTAGGTTGGTTCAGAGGTATCTGGATCTGAACTCGGTAGGGCGTGCTATGGCTCGATCCCCCACATCCTCCAACTCGGATAACATATGTAGGGTTGCCACATTCATGTACCAGACCCCGTGCTAAAAGGATTAAAGTCACTAACCGATTACTCCACTACGTGCGTGCTAAGACAAAGGGCTTAATGTGATTGCGCCAGAACAAAACCGGGTGAAATAGATACGAGGAACTCCGGGCAGAATTATAACGGAACTGTTGGATAACTCGTTTGAAATGGAAGCCTACGACTAAGCTTATTGCTTGTGTCATTAGCGTATCTTTAGTGTTTCACTCAAGTATCGACCGAACCGATGAGGATTTCCCGAAATTACTTTAAAAATCCAAGGTATGTCATGCTTATGCGCTTGACAAAACTTGTCCGACCTTTCGAATGACTATTTGCTTGAGGACAAGCAAAGGTTTAAGTATGGGGGAATTTGATAACGAGAAAACGTATCATATAATTACTACGCTTTTTACCGATTTTATATTACATTAAGTCGTCTAACTCCCGATTATTCCGAGTTTATTTGTCTTTTTACAGGTATAACATTTGTCAACTCAAACCAATGGAAAAGGACAACATGAAGAAGGCTAGACGATAAACAAAGAGAAAAAGAACTAAAAATACAAAGTTTGGATTTTTGGAGCAGTGACGGTCGTCACACCCTTGTGACGGGCGTAATGCCCCCCAACTTGGAATAACACTCGTCACACATCACTGACGAGCGTAATGCACTATTTAAGCGCGTTACGACCGTCACCCACCTGTGACGACCGTCACGCGCATGAAGATGGACGTTGTAAATGGGTGGAGACATGGGCAACGCAAGGGCAGACTCGTTCTCCTATTTTCCCTCCACCCAGTATTCATGCTCCCTATATTTCCTCCACTCAACCTTTTCTCAAGACACTTTCAACTGCTATTTCCTCTGCTATATATATGTGTGGTAGTGCAAAGCTGCAGGGGTCGAAGGAATTTTCTCAGAACAAATTTATTATTTTTTGCAGTTCTTTCTATTTCCTTGTTTTTAGAGTTTTTTCTACATTGCTGTAATTTCTATTTCAAGCTTTAGTTTTAGGTGTTAATTCTTCATTCAAGAATTAACACAATTCATTTACTTCAATCAAGCTGCAAGGAATATTGTAATACTTCAAGATTACCATAGCAACTTTAATTCCAGGTTTTTATTGCAATTAATATTTATTCAATTTTTGTATTATGCCAATTATTTTTATGAATTATATTTTGAATTGCATTGTTGTTAAATCTATTATGTCCGGCTAAATTATTCATACCGGTATGTGACTCTTAAGAATCGAAAGAATTCAGTGATACCTTGGCCAAAAATATTTATTTATAAAACAATTTCTGGTTTCCAATTTCCAAGATTAATTTAACTATCCTTGTCACGAGAGTGAGAGGTTAATTAACACGATTTTGCCACGAGAGTGGGAAATTAATTAAGGCAAGAACCTGCATGCGAGAGCTGGGGTTCAACCCAGATAGTGGTAACGAAACATTAATTTTTAAATACACGAGAGTGTTTTAATAAATTAATTAAACTCAAATTGTTTTCAAAAAGTGTTATTAAATTTAAAGTGCATCCACTAGGTTTAGTAGCATAACTTATTTCATGAACACGAGAGTGTATGTCTCAAGTTTTTAAACAATTAGTTTTTACCGAAATATTTTATAGGCCAAGCGATTCACCGAATTCCCGAAGTCCGACTATCACATGCCGATATAGCTATTACCATTATTTTAATTAAAATGTTTCCCCCCGAAAATCGAATATTCATCGCTTATTTAAACAAAATGTAGCATTAGATCGTATGCGATTGATCCCCAGTCTCTGTGGGTTCGATAATATTTTAAAACTAGAACGACTTAAATGTATACTTGCAGTTAGTATCCCGACAGACTTATAAAGTCCTGATCACAGGCTACTACTGGTCTACCATGGAAGCTGATTGTCATCAACATTCCCGTACTTGCCACAAATGCCAAGTCTATGCTGACAAGGTACATATTCCTCCTGTTCCTCTCAATGTTCTAACAGCTTCTTGGCCATTCGCGATGTGGGGAATTGACATGATTGGAGAGATCAAGCCTACAACATCAAATAGACATCGCTTCATCCTGGTAGCTATTGATTACTTCACCAAGTGGGTCGAAGCAGCTTCCTATGCCTCCGTTACAAAGAATGTGGTTGCTCGTTTCATCAAACAGAATCTCATATGCCGGTATGGTATCCTCGACCGAATCATCACGGAAAATGGTACAAATCTGAATAACACTGTGATCACCGCTTTGTGCGAGCAGTTCAAGATTCAACATCATAATTCATCTCCCTATCGGCCAAAGATGAACGGTGCTATTGAAGCTGCTAACAAAAATATCAAGAAGAATATTCAATAGATGACGGTCACCTACAAGGACTGGCATGAGATATTACCATTTGCTCTGCATGGATATCGTACCACGGCGCATACTTCAACAGGGGCAACCCCTTTTTCTTTGGTATATGGCATGGAGGCTGTTTTACCTATGGAAGTTCAGATTCCTTCCTTGAGGATCATGAAGGATGCTGGTTTAAGTGAAGACGATTAGATTCAGACCCGACTTGACCAACTTAATTTGATCGACGAGAAATGACTTACTGCTGTTTGTCATGGTCAGACGTATCAAAAACGGATGATCAAGGCTTTCAACAAGAAAGTCAGACGTCAGGTATATCAAGTCGGAGATCTTGTAATCAAGTGGATCATCTTTCCGCAAAGTGATCCCAGGGCCAAGTGGACTCCTACTTACGAAGAACCATTTGTGATCAAGAACATATTTTCTGGTGGGGCAATGATTCTAACCACCATGGATGGCGACGACTTGCCGCACCCTGCGAATGCAGACATAGTCAAAAGATACTACGCATAAAATGACCCGACAAGGTGAAAACCCGAAAGGGAGACTTGGGCAAAAATGGGCATCCCGGTGAATCGAAAACCCGAAAGGGCGGTTCAGGAAAAAATTAGGGATAAAACAAAAAAATCTGTACACCCGACAAGTTGAAAACCCGAAAGGGCGACTTGGGCAAAAAAGGGTTTCCCGGTGGACTGAAAACCCGAAAGGGCGGTCCAGGCAAAAGTTAGGGAATTAAAGCGTATGAATATGTCTCGTCGGATCACTTTGAGGACAATCTCTTCACGACCAAGCCCCAAGATTCTAATCAATCCAATCATCCGCGGACGAAGCAACTGATGGACAAGATACTCAGAGTCGTGAAGGCTATAGCAGAATGGGAACCCCATGGAATTGTTACACATAGCCATCTTTCTTTTGTATAAATTTTTTCTCAATTTTACGACAACATTCTCTTACTAGGATGTGTGTCTCCTTTGTACAAAGATACTTACAAAAGTTAATACAAAGATACTTCAAAGCGCATAAATTTGCTTGCCTTTCTTTTCTTTTTACACTTATGTTTTATTTGAAAACGTCCAATGGTTTGTTAAAAAGGCATATGCATTTGAATATAATCACTGCTTACAAATAAAACGAAATGAGAAAGGATAATTACTGGTAGGTCGAAAGTATAGGAAAACGTCTTTAGGATATTCCAGAAGAAATCCCCTGCAGTATGTCATTCAGACCCTCAACAAAGCTAAAACCTTGGAGTATATATCCCCAGCGGAGTTAAGTTTCAAAATTCCCATCAGAGTTAAGTCTCCAAACTCCCGATCCCCAGTGGAGCTCGAAAACCCTAAAATACAGATCCCCAGTGGAGTTAGAATACTCTAAACCTTCTTCCCCAGTGGAGTCAAATTTCCACCTATTAATCCCCAGCGGGAACCTTTCATCCTTCCCCAACTTCCCAAGCAGGTTATCTTAAAAGTCTGAGAATCAATCAGATAACAGTTAACTCTTTGTCCTATCCCTAACTAGGAATCCCCAGTAGATTGGCATACAACCAAAGATCCTGATTTCCCAAGCAGAGTAAACACTCTCCCTACAGAGTTATTTCCCGACAGAACAAAGATTCTAGTTCCTGTTTCTCCATTTGAAGCCTCCCAGGTTTTAATTTCCCAGTAGAGATCGTCAGATTTTTCCTTATTTCCCCAGGAAAGTCATGAAGAATTCTCACATCCCCATATAAGTTGTCAAAGTTTTGATAATCCCCACGAGTCACCAAGGATTTTCAGTCCCCAACAGTGGTCCCAGGATTTCTCATCTTCAACAATCAAAGATTTTTGGAATCCCCAACATCGGTCAAGGATTTACTTCCCCCGGCAGCAGTCAAGATTTCATTTTCTCCAATTATCAAGGATTTATTTTCCTCAGCAAGACAGCTAATCAGCTTACATGCACATCCATTACATTCATATATCATAAAAATTGATGGAACATATTTTATTACATCATACATATCATGCAACATAACTTTGTGTTTTAGCTAACATTTTACCCTTTTCAAGATAAGATTAAAAAGCTATTGTTAAACAACTATTCAAAGATTTCAGATACAGTATGGATACACCCCAGACACGGCGATCATTCTATTACTCATTCAGAATTTCAAGTCAAGATACAGTATGGATACACCCCAGACACGGTGGTCATTCTACTACTCATTCAGACTCCAGCAATCAGATACAAACTAGATACCCTCCAGACACGGAAGCCATTCTATTTCTCATTCAGATTCACCTATCAACTTCAAGTTCAGATACACTTCAGACACGGAAGTCATTATGTCACTTGTCCAGATCCCAGTTACAGTACGGATACACTCCAAACACGGAAGTCATTCTGCTACTCATACAAATCTTAACTTCAGATACAATCCAGATATGCTCCAGACACGGTTGCCATTCTGTCACTCATTCAGAATTTATCTCCAGCACATAGATGCTCCATACACAGATGTTTCTCTGTTACCCATTCAGAATACAGATACACTCCAGACACGACAGTCATTCTGATATTCATTCAAGAATCAAATACAGTTACAACTCGGATACGCTCTAGACACGGACGCCATTCCCTTGCTCATGCAAACCCAGTCTCCATATACAACTCAGATACGTTCCAAATACGAATACCATTCTGATGTTCATTCTACTGATTTTCAATAATCTTGGATGGCATCTTTAAGCCCATCTCCATCAAGATTCTACCATCTCCAAATGGCATCTTTAAGCCCATTCCCTCAGCTACATTTTGACGAGTGCAAATTTACGGGCACTCTAGTGTCCAATCTTCTTTTACCTTCGAGTCACGAAAGGAAAACTTGCCAATCTAACTCTTCAGGTTCAAGAAGATTGAACAGGGGCAACTGTTGTACCCAAAAATTTGCTCTCTCATTTTATCAACATTTCTCGTCACAAGGCTCTTGGAACTCAAGATCAAGCTAGGGTTTGCTCTGCTCAAGACACCTCCTTGCACTGTTGACCTAAATTAGGGTTTGAGTTTGCACAGGGATTTTTGGACCTTCAATGCCCAAAGTGACTTTCATACTTCATGTTGGACTCATAAGTTTGCCCATACCAAGTTTCAAGCCTTGAATCAAAATTTTGCCCAATCAATTGGACAGTTGACCTAGAAGTCAACTGTATTGGGGAAAAAGTCAATTGTGGCCAATTTACAGTCAAACCTCATGAATTTTGACCCAAATCAACATTATGAACTCATATGAACCATTTTATCAAGTTTGGACCACAATTCCACAAGAAATTTGATCAGATCACCAAAAGGGCAAAATGGTCATTTTTAGGGTTTTGACTGCACAAGGGCAATTTTTGACTGTTTGACCTAGACAATGGACAATTAAGCTCAACCATGGACTCAAGGATTCAATGACATCGTCTTGACTTATTCAACAAGTTCAAAAGATCTAAAATGCATATGATTGACAGATGAATTTTTCAGTCAACTGATCAAAATTTGACTGTACACTGAAAAGTCAAACTTTGCCTTTTAGGTCAAAATCAAGTGCCAAGGGTCATTTTTCATCAAGATATGTCAAAATATGAAACTTGTTCATCAAGAAACCCAAAATTGCAAATTAGGGTTTGAAATTGAAAAATTTCATAACTTAGAAAATTTCTAAGTTATGAAATTTTCTTAATTTTTCCTAACTTTGTCCCACATTTTCACCATGATGAAAATGGATTCAAACAAAACTTACAACATGAAAGTTGTAGTCCTCTACAAAGTCAACAACTTTTATTCACAAAGTTTTCTCAAAATAAGTTTGGATCTCAAGTTATGATTTTTGGAACAAGGGTCGCTAAAACTTTTAACTTAGTGAAATTTTGCTCTAGTTTAGGAAGGATTTTGACCCATCTTCTTGGCCATTTTTCATATAGTTCCACTTGGAGTCTCAAGTTTCATTTCAAGATGTATTATAGTGCTTGTTGCAAGCTTTCCAAATTACCAAGACCTCCTCAAACACATTTGTGGTTAGGGAGAATCGAATGCTTGAAGTTGGAAAAAACTCACTTTGTATCCATGGCCAATACATGTTCACTCAAGTGGCATTTTCAAACCATCATGCTTTGTACTAGTTTGCAGGCCTCTAAACCATTTTACACTCCTTAATTGAATTCAAATCCACTGAGATAATGCATTATCTTGGCCATTTGGACATTGCACACAAAACTAAGCCTTAATTAGAAAAAGGTACATTTCCATTTTGAAAAAGGTTTGCTTTATGTCAAAACATGATCTTTGAAGCATGGGGCCAATATCTGAGAAGCCAAATCAAATCCACAAATTGCAAGTATGAAGAGGATTGTATGCAGCATGTTATATGGCTGGTACAGGCCTGTGATACCAAGTTACACATTCTTGCTTCACATAGAAGAAAACTTGCAAAATCTTGCCAACTTGAAAACCAGTCCACGATAGCTTAAACAAAGATTACAAACAACTTTCATACAACCCTTTGAGCCAGAAACATGAGGGTTTGACCCTCAAAACCTCCCATAGCCAGAAATCACTCTTCTTTGGCAAAACAGGGCAGGTGCTGCAACTTGAGTGCCATAACTCATTTGGCTCGTGCGTTTTGCCCCTTTTTGCTTCAAACACATTCCATTCAACTCACTCAAGCTATCCCAAACCTCCATTGCCAACTGTAACTCCATTTACAGTGTTCACCATTTTCATTTCAAGCTTGTGCAGGTTGACTTTTAGAGGCTGATTCAGGGACATTTAAGGCAAACTAGCTATTGGAAAAGATCAAGTGAAGTTCAGGCAAGCTACCAGACACCTCAAAACTTGTTGAGAAGCACTGCATTTCCCTACTCGAATCCAACTGAAACAGGTTTTTCATCACCTTCTATCTCTCTATTTAGGAACATTTAGCCTTAGGTTTATGAATGAAAAATGTAGTATTCAATGCCATGAAGCCATACATATGCTCAGCTTTCATTTATATTAAGTGTGCTAGGAGAATTTCATCCATGAACATGCTGAAAAAACTAGGTCAGATTTTGGGGCCAGAGAAATTCTCTCTGGTCTTTGAGAGTTAGGATTAATGCTTTATATGGTTAGAATCGTATTGAAATTCTCTATAAGTTTTGTGTTATGTGTTTTTGCAATGGAGCTCGTATGCAGGATATCCATTTTGAACCAGGCGCGTGCGCGTTGTACAAGGTCTGGAGGAAGAAGACGAAGTATTGGGCTGGGCCTGGCCAATTTTGCTTCTAACACCCCTCTTTTCAGTTTCATACCCCCTGGCCCAATTTCTTATATTTTTGCATTTTTGAATTTTTGTTTTCTTTTATGACTTTGTTATTTTATTTCCAAATATAATAAATGCTCAAAAAATATTTTTATAATTTTCTAAATTTATTTGGTATTTTATTTTGATTTTTCTAACATAAAAACATTTTGAATACTTTCATAATTTATTTGAAAACTTGAAAAATATTTACATTTTATACTTTTATTTTTGTTATTTATTTTTATTCATATTAAAAATATTTTCTTGAATATATTTTATTTTTGTACATATTTTATTTTATTTTGTACATATTTAATTTGATTAATATACACATAATAAACATATATACTTTTATTTTATTAAATACTTAGAATAAAAATACAAAAATATTACATATTTATTCTATTATTATTTATACTAAAAAATACCCTTTTTTAGGTATATCTCATTTTTACACATATTAATATATTTTTGTATATAAATAATATATAATATTTATTCTCTTAAAGAAATTAGGGTTTTACCCTAAAAACAAATAAAATTAATTTTTTCTTTATTTATTTCTTCATACTTTTTACATTGAAAATACTTTACATACATAAACAAATAAAAACTTCTTTTTGCATAATACATTTTATTTAATATTTATTTATTTTGTTTATTTAAATATTGTACATTTAAATATTGATGCATTTGAGATTCAATTTGGATGTAATAGTAAACTAGGGTTTATATTTCTTGTCAAATACCCCCTATTCAAACTTGTATCCCCCTCCCCATAATCATGTTGTAATAGCTTAGAACTTTAAATTCTCGCATTTTACGCTTTCAAATATGCCATGATTAGAGAATTAGGGTTTGTATGCAAAAATCAAAATCAACAAATAGTTTGACCTAATCAAAGACAAAAATGCATGAAAATCAAACACAATACACACTTGCACCCCTAGGGTTACAATCCACTTGTTGCCTTCAAAAATGGACCATGGTATGCATGTTGGGTACTTTGGAAAAACAAAACAAAACAAAAGATCATAGTCCCTCGATGACGCTATCTTGGTTGCCTAAACAAAAATGATCAAGTCCCTCAAGAAAATTGCCAAAGATACTTGACACAATTGTTATCATGGTCTATATGATGACCCACACCTATCTCGTTTAACATCCTAACACAAGGTTGTTCACCAAATGCAATGGTGAAACAACACTGTCAAAAGGGTTAAAAAACATGAGAAAGATCTTTGAGTAAAATAGGGTAGATAACTCTTAGTTACTTGATCAAAAAGCTTGCAAAAACATCCTTGCTATTTTCAAACGCACCTCACAACACAATTTCAAAACAAACTTTCAAAAACAATTGAAACCTTTTCAAAAGACCAAAACACCTTTGTATACATTCAAACAAGAATCATTACAAAGGTTGCCACAAAGATGACCTCTTTTCTAAACATCTTTCAAAACCACACACAAAGCACCATTTCAAACAATTGGAAAAGCAAAGCAAGTGATCTAAACAAGTAACTAAGAGCCCTTGGATAACCATGGATGAAAAGGGTACTTGCACATTCCCTTTTCATAATCTACTCCCCGAACCCAAGAAAACATCTCAAAGGTCTTTCCTGTGCTTTTTGACCATTCCTTAGGATAAAATAAAAAGTTGGTGGCGACTCTTGCTAAACCGAAACATTTGCGAATACAAACGCAAAACCTCAAGTCAGTTCTCCCACCGTATCACACTCTGTATGAATTGTGGAGAGGACGAAAGCCAATTGTCAAGTATTTCCAAGTATTTGTAAGTAAATGTTATATTCTGGCTGACCGTGAGCCAAAAAAGAAGTTGGATTCTAAGAGTAATGAAGGAATTTTTCTGGGATACTCTACAAATAGTAAAGCATATAGAGTATTCAACTCCATAATCAAGGTGATGATGGAGTCTTCAAATGTGATTATTGATGACTCAACTAAAGAAGAAGATGTCCCAAATAAGTTTAGACAACTATTCCTATAGAAGATGTGGTTCCTGAAGAAAATGTCACAACATCTACCACAAATGTTGCAGGTTCAAGTGTTGATTCTAAAGTTGAAGAACCTCGGGTAACTAACAAAGTACCTTCTCTCAGAATTTAAAAGGATCGTCATAAGGAGATAATAATAGGAAATCCTAGACAAGGAGTAGTCACCAGATTAAGGGAAGATGTGTCAAATGCATGTTTTGTGTCAAAGACTGAGCCTAAAAATGTGAATGAAGCTTTAACTAATGAATTCTAGATCAATGCTATGCAAGATGAACTTGGTCAGTTCAAGAGAAATGAAGTCTGAGATTTGGTACCAAGACCCGAAGGGACAAATATCATTGGTACAAAATGGGTGTACAAGACAAGACAAATGAACAAGGAGGTGTCATTAGAAATAAATTTGGACTAGTTGCTTAGGGGTAAACTCAAATTGAGAGAATAGACTTTGATGAAACATTTTCTCCTATGGATCACTTAGAGTCTATTAGATTACTCCTTGAAGTAGCTTGTCATCTAAGGTTCAAGCTATATCAAATGTATGTCAAGAGTGCCTTTCAAAATGGATACTTGAATGAAGAGGTTTATGCTGAACAACCAAAAGGGTTTATTGGTCCTTCCTTTCTAGATCACATGTTTAGGAATTTTGATCCTCTCTAACACTTTCTCCCGTGTTTCCATTTATCTCTAGTATCAACCATACATTTGTCTATTTTATTGCCTCTTTCATACTTTTGTCTTACCTTTATGTATTAGTTAACTATTGGATTAGAAAAAGGAGAGAGGGCAACACAAAAAAGAAGGAGAGAATCCATATCATGTGTTTAGACAGAAGAAGGCCATGTATGGCCTGAAACAAGCTCAAAGAGCTTGGTCTGAGAGGTTGGCTGGATTTCTAGTAAGTCATGGATATAGAAAGGGTGGAATTGACAAGACACTCTTTGTCAAAGAAGAAGTTGGAAAATTTTTGATAGCTCATATATATGTGGATGACATTGTTTTTGGTGGAATGTCAGACGACATGGTCTAACATTTTGTCAGGTAGATGCAATCTGAGTTTGAGATGAGTTTGGTAGGTGAACTGACTTACTTCCTTGGATTACAAGTCAAGCAGATGGAAGACTTCATTTTTCTATGTCAAAGCAAATATGCAAAGAATATTATGAAGAAATTTGGGTTGGAAAATGCAAGTCATAAGAGGACTCGTGCTCCTACTCACCTGAAGTTAACGAAAGATGAAAAAGGAGTTAATTTTAATCTAACTTTATATAGAAGCATGATTGGAGTCTTATATATCTTACTGCTAGAACACTAGATATCACATTTGTTGTTGGAGTATGCACAAGATATCAAGTAGAACCTAAGATAAGTCACATTAACCAGGTAAAAGGGATTCTGAAGTATGCGAATGGAACATGTGACTATGGTATGTTGTACTCCCATGATACAAATTCCTCATTGGTGGGATTTCGCGATGCTGATTGGGCTGGATGTGTGATGATAGGAAAATCACCTCTAGAGGATGTTTCTTTATGGGAAACAACTTTATTTCTTGGTTCAGTAAGAAGCAAAAGTGTGTTTCTCTATCTACTACTGAAGATGAGTACATAACACTAGGAAGTAGCTGTTCTCAACTGGTATGGATGAAGAAAATGTTTTCTGAATACAATGTCACACAAGATGTTATAAAATTATTTTGTGACAATTTGAGTTATGTAAATATTTCCAAAAATCCTATTCAATATAGTAGAACCAAGCACATTGGCATCAGACATTATTTCATCAGAGAACTTGTGGAGGACAAACTCATAAAGCTTGAGCATGTCAGTATAGAGAATCAGCTTGCTGATATCTTTACAAAAGTTCTTGATGCTGCTCAGTTTGAGAACCTAAGGAGGAGACTTGGGATCTATATATATGAAGAGTTATAACAATTACTGTTGATGATGCATCTTTTGTTGATGATGCTAAGTATGGTGGTGCACCTGATGAACATTCTGCCAGTGTTATTGAGGAAAAGGAAGATGCTAATGCATGACATTTAGTCATGGGATTTTGTATGGATTTATCTTATGATTCTGTTTATTTTGGTTTATGATTTTGTAAGGGTTAAATTCCCAGGATATTTTTTGATTTTGCACCCTCATACCCAAACCTTAAGTGCTTAAATTTTTTTTTACTAATATTGTCTACTTACCTTTTTCATATTATGGCTAAAAAGGGGGATGTGATACGGTGGTAGAACCGACTGTTTTAAAAAAATATTGGTTTGCGTTTTGCCTTTGTGTTTGCAAAATGTCGCGGTAAGCAAGAGTCGCCACCGACTTTTATTTTATCCAACTGGAAAGGAAAAAAGCACAGAAAAATTCCTTTTTCGAGATTTGGAGTACGGGGGTTGGATTATAGAAAGGGAAGGTATTAGCATCCTTTCTATCCATGGTTTTCCATGGGCTCTTAGGTACTTGCTCATATTTAAAATTGCCTGTGTATGTTTGTTTTGAAAAGTTTTTGTTTTACTTCGTTTTAACCCTTGCTTCTGTCCTCAAGAGTGTTACGAAGTGTTTTTGAAAACTTTGTTTGAAAAGTGTAAGTGTGAAAGTTTGATTTTGAGCAAGTACCTACTAGCATCTACCTACTCTAAAAAAGATTGTTTCTATTCTTGTTTCCTTTAGACAACGCAACCTTACTATTGAGAAAGAGGAAGCACCGTCGTTGGTGTAAGGGTCAATTCGAGAGGGACGTACGATCATTAAAGCAATGTTAGGACATCTTAGTAATAACCCTAAAGTCTTAAGATCATATTTGAGGCAACATTTCTGAGGCAACCTTTCCGAGGCAACATTTTCGAACAGGACATTTTATATTTGTTTAGATAGGAGGGAAATCACTAAGACACCCTATACTTAATGACCGTTTACCAAAGGTAACCGAAGTGAGAGTATACCCTAGGAGTGCACATGTGCGAGTGATTTGATTTCAGTTATTATCTTTGCACATTAGGATTTTCTAGCCATTTTAAATTATCATGCAATCTTGTCATTCAATCCTATTAACATACATCTAACAGTTAATATTTGCGAGAATTAAAATGCGGGAAATAAAACCTACGCTATTACAAGGCTTCGGGGTAGGGATTAATTACATAGCCAAAAACCCGTAAAAGATGATAAATAAAGAAAATTCTAATTAAACTATTACATACCGTGAGCAGTTACATTAATATGGCAAAAATAATAAACGCGCGCATTGAATCGAAAACGAGAGATTTAAGGTTTTGACCCCAACTGCCTAATTGTAATTTTAAAAGGAAAATCATTTTTTTTTGGTTTTTGTGTTATTTGAGAAAACAAAGTTTAATTGAATAAATAAATAAAAAACCTAATTACTAATTAATTTTAATTAAAAAATAATTAAATTGACCTATTTTTGTATTTTTTTTTAGAAAAGAAATAAAAATTAAAAACAAGAGTTAACCTTAATTTTTTCTAATTGATTTTAATTATAAAAAAGAAGCTAGAATTAACCTAAATTAAATTAAACTAACATTAAATTTAATTTGATAAAATAAAAAAACCTAATTCTAAAAAGAAAGATGGGCCTGGTTTCTTAGCAAATTAAGAAGTATTAAAACAAGTAAATAAAAAAGAAAGAAAGATGGGCCTGGTTTCTTAGCAGGAAGGGGGTGCCGTTTGAAAAATAAAAGAATGACAAATGGAAGGGCTCATGGGTCGTGGGTCACATTACAAACTCAGTGCAAGCATAAAAAGTTGGGCCCATTTATCAAAAAAATGCAATTTTGGCCACATTTGACTTTTGGCAATTTTACAAAAAGGGTCACCTTTACCAATGCACAACTCTCTCAATTTTGACCCTAGAGATGTGTTCTTGGACTTTTTAGAAAGCTTAAGATGTCCTCTAAGCAACCCTTTTGGTCTCATCTCAATGGAGTCTTCCATGTTCAATTATGAAGCTTTGACCCAAAAGGTTTTTTTGTTGACTTTTCAAAATGACCTATAATGTCCAAATTCATATCTTCTTGTGAGTGCATATCTTGAACTTGGAAAATAAATATGAATTGTAGGGAATTACATCCTCTTCAAAATGAGCTTTGGATGTGTCATTTTTGATAAAGTATGAGAAAGTTATGCTTGGTCAAAGTTGAGTTGACTTTTCGTGCAAAACCCTAATTTATCAACTTTTGGGTTTTGATGAATTGTGAGCAATCCTTGATGAATCATGATCAAACATTGATCAAATGATGAATAATACTTCAAAATGAGAATGTTGACCAAAAATCTTGAGGTTTGACTGTATGTGAGCCACAATTGACTTTTGACCTAGCACTATCGATTTACAGGCCTTTGAGCAATTAACTGAGCAAAACTTCCTATGCAAGGCTTGAAACTTGACATGGAAGATCTTGAGAACATATTAGGAAAATGGTGAGTATTTGGGATCCTTTGGACTCAAGCATCTTGATGCAAAATGAAACCCTAATTTGAGGTAGACTGCCTTAGGAGAGAGTTTGTCTGGTCAACCCTTGGACTTCCTTGAGCAATTTGAGGACCTTAATTGAAATGTATTGAGAAATATGGGAGGGAAAATTTTGGGGTACAACAGGGAAGTAGTATGATATTGAGGGTGTTAGAGTTGGCACTATCTGGTGCTACTGCTGAGGAAGAACTGGCGTTACTGCTGAGGGGACGAATTTTATGATTCTATATTTTTGGTAGCAGGTGTTAAGGGGGAGTATCTGCTGTTCTGAAGAGATGTCAAACATGATGTCCTTAAATCATGATGTTTAGGACTTAGGTTGTCTATTTATTGTTGCAGTTTTGTTAATAGATCAACTAACTATTAATTGTGTCTCTGATTTGTGTGCTGGTGATTTGTGTTGCTAACCTTGCTGTTGTTTTTCCATTGTTGTCCGTATGATATGTGTGTTTGATTTATTTTCAAACATACTTCATGTTGTTTTTCTTGAGTAAGGGTTATTTGGGTGTTTTAGCCAAAATATTCAAAAATAAGGGATTGTTATTTCTCTGAAATTATGATTCGCATACATTTTGGTAAAACCAAATTGGCAGCAACATGTTGAACAAGATGTTCCAACTTGCAATTTTCAAAATGTCGAGTAAAGATGTCCCATCTATGAGATAGGACATGACGTCTGCAGCAGCCGACAATTATAGTTCAGTTGATTTGTTAGCTACTGAATCTTCAGGGAATATTTAGTTAGCTTATGTGGCGTCCAAGATTGACAAATTAGAATATTTTATGTTGGTTTTCAAATATATGCTTAGTTTCTAAATATGGAGACATTTTACGAAACTAATGATTGATGACCTATTTTCTTGGAGAAGAATTTGTAGACCTTATGCGGCCTCACTGCTGCGTTTTTGAAGCCCAACCCAGTCCTGAATAATGTTATAAATAGAATATCGTATACCTAGTATTAGGTGAAACTTATGTCTGTATTTTTGTTAGGATTTTTAGAATCCTTATTGTTGGGTTATAAGTTATGTGTTAGATATTCATAAGCTTTTAAGCATTGAATATTTGTGTTTAAGATTCTCATAAGTTGTTAAGCATTAAGTATATGTGTGTAAATTCTCATAAGCTTTTAAGCATTGAGTTTTATGTGTTTTGGAAGAGTGACTTTCGGTTTTGTTCTCTACTTGTGTTTAGAGTTTCTCCAATTGCTGAGTGTAATTGAAGAGGGATTGGAGGAGGGCCTCTACCTAGGTGTGTCTTAGGTAGAAGTTAAGTAAAGGGTAGTGATTAAGTGTATAGGCTGTAAATTGGAATGTTTACTGTGAGGTCTACAAATTGATACTATCTAGTTAATTTTGTCCCTGACTTGGTATCCCCCAGAGTAGGAAAATCGTTCCGAATTGGGTAAACATATTTGTGTGTTCTTTCTATTCAGCACTGCTTTATATATATATATATATATATATATATATATATATATATATATATATATATATATATATATATATATATATATATATATATATATATATATATATATATATATATATATATATATATATATATATATATATATATATATATATATATATATATATATCTTGTTGTTGTATGTTGAAGTCAGATCCAGTGTCTTGACATCTCTTAGGACATCCAGAATATGACAACAAGAATTTCAAAAAGCAAAAAAGAAAAGTGACACAAGGAATTTGTCTTCACAGTTACCCATTGTTGTTCTCGCATGTGGGTACGTCTGTACCTAATTCCAATGGAATTATGACAATTTTTACAATGCAAAGTTGTTGATACAAGAGAAGTGTTTAAGAGAAACTCCACAAACCCTAAGCTTGTTTATTGAACCCCTTCTCCTCTTTTGATCTTGAGAAAAACCAGGACACAATAGATGTAAATTGACTATCTGGATCTTTCTACTCCTTTGCGTTCTTTATCTCCAAGTCTTTCGCCACCATCAATTTCAAACTATTGCAACATAAGATTTCAATTTTAATCCGAAATTCTTGCGCTACTTCCTTTGCATTCTTTATCTCCAAAGGATCCCTTGCGTTATTTATCTCCAAAGGACTTCACTTGGCTGCAATGACCTCTTGAACATCTTGTACGAAAACCCCAAAATCAACCAATGATCTTGGAGGACAAACCCGATGTTTTTCCTAGATGAAAACCCTTACAAAGCTCAACCCAATGCAAAATTGGACACTATCGATTCTCATCTAGATGACACCTCAATGGAACATCGATGCAATGTAATGTTAATGTGTGTGATACGGTGGGAGAACTAACTTGAGGGTTTTGCATTTGATTGCAAATGTTGCGGTTAGCAAGAGTCGCTATCGACTTTTCTTTTATCCAAAAGGAAAGGTGAAAAAGCACAGGAAAGACCTTTGAGATTGTTTCTTGAGTTCGAGGGGTAGATTATGAAAAGGGAAGGTATTAGAACCCTTTTCATCCCTGGTTTTCCATGGGCTCTTAGTTACTTGCTAGATCACTTGCTTTTGTTTGAAATTATGCTTTGTGTGGTTTTTGAGAGTATTTTGTAAAGAGGCCATTGTTTAGGCAATCTTTGTAATGATTCTCGTTCGTAAGAATGTATACAAAGATGTTGATCTTTTGAAAATGTTTTCAAGTTTGTAAGATGTTTGAAAGTATAGGTGTTTGTTTTGAAAATATCAAGGATGTTTGTTTTGAAATAGAGCAAGTAATTAGAAGCATTCTACCTACTCAAATGTCTTTCTTGTTCATTTTCTTTTCCTTCGACATTGTTATTTTACCATTGATTTGGTAAGTAACCCTATCTTTGGATGTAAACGGGACGGGCGTGGGTCATCGTATAACCATGATTAGCAATGTTTCAAGGTATCTTAGCATTCTCTTTTAGGGACTAAGATCATTTGAAATAAAACTTAGATAGTGTCCTCGAGGGACTATGATCTTATACTTTGCTTGTTTTTGCTAAGACACCTCGCATGCGTAATATGGCCATTTTGTAAAGGCAACCAAGTGGATTTATCCTAGAGGTGCTTGTGTGCAAGTGTATTGTTTTCATGCTTGATTTTGTCTTGAATTATGGTTTTCTAAATATTGGTTTTAGTCTTTCCATACAAACACTAATTACTAGCATTTGTATATAAAGCGATAAATTGCATAATTTAAAGTTACTATGCTATTACAATACTTGTGGGAGAGGGGTGTACAAAGTATGAATGGGGATTGCAAGAAAATAAACCTACTTAATCTATTACAACCATATTGAATTGGTACAAATGTACAAGGAATTAAATGAATATAATGTACAAAATGAATAAATATGCAAGAATGTAAGTATTAAGAAAATAGATATTTTTGTTTTGGATTTTTTTATGAGGAAAGCGGTTTTAATTTTTACCTAATTAAATAAAAGAAAATAAATAATTAAAGGTAAAACCTAAATTTTAAGAAAAGATTTTAAATAAAACCCTAAATCTATTAATTGACTAAAAAGAAATTAAGTTTAAGAAAAGTATTTTTTTGTATTTTTTCTTGAAAATAATTTAGTGTTATAAAATATTTTTGGTCCTTTTTTATATTAAAATAATATATTTTAATTGGTGTAAAAGAAAATAACTAGACCCATTTTAATTAAATTTACAAGAATAATTTGTAAAATAAATAAAGTATTGATTAAATAAAATATTTTTTATGAGAAAAATAAATAAAATATGTCAAAATGTAAATCTACTATTTTTTTATATATTTTTGTGATTTTTTAATATTAGAAAAAATAATTAAGAAAATAAATGAAATGAAAATAAGAAAAGAAAATAAAAACTGGGCCAGGGTGCAAATAGCCTACAAGGGGGGTTAGAGATAAGAAAAAAACAAAAAGGCCCAAAGGGAGGCCCAACGCCTGCCAAAAAGAAAATATCAGAATTGCAAAAAATGTGAAAAAACCAAAAGGGTACCACTGGGGCTCGAACCCAGGTCCCTTTGGTTACATGCGCACGCTTCTACCACTGGGGTGGCTATACATCTGTTTATATAAATCAAACAATAAATACATAAGGCAAACACGTTCCTGGGGCCAACTTATTCTTCAAACTCACGCCTAGCCAGAACCTCTGTAACTTGTTCAAATCTCAACAAAAATGAAAACTGTAAACATGAAACTTGTAGCAAATTTCCTCACGGTTTCATAAATGTAAAGCATTAAAACTATAGCTCAAAGATAAACATGAATTTTAATTCCCCTATTCTGAACCCTAAAAATCTCAGAAAATTCAATCTTAAAATTCTCTAAGCTCAGGCAAAATTAATGGAAACTATGGACATGGTTAGCTTTAGAGCAATGATATCTACATGTTTCATTCACAAATAAACCATTGATGATTACTGTATGAAATGTTCTAAAGTTAGAAAACTTAACTTGCAAGAGGGTATCAGGTTTGAAGTTTGAGAAGCTTTCAGTGAGTTCCAATGGTTGGGTTAGCTTCCTCAAGTTCCCATGAAGCTAATGGGATGCTTAGCTTGAGCTGAAAGTACCTGAGGAGTTCTGGACAAGTCCAAGTGCAAAGCTCTATTTTTGAAAATGGAGGACGGTTTTAATGGTGTTACAGTTATGTAACAGGGTGTGGGATCAGTTCTAAATTATGTTTAGAAGCTTTAGGAACCAAAAGGATTGAAAACGCACGAGGGAGTTATGAGTTTCAAGTTTTTGGTCAGTTTGTGTGAAAATGGAGGTATGGGATGTGATTCTGAGCTCTAGGTGTTTTCAGGGCTTAAGCCTTCGTGTATTTTGTGGAAAATGGATTGTATATCTATAAGCAAAAGGATTGGAGTAGTTTGGACAATCAGAAGTACAAGTTTTCAGCTAATTGCTAGGTTACTTGATTTTGAAGAAATGTGGGAAACCAAGTTTCAATGTGAGGTACAAAAAATGGGCTGAGTGATTGTAAGTGTCTAATAAGTTTCTTATGGGTTACGGGACTTGTATGATCAGAAGAGAACAAGTGCAAATCTCAAGAACAAGTTTTGTGTAAAAAAGCACTTTATCAAAATGGCAATGTACACTTTCTTCCCAAAATGAATATAAAGCATGTCCATGCATTGAATGCTTGAAATGAGACCTCTAACAGCTGTGCAAGCAATTAAATATGGAGTTCCTAACAAGTTTGAGGCCTGCAAAGTAGAGTTTATGCAGCATATCTTTGAATTTGAATTTTGTTCATCACAAAATGCCTTGTAATTCAAGTGATAAAACCCTAACTTCATCTCTTCGATTCTCCCTACTCAAGAATGATCTCAAGGAGTTATTTGACATTTTGGAAAGCTTGTAATGTTCTCTACAACCTATATTTGATTTGATTTTGAATATTCCCCTTTGAACTATATGAAAAAGTGCCATGAAGTTGGGTCAAAATCCTGACCAAATCAGGGCAAAATTTCACTAAGTGTTTTGTTTCATGACCATGTATTCTTAAAATTATAACTTGAGATCCAAGCACTTTTTGAAGGAGTTGTGTAAAGAAAAGTTGTATATTTCATGGAGATATACAACTTATGTTGGAAGTTTCTCTTGAATCATCTTGCATCATGGTGAAAAATTTGCTCAAAGTTATGAAAAAATAAGAAATTTCCAACACTTAGAAAATTTTCGAAGTTTAGAAAATTTTCACTTTTTAAAATGAAATTTTGAATTTTAGATTTCTTGATGAATAAGTTTCATATTTTGATACGCTTTGATGAATTGTGATCTTTGGCATTTGATTTTGACCAAAAAGTCAAAGTTTGACTTTTCAGTATACAGTTGACTTTTGATTAGTTGACTGAAAATTCATATGTCAATCCATTGGACTTTAGCAATGTTTTGAGCCATGTCATTAGGTAAAAATGATGCAATTGGACTATTGAGATCATGCCTTAAACCAATTGATCATTTGCTAGGTCAAAAATCAGAAATTGCCCTTCCCAGTCAAAACCTTAATTTTGACCATTTTGCCCTTTTGGAGATTTGATCAAATTTCTTGAGGAATTATGGTCCAAACTTGATCAAATGATACATATGAGTCTAAAATGTTGATGTGGATAAAAAATTATGAATTTTGACTGTAAATTGGCCATGGTTGACTTTTTCCCCAATACAATTGATTTTTAGGTCAATTGCTCAATTGACTGAGTAAAAGTGTGATCCAAGATTTGAAACTTGACATGAGTGATCTTGGGGGTCCATAATGATACATGAAAGTCATATGGGGAATTGGAAGTTCAAAAATACTTGTGCAATCTCAAACCCTAATTTTGGTCATCAGTGTTTAAGGAGGTGTCTTAAGCTGATCAACCCTAGTACAATTTTGAACCAAGAGAGATATTGTAAGCAAATTCTTGATAAATGAGAGGGAAAATTTTGGGGTATAATAGCTGCCCCTGTTCAATCTTCTTAAGCCTGAAGAGTTAGATTGGCGAGTTTTACCATTCGTGACTCGAAGGTGGAAGATGATTGGACACTAGAGTGCCTAGAAATTTGCACTCGGTGATGTGATGGTTGATGGTAGGGGGAATGGGCTTAAAGATTCCATTTTGAGAGATGATAGAAAGTTGTTGGAGATGGGCTTGTAGATGCCATCCAGAAATGATTGCTGAACAATATTTGCAAGCTGAAACTGAATGAATGTCAGAATGGCGTCCGTGTCTAGAGCGTATCTGAACTATATCTGAGAGTTGAATCTGAATGAGTATCATAATGACATTCGTGTCTAGAGCGTATCTGAACTGTATCTGAAAGATGAATCTGAGTGAGTATCAGAATGGCATCCGTGTCTGGAGCGTATCTGAACTGTATCTGAAAATTGACTCTGAATGAGTATCAGGATAGCATCCGTGTCTGGAGCGTATCTGAGCTGAGTCTGAATGAGTATCAGAATGGAATATGTGTCTGGAGCGTATATGAACTGTATCTGAAAGTTGAATCTGAATGAGCATCAGAATGGCATCCGTGTCTGGAGCGTATCTGAACTGTATCTGAAAGTTGAATCTGAATGAGTATCAGAATGGCATCCGTGTTTGGAGCGTATATGAACTGTATCTGAGAGAAACTTTAATCGTTGTTAATGGTAGCTGTTAACCTTATCCTGAAAAGGGTGAAATGTTAGCTAATATGCAATGTCATGTTGTATTAAATGCATGGTGTAATGAGATTGTGATACATGCATTCGTGTTATCAATGCTTGTGATATATGGATGCGATGTATGCGTATGTGAGTTAATCTGCTGCACTGTTGTTGGATAGGGGGAAATAAATCCCCGACATGCTGCTGAGGATACCGAGTGCAAGTCTTCATGTTGTTAAGTTTAAGCATTGATGAATTTCCTTTTAGAGAAATAAACTTTGTTGCAAGGGGAACGTCGTGTACTGCTTGTAAAGTTCTGTTTGGGAAATCCTGAGAAATTGAACGACTTCTACTGGGGATTGATAACAGGAAGCTTTGTTTCGCTGGGGATTAAATTGCACATTGCGGGAGATTTTATGGAAATAACTTAGAGAGATATCCCTATTTCTTTAAGGCCATCAATTATTGTCTTTCTATTTTATTTATTTGTAAACAATAATTATGTTCAAATGCATATGTTCAAATATAAATCATTGGGCGTTTTTGCAAACAAAACACAAGAGTAAAGAAAAATATATAGTTTTGCACTTTCAAAGGGATATCTTTGTATTGAATTTGAGTAAGTATTTTTGTACAATGAGACAAACATTCTAGTAAGAGAATGTCGTCGTAAAAAATGAAATTTGATACAAAGAAAAGATAGCTATGTGCAATAATCCCATGGGGTTCCCATTCTGTTATAGCCTTCGTGTCTCTGAGCTTCTTGTCTATTTGTTGCCTTGTCTGAAGCTGATTGAATTGATTAGAACCGTCGAGTTTGCAGGTTGTCCGTAAGGTGATCCAATAGGACATAGTCATACGTTTTAATTCACTAACTTTTTCCTGGACCGCCCTTTCGGGTTTAGTCCACCGGGATACCCTTTTTTGCCCAAGTAACCCTTTTGGGTTTTCAACTTACCAGGTGTACAAATTCTTTTTGGTTTATCCCTAATTTTTGCCCAGAACTTTTTTTTATTCGCCGGGATGCCCTTGTTTTGCCTAGGTGTGTCAACCTAGCGGGTCTCTTTATGCGTAGTATCTTTTGACTATGTATGCGTTCATAGGGTGCAAGAGGTCGTCACCATCCATGGTGGTCAAGATCATTGCTCCACTAGAGAATATGCTTTTGATCACAAATGGTCCTTCACATGTAGGAGTTCATTTGCCACTGGGATCACCTTGCGGTAGTATGATGCACTAGATCACCACATCCCCAACTTGATACACTTGGCATCTGACCTTTTTGTTGAAACCCTTGATCATCCATTTTTGATACATTTGACCATGACAGACAGCAGTAAGTCTTTTCTCATCAATTAAGTTCAGTTGATCAAGTCGAGTCTGGATCCAATCGTCTTCATTCAGCCCTGCATCCTTCATAATTCTTAGAGAGGGGATCTGGACCTCAATAGGCAAGACAGCTTCCATGCCATATACCAAAGAGTAAGGTGTTTCCCCAGTTGATGTGCGTGCTGTGGTACGATACCCGTCGAGAGCTAATGGTAACATCTCATGCCAGTCTTTGTATGTGACTGTCATTTTCTGTATGATCTTTTTAATGTTCTTATTTGCGGCTTCGACAACACCATTCATCTTTGGCCGGTAAGGGGAAGAATTGTGATGATGGATCTTGAATTGCCCGCACAGGGCGGTGATCATAGTATTGTTTAAATTCGTACCATTGTCTGTGATGATCCTCTCAGAGATACCATACCGACAAATGAGATTCTGTTTAATGAATCGGGCTACAACATTCTTGGTCACGGAAGCAAAAAAAGCTGCCTCAACCCACTTTGTAAAATAGTCAATGGCCACTAAGATGAAGCGATGTCCATTGGAGGCTGTTGGCTTCATTTCCCCAATCATATTGATGCTCCACATAGCAAAGGGCCAAGGAGCTGTCAAGACATTCAGAGGAACCAGAGGTACGTTCACCTTTTAAGCATAAATTTGACACTTATGGCAGGTTCGAGAGTGTTGATAGCAATATGCTTCCATGGTAGACCAGTAATAGCCTGCTCATAGGATCTTATTTTCCATTGTATACCCACTAGAATGGGTGCCAAAAGTGCCTTCATGTAGATCATCCATGATCTTTTCTACCTCAACCTTGTCTATGCAACGGAGCAAAACAGAGTCATGGTTGCGTTTGTAGAGAATGTCATTACTAAGGAAGAATTTAGCAGAGAATCTCCTTAAGAACTTCTTATCATTGACTGAAGCTCCTTTTGGATATTCTTGAGCCTCGAGATACCTCTTGACTTCGTGAAACCAAGGCTGGTCCACTACTTCTTCAATTAATCTCGTGACAGTGAGCGGGTTCATCCATTCGTTCAATGGTGATCTGGGGAGCCTCGTTATCCCATTTAAGTTTAAACATGGATGACATTGTGGCTAGTGCGTCTGCTAGCTGATTTTCTTCTCGCGGGAAATGCTCGAAGGTAATCTTCTCAAAATGTGGGAGCAATGTCAACACATGTTCTTTGTAAGGGATAAGGTTAGGGTGTTTGGTATCCTATTCCCCTTTGATCTGGATGATGACCAAAGCTGAATCTCCAAATACATTTAAGGATTTGATCCCCAAATCTATGGCAGCCTTGAGACAAAAAATGCACGCCTCGTATTCTGCCATGTTGTTTGTACAGTTGAAGCAGGGTCTTGCCGTAAAGGGGGTATGACATCCTTCAGGAGATATGGGTACAACACCTATACCATTGCTGATTGCGTTGGACGCCCCATCAAAAACCAGGGTCCATCGGGATCCTTGTTCAGGTCCGTCATATGGTCTGAATTCTTCACAGTCGTTCACCATCATGATGTCTTCATTTGGGAATTCAGACTTCATGGACTGGTAGTCTTCCACAGCTTGGTGAGCAAGGTGATCAGCTAGTACACTGCCCTTTATTGCTTTCTGGGTAGTATATTGTATGTCATATTCTGTCAGGATCATCTTCCATCTTGCTATTCTCCCAGAGAGAGAAGGTTTCTCGAAGATGTATTTTATTGGATCCATCTTAGATATTAATAAGGTAGTATGGGTCAGCATATACTATCTTAGCCAGCGAGCAGCCCATGCCAGAGTGCAACAAGTTTTCTCGAGCAGTGAATATCTTGTTTCACAGTCGGTAAACTTTTTGCTCAGGTAATAAATAACATACTCTTTTCGGCCAGACTCGTCATGCTGCCCCAACACACACCCCATTGAGTTTTCTAAAGCAGTCAGATACATGATCAATGGTCTTCCGTCGACTGGTGGCATCAAAATAGGTGGCTCTTGTAGGTACTCTTTGATCTTGTTGAAAGCAGTTTGGCACTTATCATTCCATTTGACTACTTGATCTTTCTTCATTAATTTGAAGATTGGTTCACAAGTAGCTTTCAGGTGAGAGATGAATCTGGCAATGTAGTTTAAGAGTCCCAAAAATCCTCTCACTTCCTTCTCGGTACGAGGAGCAGGCATTTCTTGTATTACTTTCACCTTGGCGGGATCCACTTCAATACCTTTATTGCTGACGACAAAGCCTAGGAGTTTACCAGACCTCACCCCAAATGTGCATTTATTTGGGTTCAACCTCAACTTGTATTTCTTTAGCCTCTCAAACAGTTTCTTTAAATGATCGAGATTCTCTTCTTCTGTTTGAGATCTAGCTATCATGTCGTCCATATAGACATCTATTTTGTGATGTATCATGTCATGAAATAGAGCTACCATGGCACGCTGATAGGTTGCCCCAGCGTTCTTCAACCCAAACGGAATAACCTTATAACAAAAAGTTCCCCATTGTGTGACAAAGGTTTTTTTCTCCATGTCTTCATGCGCCATTTTGATTTGGTTGTAGCCTGAGAAACTGTCCATGAAGGAAAACACTTTATGTTGTGCCGTATTGTCAACTAGAACATCAATGTGGGATAGTGGGAAATCATCCTTAGGGCTTGCCCTATTCAAATCTCTGTAGTCTATGCATATTCGCACTTTTCCGTCCTTTTTGGGCACATGAACGACATTATCAACCCATTGCGGATAGTAGGTGACGACAGAGAATCCCGCGTTGAATTGTTTCATGACTTCTGCTTTGATCTTCTCTGACATGTCTGGTTTCATGCGACGAACCTTTTGTTTTATCGGTGGACAATCTTCTTTTGTTGGTAGACGATGTACCACAATATCTGCATCAAGTCTTGGCATGTCTTCATACGACTAGGCAAAGACCTCAACATACTCGTGTAGCAACTGAACCAGACGCTCTTTGACACTGGGTTCCAGATTGGCGTCCACCTTAAATTCTCTTTTGTCTTCTTCAGTACCTAGGTTGATTGTGTCCACGAGTTCCTCGTGGGGCTGAATGGTCCTCTCTTCTTGTTGTAGTAACTTGGCGAATTCCCCTGGTACTTCACAATCTTCCTCACCTTCGTCTTCGGCTTTGTAGATTACATTTTCAGAATCATAGAAAGCCATATCAGAACCGTTACCCATGGGATCCCAAATGGATGTAGACCTGCATTGTGAGTGTGAGTGTGTGTAAGAGTATAGCCATCTTTGAAAAGGATAGATATGTAAAAAGAAAAACAACGAGCACAAAGTTTGTATTAAAAAACGTCCATGATTCAGTGATGCCATATGGAAATGAGATAATAACCCTTAAAAATGGACCATTGTGCCTCGGGTAAGGCACAAGGTTTTAAGAGTCTGAATTGTTTTAATATTACAGATCCAACAAAATTTAAAGACAAATTACTGCGGGATAAAAGTGATCGGGATGAAATCTCTAGCTTCCCAATTGCTGAGCCCTCCACTAACAGTTGAGAAAATCCAATCCTCCAAGTCATAGTTGTCTTCATCATCCTCTACTGCATTGACTTCGCGGTTGCTGATCTTCAAGGGAGGTCCTCCGGCACCAGTGCGGCGTACAACCTTTTGGGCACCTGAAGTGAAACCCAGACCAAATTTGTCAGATTTGTATGGGATATATGAGATTTGTCCCCAATTAGTGCACCCACCTTCTTCTATCACTTCCTTGGTATCCTTCAAAGATGACATCTTGAGCGGAGGCCTTGTAATCTTGGGGACTTGAGACACAACCTTGGTCACTGCCACATCTTGCGGAGCTTCTTCAAAGTGCTGAAATGGAGTTTCAATGAATTCACCATCTAGTTCCACATATCTTAAGGAATTTAGATGGCTGACCATATACTCTTCTTCTCCATGAACGGTGATGATTTTCCCCTGAATTGGATATTTCAACATTTGATGCAACGTGGAGGTAACAACACCATCATTGTGGATCCACGGCCGGCCTAACAAGCGGGAATATGAAGGGAGAATATCCATTACATAAAAAGTTGAATCAAATGTTTAGGTTCCAACCTTTATGGGGATGTCCACTTCCCCATGCACCATCCTTTTGAGCCGTCAAAAGCCTTCACTACTATGTTGCTTGTCAATCCTTCACATTCAAGCCTATCAAGAGCCTTTTTAGGCAACACATTCAGAGACGAACCAGTGTCAACCAAGACATGAGCTAGAGTTGTGCCCCTACATTCCACTAAGACATGCAATGCCTCATTATACTTCCTCCCTCTTGGAGTTAAATCAGCATCCGAAAAACCTAAACCATTATCTGCAGTTAAACTGGCTATGAAGTCTTGGAACTGATCAATAGATGTTTCTTGGGGTACATGGGCAGTTTTGAGGAACTTTACCAAGGATTTTGCATGAGCCTCCGAATATAACAATAAAGCTAGCATGGAAATTTTTGATGGAGTTTTCCCCAGTTGCTCGACTACGTTGTAGTCGCTTCTTTTTATGATCTTTAGAATTTCCTCCATCTCTTTCCGAGAGGTCTTAGGGATAGCTACCAATTGTGCCTTCGTCCGGACAGGCTCAACCAGAATACCTTTACCTCAAGTCTCGGTTGAATCGAAAGAAGGAATGTCAGTAGGGGTGATAACAGGGATTGTAACAGCTTTGTCAATAGGATTATTAACAGAGATGATTGTAGGATTGGGAATAGCCTTTGGAGGAGCAACAAAAACAAGAATGATTACAGGTCCAGAAATAGCTTTTGGAGGAGCAATTTCTGGAGAGAAAACACTTCCGTTTCGAGTGATCTTGTTAGTCCCTGCGATGTTACTGATATCAGAGTCATCTATCTCAGAACTTGAATCTTCAGCAGTTGGCCAATCTTGCTTGATATCATGGTATTAGACATCCCATCCATAATTCCATGGTACGATTTTGCCTGACGAATACGAGATTGGTCCAGGCATTGTAATTATCAAAGGAGATACTTTAGGAACTGATGTAATTTTAACGGGTCTTTTGGTGGAGACCCTGGAAGAATTGTCGGAAATGGTTACAATGGAAACATCATTATAAGAAACAGTTGGAATAGAAGTCTTCTTGAACAAAATCTCCTTGTTATCTATTAGGCACTGAACGCCTACTTTTAACAAAGGACAGTTTGTTGGTGAGGATAAACAGAAATGACAGCTTTCATCACAACCCGGGAAAACACCGGAACTTCACAAATTCTTTTTGATAGTCAGGAGTGGGGTCATAAGTTCATCAATTAAAGTAACAAACATATCTTCCTAAATGGAGTTGACATCACGGCCGTGCTTGGGCATAGGGGCAGTAATGAAATTAGGATTTTCTGGTGCGTCGAATTCAATCTCTTTGGATTCAAGAAGATCTTGTACTTTTTTATTTAGAGCCCAACAGTTGTTAGTGTCATGGACAGGACTTTCAGAATGGTATGCACAACGGGCATTAGGATGACAGTGAGGTGAGGTTGTGTTAGGATTCTTTGGAGCTTCTTTCAAGGTCACTAGATTAGATCTTAACAAATGTGGCAATACTTGAGATAGTGTCATATTAATTCTGGTGAACTGTCTGACTGGTCTCTCCATTATTGGCTGGTTGCTTCTTTGTTGAGCAGGCGTTGGTTTAGGAATCATGACAACCCCCACCATTGGATGGAGTTCAGTCATATCTTGATTTCTCTGAGGATATACAACAACAACTTCTTTCTTTGTGATGAATGGTTTCCTTACAGCAGCAGAGGATGCATCTTTTTGAATTTTTCCATTCTTTATCCCGGCTTCCATCCTTTCTCCAGTCAATATCAATTCAGTAAAACCTGTCGATGAACTCCCAATTAAGTGATTTAAGAAAGGACCGGACAAGGTGTCCAAAAACATATCAACTAACTCTCTTTCAGATAAGGGAGGCTGGACTCTTCCTGCTAAGTCCCTCCACTTTTGCGTGTAGTTTTTGAAGCCCTCACTTGAAACCATGACCATATTCTGGAGTTGAGTACGGGTAGGTGCAAGATCAGCGTTGTATTGGTATTGTTTGTAAAAGGCAGCAGCAAGATCTTCCCAATTATGAAAATTTGCTCTTTCTAACTGATAAAACCAATCAAGTTGAGTTCCAGACAGACTGTCTTGAAAGAAATGTACCCATAAATCCTTGTCAGCAGTATGAGGCTGGATTTTCTTCACATAGGACCGGAGATGCATTTTGGGACACGAGACTCTGTCATATTTGGCCTTTTGCTAGAGTTAAGAACATCTGTTGAAACTGAGCATTTTGTGCTTGGAGGTCCTTCACCGTTTGCTCGAGATCTATCTTACTGAAATAAACAGTAGAAAGATGAGGATACTTGTTACAAGAAACCGGCTTATGTTATGATGAATGGTAAATGCATATGCAATGATTTCAAGGATTTTAAAGATTCAAATTTGTTTTAGACAAAAAGGAAACACACGTTATATTAATAAATTAAAGCTCGAGTACATCAATGCCTCTTTGGGCAAAAAAAATACAAAGACTCTAAGATAAAAAGGTAGTACGCATCCTCTTTGGTGTGATGTAGGCATTCAGGTTCCTCTCCTCATGAAGTTGCTTAGCGAGTTCCAAAACCTTCTTCTCGCTTGCATGGAATTGAGCTTCGAAAGTATCTCACTCCTCCTTGAGTTGTATCCAATCTCTTTGTAGGTCTTCAAGAGAGATGGGCATGTCAGGATGTAGGATAGTGTATGGAACATCTCCTTCCATAAAAGGCTCCATGATTACCGGGAGAATGGAGGGATAAGGAATCATAAGACTCTGAGCACGAGTTCGTACCCATTTGAGGTAAGGATCAAGAGGGATGGAATTCTTGCGCCCCAAAGTATTGCTATCTACCTTGTTCAACATCCTTCAAGTTAGGATAAATCTCTGGCGAAGACCTTGATCGTTGTTCTCGTAGTCAAATACCAAACCTTGAATCAACATCTCATGTGGACCATCCCTTCGGGCGTAACCAAACTGTCTTAAGGCTAAGCAGGGGTTTTAGGTGATACCTCCTCTAATGCCAAGTAGGGGGACATTAGGAAACTCTCCACAACGGTCGACGATGATAACATTCTCTATAGATCTGGAGAACCAATGGATGTCTGAATGTTTGAGCGTCATCAACCTTTGTGACCACCTTGAACCTTGCTCGTTCTTCAATACCGATCGGGGAAGATGTGAAATAAACCATCTTTCCAAGAGAGGAGTGATACACATAAGGACACCTCTTTTCCTCATAGTGCGAGTGTGAAAAGAATTTAGGATGTCTCCTAGCAAAGTAGGCACCAGGTTGCGGGATATGAAGATTTTGACGGAGTTCACATCTATGAGTTGGTCAGAGTTTGGGAACAAAACCATCCCATAAATGAGGAGAGCCACAATTTCCTCAAAAGCTTTCAAATCCAAAGAGTTCCAATAGTTTTGGGCTTTCTCAAACAAGAACTTTGCTAGGAAATATTTGACACCACTCCTTGTTTCCTAATTAGTTGCGATATCAGATGGTTGCAAGTGTAGAGCTTGAGCAATCTCTTCTGGCTTTGGGTCTCCTACCGTACCGTTGAAAGGTAGTTGATTGAGAATGGGAATCCTCAAGAGTTGGGAGAATTCTTCCAAAGTTGGCACAAGTTGATAATCGAGAAATGTGAAGCAATGGTGTAAAGGTTCAAAGAACTGAAAGAGCACCTTCATCATGTCTTCATCAGTGTTGGAAGTGACCAAGTTGAGTAGGCAACCATGTCTCTCGGTGAATGGAGAATTTTCAAGAATCCTTGAAGCTAGCTCCTTAAGTTGTGGAGGGATCCTTACAAGGTTGACTTGAATATTTTTCCTGCGAATAGAATCCATGTCCTACAAAACAGAACAAAGATAAATCCAAGGATCCTTGAAATGGTTAGTGAATGAGTATGATGTAATGATGTTCATGATGTTACGTACAAGTATGCATAGACAAATAAAGCAAACAAGTCCTTAGGTTTAGGCTTGCATGGAGTCTTATAGGTAAGTACCTTCTTGAAGTTTAGTTGGCTCAAACCCATCCTAGAAATAGTAACCGGCTTCTAAGGAGTTCAATATCACTGGTTTGTTTCCTTGGTCATTGTTTCAGCACAAGCCTCTTTAATAGCGACCGAAATATTCCAAGAAACCAAACCTCAATGAGTGTAGTATCGAGTATCTACCAACTTCGGACTGCACCAAAGCTGGTCATCTCACTACATCCTAAAGGCCAAGTTGGTCAAGTAAAGGTTCTAAAAGTTCATTAGTGCTTCATGACATCACTCAGTGGCCCCATATTCTCCTTGATTAACTTAAGGGCTACCAGTACCCACAAATATGTCGCACTAACGTAGCTATTGCTTAGACAATATCGGTATACCCCGCACAATTTCCACAATGTATTGCTACTTACCTATAAGGTATCCCAAATCTGGGTAGAGGATTCAAACCTAAACAAAGAACCATAATGTAAAGCATACAAGTCAAACAATGAAAGCAAGTAAATATGATCTAACCCTAAGGTAACCCAACTTTTAGAATTATCCCCAGCAGAGTCACCAGTTCTGTGATATGGTGGGAGAACTGACTTGAGGGTTTTGCATTTGATCGCAAATGTTGCGGTTAGCAAGAGTCTCCACCGACTTTTCTTTTATCCAAAAGGAAAGGTGAAAAAGCACAGAAAAGACCTTCGAGATTGTTTCTTGAGTTCGGGGGGTAGATTATGAAAAGGGAAGGTATTAGCACCCTTTTCATCCATGGTTTTCCATGGGCTCTTAGTTACTTGCTAGATCAATTGCTTCTGTTTGAAATTATGCTTTGTGTGATTTTTGAAAGTATTTTGTAAAGAGGCCATTGTTTAGGCAATCTTTGAAATGATTCTCGTTCATAAGAATGTATACAAAGATGTTGATCTTTTGAAAATGTTTTCAAGTTTGTAAGATATTTGAAAGTGTAGGTGTTTGTTTTGAAAATAGCAAGGCTGTTTGTTTTGAAATGGAGAAAGTAATTAGGAGTATTCTACCAACTCAAATGTCTTTCTTGTTCATTTTCTTTTCCTTTGATATTGTTATCTTACCATTGATTTGGTAAGTAACCCTATCTTTGGATGTAAACGGGAAGGGCGTGGATTATCGTATAACCATGATTAGCAATGTTGCAAGGTATCGTAGCATTCTCTTTTAGGGACTAAGATCATTTGAAATGCAACTTAGATAGCGTCATCGAGGGACTATGATCTTATACTTTGCTTGTTTTTGCTAAGATACCTCGCATGCGTAATATGGCCATTTTGTAAAGGCAACCAAGTGGATTTACCCTAGAGGTGCTTGTGTGCAAGTGTATTGATTTCATGCTTGTTTTTGTCTTGAATTAGGGTTTTCTAAATATTGGTTTTAGTCTTTCCATACAAACGCTAATTACTAGCATTTGTATATAAAGCGATAAATTATAGAATTTAAAGTTACTACGCTATTACAATACTTGTGGGAGAGGGGTGTACAAAGTATAAATGGTGATTGCAAGAAAATAAACCTACTTAATCTATTACAATCATATTGAATTGGTACAAATGTACAAGGAATTAAATGAATATAATGTACAAAATGAATAAATATGCAAGAATGTAAGTATTAAGAAAATAGATATTTTTGTTTTGGATTTTTTTATGAGGAAAGGGGTTTTGATTTTTACCTAATTAAATAAAAGAAAATAAATATTTAAAGGTAAAACCTAAATTTTAAGAAAAGATTTTAAATAAAATCCTAAATCTATTAATCGACTAAAAAGAAATTAAGTTTAAGAAAAGTATTTTTTTGTATTTTTGTCTTGAAAATAATTTAGTGTTATAAAATATTTTTGGTCCTTTTTTATATTAAAATAATATATTTTAATTGGTGTAAAAGAAAATAACTACACTTATTTTAATTAAATTTACAAGAATAATTAATATAATAAATAAAGTATTGATTAAATAAAATAATTTTTTATGAGAAAAATAAATAAAATATGTCAAAATGTAAATCTACTATTTTTTATATTTTTGTGATTTTTTAATATTAGAAAAAATAATTAAGAAAATAAATAAAATGAAATTAAGAAAAGAAAATAAAAGCTGGGCCAGGGTGCAAATAGCCTGCAAGGGGGGTTAGAGATAAGAAAAAAACAAAAAGGCCCAAAGGGAGGCCCAGCGCCTGCCAAAAAGAAAAGATCAGAATTGCAAAAAAAATGTGAAAAAACCAAAAGGGTACACTAGAGCTCGAACCCAGGTCCCTTTGGTTACAGGCGCGCGCTTCTACCACTGGGGTGGCTATACATCTGTTTATATAAATCAAACAATAAATACACAAGGCAAACACGTTCCTGAGGCCAACTTCATCTTCAACCTCACGCCTAGCCAGAACCTCTATAACTTGTTCAAATCTCAACAAAAATGAAAACTGTAAACATGAAACTTGTAGCAAATTTCCTCAAGGTTTCAGATATGTAAAGCATTAAAACTATAGCTCAAAGATAAACATGAATTTTAATTTCCCTATTCTGAACCCTAAAAATCTCAGAAAATTCAATCTTAAAATTCTCTAAGCTCTGGCAAAATTAATGGAAACTATGGACATGATTAGCTTTAGGGAAATGATATCTACATGTTTCATTCACAAATAAATCATTGATGATGCCTGTATGTAAAGTTCCAAAGTTAGAAAACTTAACTTACAAGAGGGTATCAAGTTTGAAGTTTGAGCAGTTTTCAGTGAGTTCCAATGATTGGATTAGCTTCCTCAAGTTCCCAAGAAGCTAATGGGATGCTTAGCTTGAGCTGAAAGTACCTGAGGAGTTCTGGAGAAGTCCAAGTGCAAAGCTCTGTTTTTGAAAATGGAGGATGGTGTTAATGGTGTTACAGTTTTGTAACAGGGTGTGGGATCAATTCTAAATGATGTTTAGAAGCTTTAGGAACCAAAAGGCTTAAAAATGCACGAGGGAGTTATGAGTTTCAAGTTTTTGGTCAGTTTGTGTGAAAATGGAGGTATGAGATGTGATTGTGAGCTCTAGGTGTTTTTAGGGCTTAAGCCTTCGTGTATTTTGTGGAAAATGGTTTGTATATTTATAAGCAAAAGGATTGGAGTAGTTTGGACAATCAGAAGTACAAGTTTTCAGCTAATTGCTAGGTTACTTGATTTTGAAGAAAAGTGGGAAACCAAGTTTTAATGTGAGGTACAAGCATGGGATGATTGATTGTAAGTGTCTAACAAGTTTCTTATGGGTTATGGGACTTGTATGATCAGAAGAGAACAAGTGCAAGGCTCAAGAACAAGTTTTGTACAAAAAAGCACTTTATCAAAATGGCAATGTACACTTTCTTCCCAAAATGGATATAAAGCATGTCCATGCATTGAATGCTTGAAATGAGACCTCTAACAGCTGTGCAAGTAATTAATTATAGAGTGCCTAACAAGTTTGAGGCCTTCAAAGTAGAGTTTATGCAGCATATCTTTGAATTTGAATTTTGTTCATCACAAAATGCCTTGTAATTCAAGTGATAAAACCCTAACTTCATCTCTTCGATTCTCCCTACTCAAGAATGATCTCAAGGAGTTCTTGGATATTTTGGAAATCTTTTATTTTTCTCTACAAGCCATCCTTGAATTGATTTTTAAGATTCCCCTTGGAACTATATGAAAAAGTGCCATGAAGTTGGGTCAAAATCCTGACCAAATAAGCGCAAAATTTCACTAAGTGTTTTGTTTCATGACGATGTATTCGTAAAATTATAACTTAAGATACAAGAACTTTTGGAAGGATTTGTGTAAAGCAAAGTTGTAGATTTCATGGATATCTACAACTTTCATGTTGGAAGTTTCTCTTTAATCATCTTTCATCATGGTGAAAATTTTGCTCAAAGTTATGAAAAAATAAGAAATTTCCAACACTTCGAAAAATTTCTAAGTTTAGAAAATTTTCACCTTTCAAAATGAAATTTTGAATTTTGGATTTATTGATGAATAATTTTCATATTTTTACATGCTTTGATAAATTGTGATCTTTGGAATTTGATTTTAACCAAAAAGTCAAAGTTTGACTTTTTAGTATACAGTTGAATTTTGATCAGTTGACTGAAAATTCATTTGTCAATCCATTGGACTTTAGAATTTTTTTGAGCCATGTCATTAGGTTAAAATGATGAAATTAGACTCTTGAGATCATGCTTTAAACCAATTGATCATTTGCTAGGTCAAAAATCAGAAATTGCCCTCCCCAGTCAAAAACCTAATTTTGACCATTTTGCCCTTTTGGAGATTTGATCAAATTTCTTGAGGAATTATGGTACAAAATTGATAAAATGATACATATGAGTCTAAAATGTTGATTTGGATAAAAAATAATGAAGTTTGACTGTAAATTGACCATGGTTGACTTTTTCCCCCATACAATTGATTTTTAGTTCAATTGCTCAATTGATTGAGTAAAAGTGTGATCCAAGGTTTGAAACTTGACATGAGTGATCTTGGGGGTCCATAATGATACATGAAAGTCATATGGGGCATTGGAAGTTAAAAAATCCTTGTGCAATCTCAAACCCTAATTTAGGTCATCAGTGCTTAAGGAGGTGTCTTGAGCTGATCAACCCTAGTGCAGTCTTGAACCAAGAGAGATCTTGTGGGCAAATTCTTGATAAATGAGAGGGAAAATTTTGGGGTACAACAGTGTGTATGCATAGATTGGAGGTTGAAGATGAAGATATAAATAGGCTAATTTTATGGTTTCACCAAGTTATGAATGATGCATGAAAAAGTATTTATAGTTTTTGAACTTTTAGGGCAAAAGGGAAAAATTCAGAATAAAAACATTTTATGAAATTTGACATAACAAACAGTATGTGTCGATCTAAGTATCATATATGTCGACACATACATAATTTTTAAATTGTATGTGTCAACCTATAAAAGCTTATGTGTCGACCGAACCAAGTCAGAGGCTACAAGCTTTAAAACGATAGTAAATGTGTCAACCTGAAAAGCTTATGTGTCGACACATAAAATAAGAATTTCTGAAATTTCAGAAACCTTTGAGTATGTGCCGACCTGAATGACTGCATGTATCGACCTATGACTTACAAAAGCTACAGACTTTAAAAATGAGTTGCATGTGTCGGCCTAAAAAGCGGATGTGTCGACATATGCAGTAAAAAATTATGTAGAACATTATTTTTAATGGCTTGGATCAATTTCAAAATTGTTTTTAATGATTCCTAAGACCTCTAATACAGAGGAGTTCCATAATACATAATAATACCGTCCAATGTTCATAAGTGCAAGCTTTTTCCAGTTTTGACATCATTCAAAACATTTGAAGACGAAGTTTATACTCACATACTTCCCCTTTTTTTATGATGGCAAAACTTGTGACGATGCATTCTTTGTATTTATTGAAGGCTCCCCCTGACTTTGTGCTTCCCTACTTGGACTCGCATATGCTTATCCCTCTTTGAAAACATCAAAAATAAATATAACAAACCGTTAGAAGTAACATAGTTCCATAACAAGACTAATACAACAATCAGAGGCTATTTTGCATAGAAGGGCAACAAACACATATCCCCATATATATGTGATGATGCAAAATTTTAAATAGCGAGAAAGCAATATTATAACAAATTTAATGAGTTGCATAAAGATTAAATAATCAATAAATGAGAATAACGTCAAGTTGTTTGTGTAGCCACACGAACAAGTAACGCTTTATAATGGGACTCTCGATGCCGCACACACATGTGCCTAACATAGCAACAAGAATATGTCGCTACTAAAACCAAAATGAGGATGGTTTACATGCCATAAAATCAAGACAACAAGAAACATATATTGCAAATAATGTGCATATAAATAATTCAAGAACAAGTGCAAAAAAAATAAACACAAATATATTCTAGCATAATAAGAACAAACTTATACAAATGTGAAATGATTAATACATGAAGTCATTATAAGCATATGGATCAAGAACACACAATGGTTATTAATAAAAAAATTGGAAATGAACATTCATGGTTTTCATTATTTGAGAAAAGAATAAGCATTTTTGGAAGAAACTAGTAACATACATCAAGGAAAATATTACTTTCAAGGTGAAATTGAAACAATATTACCTCACTCTTGATTAATATTGAAGTTGCACTCACCTGATGTAAAATACTCAAACACAAAGTTAGAGTGAAAGTATAAAGTGCAAGCAATAAGATAAAATTAAGCAACATTTGAGATATCGATTATCCCCAATTCTCCACGTATATTGACAAAAGGTTCGTTTGTGAGAGGTTTAGTAAAAATATCGGCAAGTTAATTTTTACTATCAACATGCTCAAAAACAACATCCCCCTTTTCAACATGGTCACGAAGGAAGTGGTGATGTATCAAAATATGTTTAGTGAGTTAATGTAGTACAAGATTTTTGATTAGATTAATGGCACTAGTGTTGTCATAGATGATAGGAATACGTGAAAGTTTAATATTAAAATCATGTAATTGTTGTTTAAGCCATAAAATTTGGGTACAACAACTACCGGCTGCCACATATTTCGTATCGGTGATTGACAAAGCCACAAAAATTTGCCTTTTCTTATTCCAACTTACCAGGGATTTTGAAAACATGTGACAAGTTCTACTAGTACTTTTCTATACAATTTGCAACCGGCAAAATCGGAATCAGAATAACCAACCAAGCTACAATCGTTTCCCTTGGAATATCAAAGCCCAAACTTAGAGGTACTAATAAGGTATTTAAGGATGTGCTTAACGGCTTTTAAATGTGATTTCTTATGAACAAATTGATATCGTGCACACATGCAAACACTAAACATAATATCCGGCCTAGATGTGGTAAGATAAAGAAGTGAGCCAATCATACCTCTATACCTTTTTACCTCAACATCCTTACCCTTTTCATCTCTATCTAGATTACCATTTGTTTCCATAGGTGTGTCAATTTCTTTAGCATCATCCATATCAAATCTTTTGAGCAATTCGAGACAATACTTAGTTTGACATACAAATGTGCCTTCATCCAGTTGCTTAATTTGTAGTACTAGGAAGTAGTTTAACTCTCCTATTAAACTCATTTCAAACTCTCCCTGCATAAGCTTAGAGAACTCCTTGACAAGATGCATATTAGTTGAACCAAAAAGGATATCATCAACATAAATTTGAACTAGTAAAATATGCTTTCCTTGACGTTTAATAAAGAGTGTAGTGTTTACTTTCCCTTTAGAGTATCCTTGTTCTAGCAAAAACTTACTAAGTCGATCATACCATGCCTTAGGGGCTTGTTTAAGACCATAAAATGCATGTTTTAGCTTGAACACATGATTAGGAAACTCATAATTTTCAAAACCGGGAGGTTGAGCAACATAAAACTCTTCACTTATGTATCCATTAAGGAACACACTTTTTATGTCTATTTGATATAATTTGAATATCTTTGAGCATGCGTAAGCTAATAAAAGGTGTATAGCCTTAAGTCGGGAAACTGGAGAATATGTCTCCTCATAATCAGTGCCCTCCTCTTGATTATAACCTTGAGCCACAAGACAGTCCTTATTTCTTGTTATCACACCATGTTCATCAATTTTATTCCTAAATTCCCATCGAGTGACTATAATTTGATGATCTTATGGATGAGGGACAATGTCCCAAACGTCATTTCTTTCAAATTAATTCAATTCTTATTGCATTTACATAAGCCAATGCTCATCAAGTAAGGAATCCTTAATGTTATTAGGTTAAAATTGTGATACATATGCATGATGATAACAAAAGTTACTTATCTTAGAGAGAGTAGTTACCCTTTTGCTGGTATCACCAATAATTTTGTCAATTGGATGATCCTTGGAGGTTCTCCACTCTAATGGAAGACCATAATTTTCTTCATGATTTTTATCATCTTTCTTTTCTTGGTTGTCATCTTCCTCCTTCTCAATTTCTACTGATTTAGGTTGATCAACTCCTTTATCAATTTCCTTGAGTGTGTCTTCTGAAATGCACCTACACCATGAAAAATTATCTTTCCCAACACTATTTGGGGAAGTCTCATCAGAAGTAACATGGACTGACTCCTCAATAATAAGTAATCTTTTGTTATAAAATCTATATTCTTTTCTAGATTGAGAGTATCCAAGAAAAATACCTTCATCAGATTTCGCGTCAAATTTTCCAAGATTATCTTTTCCACTATTTAAAACAAAACATTTACATCCAAAGACATGAAGATGAGATAAAATTGATTTTCTACCTTTTAATAGTTCATAGGAAGTTTTGTCAAGAATGAGACGAATAAGTATCTTATTCAAGATATAAAATGCCATTCTAATAGCATTGGTCCAAAAGTATTTTGGTAGACTACAATCATTGAACATAGTTCTTGCCAACTCCACTAAAACATGATTCTTACGCTCAATAACACCATTTTGTTGTGGAGTTCTAGGAGCTGAAAAGTCATGTTCAATTCCAAATTTATCACAATATTCTTCAAAGAGATGATTTTAAAACTCACCTCCATGATCACTTCGAATGACAATAATTTTTTAATTTAATTTGTTTTGAGCTAACTTAGAAAAACATGTGAAAGCCGAGAACAATTCATCTTTGCTACACAAGAAAATAGTCCAAAAAAATCTTGAGTAATCATCTACAATTACAAGACCATAGTAATTTCTACCTAAGCTTTTAGTACGTGAAGGACCAAATAAATCCATGTGAAGGAGCTTAAGAGGTCTATATGTTGAAACAACGTTTTATGATTTAAAAGAGATCTTAGTTTGCTTACCCTTTTAACATGTATCACATAGATGGTCTTTTGAAAATTCCATTTTGGTAGACTGATTACTAAATATTTTGTAACTATTTTGTTAAGTAGATCAAAGTTGACGTGAGCCAAACATCTATGCCATAGCCAAAAGTCTTCACTCAAAGTAACAAGACATTGTGTATTATTCAAGGAAATCTCTCTTAATTCGAGCATATAGATATTACTAACCCTCGTTCCCTTAAACATGCAATCCTTCTTTTCAATATGATCTATTATGCAACAATCTTAGGCAAAAGTTACCTTATATCCATTGTCGCATAATTAACTAATACTAAGAAGATTATGTCTAAGGCCTTCAACTAACATAACATTTGAGATAGTAACAGTTTAAGGATTACATATACTACCTTTTCCGAGTATTTCACATTTGTTGTGATCACCGTGGGATACAAAACATTTCTTATTCGCCACAAAGTCGGAGAAGAGAGATATGTCTCCTGTCATGTGTCTTGAACATCCACTATCCAGAATCCATTTTTCCGTCATAGCATCAAGACACTCATCCTACAAAACTTAAATAAAAGTGGTAGGTATCCATTTCTCATTGGCTCCTTGAGCGTGAGTTAAATAATTGTTGCATTTGGGCAACTATTGGAAATTTCCTTTAGGAACCAAAAAACACCTATGTTTGCATTTTTCAATAGTGTGGCCTTTTTTGCAACAATAGTGACAAAATAACCTATAATGAGAATCACCTATGCTATTAGACTTCTTTTTAATCAAGTTATAATTTTTATGAGGCTTTTCAACCTTTGAACATCTAATAGCAATAGTATCAATGGGATGATGTATTTTTTCTAATTTGTTTTCAATATTACTCACTTCTTGTTGCCAAATTTGATAAGTTTCACATCCAAATTTACAAGATTTTTCATCCTTTTTTACACAATTTGAATAATCTACCATGAGTTTCTTTAATGCCTCAAAATTTTCATTTGTTTCTCCAACCTTGGTCTCCAAATAAGTAACAATCTTTTCTTGGGAGACCAACCTTTTGTTAGCATATAAAGTCTCTTTTTGTAGATTTTCAAATTGATTCTTCAAATCATTAAAAGACATCTTTGCAATATTAGAGTATTTAGAATGACTTACTTCATTTTTATTGTTTTGACGATGATTTGTCGTGAAATAATAGTTTTCCTCTTCATCACTATCACTTGAGCTTTCATTTCTTGAGACATCGCTATCACTATCCCAAGCAACATAGGATTGTTTAGGATTTTTAGAGTTGTTTTGTTGGTTCTTTCCTTTCTTCTTAGCAAGAGGTAGACAATCCGGTCTATAATGGCCCGATTTTCTGCATTCGTAACAAATACCCTTTGACTTGTCCTTTTTGTTGTCTTCATCTTTAGATCAGGAAGATTGTCTTCTAAATTTTGAAAGATTATTATCAGAGTGTTTGACACCATTATTACGAATGTATCAATTATATTTCCTTACAAATAATCTCATTTATTCATCATCCGACTTCTCTTCATTTCTAGATTCACTATCATTAGTGAGCTCTTCCCTTGAGGACTTTGAACTTGAAGCCTTGAGATATTTAGACTTCAATATTTACTCCTTAACAACCCCTTTTTCCCTTTTTTTCTCAAGCTTCTTTTCATGTTTATCCAAGTTATTTAGTTCTTGCTCGTGTTCTTCTAAATTCCCAAACAAGGCGGTAAGATCGAGTGTTGCAAGATTTTTGGCTTACTTGATCGCAATGACCTTTGATTGCCAATTCCTAGTAATACATATCAACACCTTGTTTGTAGCAATAACATTGGAAATAGGATTACCTAGTAAATTTAAACGATTAATAAGATGTGAGAACCGCTTCTGCATTTGAGCAATGGTTTCCCCTTGCTTCATGCAAAATAGTTAAAACTCTTGATTAAGTGTATTAATTATAGCTTGTTTGACCTCATATTTAGTAGATACAATGATGTTCGTTGCTTTCCAATCGTGTGCCCACTTCTTATTATCATCCTCATTCTATAAGTTTTCCGGCTTAGGTACGGTAGCACCATCAACCTCATATGTCACGGGTGTTGGACCATTTTGAATGACTTCCCAAACACCTTTGTCATATGAGTTAACTTGAATTTGTATACAAGCTTTCCAATAACTATAATTTTCTTCCGTGAAAATTTGGGATCTTTTATAATCCCATTTAGGTTTGTAAGCCATTTTCTAAAAGTGTCGAAGCCGGAATGAACTGGGCTCTTGATGCCACTTGTTAGACAACGACAACGTATCTAGAGGGGGGCGAATAGATACCCCTTTTAAAATTTATATAAAAACCTGATTTTTAAAATTTGTTTTATCAAAGAGTGACGCGAAAGATTTTTCAGAGTGTCGTCTATACAAACGTTAATGGAAACTTGGATATACAAGCCGTAATAATAAATTCAGTATGGAATAAGAACAAAAAATTGAATTAATATTCTTGAATCACTTAACATCTTATTTAACGTTTATCTCAAGTTAGTAGTAAAGATATTTCCAATGGCAATATTAAAAAGAACTAGTTGAATCAATTTATCAAACACTTGGTGTGCAAGTAAATTTTCAGAATTTTTATTTTGATTGTGTTGATACATAAAACCACTTATAATCAAAAGTAATTATAAGATATATCAACACTTTATTTTCAATAAAAAAATAGTTTGAAAAATTCTTACAACTCAATTGATAACGCAATGACAAATTGATCAATGAAAACCAAAGCAAGTAAATGCAAAAAATAAAAGAGATACAAGGAATTTGTCTTCACAGTTCCCCACTGTCATCCACGCGTGTGGGTACGTCTGTGTCTAATTCCAATGGAATTAGGATAATTATTACTATGCAAAATTATTGATACAAGAGAAGTGATTAAGAGCAACTCCATAAACCCTAAGCTTGTTATTGATTGAACCCTTTCTCCTCTTTTGATATTAAGAAAGAACATGACACAATAGATGTAAATTGACTATCTAGATCTTGCTACTCCTTTGCGTTCTTTATATCCAAAGCTTTTGTGCACCGTCAATTTCAAACTATTGCAACACAAGACTTTAATTGTAATCCTCCGTTCTCGCGCTACTTCCTTTATGTTCCCTTGCATTCTTTATCTCCAAAGGACTTCACTTGGCTGCAATTACTTCTCGAATATCTTGCACGAAAACCCCCAAAACAACCAATGATCTTGGAGGACAAACCCTATGTTTTTCCTGGATGAAAACCCCTACAAAGCTCAACCCAATGCACACTTGGACACTATGAATCCTCGTCTAGATGGCACCCCAACGAAACATCGCTATAATGTAACGTCAGTGTGTATGCATAGATTAGAGGTTGAAGATGAAGAGATAAATAGGATAATTGTATGGTTTCACCAAGTTATTAATGATGCATGAAAGAGTATTTATAGTTTTGGAACTTTTAGGAAAAATGGACAAATTCAGAATAAAAAGATTTTATGAAATTTGACCAAACAACAGTATGTGTCGACCTAAGTATCGTATGTGTTGAGACTTGCATAATTTTTAAACTGTATGTGTCGACCTATAAAAGGCTATGTGTCGAACGAACCAAGTCAAAGGCTACAGGCTTTAAAATTATAGTGAATGTGTCGACCTGAAAAGCTTATGTGTCGACACATAAAATAAGAATTTATGCAATTTCAGAAATGCTTCAGTATATGTCGACCTGAATGACTGCATGTGTCTACCTGTGACTCACAGAAGCTACATGTTTAAAAATGAGTTGCATGTGTCGACCTGAAAAGCAGATGTGTCGACACATGCAGTGAAAAATTATGTAGAAAATTATTTTTAATGGCTTGGGTCAATTCAAAATGATTTTTAATAATTCCTAAGACCTCTAATGCAGAGGAGTGCCACAAGACATAAATATACCGTCCAATATTCAAAAGTGAAAGTTTTTCCCAATTTTAACATCATTCAAAACATTTGATGATGAAGTTTGTACTTACACATTGGTATATGCACTAAATATATTTTGAAAGTCTACATAATCAAATGACATGCTATCCATATCGATACCAAAACTATTTCTCGAAATGAACTAATTTTGTGGTCATGTTTGCGGTGGTTGGTGTTTGGGGTTGGTTTTTATATAGTAGGAGAGTAACAATTGATTTATGGGTTTAAAATTATGGGTATATCAAGTGTGAGTATGATTTTCAAGTTGGATGTAAAAGTGGTTGTTGAACATTTTATAAGTGAGAAGACCATATAGACCTAATACCTTAAGGTTTTGGGTTAAGATGTGGTGTATGTATCACTTGTGTTATTTCTCTTGGCCCAATGCGATGATATCCAAACCCCCTCATGACCTAATAGACCTATTATAGCTCAGTTCAACTGAGGCTCCTTTAATTGAAAGTCTTTCTGACTAAGTTGTTCATGCGATGTATTTTGTTGAGTGGAAGCAGCAGTCGTGCAAGTAGATATGTATGGGAAAAGAACTTTTATTTGAAGGGATCATACTCATTAGAATAGATGAAATCATGTTAGATTTAAGATTAATTATGTGTTAGGGATGTGGGGATTTAATAAACAACTAAAAGTTCTCTTCTTTTCCTTTTTGAAAATCAAATTAACTCACATCAGAAAATTTGGTGAAAATTTGTTTTTAAAAGATTTTAGCAATTGGAAGATGATTTTGGTAATAAACACACACACACACTCACACACAAGTAGAGACAGAGAGACATAGATACAGAGAGAGGTGGAGACATTGCACTAGCAATTATACTAGTTTGGTGTTATCGTTAGGAATCTAATTCGGTATTTTATGGTAAACCATCAAAAATTTGTTTCTTCTACTATGATATTTTAATTTTTGTCCGTTTTACAACAATTCAATGAAACGATAAAAAACGTCCTAATCCAAGATTTTTTTTATTTGCTTCTTGGTTGAACTTATCAGTAACTAGCTATTACAACTACTTCCTTTGATCTTCAACTTGATCTTGAACTTCAATCCTGGATGGATATCAATCTTAAACATTCATCGATCTTCACTCAATCTCAAATTCAAACCTTAAATCCTTTTCTTCAACATGTTGACAAATCCACAGAAAAACTTTACAACAAGGAGGATAACTTATTCTATTTTTCCTTTTATGTATTCCATTTCTTGAACTACTTCAAGATCAAAATTGTTGGTATATTAAAACATTAACATTGACCTCACATAAAAGTAAGAGGTGTAAACTATATAAGCATCATATTTTAAAAAAAATACTATATATCCGCTCGGTTGAGTTGGAAATCGAGGGTAAAATATTTATAGGACACGCCTTCAAATCCTAACAACTACATTTTAAAACCTTTTAATTTTAAAAAAATAATTTATGACTTATTACCTCAGTTTTGCTGAAAACTGAGAGGTAAAGTATTTAGAGGATGCATCTTCGAATCCCACCAACTACATTTTATCACCTTTTAGTTTTTTAAAATTTTTTATGATCTATTACCTCAGTTTTCCTAAAAACCGAGGGGCAAAATAGCTAGAGGACTTGTCTTCGAATCCAAACAACTACATTTTATCACTTTTAATTTTTTTAAATTTTTTTATGACATATTACCTCGCTTTTGCTTAAAATAAAGGGTTAAAGTAGAGTATTTTATTTTATTTTTATTTATGACCATTTTGATGAAAAAAATTAAGTAACAAATATTTGACGTTCATTTATAAAGTAACAATGGTCAATACATTGCCAACTCATCAATCCACATGAAACATTAATGATCCGCATGAAAATCTCACTAGACAATCAAAACCTGAATGCCATAACTACCCATCTTGAATGCAAAGTCCTAAAATTTAAACTTAACATATTGAAAACAATGATAATGAAAGCCTAGAAGTAACTTGTTAATGTTAGTTATAGTTGTATCAAGTAAAATATTTAATATTGTTGTTGTTGAAATTTAGTATTTAATGATTCTATTGATTTTATTTATTTGTTGTTGTTGTTGTTGAGATTTAATTTAAAGATTCCATGTATTTTATTGTTGTTGCTGTTGTTATTGTTTTTGTGTTTTTGTTGTTGAAATTTAATATTTAAGGATTCTATTGATTTTGTTTTTTGTTGTTGTTGTTGTTGGTGTTGTTGTTGATGATGATGAAGAATTAGAATTTATCAACAAATTTGATGCTTTGAAGATTAAAACCAAAAACAAACAAATTTGAGTGAAGATACAGTGTTCAAATTCAAACCTATGTGATTTATCTTAGTATAATGTGTTGATCAACTTTTGTGTTATAGGCTCCCCTAAAAGTCTCAACTCAAGTTAAGCTTTTATAGGGAATGAGAATGGACCCTTGTATTAGATTTAGTAATATCGTGGGAGCCTCAAACTTAAGAAATACATTATTGGGTCCAAATCAACTATGAATAAAATAAATGTTATGGATATATAAGATAGATGGCCCATGTACAAGATATCTAAAGGTCTTAAAGGGAAATTTGATGTCTCCCTCTATTTTAAATTTGGAGCAGTGACTCATAGTTTCTCCTAACCCTTTTCTAGGCACCTTAATTTTGGTATCAAATTTTGTGAAATTTTTTATACAGGCAACACATGTTAATACTAATATCCCAACATCAGAACAATGTCAAGACAAATGTTACAATATCTGTTGACAAATTGAACATATTTATCAAGTGGTGATTGATACTTGAATTAAATTGTAGAATGATAAATAACACAGAGAATTGTTAACCCAGTTCGGTGAAACATCACCTACTCTTGGGGATACCAAGCCAGGAAGGAAATCCACTGTTATTAGTATCAATTTAAAGCCTAAACCGTACCAGTTTACAAATTCTCACTTAACCCTACCAAGTGAAACTTCTACCTAGAAATCACCATCTAGATATGAGAAATCCCATCTCATTCTCTAAATCACCTCAGTGATATCTAGTAGTCCCAATCCTAGTGATTGTATCAAGAAAAACCCAATAAGAAGATTACACTTCCAATACAAAAAACTCAACTTATTGCTTAAAATTTTTAGAGTGAGAACAATAACTTGACAAACTATCAAGTAACAATTAGCCTACTACATAGTATCAAAAGATACATGGGTAACTTAGACCCATACAAGAGACTCTCAAAACCTAGGACTCTAAGCTTCCCTTAATTTACAAATTATGAAAAATTAATTGAAAAAACTGATAAATTTAGGTTTAGGTCTTCTCTTTAAATACACCTCTGCACCCCATGGGCTTCGAAATCTACTTTCAGATGTTTCTTGATCCACAAGTTGAGTGATGCACCAATTGTGCAGAAAAATCTCCTTAAATCTTAGAACAAAGAATACCAAGTTTCCTAAATTGTCTTAAGGCCCAATTTAGTAACTTATGTACATTTGGAGATACAAAAATTTGTTCCAGATTAAATTTTCTTAACCTGCGAAATTTACTGAGATATATCCAAAAGGAATATCACAGAATCTAATTAAATTTGTCAAGATTTTAAAACAACATGTACATGTTCTGGTACAAAATGTGACATTTGATATAACATCTTTCTTCAATGAACCTGCTCAGCATGTTAGAACATCTCCCATAACATCCTTGTTGTGAACCATGTTTTAGCAAAATTGTTGCCAATCTCAAAACCATGGTACTAACAATCTCCCTCTTTGGCAAATTTTGGCTAAAACAACCAAAACCCAACAAAGATGGAGAGAGGAATAAAACCACAAGGAATAAGACTGCATAGGAATAAAACCACAAATCATATTGCACAAAAATTGTATCAAAGATACAACAGTTACACAAACACAAGATACATGCTAAACATGTAAACTTTGTACATGAATAAGAAGGTAGACATTTCTCCCCCTAAACTTAAGAATCACTTCTTGTCATAGAGGAATAAATACCCCCCTCAATAAGCACAAGAAAACTAGCCTGAAGCTTCAGAAAACCAACCTAAGATCAAGACATTAGAAGACCATGCATCAGAAGCATCACACATAACTTAGAGCACTAGACACAACAATGCTCATAACTTAAAACACAAAAAACAAGGGACAAGACTCAAACAGAAAAGACACAACATACAAGATGTTAGAATATCCGGTAGGACATCCTACAAACAATGACAACAAAAGTAACAGCAGAAGCAAAAACTAGACAGACTCAAGACTCAAGACTCACATGACACACAATCATGCTACCCCTAAACCGTTGCATATAAAAGGCAACAACACTAGACAAGACCCTCTGATACTTTTCTCCCCCGTTTTAGCCAAAAAAATGACAAAAAAGAAATAAGAAGAAAAAGAAACTGAAACAAAATAAATAAAAGAAGAAAAACTGACTCAAAACAAATAGACCATATACTTGATACAAGACTAATTGCGTCAATTGACTCAAAAGAAATTAAAAAAAGAAGAAAGAAAAAAAGCGTACCCAAAAAGAGCAAACATAAGACTCTTTTTTTATATAATATAGTAGACACTAGTTGTCCAACTCTACCTCCTGAGTCAATGAAATTGACCCAATCTTCATCAGCATCTGAGTCAGAATCAAGTATTTGATCATGCCTTTTCTTGAGGGACTTCATCTTTGTTACAAATGTTTTCCTTGTTCTGGATGTTCCAATAGATGTTGCAAAATTTATTACACTGTTAAACACTACTCTCTTTGAACCATAACCCACTTCCTTCTTGGTTTCCAGCTGAAGAGCCATCTTTGCATCAGAAATTTTGAAAGATTTTCTCATGTTAAAACACAACTCGTGAGGATGGTGAGAGAGTAAGGCCTTTAAATAAAAGGAGAGTTACCTAGTTTGTAACAAAACCTTGCTTGTAACAACAATCCAGTCAATGAAACCGTTATTGGAAGGAGATAAACTATTATTTAGTAACAGTGCACCACTCACCATAGGAGAGAAATATACACACCCTTGTTCAACTTTTCTCTCTTTCAAAGCTTTAACTGCTAAAAATGTTACAACGTTTTAAATGACATTCTTCACGCCATTGAAAATTCCCTTTTTGAGATTGCACACAACAAAATATGAAGGAATAGAGTTGGCAAACCAACCAAAAAATTACTACTATAACTCTTCATCAGTGTAGTTCCATAGTTACCCCTCATATTCTCAATGTAACTTGGACCTCAAGTTATGATGAAAATAATTCCTAAAGCTTCTCAACCGTACCAAGCTTAGGAGTGTCAATATAAGCTTGTATCAAGATCCCTGACACAATGATGATATAACCAATGACTTTTTTCTGCATGCAGAATAAAATCCTTGTACCTTGATTGTAGTAGCATGTTACACTACAATGCCATGAAATTCAACTTGACATTGTAATCTTTTAGTAATCAACCTAATTGAAAATAGATCTTCTTTCAGCAATGTACCTAATCTTAAAGATATACTAGGATTCAATTAATTCTAATCCAAGTGACCAGAATATCCTCCAATAACATTATCTTCTTCTGACTTGGCCAATAACTTTTTACTCCAAGACTCGCCATCATTTTATATTTCATCTTTGAAACAACTGAAGATCACAGACCAAAATAAACTCCAAATAATGAACTCCCTTTTTAAACAAAATGTTGTTTTCTTGAGAGCTTTCTTATTTAGAGCATGCCAGTCCTTTAGAGTATTCCACAATGTTTGGAGTATCAAACTGTTGCGATGATGTTCCAACATCTGGTTGAACATTAGTACGTTTCTCAATGAATACATCACTCATTTTGGTCCTGAAGTTAACATCACTAAAAGTACTTCTTTTTGTAGAGTAACTCAGAAACATACCTTGTTCTTATTCAAGGACTAGATAAGAACCTTTAAAGACTTTACAAATGCAAGATTTTTCTTTGCTATAGATCACAAAAAAACATACATATATGTCTCTATCCTCTAGGACACTCAATTTGCATTGGACTAAACAGATCCATATACCAGGTTCTAGAGCTTTTGCAACTATTTAACGTTGCACCTTATGGTGTGACATCTTAACTCCATTTCTCTTGAACAACAAGCAAAAGGATAAGCAATTAAATACTTGTGGAGTCCATAAATCACAATTGTTTTTAAATCCTTATAAGAAATCCATACATCTCATTAGAGAAAAACCATTCTTACTTGATGACATGTACTATCAGACCTTGATCACACAATTGACTTATGTTTAACACAATAGTCACCAGTACTTTAGTAAGAAGACCACTAACAAAACTTTGATACTTCATCCTATATTCTTTAGATACCCAATACCCTTAAACTTCCCTTTTATCATCAACAACAAAAGTAACAGTTGATAGAATAAGACTAAACAAACCACCAGAAACACTTTTACTACAATCAAGTGTCTGGAACAGTCAGTGCCAAAATACCAATCATCTTAGTTAAAGTTCTAAGAAAGGTATGATGAATATGGAAATTATCACCTTCCCTGAGTTTTAACCACTTCTTGGTTAACTCATGCTGAATTTGACCTTTGAGAAAGTAAACAAAATTGTTACGGTCGACTTTTCATGGAAGAGATATCTTCAGCGCAAGTATATGCCTTTAGCTTGAGTATTCTGATATCTAGCAGAATGTTAAGACATTAATATTTACATCCTTTACTCATATTGCCTTTTGATATAAATAGTCTTCTGTTACTTGAGTTTTCTCTTTGTCCGTTATAGTTTGAAAACTTTATCCCTTTTAGCATTCCAATCATCTTTCCAATTGAGGAACCTCCTCTAACAAAACTGAACTAACCTTACAGAGTTGATCATGATATCAAGTTTGAAGGATGATAGAGTCACCTCACCATGCAAATAATAAATGGTAGTCAATCCTTCCTTCTATTAAGACATAAGATAAGAAAAAGTCATCTCCTATTTTCTTCATGGTTGACAACCCGATTTATCCTAAATGCACAAATCTTGAATAAACAGCCAACTCATCATTAGATAATTCTTCAATACATAAATCTTTGTTAGAAGTCCATCCTCTAGTCAAACCAATAATATCCTTGGGAGATTTATAATTAGGATTATTTTCCTAATTAAACCAGGAAATAGAAAATCCATACAGTTTTTCTTGAGATAAGTAGGGCATTTTGCTCCACAAAGATCCAAGGTCTTCACACTCATATGATTGCTTTGACATTGATTGATCTATGCTCCAGTTCCAGCCTTTTCTTGAGCATTACATGCTTGTTAAAGTCAATACAGATGTTTTGGACATTTGATCTAGACATTTTGTCCAATCTCCTCAACACCTGGTTGGATTACCTTCCAATGAACACAATAGTAATAAGAAACCATTCATTAGAGATAATGACACAAGTTCCTAAAAGATGGGAAAAATATTTCTCTTGTTGCTCTTCAATGGCTGGTCACTTTCATTTCAAACCTCTTGAGTAGATATCAGAGTATCTTATTCTTGATTAGCCTCTCATCTGAACTCTTTGTACCATAATACACTTATATGTACTTTTATGAGTGAACTTGAGAAATTTCTAAGTATCTTTGGCCATAATATAAGTGATACATAGTGCTTACCAACTCCATATATCATAAAGTTGATAATTTCAAAGTGACAAAGAACCAACTCAACCTCTTTCCTTCTATCTCTTCAGCACCTGGATTCTCCTATTTTGACAATTCTTCAAGATCTGTTGTCCGTTGATAACCAAAATGCTCTCATTCTAGCCTTTTAAAAAGAACGGTAGTACCATAAAAATACTCCCTGAAGTTCACTCAATAGACCAGGGTGCCTGCTCTGATACCAATTGAAATTTTTGGTACAAGTAACACATGTTAATACTGATATCCCAACATCTGAACAATGTCAAGACAGATGTTACAACATCTGTTGACAAATTGAACAGGTTTATAAAGCTATAATTGATACTGATTTTAAATTGCAGAATGATAAATAACATAGAGAATTGTTAACCCAGTTCAGTGCAACATCACCTACTCTTGGGGCTACCAAGCCAAGAAGGAAATTCACTATTAGTAGTATCATTTCAAAGCTTAAACAATTCCGGTTTACAACTTCTCCCTTAATTCATACCCATTGAAACTTATACATAGAAATAACCATTTAGATATGGAAAATCCCATCTCACTCCATAAATCACCTCAGTGATATTTAACAGTCCCAATCCTAATGATTGTGTCAAGAACAACCCAATAAGAAGATTACACTTCCAATACCAAAAAATTCTACTCTTTGCTTAAAAACTTTAGAGTGAGAACAATAACTTGACAAAGTGTCAAGTGACAATCAGTCTACCACATAATATCAAAAGATACATGGGTGACTGTTGTACCCCAAAATTTGCCCTCCCATATTCTTCAAGATTTGCCAAGATCAAGGTTCAAAATCTCTCAAGGTTTGCACAGTCCAATTGCCTCCTAACACAGTCAAAATTAGGGTTTTGGTTCTGGCAAAGAAATTGAAGTTTCCAAGGGTCCAATCAGGTCCCATATGCCTACATACATTCTCAAGCATCCCTATGCCAAGTTTCAAGACTCACAACATCAAATTGCACAGTCAAAAACCCTGAATGCTTCACAGTCAACTGCAGGGGCAAAATGGTCATTTGACAGTCAAAAGTCAAATTTTTTGGTCAACATCTTATTTTGAAGCCACAAACATCATTTGATCAATTCTTGATCATGATTCTCAAAGCATGGCTCAAAAAGTCTCAAGATGCAAAAGTTTCTATTTTTGGACAGTAAAAAAGTCAACTGCAAATTGACCAAGGCATAACTTCTTCATGGTTCATCAGAAAAATTACATCCAAAGCTCATTTTGAAGATAATGACATTTACTACAACTCATCTTCACACTTAAAGTCCAAGAAATGCTCTCACAAAGAGTTATCAATTTCAACATTATAGGTCATTTTAAAAAGTCAACAAAAAGGCACTTTAAGTCAAAGACCATAACTTGAGATTGGTAAATAAAAATGACATGGGACCAAAGACATTGGTTAGAGGACTTCAAGACCTTTCCAAAATGTCCCAGAACATGATCATATCATCAAAATTGAGCAAGATATGCCTTGTAGAAGTTGGGAAATTTTTGGGAATTCTGAAAAGTCAACTTTGCTTCAAAAGCTTCAAAATTGCTAATGGGCCACAATTTCTTTCATGAATCATTACCCAAAGGCTATGCACGATCCATTGACCTTAAAGGGAGTTATTTTCTTATTTTTGATTAATTATTTGAATTTTTATTATCATTAATTCATTTAATTAAAATTAAATATAAGAAAAATACCAAATCATGTTTTCAAATCTTTTTTATGCAGCAAATATATTCCACACATGTAAGAGATCTCGTGCATCAATCAAAAGGGACAATATCTTCCATATTTGGCATGATTGGAATGGAAAAAGATTGAAAAAAAGATGTGGAAAAATCAAATATTCAAAACATGAATGCAAGGACTTTGGGCTTGGTTTTTTAACCTAATTTGCTTCATCTACATATGCACAAGTTAACCTAATGCTCATAGACACAAAAGCTGCGCAGAAAACCATAGAACAAAATTGCATTTTTTCCATAAGAAGTTGAAATCTGAAAACCTAGTTACAAGGCGTTTCAAAGCTCCAAAAGTATTCCAAACGCTTGCTGGAACTTCCTTGAACGTGTTTCAATCCCTTTCCAGTCTCCACGCACGAAGAATTGGTAGAACAGCATTGCACTTGTCACAAACTTTTCCATAATCGTGTTTTAATTTACATGCATTATTCATGAATTTTAACTATTGATTTATACTAACAATGATATTCTGAAGTTGTTGGTACCATTCAATTGAAGTATGGCTGCCTAAATAAGAATATGCCATTAATGTTTTCTAGGGTTGCAGAAGCTTTGAATTAGGGGTTTACATATATGGCAAAATTGAACCACCAAACCTATGCCATTGGATTCGTGACCTCAAGACAAGACCAACCAACACCTCGCGCCCTTTTTATGTTAACCCAGGCGCTAATCGCTATTTTTTCTGGTTGAGTTTAGTGGGGGTTTAAAACCCCCGCTATCTGGTATTATTTGCAGGAACAAAAGGAAGAAGATGCATGCGTGTCATAACATGGTTGGGGTATTCAAATCCTAGCGCGCTTTTTCTTGTTTCATACTATTAACTTTGTTTTCTATTATAATAATCATGCTTCATTATTGTGACAAAGAAACGTATTAGCCTGGTTGGTTGTTTAGCTGTCTGGAAGGTATTGGGACCTGGGTTCGATTCCCAGGTCCCCCACATATTCCATATTTTTTTCCTTAATGCGTTCCCATGTAGTTCTCTTCAAATCTTCCAGCATGCATCCCAACGCCTGTGCCTGCCAAGTGTCCAGGAGCTTCAATCTGATGGCCAGAACGTGAAGATCACCATACACCTGGGTCAACCACTCTACATGCAAGCACAGAAAGTCAAAAAGGGCTTGATTCAATGGGCCAAATTCCTCAAGTCATACCTCCCTTTGGGTCTGAATACCCCCATGGTTTGCATATTTTTTTAATGTTTATTTGATTTTCTTTCTTAATTCTTTTAGTTATTTTTAATTATTTTCTTTAATTTACCAAAAATAATTTTCACAATAAAAAAATCAGATACAAAAAAAATTAAAATATGTTTAATTATATTTAATTTCTATTAATTTATTTTGTAAATAAACTTTAAATAATAAATTTAGTTAAATTAGGTTTTAAAAACTTTAATGTTTTTTTTCTTAAATAAATTAAAATATGTAGAAATTAGGGTTTTTTCACTTTTTCATCTTTTTTTTATTAAATAATTTTCTCATCATTATTATTATTATTAATTATTAAGTATTTTTGTAAATAAATATGTATATTAAATATTTAGTAAATTAGGTTAAACTTTAATATTTTTTTCATTAATAATTAAAAACAACCTAGAATTAGGGTTTTTCTTCGATCTTAATTTATTTATTTCATAAATACAAAAAAAACCTAAAAAACATTTCTTTTCTTTAAATTAATAATTACTTAACTTTTAATTTCATCTAATTTCTCAAAAGGGTCCAACGCCCCCAAATGTTCTATTTTTATTCTTTTTCGCACGTTATTTTATTTTCTTGTGAATATTATGTAACTGTTCAAGCCATGTAATAGTAACTAGGTTTTACTTTCCTCATTTTTTATTAAAACGGGTCTTTGTTAATTTGGCGATGTATAGACCCGCGCCTTGTAATAGCGTAGGATTTTACTTTCCGCATTTAAATTTCCGCACTTTTAAACTGCTAAACTTGGTATGAAAGAATGTATGGCCTAAATTAAAAACAAGCGTAGATCACCATGATACATGTACAAGATAAAATATGAACATGAAAATAACACACAGATTCACACACCACTTCTAGGGTACGCCTCACTGTTGCCTTGCCCTCGAAACGTGGTCGTCGAGTATAGGACGTTTTAGTAAGTCCTTATGTCCATGCCATGATCCAGTTGCCTCGAAACGGTTGCCTCGGATTAAAAAAGGATCAATGGCATAAGGGTAGCTTCTAAGGTGTCCTACTGTTGCTCTGGTGACCACACTGTCCCTAAAAACGAATTGACCCGAACACCTCCAACGGTGGTGCTACCTACCTCTCAATGGTGGGATGGCACTATCTAAAGGACTCTTACACAGCCTAATTCCTTAGGGTAGGTAGATGACTCGTAGATACTTGCTCTATTTCAAAAAACAAATCAAACTCTTTTCACACCGACACTTTTCAAAAAGCTTTCAAAACAATTTTTCAAACACTCTTGAGGACTGATACAAGAGTCGATCTGAAATCTTTAAACGAAACGTTTTTCAAACCCACTCACACTTTGAAAAGCAAACACTTTTGAAAACACAATGAGCAAGTATCTAAGAGCCCATGGATAACCATGGATAGAAAGGGTGCTAACACCTTCCCTTTCTATAAATCTACCTCCCGAACCGAGAGATAATCTCATAAGGAATTTTGCTGTGCTTTTGTCCTGTCCATGTTGGAGAAAATAAAAGACGGTGGCGACTCTTGCTTCCACGACATTTCGCGAACCAGCATTAAACAGTCAGTTCTAAATCCACCGATCACAGAACTGGCGACTCTGCTGGGGACACTTACAAAGTGAGGTGTACCTTAGGACTAAGATCATTTGTGTTTTCAATTGTCTGAACTGTTTGCTTTATTATTATGGGTACTGTCTTGGGAGTTCTATAGATCCTAACCTGGATATGGGGATACCTTCTTAGAAAGTAGCAACAAGGCTGTGAGGGAACTGTACGGTGTATACCGACATGGTTGAAGCAGTCTGCTACGTTGATGTGGCACTTTGGTGTGTACCGGTAACCCTTGAGTTCAGTCAAGGAGAGTACGGGGCCTCCACGTGGTGTCGTGAAGCATCAACTGACCTTAGGAACCTTAATTGAACCATCTTGGCCTCTTTAGGGTAGTGAGATAACTGACTTTGGTGCAGTCCGAGGTTGGTTGATACTCGATACTACACTCAATTGAGGGTTGTTTTCTTGGAATATTTCGGTCGCCAGTTCAGTGGCTAAATCGAAACGATGAACAATGAAAGCAATCCAATGATATTGGGACCCTTAGAACCCGATTACTTCTGATAGGACAGGTTGAGCCCACCAACTTCAAGAGGGTAGTACCCCAGACCCCATGCTGGCCTAAACTCTAAGGGCTGTGGTGTGACTTGTGTGCCTTATCATGTTTGCTTCTTGTGAATATTTGTGGTGTGTTTAATCATAGCATCATGATATCATACAACATCATATGCATTGACTAACCATTTCAGGGGTTCGAATCTTCATATTTGTTCTTGTTTTGTAGGACATGGAAACTGTTCGCAGAAAGACAATTCAGATCAGCCTTGTAAGGATCCCTCCTCAGCTTAAGGAGCTTATATCCAGGATTCCTGAGAGCTCTTCTTTCAGTGAGAGGCATGGAAGACTCATCAGCTTGGTCAACACCAACATTGAGGAAGACATGATAAAGGTCCTGTTCCAGTTCTTTGACCCTCTGCACCACTGTTTTACTTTCTTGGATTATCAACTGGTTCCTACATTGGAAGAGTTCTCCCGGATTCTGAAGATCCCTATCCTTAGTCAACTACCCTACAACGGTACGGAAAAGGAACCCAAACTTGAAGAGATTGCTAAAGCACTACGCCTACAACCATCTGACATCAAGGGACATTGGGAAGTTAGAAGTGGTATCAAAGGATTCTTAGCCAGGTTCCTGTTTGAGAAGGCCCAAGAATGTTGGAACTCCCTTGACCTACAAGCCTTTGAAGAAGTTGTGGCCCTCCTTGTCTATGGATTGGTTTTGTTCCCGAATCCCGACCAGCTTATAGATATCAGTGCTGTCCAGATCTTCATGTCCAGGAATCCTATACCTACGTTGCTTGGGGACATCCTTCACTCATGTTACACTCGAACCATGAGAAAAAGAGGTGTTCTTATGTGCTGCACTCCTCTGCTGGGAAGGTGGTTTATTTCGCACCTTCCACAATCAGTTCTGAAGAATGAGCGGGGTTTGAGATGGTCACAACGATTAATGACTCTTACACATGCTGATATACATTGGTGCTCTCGGTCCAGAGAAGATGTCACTATCATTGATCGTTGCGGGGAGTACCCTAATGTTCCTTTACTTGGAATCAGATGAGGTATTACTTACAACCCGTGTCTGGCCTGGAGACAGTTTGGTTATGCTCGGAGGGACTGCCCTCATGACATGTTAATTCCTGACATAGTTTTTGACTTCGACAACGATGCACAAGGACTTCGCCAGAGATTTATCAGAGCTTGGAGGATGCCCGACAAGATAGACAGCAAGACATTGGGGCATAGGAACTCCATCCCGTTGGAACCTTATCTCAAGTGGGTACGAGCCCGCTCCCAGAAGCTAGTAATGCCCTATCCTCATGTTCTCCCTGTGATCAAAGAGCCAGTCTTGGAAGGAGAGGTGTCCTACACCATTCAACATCCCGACATGCCCACATCTTGGGAAGAAATGCAGAAGAGCTGGATCCAGCTTAAGGAAGAACGAAATTCTCTTGAGTCCAGTCTACATGCTAGTGAAAAGAAGGTCTTGGAGTTCACCCACCTACTGCACGAGGAAAGGAATCTCAACACCTACATTGATCCAAAGAGGATGCGTAGTGTCTTTTGGGATTGATTCACTTTTGTAATGTTTGCCCATGAGGCTTTGATGTACTGAACAATTATTTCTTAATGATAACGTGTGTTCTTTTTTGTCTACAACAAATTTGAACTTTCGAACCCTTGAATGCATTGCATAAACACATATCATGCATCATGTGCATCACAGGTACTCTTCTTTTCAGGTTGCTTAATGTTCTTCGTTGTTTATTTCAGCATCATGAACCCTGAATCATCTACCGAGCAGTCCATCAAGGCCCTTCAGGCTCAGAACGCCCAATTCCAAGAACTGATCATGAGTTTGGCCCAAGGTCAAGAGGAGTTGAAGGCTCTGCTGGTTAAGAAGAAGAAGAAGAAGAAGAGAACTATACTGTTTAACACTGGCCGGAGGTTTGGTAAGACATTGCAGAATGAGGTTGATCAAGCTGGTTCTTCTGTGGGAAAAGGCAGTCCCCAAGGGGGAAGGGCTCCTAGTCCGGTGGTCTCTGACAATGAGACTGATTTTAATGAGGAGCAGTATCCTCCAGCTGAAGACAGGTACAAGCAGTTGGAAGACCGTTTGAATGCCATGGAAATTCAGCAGGTGCCTGGTTTGGATTTCGGAGACTTGGGTTTATCTTCTGGTGTGGTCATCCCACACAAGTTCAAAGCACCATCTTTCGCAAAGTATGATGGGGCGTCCTGCCCTAAGCTACATCTCAGATCTTATGTGCGGAAGATTCAACCATAAACTGTGGACAAGAACTTGTGGATCCACTTCTTCCAGGAGAGTCTTTCAGGGACTCATCTCGAATGGTTCTATCAGCTGGATGGAACCAAGATTCGTAACTGGGAGGAGTTGGCTACTACTTTTTACAAGCAGTATCAATATAATGCCGACCTCGCTCCTACACGTACCCAACTCCAGGGTATGTCACTAGGATCGGGAGAAGTTTTTAAAGAGTATGCGCAGAAGTGGAGGGACCTGGCTGGCAGGGTGCAGCCACCATTAACCGACCGTGAGCTTATAGACATGTTCTTGGGGACCCTATCCGGGCCGTTCTTCAATCATCTCATTGGCAATTCATCTGCAGGGTTCACAGACCTCATTCTGACCGGGGAAAGGATAGAGGCTGGTATGAAATCAGGGAAGATTCAGAAAGGTGCGTCCTCAAGTTCTGAGAAGAAACCTTTTAAAAAGGAGGCCAGTGCTGTGTATGGGCCTAGAAGGCAAGACAAACCAGAACGCCGCCAAGCTGTCAACACGGTGGTAATTGCAAAGTCTGCTGCCGCTCCTCGGCAACCTAACCAACCAAGGACTGAGAGACCCAGAAGAGAGTATACTCGGCTTAGTATGACCTTGTCACAGATCTTGCCGCAGCTGCTATCAACCAACTTGGTGACCGTCAGAGAGGCTCCGAAGGTGGTGAACACAACCTCTCCCAAGTATAATCCAAATACCCGCTGTGCTTATCACTCCGATAGCCCGGGGCATTCTACTGATGATTGTTGGGCCCTAAGGAATAAGGTTCAGGACCTTATCGATGCGAAGGAGATACAGTTTGAGGCACCTGAGAGGCCAAATGTTGTGACTGCTCCTATGCCCCAGCATGGAGTAAATGCTGTTGATGAAGACTTGTATGCCGTTTCTGTGGAGGATGTTGCTACCCCTTTGTTGACTGTTAAGAGGAACCTGTTGCTAGCCGGTTTATTTCCGGGCTGTAGCAAGGGTTGCCTTCTGTGTGCTGTTACCCCTACTGGTTGTCCGTTGCTAAAATCAGGTATCCAAAGCCTGATGGATAGCAGGGAGATTTTGTTCAAGAAGACCGCTGTTCTGTGTGTTCCCGCTGAAGAAGTATCTGTCGTCACAATTTTCAATAATCCAACCAAGGCTCCCCCGAGGAAGCCAGTCAAAATCTTGTCTGTTGCACCTATAACCATTACTGTTCCGGGGCCAATCCCCTACAAGTCTGATAAGGCTGTCCCATGGCACTATGGGGCAGATGTGTATGTGCTTGGAGTGAAGCAGGAGTTCAACACCGGTACCGGCATCAGCAATATCACCGGTCCAGCTAAAGTAACTCGCAGTGGCAGACTCTTCTCGCCTGACATTGCACCACCAGTTATCCGAAGACCTCTTATAATAACGCCTGCAAGTGCACCTGTTCCCCCTTCTGATCAAGTTGCTTCCCCTACTGCCGAGTCATCTAATACTCGGGGCAAAGGGATTTATAATGAGCCTGCCCGGATGGAGGCACCGAAGACTGTCAATGTTGAAGCCTCCCAACAAGAGATGGAGGAAATTCTTAAGATAATCAAGAAGAGTGACTTCAATGTCGTTGAACAGCTGGGGCATACCCCCTCCAAGATCTCTATGCTATCATTGTTGTTGTGCTCAGAGGCCCATGCCAAGGCCCTGATCTCATTTCTGAAGACGGCCCATGTGCCACAAGAGACATCTGCAGATCAATTCACTGACTGTGTGGCCAATTTGACAGCTGACAATGGTTTGGGTTTCTCGGATGCTGATCTTACCGCCAAGGGAAAGAACCACAATGATGCCCTGCATGTATCCATAGAATGCAGGGGCACTACTCTCGCACACGTGTTGGTGGACACGGGTTCTTCCCTGAATGTGTTGCCCAAGAAGGCCTTAGACCGGTTGGATTGTGAGGGCTTGGAGTTGAAGCCTAGTAACATCATTGTCCGAGCCTTTGACGGGTCGAAGAGGATGGTTCATGGTGAGGTGGATATTCCGATTCGTGTGGGCTCTCAAGTATTTGACTCAACATTCTATGTGATGGACATTCGTCCATCTTATTCCTGTTTGCTGGGTCGACCTTGGATTCACAAAGCTGGGGCAGTGACCTCCACTCTACACCAGAAGCTCAAGTACCCTGTCCGAGGGAAGATTGTTACCGTGCAGGGGGAGGAAGAATACATGGTTAGTCATCTGAATTCATTCCGGTACATCGAGATGGACGGGGAGTTTATTGAAACCCCCTTTCAACATTTTGAAGAGGTACCTCCAACATTGGCAGCAGCAGAAGCAGTAACTGAGGAGGGTTCTCCTTTGAAGATGGCCTCCTTAAAGGACGTCCGGGCTGTAATTGAGAAAGGTGAATGTGCTAACTGGGGCAGGCTCCCTGATTTTACTCCTAAAACTGACAAGTTTGGGCTGGGTTTTATTGCAGAGGCTCAGAGGGCTGTGCGCAAAGCTAGGATCAGAAGACCTCCCGTAATCATCACCAACCCGGGGGTGAATGCTATTGAGAGCGATGCGGAGGAATCAGAGTTTGATAGCTGGATCTACCCGACGACCGATGGTGGACTGACTAATTGGACCGCAAAAGATCACATACCTGTTACTTTTGTTACGCAGTAATGAATTCCTTTGTTTCTTTAATTTGTAATAAACAATAAATTGAAACTTTACGGCCCGGTGTCTTACCCGGGGCACCGTGGCTTCATTTGTGAGGGCTTATTACTTGTCATTTCCATATATCATGAATAAAGACATTGGACGTTTTTCGCATTTCAAATCTCGTGCTCCTTTTCTTTCTTTCTTTCTTTCCTTCTTTATATATTGCAAAACAGCTATATTTACACACACTCACCCATACAGGTTTCAATCCACTCTGGATCTCACTGGTAACGACTCTGCTACTGCCAGTTATGACTTCGAAAATCCGATCAACTTAGCCGAAGACGAAGGTGAAGATGATTGTGAAGTGCCTGGTGAGCTTGCAAGACTGTTACTCCAGGAAGAGAGGGACATTCAACCGCATGAAGAGCCAGTGGAAACGGTAAATCTGGGTACTGAGACGGACAGAAAGGAGGTTAAGATTGGTGCCAATCTGGAGCTCAGCGTAAAAAAACGGTTGACTCAGATGTTACATGATTATGTGGAGATCTTTGCCTGGTCCTACGAAGACATGCCTGGGTTGGATACCGACATTGTGGTCCATCACTTGCCTACCAAGGAAGAATGCCCTCCGGTTAAGCAAAAGGTCCGCCGTATGCGTCCAGAGATGTCCGAGAAGATCAAAGCTGAGGTTATGAAGTAATTCGATGTCGGGTTTCGAGCAGTAACTTCTTACCCTCAGTGGGTTTCCAACTGGGTTCCAGTGCCGGAGAAAGATGGTAAGGTCAGAATGTGTGTCGATTACAGGGATTTGAACAGGGCAAGCCCCAAGGATGATTTCCCTCTACCTCACATTGACGTTCTGGTTGACAATACTGCTCAGCACAAGGTGTTCTCCTTCATGGATGGTTTTTCAGGTTATAATCAGATCAAGATGGCTCCTGAAGACATGGAAAAGACTACCTTTGTTACTCAGTGGGGCACCTTCTGCTACAAGGTCATGCCATTCGGGTTGAAAAATGCTGGGGCAACCTACCAACGTGCCATGGTCGCTTTATTTCATGACATGATCCACCATGAGATTGAATTGTATGTCGATGATATGATCGCAAGGTCCCAAACTGAGGAGGAACACCTTGACCATCTGCAAAAGCTGTTTGACCGTCTGAGATTGTACAAGCTGAGGTTGAACCCGAACAAGTGCACCTTTGGGGTGAGATCTGGAAAATTGCTAGGCTTCGTCGTAAGTGACAAGGGTATTCAAGTGGACCCTGCCAAGGTTAAATCCATACAAGAGATGCCAGTTCCCAAGACAGAGAAAGAAGTCAGAGGCTTTCTAGGACGCCTGAATTACATTGCCCGATTCATCTCGCACCTAACTGCTACCTGTGAACCAATCTTCAAGCTGCTGAAGAAAGATCAGGTAGTACGTTGGAATGATGAATATCAGGCCGCGTTCGACAGAATCAAAGAGTATATCCAAGAACCACCCATTCTTATGCCACCGGTTGAAGGGAGACCTCTAATACTATACCTGACAGTACTTGACAGCTCAATGGGGTGTGTGCGGGGGCAGCATGATGAGTCTGGCCGAAAAGAGCATGCCATTTATTACCTTAGCAAAAAGTTTACCGATTGTGAGACCCGATACTCATTGCTCGAGAAAACTTGCTGCGCTTTGGTATGGGCTGCTCGCCGGCTGAGACAGTATATGCTGACTCACACTACCTTGTTGATTTCAAAGATGGATCCGATCAAGTACATATTCGAGAAGCCTGCTCTGTCTGGGAGAATAGCAAGATGGCAAATGATCTTGAAAGAATACGACATCCAGTACACGACTCAGAAAGCTATCAAGGGAAGTGTATTGGCAGACCACTTGGCACACCAGGCAGTGGACGACTATCAGTCAATGAACTTCGAGTTTCCTGACGAGAGCATCATGATAGTGACTGATTGTGAAGTACCTGGACCGGATGAAGGACCTGAGGAAGGATCCCGATGGTCTATGCACTTTGACGGAGCCTCTAACGCTTTAGGTAACGGTATCGGCGCTGTGATCATATCTCCTCAAGGCACTCATACTCCACTCACTGCCCGACTATGTTTCAACTGCACCAACAACATGGCGGAGTATGAGGCATGCATCATGGGTCTTCAAGCTGCGATTGACTTAAGGATCAAGTTTCTGAGTGTCTTCGGAGATTCCGCTCTCGTGATCAATCAGATCAAAGGCGAGTGGGATACGAAACATCCGAATCTTATTCCTTACAGAGAATGTGTGTTGACATTGATCCCCCATTTCACAGAGATAACTTTTGAACACTTCCCAAGGGAGGAGAATCAGCTGGAGGACGCATTGGCTACGATGTCTTCTATGTTCAAGGTCAAATGGGACAATGAGGCTCCCCGGATCATCATCTGGAAACTGGACGAACCGGCATATTATTGTGATCTTGAGGCTGAGATGGTAACTGAAAAACCCTGGTATCATGAGGTGAAGAGGTATCTGGAAGCCCAGGAATACCCTGAAGGCGCATCTGTCAACGACAAGAAGTTTCTGAGAAGGTTCGCAGCGAAGTTCTTCCTCAACAATGGCATTCTATACAAGCGGAATCATGATTCGACCTTACTGCGTTGTGTGGATAAGACTGAAGCAGAAAGGATCATGGGAGAGCTACATGAAGGTACCTTCGGAACACATTCCAGTGGACATACCATGGCAAAGAAGATCCTTCGGGCAGGTTATTTCTGGTCCACAATGGAAGCTGACTGTTACCAACATTCTCGGACGTGTCATAAGTGCCAGATATATACTGATAAGGTGCACGTTCCTCCAGTTCCTCTGAATGTCCTGACTGCACCTTGGCCCTTTGCAATGTGGGGCATTGATATGATCGGCGAGATTAAACCTACAGCATCCAACGGGCATCGCTTCATCCTGGTGGCGATTGATTACTTTACGAAGTGGGTTGAAGCAGCTTCTTACACTACAGTAACCAAGAATGTCATGGCACGGTTCATTCGGCATAACCTGATCTGTCGATACGGCGTCCCAGAAAGGATCATTACGGACAACGGTACCAATCTTAATAACAAGATGATCACTGAGCTCTGCGAGCAATTCAAGATACAACACCACAACTCTTCTCCTTACCGACCGAAGATGAATGGGGCTGTAGAAGCAGCTAATAAGAATATCAAAAAGATTGTGCAGAAGATGACAGTGACCTACAAAGATTGGCATGAGATGTTACCGTTTTCTCTCCATGGGTACCGTACCTCAGCAAGGACGTCAACCGGGGCAACTCCTTTTTCTTTGGTCTATGGCATGGAGGCAGTCTTACCGATTGAAGTCCAGATACCCTCTCTCCGGATAATGAAGGATGCAGATCTGAGCGAAGATGATTGGATCCAGACTCGACTTGACCAATTAAATCTAATTGACGAAAAGAGACTCGCTGCTATATGTCATGGTCAAACGTACCAAAAACGGATGATTAGGGCATTTAACAAAAAGTTCATACCACAAGAGTATCAAGTTGGGGATCTGGTAATCAAACACATAATCCTTCCTCAGAGTGATCCCAGGGGAAAATGGACCCCTATGTACGAAGGGCCATTTGTGGTTAAACATGTGTTCTCAGGAGGAGCCATGATTCTAACCACTATGGATGGTGACGACCTTCCTCACCCCGCCAATGCAGACATAGTAAAAAGATACTACGCATGATAAAAGACCCGCTAGGTTGACATACCTAGGCAAAAATTAGGGCTTCCCGGAGAACCAAAAGGGTTCGGGCAAAATGAGGGATGAAATGAAAAAAATCTGTACACCCGGCAAGTCGAAAACCTGAAAAGGCGGCTTGGGCAAAAATGGGTATCCCGGTGGACTGAAAACCCAAAAGGGCGGTCCAGGCAAAAGTTAGGGATTAAAGCGTAATACTATGTCTCATTGGATCATCTTGCATCCAGAATCCGGTATCCACCTCAAGTTCAAACGACATCGATCAATCAGCTTCATCTTCAACCGAGCAGCAAAGTGATGAGACGCTCGAAGACATAAAGGCGATAACAGAGTTGGAACCCAGTGGGATTATTCTCTTCACATAGTTTTTTTGTTTTCTCTTTGTACAAAATTGTATAAACTCTGTTTGTTCGGCGGCGTTCTCTTACTAGGACGTCAGCCTCTTCTACATAAACGCCTATTTACAGGCAAATTCAAAAATCAATACAAATTCACTTTTCAAACCAATTGCTAATTGTTTTTTCTTTTTTCTGTTTTGTTTTGCGAAGAACGTCCAAGGTTCAATTTGTGATATATGCATTTGACACTAATTGCTAACTCATAAATATTTGCATACGAAACAAAGGATTAATTACAGGTAACATTAGAAACAGGGGAAATAATGAGTTGTCTAAGCGATCTAATTGCTCTGTCCACCAAGGTACCAAGGTAAATTCAGTTGATGAACATGACCAAGATATCTTAATTCCCCAGAGAGTGAGCCAGCAAGTCAACATACTCTCTCCAAGAAAAGTTATACTGTCAGCCTTAAAGAAGTTGGGTATCCCCAACAGATCTCAACATTCCTCAGCGAAGTATTCAAACATTCTTAACAAGCATCCCCGACAGTCTTGATCTAAGATTATTCCCCGGCGGTATACGGACATTCAGTGGAGCCACTTCCCCAGTACATCTAAAAAATTTCCCCAGGAGAGTCCAGTCCAAAAGTTTCCCCACGAAAGTGGAATCAAACTCCCCAGCAGGAAGCTTATCCCCAGTAGATTCTGGAAGCTTGTCACCTGCAGAGCACGAACGCGTCTCCCGGCTTTATTCAAAGGTTATTTCCCCACCAGGATATAACTGGGTTATCCTCAGCTAAAAACCACGGAAAGATCGGCCCCGACGAAGTCTTCCTATCCCCTAGTGGAGTTCATCAATTCCTCCAACATAGCTCGTCAATGGTATCCTCAACAGAGTTATCATCAACATCTCAAAGTACATCTCTTCCCCACAGAGCATTCCCCGCAGAGTATTCTATTCGCCAAGTTTATTCCCCAACGGAGTCATCTTCTCCTACCGGTATTCTTGCAACCATCATTCCCAGCAGAAACAAAAAGCTCTATTCCTCAACATTAGCCCAGGATTCAATTTCCCGGCACTCGTCAAGGATTTACTTTCCTAGACAAAAACATACATTCATAAACATCGCATCATCATAGCATGCATATACGCATCATGAACATACCGTCTCACTTATTTTGAGAACATCACGCATGTCATACTTCATGACATCGCATACAACTAACGTTTTGTCTTTTCAGGACAAAGGTTAATACAAAGATGATTGCTATCAAATGTCGCAACTAAAGATCCGATTCCTGTATCTTGCCAGGGTGTATCTGTTGACGACTAACATTACCAGACTCGATTCCTGTATCTTTCCAGGGCATGTCTGAACAGTTTGAGGATCCGATTCCTGTACCTTGCCAGGGTGTATCTGTTGACGACTAATTCCAGACTCGATTCCTGTATCTCGCCAGGGCACGTCTGAAGAGTTTGAGGATCCGATTCCTGTATCTTTCCAGGGTGTATCTGTTGACGACTAACATTACCAGACTCGATTCCTGTATCTCGCCAGGGCACGTCTGAAGAGTTTGAGGATCTGATTCCTATATCTTGCCAGGGTGTATCTGTTGACGACTAACATTACCAGACTCGATTCCTGTATCTTGCCAGGGCACGTCTGAAGAGTTTGAGGATCTGATTCCTGTATCTTTCCAGGGTGTATCTGTTGACGACTAACATTACCAGACTCGATTCCTGTATCTTGCCAGGGCACGTCTGAAGAGTTTGAGGATCCGATTCCTGTATCTTGCCAGGGTGTATCTGTTGACGACTAACATTACCAGACTCGATTCCAGTATCTTGCCAGGGCACGTCTGAAGAGTTTAAGGATCCGATTCCTGTATCTTGCCAGGGTGTATCTGTTGACGACTAACATTACCAGACTCGATTCCTGTATCTTGCCAGGGCACGTCTGAAGAGTTTGAGGATCCGATTCCTGTATCTTGCCAGGGTGTATCTGTTGACGACTAACATTACCAGACTCGATTCCTGTATCTTGCCAGGGCACGTCTGAAGAGTTTAAGGATCCGATTCCTGTATCTTTCCAGGGTGTATCTGTTGACGACTAACATTACCAGAATCGATTCCTGTATCTTGCCAGGGCACGTCTGAAGAGTTTGAGGATCCGATTCCTGTATCTTGCCAGGGTGTGTCTGTTGACGACTAACATTACCAGACTCGATTCCTGTATCTTGCCAGGGCACGTCTGAAGAGTTTGAGGATCTGATTCCTGTATCTTGCCAGGGTGTATCTGTTGACGACTAACATTACCAGACTCGATTCCTGTATCTTGCCAGGGCACGTATGAAGAGTTTGAGGATCCGATTCCTGTATCTTGCCAGGGTGTATCTGTTGACGACTAACATTACCAGACTCGATTCCTGTATCTTTCCAGGGCACGTCTGAAGAGTTCGAAGATCCGATTCCTGTATCTTGCCAGGGTGTATCTGTTGACGACTAACATTACCAGACTCGATTCCTGTATCTTGCCAGGGCACGTCTGAAGAGTTCGAAGATTCGATTCATGTATCTTGCCAGGGTGTATCTGTTGACGACTAACATTACCAGACTCGATTCCTGTATCCCGCCAGGGCACGTCTGAAGAGTTCGAAGATCCGATTCCTGTATCCTGCCAGGGTGTATCTGTTGACGACTGTATTCTCCGGACTCGATTCCTGCATCTCGCCATGGCACGTCTGAAGAGTTTAAAGATTCGATTCCTGTAACTAGCCAGGGCACATCTACATAAAGAGTTTGAAGATCAACTCCTGTAACAGACCAGGTAATCATCTTCCTTTCTCAGGTACGCAAGTTCTCGCTAAGGAATCTCTTACGCGATCGACACCCAGATGGCATCTATAAGCCCATCCACATACCAACAGCCTCCAAATGGCATCCATAAGCCCATTCCCTACATCACACTGCTGACATTCTACTATGTGAGTGCAAATTTCTGGGCACTCTAGTGTTCAATCATCTTCCACCTTCGGATTACGAAAGGCACGCCAGCCAATCTACATCCTCAGGTTTAAGAAGATTGAACAGGGGCAACTGTTGTACCCCAAAATTTGCCTTCCCATATTCTTCAAGATTTGCCAAGATCAAGGTTCAAAATCTCTCAAGGGTTGCACAGTCCAATTGCCTCCTAACACAGTCAAAATTAGGGTTTTGGTTCTGGCAAAGAAATTGAAGTTTCCAAGGGTCCAATCAAGTCCCATATGCCTACATACATTGTCAAGCATCCCTATGCCAAGTTTCAAGACTCACAGCATCAAATTGCACAGTCAAAAACCCTGAATGCTTCACAGTCAACTGCAGGGGCAAAATGGTCATTTGACAGTCAAAAGTCAGAATTTTTGGTCAACATCTTATTTTGAAGCCACAAACATCATTTGATCAATTCTTGATCATGATTCTCAAAGCATGGCTCAAAAAGTCTCAAGATGCAAAAGTTTCTATTTTTGGACAGTAAAAAAGTCAACTACAAATTGACCAGGGCATAACTTCTTCATGGTTCATCAGAAAAATTCCATCCAAAGCTCATTTTGAATAGAATGACATTTCCTACAACTCATCTTCACACTTCAAGTCGAAGAAATGCTCTCACAAAGAGTTATCAATTTCAACATTATAGGTCATTTTCAAAAGTCAACAAAAAGGCACTTTAAGTCAAAGACCATAACTTGAGATTGGTAAATAAAAATGACATGGGACCAAAGACATTGGTTAGAGGACTTCAATACCTTTCCAAAATGTCAAAGAACATGATCATAGATTCAAAATTGAGCAAGATATGCATTGTAGAAGTTGGGAAATTTTTGGGAATTTTGAAAAGTCAACTTTGCTTCAAAAGCTTCAAAATTTCTAATGGGCCACAATTTCTTTCATGAATCATTACCCAAAGGCTATGCACGATCCATTGACCTTAAAGGGAGTTATTTTCTTATTTTTGATTAATTATTTGAATTTTTATTATCATTAATTCATTTAATTAAAATTAAATATAAGAAAAATACCAAATCATGTTTTCAAATCTTTTTTATGCAGCAAATATATTCCACACATGTAAGAGATCTCGTGAATCAATCAAAAGGGACAATATCTTCCATATTTGGCATGATTGGCATGGAAAAAGATTGAAAAAAAGATGTGGAAAAATCAAATATTAAAAACATGAATGCAAGGACTTTGGGCTTGGTTTTTTAACCTAATTTGCTTCATCTACATATGCACAAGTTAACCTAATGCTCATAGACACAAAAGCTGCGCAGAAAACCATAGAACAAAATTGCATTTTTTCCATAAGAAGTTGAAATCAGAATACCTAGTTACAAGGCGTTTCAAAGCTCCAAAAGTATTCCAAACGCTTGCTGGGACTTCCTTGAACGTGTTTCAATCCCTTTCCAGTCTCCACGCACGAAGAATTGGTAGAACAACATTGCACTTGTCACAAACTTTTCCATAACCGTGTTTTAATTTACATGCATTATTCATGAATTTTAACTATTGATTTATACTAACAATGATATTCTGAAGCTGTTGGTACCATTCAATTGAAGTATGGCTGCCTAAATAAGAATATGGCATTAACGTTTTCTAGGGTTGCAGAAGCTTTGAATTAGGGGTTTACATATATGGAAAAATTGAACCACCAAACCTATGCCATTGGATTCGTGACCTCAAGACAAGACCAACCAACACCTCGCGCCCTTTTTATGTTAACCCAGGCGCTAATCGCTATTTTTTCTGGTTGAGTTTAGTGGGGGTTTAAAACCCCCGCTATCTGGTATTATTTGCAGGAACAAAAGGAAGAAGATGCATGCGTGTCATAACATGGTTGGGGTATTCAAATCCTAGCGCGCTTTTTCTTGTTTCATACTATTAACTTTGTTTTCTATTATAATAATCATGCTTCATTATTGTGACAAAGAAACGTATTAGCCTGGTTGGTTGTTGAGCTGTCTGGCAGGTATTGGGACTTGGGTTTGATTCCCAGGTCCCCCACATATTCCATATTTTTTTCCTTAATGCATTCCCATGCAGTTCTCTTCAAATCTTCCACCATGCATCCCAATGCCTGTGCCTGCCAAGTGTCCAGGAGCTTCAATCTGATGGCCAGAACGTGAAGATCACCATACACCTGGGTCAACCACTCCACATGCAAGCACAGAAAGTAAAAAAGTGCTTGATTCAATGGGCCAAATTCCTCAAGTCATACCTCCCTTTGGGTCTGAATACCCCCATGGTTTGCACATTTTTTGTTTTATTTGATTTTCTTTCTTAATTCTTTTAGTTGTTTTTAATTATTTTCTTTAATTTACCAAAAATAATTTTCACAATAAAAAAATCAGATACAAAAAAAAATTAAAATATGTTTAATTATATTTAATTTCTATTAATTTATTTTGTAAATAAACTTTAAATAATAAATTTAGTTAAATTAGGTTTTAAAAACTTTAATGTTTTTTTTCTTAAATAAATTAAAATATGTAGAAATTAGGGTTTTTTCACTTTTTCATCTTTTTTTTATTAAATAATTTTCTCATCATTATTATTATTATTATTAATTATTAAGTATTTTTGTAAATAAATATGTATATTAAATATTTAGTAAATTAGGTTAAACTTTAATATTTTTTTCATTAATAATTAAAAACAACCTAGAATTAGGGTTTCTCTTCGATCTTAATTTCTTTATTTCATAAATACAAAAAAAACCTAAAAAACATTTCTTTTCTTTAAATTAATAATTACTTAACTTTTAATTTCATCTAATTTCTCAAAAGGGACCAACGCCCCCGAATGTTCTATTTTTATTCTTTTTCGCACGTTATTTTATTTTCTTGTGAATATTATGTAACTGTTCAAGCCATGTAATAGTAACTAGGTTTTACTTTCCGCATTTTTTTATTAAAACGGGTCTTTGTTAATTTGGCGATGTATAGACCCGCGCCTTGTAATAGCGTAGGATTTTACTTTCTGCATTTAAATTTCCGCACTTTTAAACTGCTAAACTTGGTATGAAAGAATGTATGGCCTAAATTAAAAACAAGCGTAGATCACCATGATACATGTACAAGATAAAATATGAACATGAAAATAACACACAGATTCACACACCACTTCTAGGGTACGCCTCACTGTTGCCTTGCCCTCGAAACGTGGTCGTCGAGTATAGGACGTTTTAGTAAGTCCTTATGTCCATGCCATGATCCAGTTGCCTCGAAACGGTTGCCTCGGATTAAAAAAGGATCAATGGCATAAGGGTAGCTTCTAAGGTGTCCTACTGTTGCTCTGGTGACCACACTGTCCCTAAAAACGAATTGACCCGAACACCTCCAACGGTGGTGCTACCTACCTCTCAATGGTGGGATGGCACTATCTAAAGGACTCTTACACAGCCTAATTCCTTAGGGTAGGTAGATGACTCGTAGATACTTGCTCTATTTCAAAAAACAAATCAAACTCTTTTCACACTGACACTTTTCAAAAAGCTTTCAAAACAATTTTTCAAACACTCTTGAGGACTGATACAAGAGTCGATCTGAAATCTTTAAACGAAACTTTTTTCAAACCCACTCACACTTTGAAAAGCAAACACTTTTGAAAACACAATGAGCAAGTATCTAAGAGCCCATGGATAACCATGGATAGAAAGGGTGCTAACACCTTCCCTTTCTATAAATCTACCTCCCGAACCGAGAGATAATCTCATAAGGAATTTTGCTGTGCTTTTGTCCTGTCCATGTTGGAGAAAATAAAAGACGGTGGCGACTCTTGCTTCCGCGACATTTCGCGAACCAGCGTTAAACCGTCAGTTCTAAATCCACCGATCACAGTGACTTACATCCACACAAGAGATTCTCAAAACCTAAGACTCTAAGCTTCCCTTAATTTACAAATTATGAAAAACTTAATTAAAAGAATTGATACATTTAGTTTTAGGTCTTCTCTTTAAATACACCTCTACATTCCATGAGTTTCCAGATCTGCATCTAAATATTTCTTGATCCACAAGTTGAGTGATGCACTAATTGTGCAGAAAAATATCCTTAAATCTTAGAACAAACAATACCAAATTTCCTAAATTGTTTCAAGACCCAATTTAGTAACTTATGTACAGCTAGCGATACAACACTTTGTTCCAGATTAAATCTTCTTGATCTACAAAATTTACCGAGATATCTCCAAAAGGAATATCACAGAATTCAATTAAATCTGTCAAGATTTAAAAACAACGTATACATGTTTTGGTACATAATGTCACAACATATGAAAGAACATCTTTCTTCAATGAACATGCTCATCATGTTAGAACATCTCACATAACATCCTTGTTGTAAACCATATTTTAGCAAAATTATTATTAATCCCAGAACAACGGTACTTACATTTTGGTTCAACTAAATGTACCAACTCCTTGTACTTAAATTCTCTCATAATGGTGATCAGACATCATGTCCCATTGATGTAGTGACAACAATGGTGCAAATGTATGTAGATGAAAATTTTGTATTTGAAGGAGAACATATCTAAATTTTAATGGTGGTGTTTTACGGAATATTGATGTTGTGGATTTGGCTGAGTTTTTAGCTTTTGAGTGGTTTAATTCCTTGTCTAAGTTTGGGTTTTGTGTTGTTTGGTCGGATTGGGTTTTGGATCTCGGCTTGTGTCTTGATGTTTTGTAGGGGCTTGTTGTTTGTGGGTGTGGTTGGATTCTTTGTTTTCTTCTTTCCTCCTTGTTCTTTGTTTTGTTGTATCCATGGGTTTGGCACCCCTTGTGTTATTTAATTAATTCCCTTTTGCTTATAAAAAAATTGGATGTGTGAGATATTGAATCGAACTCTATTGGGTCAAAGAGTAGCTTCTGGTTCGACAGGGTTTATGAATGTCATCGAAGTATGTTCACATGCAAGTGCAGAAGACCCACATACTGTAGTCGAAGTGTGTTCTAGTATGTGGGTGCTGAAATGCTAGGGTTATTATTATTTCGAATTGGGCCTGTTTGTTATGTCCAATTGTTTAAGTTAGCTTATATCCTAAGTTAGCTTGTAATGAGTATTTATGAAAAATCCAATTTATTTAGTATGTTAGGTTTATTATAAATACCATACTAGTCTCTCATCATTGCATAATGAAAATTCTAATTTAGGGTGAGAGGGTTATTTATTATTCTTGTAACACTTGTAATCTTGACTTAAGAGAAAGTAAATAATAGAATTTATAACCAATCCTTGTTGTTAATCTTGTTTATCGTCTTTTCTACCCTTGAAGGCCTCCCTCTAATAAGGAAACATGTAATACTTTGTTTCAAGGCATCCTTTTTTACAATAAATTGGTGCAATGAGAATGGAAAATATGCCTTCAACAAAGTATGATATTGAAAAGTTCACCGGAGTGAATGATTTCGGTCTATGGCATTTGAAGATGAAAGCCCTACTTGTTCAATAGGGTTGTTTGGAAGCATTGAAGGGAGCGGCAACCATGGATTTTGCGTTAACGGAAAAGGAAAAGACGACCATGATAGAGAAAGCCATGGTGCAATCTTGTTGAGCCTTGGTGATAAGGTTCTTCAACGGGTATCAAAGGAGACGACGACATCAGGGTTATGGGTGAAACTTGAAAGTTTGTACATGACCAAATCAATGGTAAATCGAATCTACCTGAAGCAAGTTTGGTATTCATTCAAGATGATTGAAGACAAAGTGTTGGCTGAGTAGTTGGATATGTTCAACAAGATGATTCTTGATCTTGAAAATATTGATGTGAAGATCGATGATGAAAATCAAGCGTTGTTGTTATTATGCGCTTTTCCCAGAACACATGCTCACTTCAAAGAAACTCTCTTGTATGGAAGGGAGTCCCTGACCTTTGAAGAAGTTCAATCAGTCTTGTGATACGGTGGGAGAACTGACTTGAAAGTTTTACGTTTGATTGTAAATGTTGCAGTTAGCAAGAGTCGCCACCGACTTTTATTTCATCCAAAAAGGAAAGGTGAAAAGAACAGGAAAGACCTTTGAGATTATTTCTTGAGTTTGGGGGGTAGATTATGAAAAGGGAAGGTATTAGCACCCTTTTCATCCATGGTTTTCTATGGGCTCTTAGTTACTTGCTAGATCACTTTCTTTTTGTTTGAAATTGTGCTTTGTGTGGTTCTTGAAAGTATTTTTTAAAGAGGCCATCGTTTAGGCAATCTTTGTAATGATTCTCGTTCGTAAGAATGTATACAAAGATCTTTGATCTTTTGAAAATGTTTTCAAGTTTGTAAGAGGTTTTGAAAGTGCAGGTGTTTGTTTTGGAAATAATAAAGATGTTTTGAAATTGAGCAAGTAATTAGGAGCATTCTACCTACTCAAAAGTCTTTCATGTTCATTTCCTTTTTCCTTTGACATTGTTATCTTACCATTGATTTGGTAAGTAACCCTATCTTTGGATGTAAACGGGACGGGCGTGGGTCATCGTATAACCATGATTAGAAATGTTGCAAGGTATCTTAGCATTCTCTTTTTAGGGACTAAGATCATTTGAAAGGCAACTTAGATAGCGTCATCGAGGGACTATGATCTTATACTTTGCTTGTTTTTGCTAAGATACCTCACATGCGTAATATGGCCATTTTGTAAAGGCAACCAAATGGATTTAACCTAGGGGTGCTTGTGTGCAAGTGTATTATTTTTCATGCTTGATTTTGTCTTTGATTAGGGTTTTCTATTTTATTGGTTTTAATCTTTCCATGCAAACCTAATTACTATCAATTGTATATAAAGCGATAAATGTGCGAAAAAGTAAAGTCATACACTATTACATCATTAAATGGATGGGGTGTAGAAATTTAAAAATGGGATTGCAAGAAATTAAAGTCCTAGTTGTTGTACCCCAAAATTTGCCCTCACATATTCTTCAAGATTTGTCAAGATCAATCTTCAAATGGATCAAGGATTGCACAGTTCAAATGCCTCCTAAGCCAGTCAAAATTAGGGTTTTGTTTCTCTCAAGGAAGTTGAGGTTTTCAATGGCTCAATCAAGTCCCATAGGCCTATATGCATTGTCAAACACCTACATGGCAAGTTTCAAGGCTCACAGCATCAAATTGCACAGTCAAAAGCCCTAGTTGCTCTACAGTCAACTGTAGGGGCAAAATGGTCATTTTACAGTCAAAAGTCAAAATTCTTGGTCAACATCTTATTTTGAGGCCACAATCATCATTTGATCAATCCTTGATCATGATTCCATAAGAATGGCTAAAAAATCATCAAGATGCAAAAGTTTCCATTTTTGGACAGTTGAAAAGTCAACTGTAACTTGACCAAGGCATAACTTTTTCATGGTTCATCAGAAAAATCCCATCCAATGCTCATTTTGAAGGGGAGGACATTTCCTACAACTCATCTTCACATTCCAAGTCCAAGAAATGCTCTCACAAAAAGTTATCAATTTCTACATTATAGGTCATTTTCAAAAGTCAACAAAAAGGCATTTTAAGTCAAAGACCATAACTTGAGATTGGTAAATCCAAATGACATGGGACCAAAGGCATTGGTTAGAGGACTTCAAGACTTTTCCAAAATGTCCAAGAACATGTTCATATGATCAAAATTGAGCAAGATATGCATTGGAGAAGTTGGGAAATTTTTATGAATGTGCAAAAGTCAACTATCCTTAAAACTTCAATTTTTGACAAAAGGGCCCACTTTCTTCCACTTGATTCAGCCTTTTCATGCCACCCACGTGTCCCATGATTAATTTCAAGACCAAACATTTATTTTTCCATTTTATTTGATTTTTATTGATTTAATTCATTTTAAATCCATAATAATTCAAATAAAATCTAAAAATTAATGGAAGGGCATCTTTTTGATTTGGACAACTTTCATATACCACATGCCAGCTACCAAATTCGTGCCAAGCTATTTTGTGCATAAAATCTTGAATTTGAATCAAGTTTGGAAAGTCCTTTAATGGTGGTCAACAAGAATCTCCAAAACTTAATTCCATGGATCATTGGCCCAGCTGCTGACCTAATTCTATTCCCATATATGCACACAACATAACCCTAATGCGATTCACATGGAAAAGCTGCTGTAAGAGCCATAACCAATATTGAAAAATCAAGAAAAAAAGCAAAAACTGTTTTTCATATTGCAGATCAATTCAAAGCCTTAGAGCAATTCAAACACATTGCTAGGCTTCCCAGGAACGATTTGCAAACGAAACCAAGCGTTTAACCTCAAGCAATCGCCTCCAACAGAGTCACAGTTTGTCAATATTTTTCAAAATTGAAACTCTACATTTATGCATCATTAACATGATTTTTTGGTTGTATTGTGTTGCTTGAATCTACAGGGAACTTTTGGCATAAGTTAATTGCCTTGAAACGACCTAAATCATAAACCACCATGTTCAAATTCTAGGGTTCATAAACCTTCGAATTGGGGGTTTACACATCCAGCAAAATTAGGCCTTCTCATGCATATGGTTGGATTCATTGCAACCAGACGAATTTAGAACCACCCTCGCGATGAATTTATGTACAACGTACGCCTAATCGCTATTTTCTGTGGATGCAGGTTGTGGGGGTTAAAAACCCCCGCTATCTAACCTTTTTTTTACAGGCCAGGTGAGGAAGATGATGACGCGTCACAGCGTGACTGGCCTATTCAAACTTATCGCGCGTTATATTTTTTTTCCAGGGCATTGTTTGATTCACCAATATAATATTAACTCATTATTATTATTTAAATTAAGACAATTGGCTCAGTGGCTAAGGCGCGCGTGCATGTGATCTCTGGGACCTGGGTTCGAATCCCAGGTCCCCCAAAATTTCCATATTATTTTTCTTCATACAATTGTGTGCAGGCTTCAAAGAATGGTCCACCATATGCCTCCAGCAACGTCATGCCATGTGGCCACCATCATCAATCCAATGGTCAGGATGGAAGCATACTATGCTCCTAGTCAACCCTGTGCATAGGCAAGCAAGAAGGTCAAACGTGGCTGAGAGATAATGGGCCCAGGATTTCCAAAGGCACCTTCAAATCTGCCCCCCCCCCCCCCCCCCTTTGAGTTTGCATTTTTTTTTCTCTCTTTCATTTGCTTTATTTATTTTTATTGTTTTTTTTAATTAATTACTCACCAGTAAATTAATTATTTTCTTGCACAAATAAAATTCAGAAAAACCTAAAAAAAACATTTTTATTAATTTCAATTACTTTTTTTTGTAAATAAATTCTAAATATAATTAACTTAGTTTAATTAGAGTAATTTTAATCTTTTTTCATAATAAATAAAAATGAATTTGACTTAGGGTTTTTTGACACTTTTAATTTTATTTTATTTTATTTTATTCCATTAAAAAAACATTAAACATAAAAAACATTTTAATTAGTAATTAGGCCTAATTTCATTAATTTAATAAAAAGGACAAATCACATTCTTTCTCAAAAAAGGGCAAAACCCTCAGGACGTCCCGATTCAACCTTTCGCGCGTATATTTGCTTTATTTCATTATTTTGATTATGTATTTGCTCAGAAATGTAATAGTTAATTAGGACCTTCTTTATCGCTTTATTTATTTTCTCGCCGTTTATTTTTTCCAAACGGGTTTGTTTTTGGCGATGTATATACCCGCGCCTTGTAATAGCTAGATTTACCTTTCCGCAATTTATTTTCCGCACTCTTAACTGTTAATATGCATGAAAGACTTGTATGAAAATAAAATCAATTCGTAGCTCACAAATAACATGTACAAGATAACCTTAACTGAAAAACAACACACGTGCACATGCCACTCCTAGGGTACGCCTCACTGGTTTCCTCGACGTGGTCATCAAGTATAGGGTGTCTTAGAGGTCGCCCTCCTGTCTAAAGATCCAGTTGCCTCGAAACGGTTGCCTCGGATAAAAAGGATCTAGGACATTAGGGTTACCACTAAGGTGTCCTACTATTGCTTCGGTGACCACACATGTCCCTAATAATCGAATTGACCCGAATAACTCCAACGATGGTGCTACCTACCTCTCAATGGTAGGATAACACTATCCAAAGGACTCTTACACAACCTAATTCCTTAGAGTAGGTAGATTCTCCTGGGTACTTGCTCTTTCAAACAAACAAAACAACTTTTCGCACCTACACTTTCAAAAGGTTTTCAAACAAATATTTCATACACTCTTGAGGACAGATACAAGAGTTACCTAGAAATTTTTCAAACGAAACTTTTTTTCAAAACCCACACACATTTGAAAAAGAAAACAATTTTTGAAAACATAAGAGCAAGTACCTAAGAGCCCGTGGATAACCACGGATAGAAAGGGTGCTAACACCTTTCCTTTCTATAATCTACCTCCCGAACCGAGAAACATCTCGAAAAGGAATTTTGCTGTGCTTTTGTCCTTTCCTTGTTGGAGAAAATAAAAGACGGTGGCGACTCTTGCTTACCGTGACATTTCGCGAACCAGCTTAAAAACAGTCAGTTCTATTTCCACCGATCACAGAACTGGCGACTCTGCTGGGGAAACTCAAAAGTGAGGTGTACCTTAGGATTAGACCACTCTTGTTTTCAATTGCTTGCTTTGATTGCTTTAATATTGTGGGCCTGTTTTGGGAGTTTCATAGATCCTAACCCGGATCTGGGGGATACCTTTTAGAAAGTAGAAACAAACTGTGAGGGAACTGTGCGGGGTATACTGACACGGTTGAAGCAGTTTGCTACGTTGATGTGGCACTTTGGTGAGTACCGGTAACCCTTGAGTCAAGTCAAGGAGAGTACGGGGCCGCCGCGTGGTGTCGTGAAGCATCAACTGACCTTAGGAACCTTACTTGACCATCCTGGCCTCTTTAGGGGTAGTGAGATGACCGACTTTGGTGCAGTCCGAAGTTGGTAGATAATCGATACTACACTCATTGAGGGTTGTTTTCTTGGAATATTTTGATCGCCGGTTCATTGGCTAAATCAAAACAATGAACACAGAAAACAACCTAATGATATTGAGATCCTTAGAACCCGGTTACTTTTGATAGGACAGGTTTTGAGCCCACCAACTTCAAGAGGGTAGTACCCCAAACTTCATGTTGGCCTAAACTCTAAGGGCTGTCTGGTGTGACTTGTGTGCCTTATCATGTTTGCTGTTTGTGAATACTTGTGGTGTGTCCTTATCATAACATTATAGCATCATACAGCATCATATGCATTTACTAACCACTTCAAGGGTTCAAATCTTCATCTTTGTTCTTGTTTTGTAGGACATGGAATCTATCCGTAGAAAGACAATTCAGATCAACCTTGTAAGGGTCCCTCCTCAGCTTAAGGAGCTTACATCCAGGATTCCCGAGAACTATTCCTTCAGTGAAAGGCATGGTAGACTCATCAGCTTAATCAACACCAACATTGAAGAAGATATGATAAAAGTTCTCTTCCAGTTATTTGACCCTTTGCACCACTGTTTTACTTTCCCGGATTATCAATTGGTGCCTACTTTGGAAGAGTTTTCTCAGCTTCTGAAGGTTCCCATTCTCAGTCAACTACCCTACAACGGTACAGAAAGGGAACCAAAACTTGAAGAGGTTGCTAAAGCATTATGCCTACAACCATCTGACATCAAGGGACACTGGGAAATCAGAAGTGGTATCAAAGGATTCTTGGCCAAGTTCCTGTTTGAGAAGGCCCAAGAATGTTGGAATTCTCTTGACCTACAAGCCTTTGAAGAAGTTGTGGCACTCCTTGTATATGGGTTGGTGTTGTTCCCGAATCCGGATCAGCTTATAGATATCAATGCTGTCAAGATCTTCATGTCCAGGAACCTTATACCTACGTTGCTTGGGGACATCCTTCACTCATGTTACACTCGAACCATGAGAAAAAGAGGTGTTCTCATGTGCTGCACTCCTCTCCTGGCAAGGTGGTTTATTTCTCACCTTCCACAATCAGTTTTGAAGAACGAGCGGGGTTTGAGATGGTCACAACGACTGATGACCCTCACACATGCTGATATACATTGGTGTTCTCGGTCCAGAGAAAATGTCACTATCATTGATCGTTGCGGGGAGTTTCCTAATGTTCCTTTACTTTGAATTAGAGGCGGCATCACTTACAACCCATGTCTGGCTTTGAGACAGTTTGGATATGCTCGGAGGGATGGCCCTCATGACATGTTGATTCCTGACATAGTTTTTGACTTCAACAATGATGCACAAGGACTTCGCCAGAGATTTATCAGAGCTTGGAGGATGCCCAACAAGGTAGATAGTAAGACACTGGGGCACAAGAACTCCATCCCCCTGGAGCCTTATCTCAAGTGGGTACGAGCCCGCTCCCAGAAGCTGGTGATGCCATATCCTCATGTTCTCCCCGTGATCAAAGAGCCAGTTTTGGAAGGAGAGGTGTCATACACCATTCAGCATCCTGACATGCCAACGTCCTGGGAAGAAATGCAGAAGAGCTGGATCCAACTCAAGGAAGAACAGAATTCTCTTGAAACCAGTCTACATGCCAGTGAGAAGAAGGTCTTGGAGCTCACCCGCCTACTGCACGAGGAAAAGACTCTCAACACTTACATAGCTCCAAAGAGGATGCACAGTGTCTTTTGGGATTAATTATTTTGTAATGTTTTGCCCATGAGGCCCCGATATACTGAACAGATTATTTCTTAATGCAACGTGTGTTACTTTTTTGTCTACAACGAATTCGAACTTTCAAACCCTTGAATGCATTGCATAAATAGCATATCATGCATCATTTGCATCACAGGTACCCTTTTTCTACAGGTTGCTTAATCTTCTTCGCTGTTTATTTTAGCACTCAATCATCATGTCTTCCGAGCCTACTACTGAACAAGCTATCAAGGCCCTCCAGGCCCAGAACACCCAATTCCAGGAGCTGGTCATGAGCTTAGCCCAGGGGCAACAGGAGTTGAAGACTCTGCTCTTGAAGGAGAAGAAGAAGAAGAAGAGGACTGTGCTCTTTAACACTGGACGGAGGTTTGGGAATGCACTGCAAAATGAGGCTGATCAGGCTACTTCCTCTGCAAGGAAAGACAGTCCCCAAGGGAGGGAGGTTCCTAGTCCCGTGGTCTTCGACAACGAGACAAATTTCAATGATGAACAGTACCCTCCTGCTGAGGACAGGTACAAACAGTTGGAGGACCGGTTAAATGCTATGGAGATCCAACGTGTGCCTGGGTTGGATTTTGGAGATCTAGGTTTATCTTCTGGGGTGGTGATCCCACACAAGTTCAAGGCACCTGCCTTTGCGAAGTACGACGTGGCTTCCTGTCCTAAACTGCACCTCCGTTCTTATGTAAGGAAGATCCAACCTTACACTGCAGACAAGAACCTATGGATCCATTTCTTCCAGGATAGCCTTTTAGGGGCTCAACTCGAATGGTTCTATCAGCTGGATGGAGCCAGCATTCGAAACTGGGAGGACTTGGCTACTGCATTTTATAAGCAGTATCAGTACAATTCCGACCTCGCACCCACGCATACCCAACTCCAGGGTATGTCACTTGGGACGGGTGAAGGTTTTAAGGAGTATGCGCAAAAGTGGATGGACCTGGCTGGAAGGGTGCAGCCACCTTTGACGGACCGTGAGCTTGTCGACATGTTCTTGGGGACCCTGTATGGTCCATTCTTCAACCATCTGATTGGTAATTCTTCTGTAGGGTTTACAGACCTGATCCTGACTGGTGAGAGGATCGAAGCTGGTATCAAGTCGGGGAAGATACAGAAAGGTGCCTCCCCGAGTATTGAAAATAAGCCCTTCAAGAAGGAAGCTAGTGATGTTTATGGTCCAAGGAGACAGAACAAACCGGAACGCTGCCAAGCTGTCAACGCGGTGGTAATTTCAAAGCCTGCTACTACTCCTCAGCAGTATAACCAACCAAGGGGTGAGAGACCCAAAAGGAAGTACACTCGGCTCAGCATGACCCTGTCTCAGATATTGCCGCAACTGCTGTCAACCAATCTGGTAACTGTCAAAGAAGCTCCGAAGGTAGTGAACACAACCTCTTAGAAGTACAACCCCAACGCCCGTTGCGCCTATCACTATGACAGCCCGGGGCATAACACAGATGATTGTTGGGCTCTGAGGAATAAGGTTCAAGACCTTATTGATGCTAAAGAGGTTCAGTTCGAGGCGCCTGAGAGGCCTAATGTGGTGATATCTCCCATGCCCAACCATGGAGTAAATGCTATTAGGGATGATGACGACGTGGAGGAATCTGAATTCAACAGTTGGATCTACCCAACAACCAACGGTGGACCAAGCAACTGGACTGCCAAAGACTTCACACCTATTACTTTTGTCACTCCGTAATGAACTCCTTTGTTTTGAATTTGTAACAAACAATAATTTGAAACTTTATGGCCTGGTGTCTTACCCGGGGCACCGTGGCTTCATTTGTGAGGGCTTTTGTGTGCCACTTTCATATATCATTAATAAAAGCATTGGACGTTTTTTACATTTCAAATCTTGCGCTCCTTTTCTTTCTTTATTATATATTGCAAAACAGCTATATTTACACACACTCACTTATACAGGTTCCAATCCACTCTGGATCTCACTGGTAACGACTCTGCTACTGCCAGTTATGACTTCGAAAATCCGATCAACTTAGCCGAAGACGAAGGTGAATATGATTGTGAAGTGCCTGGCGAGCTTGCAAGACTGTTACTCCAGGAAGAGAGGGCCATTCAGCCACATGAAGAGCCAGTGGAAACGGTAAATCTGGGTACTGAGACAGACATAAAGGAAGTCAAGATTGGGGCCAATCTGGAGCTCAGCGTGAAACAACGGTTGATTTAGATGTTGCATGATTATGTGGAAATATTTGCCTGGTCTTACGAAGACATGCCTGGGTTGGATACTGACATTGTGGTTCATCACCTACCTACCAAGGAAGACTGCCCTCCGGTTAAACAGAAGGTCTGCCGTATGCGTCCAGAGATGTCCGAGAAAATCAAAGCTGAGGTTATGAAACAATTTGATGCCGGGTTTCTAGCAGTGACTTCTTACCCTCAGTGGGTTGCCAACGTGGTTCCAGTTCCGAAGAAAGATGGTAAGGTCCAAATGTGTGTTGATTACAGGGATTTGAACAGGGCGAGCCCTAAGGATGACTTCCCTCTGCCTCATATCAACGTTCTGGTTGACAATACCGCTCAGCACAAGGTGTTCTCCTTCATGGACGGTTTCTCCGGATATAATCAAATCAAGATGGCTCCTGAAGACATGGAGAAGACCATTTTCGTTACTCAGTGGGGCACCTTTTGCTACAAGGTCATGCCTTTTGGGTTGAAAAATGCTGGGGAATTTTACCAACGTGCCATGGTTGCTTTATTTCATGACATGATCCATCATGAAATTGAGGTGTATGTTGACGACATGATTGCAAGGTCCCAGACTGAGGAGGAACACCTTGACCATCTACAGAAGCTGTTTGACTGTCTGAAGTTGTACAAGCTGAAGTTGAACCCGAACAAGTGCACCTTCGGGGTAAGATCTGGAAAATTGCTAGGCTTCATCGTAAGCGACAAAGGTATTCAAGTGGACCCTGCCAAAGTAAAAGCCATACAAGAGATGCCAGTTCCTAAGACATAAAAAGAAGTCAGAGGCTTTCTAGGACGGCTGAACTATATTGCCCGATTCATCTCACATCTAACTGCTACCTGTGAACCAATCTTCAAGCTACTGAAGAAAGATCAAGTAGTACGTTGGAACGATGAATGTCAGGCCGCTTTCGACAGAATCAAAGAGTATCTCCAAGAACCACCCATTCTTATGCCGCCGGTTGAAGGGAGACCTCTAATATTATACTTGACAGTACTTGACAGCTCAATGGGGTGTGTGCTGGGGCAGCATGACGAGTCTGGCCGAAAAGAGCACGCCATTTATTACCTTAGCAAAAAGTTTACCGACTGTGAGACCCGATACTCACTGCTCGAGAAAACTTGATGCGCTTTGGTATGGGCTGCTCGCCGGCTGAGACAGTATATGTTGGCTCACACTACTCTGTTGATTTCAAAAATGGATCTGATAAAGTACATACTCGAAAAGCCCGCCTTGTCCGGAAGAATAGCAAGATGGCAGATGATCTTGACAGAATACGATATCTAGTACACGACTCAAAAAGCAATCAAGGGGAGTGTATTGGCAGACCATTTGGCACACCAGGCAGTGGATGACTACCAGTCAATGAACTTTGAATTTCCAGACGAAAGTATCATGGTAGTAACTGATTGTGAAGTACCTGGACCGGATAAAGGACCTGAGGAAGGATCCCGATGGTCTATGCACTTTGACGGAGCCTTAAACGCTTTGGGTAACGGTATTGGCGCCGTGATCATATCCCCTAAAGGCACCCATACTCCACTCACTTCCCGGCTATGTTTCAACTGCACCAACAACATGGCAGAGTATGAAGCATGTATCATGGGTCTTCAAGCTGCAATTGACTTAAGGATCAAGTTTCTGAGTGTCTTCGGAGATTCCGCTCTCGTGATCAATCAGATCAAAGGCGAGTGGGATACGAAACACCCAAATCTTATCCCTTACAAAGAGTATGTGTTGACATTGATTCCCCACTTCGAGGAGATAACTTTTGAACACTTCCCAAGAGAGGAGAATCAGTTGGCGGACACGCTGGCTACGATGTCTTCCATGTTCAAAGTCAAATGGGACAACGAGGCTCCCCAGATCATTATCTAGAAATTGGATGAACCTGCACATTGCTGTGATCTGGAGGCTGAAGAGGTAACTGAAAAACCTTGGTATCATGAAGTGAAGAGGTACTTGGAAGCTCAAGAGTACCCCGAGGGTGCATCTGTTAACGACAAGAAGTTTCTGAGAATATTCGCTGCAAAGTTCTTCCTCAGCAATGGCATTCTATACAAGCGGAACCACAATTCAACCTTACTGCGTTGTGTGGATAAAACTGAAGCAGAAAAGATCATGGAAGAGCTACATGAAGGTACCTTCGGAACGCATTCCAGTGGACATACCATGGCAAAGAAAATCCTTCGGGCAGGATATTTCTGGTCCACAATGGAAGCCGACTGTTACCAACATTCTCGGACGTGTCACAAATGCCAGATCTATGTAGATAAGGTGCACATTCCTCCAGCTCCTCTGAATGTCTTGACAGCACCTTGGCCTTTTGCAATTTCGGGCATTGATATGATCGGCGAGATTAGACCTACAGCATCCAACGGGCATCACTTCATCCTAGTAGCGATTGATTACTTCACGAAGTGGGTTGAAGCAGCTTCCTATGCTACGGTAACCAAGAACGTCGTGGCACAGTTCATTCGGCACAACCTGATCTGTCGATACGGCATCCCGGAGAGGATCATTACGGATAATGGTACCAATCTTAAAAACAAGATGATCACTGAGCTCTGCGAGCAATTCAAGATACATCACCACAACTCTTCTCCTTACCGGCCGAAGATGAACGGGGCTGTAGAAGCGGCGAATAAGAATATCAAGAAGATTGTGCAGAAGATGACAGTGACCTACAAATATTGGCACGAGATGCTACCGTTTGCTCTTCATGGATACCGTACCTCAGCACGGACGTCAACAGGGGAAACACCTTTTTCCTTGGTCTATGGCATGGAGGCAGTCTTGCCTATTGAAGTTCAGATACCCTCTCTCCGGATAATGAAGGATGCAGGTTTGAGCGAAGATGACTGGATCCAGACTCGACTTGATCAATTAAACCTGATTGACGAAAAGAGACTCACCGCTATTTGTCATGGTCAAACATACCAAAAACGGATGATCAGGGCATTTAACAAGAAAGTCAGACGACAAGAGTATCAAGTCGGAGACCTGGTAATCAAGCGCATCATTCTCCCTCAAAGTGATCCCAGGGGAAAATGGACACCTACGTACGAAGGGCCATTTGTGGTTAAACATATCTTCTCAGGAGGAGCGATGATTCTAACCACCATGGATGGTGACAACCTTCCTCACCCCGCCAATGCAGACATAGTAAAAAGATACTACGCATGATCAAAGACCCGCTAGGTTGACACACCTAGGCAAAAATAAGGGCTTCCCGGAGAACCAAAAGTGTTCGGGCAAAAATAAGGGATGAAATGAAAAAAATCTGTACACCCGACAAGCCGAAAACCTGAAAAGGCAGCTTGGACAAAAATGGGTATCCCGGTGGACTGAAAACCCGAAAGGGCGGTCCAGGCAAAAATTAGGGATAAGCGTAATACTATGTCTCATTGGATCACCTTGCATCCAGAATCTGGCATCAACTATCAGGTTCAGACGACATCAATCAATCAGCTTCATCGTCAACTAAGCAGCAAAGTGATGAGACGTTGAAGACATAAAGGCGATAGCAGAGTTGGAACCCAATGGGATTGTTCACATAGCTGTGTTGTTTTCCTTTTGCACAAAATTGTATAAACTCTCTTGTTCGGCGGCGTTCCCTTACTAGGACGTCAGCTTCTTGTACACAAAACGCCTATTTACAGGCAAATTCAAAATCAATACAAATCCACTTTTCCAGACAAATTGCCAATTGTTTTTCTTTCTCTGTTTTGTTTTGCAAAGAACGTCCAAGGTTCATTTTTGATATATGCATTTGACAATAATTGCTAACTCATAAATATTTGCATACGAAACAAAGGATTATTTACAGGTGACATTAGAAACAGGGGCAATAGTGAGTTGTCTAAGTGGTATAGTTGCTCTGTCCACCAAGGTACCAAAGTAGGTTCGGCTGAAGAACGTAACCAGGATACCTTCACTCCCCGCAGGGTAAGACAAGATTCAACAATCATCCCCCAAGCAGAGTTGGTCTCCCATCAACCCCCAAAAGGCACAGTATCTCCAGCAAGTCAGCGATACTCTCCCCAAGCAGAGTTAGTCTACTGTCAGCCTTAAGGAAGTTGGGTATCCCCAGAAAATCTCAATATTCCCCAGCGGAGTATACACATGTTCCTAAGCAAGCATCCCCGGAAGTCTTAATATAAGATTGTTCCCCGGTGGAATATAGACATTCAGTGGAGCCACTTCCCCAGTACAATCCAAAGTTTCCCCAGGAGAGTTGAATCATCCTCCCCAGTAGATTCTGAAAGCTTATCCCCAGTAGATTCTGGAAGCTTATCACCTGCAGAGTACACGTATCTCTCTCCGACCGTGTTCAAAGGTTATTCCCCACCATAGCTTATAACTGGGTTATCCTCAGCTAATTACCACAGAAAGATCGTCCTCGGCGAAGCTCTTCCCATCCCCCAGCGGAGTTCATCAAATTCCCCAACAAAACTTCTCAACAAAATCCCCAGCGGAGTTATCATCAAATTCTCAGCGAAGTATCTCTTCCCACAGAGTAATTCCCCGTAGAGTATCTCTCCAATAAGTTTATTCCACAACGGAGTCATCTTCTCCTACCGGTTTATTCTTGCCATCATCATCCCCAGCGGAAACGAAGAGTTCTATTCTTCAAACATCAGCCCAGGATTTAACTTCCCGGCATTCGTCAAGGATTTATTTTCCAAGACGAAAACACATTCATAAACATTTCACGTTTCATACATCCTGCTTACATACATGATAAAGGGCATACGACATGATTTCATGACATCATGCATTTCATACATCATGATATTGCATACAACTGATGTTTTGCCTTTTCAGGAAAAAGGTCCATCCAAAGATGATTACTATCAACTGTCGCAATTCCAGATTCGATTCCTGTATCTAGCCAGGGCATATCTGTGAGTAACTGATTGTAGATTCGATACCTGTATCCAGCCAGGGCATGTCTGCATGAAGAGTTTAGAGATTCGATTCCTGTATCTAGCCAGGGCATATCTGTGAGTAATTGATTGTAGATTCGATACCTGTATCCAGCCAGGGCATGTCTGCATGAAGAGTTTAGAGATTCGATTCCTGTATCCAGCCAGGGCATATCTTTAGACGACCAATTCCAGATTCGATTCCTGTATCTAGCCAGGGCATATCTGTGAGTAATTGATTGTAGATTCGATACCTGTATCCAGCCAGGGCATGTCTGCATGAAGAGTTTAGAGATTCGATTCCTGTATCCAGCCAGGGCATACCTGTAGACGACCAATTCCAGATTCGATACCTGTATCTAGCCAGGGCATATCTGTGAGTGTTTGATTGTAGATTCGATACCTGTATCCAGCCAGGGCATGTCTGCATGAAGAGTTTAGAGATTCGATTCCTGTATCCAGCCAGGGCATATCTGTGGACGACCAATTCCAGATTCAATACCTGTATCTAGCCAGGGCATATTTGTGAGTGTTTGATTGTGGATTCGACACCTGTATCCAGCCAGGGCACGTCTGTAAGCAACCTTTTGAAGTTCCGGATTCGATTCCTGTATCTAGCCAGGGCACATCTGTGAGCAATTGATTGTGGATTTGATACCTGTATCTAGCCAGGGCATATCTATGAGTGTTTGATTGTAGATTCGATACTTGTATCCAGCCAAGGCATGTCTGCATGAAGAGTTTAGAGATTCGATTCCTGTATCCAGCCAGGGCATATCTGTGGACGACCAATTCCAGATTCGATACCTGTATCTAGCCAGGGCATATCTGTTAATGTTTGATTGTAGATTCGACACCTGTATCCAGCCAGGGTACGTCTGTAAGCAACCTTTTGAAGTTCCGGATTCGATTCCTGTATCTAGCCAGGGCACATCTGTGAGCAATTGATTGTGGATTCGATACATGTATCTAGCCGGGGCATATCTACATGAAGAGTTCGAAGATCAACATCTGTAACAGGCCAGGAAATTATCTTTCTTTCTCAGGTACGCAAGTTCTCGCTAAGGAATCTCTTACGTGATCGACGCATCCAGATGGCATCTTTAAGCCCATCTCCACAACTATCCATTACAGTTCCAAATGGCATCTATAAGCCCATTCCCGACAAGGTCCTGTCACATCTCCAGATGGCATCTATAAGCCCATCCTCCTATCCATCATCTCTCCAAATGGCATCTGTAAGCCCATTTCCGACATCACACTGCTGATATTCTACTATGCGAGTGCCAATTTCTGGGCACTCTAGTGTTCAATCATCTTCCACCTTCGGATCACGAAAGGCACGCAAGCCAATCTACATCCTCAGGTCTAAGAATATTGAACAGGGGCAATTGTTGTACTCCAAAATTTGCCCTCCCATATTCTTCAAGATTTGTCAAGATCAATCTTCAAATGGATCAAGGATTGCACAGTTCAAATGCCTCCTAAGCCAGTCAAAATTAGGGTTTTTTTTCTCTCAAGGAAGTTGAGGTTTTCAATGGCTCAATCAAGTCCCATAGGCCTATATGCATTGTCAAACACCTACATGGCAAGTTTCAAGGCTCACAGCATCAAATTGCACAGTCAAAAGCCCTAGTTGCTCTACAGTCAACTGTAGGGGCAAAATGGTCATTTTACAGTCAAAAGTCAAAATTCTTGGTCAACATCTTATTTTGAGGCCACAATCATCATTTGATCAATCCTTGATCATGATTCCATAAGAATGGCTCAAAAATCATCAAGATGCAAAAGTTTCCATTTTTGGACAGCTGAAAAGTCAACTGTAACTTGACCAAGGCATAACTTTTTCATGGTTCATCAGAAAAATCCCATCCAATGCTCATTTTTAAGGGGAGGACATTTTCTACAACTCATCTTCACATTCCAAGTCCAAGAAATGCTCTGACAAAAAGTTATCAATTTCTACATTATAGGTCATTTTCAAAAGTCAACAAAAAGGCATTTTAAGTCAAAGACCATAACTTGAGATTGGTAAATCCAAATGACATGGGACCAAAGGCATTGGTTAGAGGACTTCAAGTACTTTCCAAAATGTCCAAGAACATGTTCATATGATAAAAATTGAGCAAGATATGCATTGGAGAAGTTGGGAAATTTTTGTGAATGTGCAAAAGTCAACTATCTTTAAAATTTCAATTTTTGACAAAAGGGCCCACTTTCTTCCACTTGATTCAGCCTTGTCATGCCACCCACGTGTCCCATGATTAATTTCAAGACCAAACATTTATTTTTCCATTTTATTTGATTTTTATTGATTTAATTCATTTTAAATCCATAATAATTCAAATAAAATCTAAAAATTAATGGAAGGGCATCTTTTTGATTTGGACAACTTTCATATACCACATGCCAGCTACCAAATTCGTGCCAAGCCATTTTGTGCATAAAATCTTGAATTTGAACCAAGTTTGGAAAGTCCTTTAATGGTGGTCAACAAGAATCTCCAAAACTTAATTCCATGGATCATTGGCCCAGCTGCTGACCTAATTCTATTCCCATATATGCACACAACATAACCCTAATGTGATTCACGTGGAAAAGCTGCTGTAAGAGCCATAACCAATATTGAAAAATCAAGAAAAAAAGCAAAAACTATTTTTCATATTGTAGACCAATTCAAAGCCTTAGAGAAATTCAAACACATTGCTAGGCTTCCCAGGAACGATTTGCAAACGAAACCAAGCGTTTCACCTAAAGCAATCGCCTCCAACAGAGTCACGGTTTGTCAATATTTTTCAAAATCGAAACTCTACATTTATGCATCATTAACATGATTTTTTGGTTGTATTGTGTTGCTTGAATCTACAGGGAACTTTTGGCTTAAGTTAATTGCCTTGAAACGGCCTAAATCATAAACCACCATGTTCAAATTCTAGGGTTCATAAATCTTCGAATTGGGGGTTTACACATCCAGCAAAATTAGGCCTTCTCATGCATATGGTTGGATTCATTGCAACCAGACGAATTTAGAACCACCCTCGCGATGAATTTATATACAACGTACGCCTAATCGCTATTTTCTATGGATGCAGGTTGTGGGGGTTAAAAACCCCCGCTATCTAACCTTTTTTTTACAGGCCAGGTGAGGAAGATGATGACGCGTCACAGCGTGACTGGCCTATTCAAACTAATCGCGCGTTATATTTTTTTCCAGGGCATTGTTTGATTCACCAATATAATATTAACTCATTATTATTATTTCAATTAAGACAATTGGCTCAGTGGCTAAGGCGCGCGTGCATGTGATCTCTGGGACCTGGGTTCGAATCCCAGGTCCCCCAAAATTTCCATATTATTTTTTTTCATACAATTGTGTGCAGGCTTCAAAGAATGGTCCACCATATGCCTCCAGCAACGTCATGCCATGTGGCCACCATCATCAATCCAATGGTCAGGATGGAAGCATACTATGCTCCTAGTCAACCTTGTGCATAGGCAAGCAAGAAGGTCAAACGTGGCTGAGAGATAATGGGCCCAGGATTTCCAAAGGCACCTTCAAATCTGGCCCAAACCCCCCCCCCCCCTTTGAGTTTGCATTTTTTTTTATTTTTCTCTCTTTCATTTGCTTTATTTATTTTTATTGTTTTTTTTAATTAATTACTCACCAGCAAATTAATTATTTTATTGCACAAATAAAATTCAGAAAAACCTAAAAAAAACATTTTTATTAATTTCAATTACTTTTTTTTGTAAATAAATTCTAAATATAATTAACTTAGTTTAATTAGAGTAATTTTAATCTTTTTTCATAATAAATAAAAATGAATTAGACTTAGGGTTTTTTGACACTTTTAATTTCTTTTTTTTATTTTATTCCATTAAAAAAACATAAAACATAAAAAACATTTTAATTAGTAATTAGGCCTAATTTCATTAATTTAATAAAAAGGACAAATCACATTCTTTCTCAAAAAAGGGTCAAAACCCTCAGGACGTCCCGATTCAACCTTTCGCGCGTATATTTACTTTATTTCATTATTTTGATTATGTGTCTGCTCAGAAATGTAATAGTTAATTAGGACCTTCTTTATCGCTTTATTTATTTTCTCGCAGTTTATTTTTTCCAAACGGGTTTGTTTTTGGCGATGTATATACCCGCACCTTGTAATAGCTAGATTTACCTTTCCGCAATTTATTTTCCGCACTCTTAACTGTTAATATGCATGAAAGACTTGTATGAAAATAAAATCAATCTGTAGCTCACAAATAACATGTACAAGATAACCTTAACTGAAAAACAACACACGTGCACATGCCACTCTTAGGGTACGCCTCACTGGTTTCCTCGACGTGGTCACCAAGTATATGGTGTCTTAGAGGTCGCCCTCCTGTCTAAAGATCCAGTTGCCTTGAAACGGTTGCCTCGGATAAAAAGGATCTAGGACATTAGGGTTACCACTAAGGTGTCCTACTATTGCTTCGGTGACCACACATGTCCCTAATAATCGAATTGACCCGAATAACTCCAACGATGGTGCTACCTACCTCTCAATAGTAGGATAGCACTATCCAAAGGACTCTTACACAGCCTAATTCCTTAGAGTAGGTAGATTCTCCTGGGTACTTGCTCTTTCAAACAAACAAAACAACTTTTCACACCTACACTTTCAAAAGGTTTTCAAACAAATATTTCATACACTCTTGAGGACAGATACAAGAGTTACCTAGAAATTTTTCAAACGAAACTTTTTTTCAAAACCCACACACATTTGAAAAAGCAAACAATTTTTGAAAACATAAGAGCAAGTACCTAAGAGCCTGTGGATAACCACGGATAGAAAGGGTGCTAACACCTTCCCTTTCTATAATCTACCTCCCGAACCGAGAAACATCTCGAAAAGGAATTTTGCTGTGCTTTTGTCCTTTCCTTTTTTGGGGAAAATAAAAGACGGTGGCGACTCTTGCTTACCGCGACATTTTGAGAACCAACTTAAAAACAGTCAGTTCTATTTCCACCGATCACACTAGTTATATATGACAACCATATTGAAACAATATACAAGAAATGTAAAATGGACTTGTTTTGTTTTTGTTAAGAAAGTAAATAAATTGGCTTAAGAAAATATTTTTGATCTTTTTATTCTCAAAGAAATAAAATAAAACATGTGAATATGAAATATTTTTGGTGTTTTTGGTTATTAAAAGCTAAAATAAGATAAATAAGAGAAAAGGGAGTTAGAATCAGCACGCTGCAAAAGAGAAAATGTTAGTAGGAAAGTAGAGGGTCGGAAGTTCTGGGCTTGGGTACACCAAGTTCTGAAGTTGCGGGGTTCAGAAGCTATAGCGTAACTGGGAACTTAGAAGTTCATATATCTCTGGTAAGTCAGAAGTTCTGATTATTTGAGAGAGTGAGGTAATAGTGTTTTTGTGTGAGGATGTCTAGAAGTTCTGATCATTTGAGAGAGTGAGGTAATAGTGTTGTTGTGTGAGGATGTCTAGAAGTTTAGATCTAGGAGTATTGTCTGACAGATAAATGAGCAAAAATGTCAATAAATAAACCTAAAAAGATGCTTCTAGGGCTAGAACCCAGGACCCTTAGCACTAATGTCTTATGCACACACTTTCTATCACCAGGGTGGCTGTACATCCGGTATTAGAAGAAAAAGCATGAACATATAACATAAAGTAAGTTCTTATGATGAGCTTCACCTCTTTCTCCGTGCTAATTAGAATATCTCAAGCTTAGTCAAATCTCAACAGAACAGAAAACACTGACATAGAAATTATGGCAGGTGTTCATCATGGTTTCAGAAACATAAAAAAAATGTCAAGATTGTAAACCAGAAACAAGCAAGTATCTGCTAATCCTAGTTTCCTTAAGAAGTTCTAAACTGAGGTTCTTCTTATTTAGGCAGGAAAATACATGAAACCTCAGAATATGTACAACATCAGAATCAGGATGTCTACATTGTATTTTGAACATGCAAATCTAACAATGCCTAAGTAAAATGATGAGGGTCAATAGAAGCTTACCTTGCAGCTGGAAAATGTTATGTGAGCTGAAGACTGGTTCAGACTGCTTGTAATGTTCTAATCAGCTTCCTCACATATTCAGAAGGCTGGAAGAACCTTTAGCTTGGGTTATGAATGGTGAATGGATGATTTGGTCAAGAAACACTTAAGGGGAATTGGAGTTTGAATGCAAGAATAAAAAACTAGCAGGTTTTGTATTTGTGTTTGCAGTTTCGGATTTCTGGAATTTTTAGCAAGGTTTCAAAGCTTTTCCTTTTGATTTTTCTGACCGACCCCTTCATAGTTGCAAATGAAGTTCAATTTATAGGCAAGAACCTTGCAGTTTAGAGAAGTCAAAAGTACCAACATCATGTCCGCGTGTTGGCTTGTTCTTGAAGTAAGATAAATAAGTATGGTGGTTAGCAGCTTTTAGCCGCGCCTAAACTGGATTTGTAAGAATGAATTAAGGAAAATTACCCTCAGAGGCAAAAGCAAAGCAAGGGCCCAGTATAAACTTGTACAAAAGTTTGCTTTTTCAAGGACAACAATGTACTCCTATGCCACATGTGGGGAAATGCTTTGGATAATAACTCAAAAGTGGTTGTGAGCATTAAATGATGATGAGATTTATCAAACCAGAAATCTTGCAACATGAGATTATGCATCATAGCTTAATTCTAGGTTAGAAGTTCAACATCAGTGGAACTTAGAACCAAAACCCAACTTCTGATCCTTTAATCTCTTTGCTCCAGCATGTTCTGAGAGAGTTCTCAGACTTTCCAGCAAGCTTGTGACATGCTTTGTAAGTCTTCTTTGAATTTCTCTTGCAACTTCTGACTGAACCTACGTGAAAACTGGCCCAGAAGTTCTAACCAAGTCCTATTTTGGAAAGGTCCAGAATTTGCTGAAAGTTTCAGTTTCATGGACGTGTCTTCAGGGGTTTGTAACTTGAAATCCCATCAGTTCTAGGAGAAGTTTTGTTATGCAATGTTTGAGATCTCATTGAGATTTATGACTCTTTTATTAGAAGTTCTTCCAGAATCAACTTCCATCATGGTGAAAATCTGGCCAGATAGTTCTGAACTTGTCATATTTCTTAAACACTTAGAAAAATTCTAAGTATTTTAGAATTTTGACTTTTTCCAAAGTAATTTTGACTTTTGAATTTCTTGGTGAAACAAATTTTATATTTCAACATATCTTGATGAAATATGATCCTTGAAACTTGATTTTGATCTAGAAGTCAAAGTTTGACTTTTTAGTATGCAAATGACCATTTTCCCCTTGTGAATGACTTTCTTGGAAAATTGGTAATTCAAGGCTTGGAATTGGATGGAAGCAAACCTGAGGGTCCAGGGTGATCCTTTGAGAAATGAGAGGGTAAAATTTGGGGTACAACAGCTGCCCATGATCAATCTTCTTACACCTGAAGAGTTAGATTGGTAAATCTGCCATTCGTGACTTGAAGGTGGAAGATGATTGAACACTAGAGTTCCCAGAAATTTGCACTCGATGATGTTGTGGTTGATTGTGTAGGGAATATGCGTATAGATTCCATTTGGAGGAATGACAGATAGTTATTGGAGATAGGCTTGCAGATGCCATCCATAAAGATTGTTGGACTGTATCTAAAAGAGAATCTAAATGAGTGTCAGAATGGCGTCCATGTCTGAAGCGTATCTGAACTGTATCTGGAAGTTGAATCTAAATGAGTATAAGAATGGCATCCATGTATGGAGTGTATCTGAAATGTATCTAAGAAGCTGAATCTCAATGAGTATCAGAATGGAATCCGTGTCTGGAGCGTATCTGAACTGTATCTGAGAAGATGAAAATGAATGAGTATCAGAATGACATCCGTGTATGGAGCGTATCTGAACTGTATCTGAGAACTAAATTTGAATGAGTATCAGAATGGCATCCGTGTCTGAAGCGTATCTGAACTGTATCTGAAAGCTGAATCTGAATGAGTATCAGAATGACATTCGTATTTGGAGCGTATCTGAACTATATTTGAGAGTTAGATCTGAATGAGTATCAGAATGGCATCCGTATCTGGAGCGTATCTGAACTGTATCTGAAAACTGAATCTGAATGAGTATTAGAATGGCATCCGTATCTGGAGCGTATCTGAATTGTATATGAGAACTGAATCTGAATGAGTATCAGAATGGCATATGTATCTGGAGCGCATCTGAACTGTATCTTAGGATTGAATCTGAATAAGTATCAGGATAGGATCCGTGTCTGGAGCGTATCTGAACTGTATCAAAAGTTGAGTCAGAATGAGTATCAGGATGGCATCCCTGTATGGAGCGTATCTGAACTGTATCTGAACTGTATCTGAAGTTGAATCTGAAGAACCCGTGCTGGATTGCTTCAGTTGGTCGTTTAGATAATTGTCCTTGCTTGTATTAGGTATCAATCTATGACCTTTGTAATTTGTTTGATGATAGCCATTGATTAATCTGATCCTGAAAAGGGTAAAACATTAGCTGTATGTAATGTCATGATGTATGAAATGCATGGTAGAATGAGATTGTGATATATGCATCCGTGCTATCAATGTTCATGATATATGGATGTGATGTATGCGTAATGTGAGCTAATCTGCTGCACTGCTGTTGGATTGAGGAAAATAAATCCCTGACTGCTGCTGAGTATATGGAGTGTAAGTCTTCATGTTGGGAAGTTAAAGTGTTGATGAATTTTCTCTTAGAGAGATAAACTCTGTTGTAAGGGAAACTCCGTGTACTTCTTGTAACATCCTGTTGGGGAATCCTGAGAAATTTGGCGACTTCCACTGGGGATTGATAACTGTAAGCTTTGTTCCCCTGGGGATTAAACTGCACAGTGCAGGGGATTTCTATGGAAATAGCTTAGTGAGATTTCCCTATCCCTTAAAGCCATTAGTGATTGTCTTTTTATTTTGTTCATTTGTAAACAGTAATTATGTTCAAATGCATATGTTCAAAAATAAATCATTGGACGTTTTTGTAAACAAAACAAGAGTAAAGAAAAACAGATAGTTTTGCACTTTCAAAGAGATATCTTTGTATTGACTTTGAGTAAGTATTTTTGTACAATGAGACAAACATTCTAGTAAGATAATGTCGTCATAAAAAATAAAATTTGATACAAAGAAAAGATAGCTATGTGCAATTATCCCATGGGGTTCCCATTCTGCTATAGCCTTCGTGTCTTTGAGTATCTTGTCTATTTGTTGCCTTATCCGAAGTTGATTGAACTGATCAGAACCGTCGAGTTTGCAGGTTGTCCGTAAGGTGATCCAACGGGAGATAGTCATACGCTTTCATTCCCTAACTTTTTCCTGGACCGCCCTTTCGGGTTTTCAGTCCACCGGGATACCCTTTTTTTGCCCAAGCCTCCCTTTCGGGTTTTCAACTTGCCGGGTGTACAGATTTTTTTGTTTTATCCCTAATTTTTGTCCGAACCTTTTTGGTTCACCGGGATGCCCTTGTTTTTCCTAGGTGTGTCAACCTAGCGGGTCTTTTTATGCATAGTATATTTTGACTATGCATGCGTTCACAGGGTGTGGTAGGTCGTCACCATCCATGGTGGTCAAGATCATTGCTCCACCAGAGAATATGCTTTTGATCACAAATGGTCCTTCGTATGTAGGAGTCAATTTTCCCCTGGGATCACCTTGCGGCAGTATGATGCGCTTGATAACTAGATCCCCAACTTGATACACTTGGCATCTGACCTTTTTGTTAAAAGCCTTGATCATCCGTTTTTGATACATCTGACCATGACAGATAGCAGTAAGTCTTTTCTCATCAATCAAGTTCAGCCGATCAAGTCGAGTTTGGATCCAATCTTCTTCATTCAGCCTTGCATCCTTCATGATTCTTAGAGAGGGGATCTGGACCTCAATAGGCAAGACAACCTCCATCCCGTACACCAGAGAGTAGGGTGTTGCCCCGATTGATGTGCGTGTCATGGTACGATACCCGTGGAGAGCGAATGGTAGCATCTCATGCCAGTCTTTGTATGTGACTGTCTTTTTTTGTATGATCTTTTTGATGTTCTTATTTGCAGCTTCGACATCATCATTCATATTTGGCCGGTAAGGGGAAGAATTGTGATGTTGGATTTGAATTGCTCGCACAGGGCGGTGATCATAGTATTGTTTAGATTTGTACCATTGTCTATGATGATCCTCTCTGGGATACCATACCGATAGATGAGATTCTGCTTTATGAACCTGGCTACAACATTTTTTGTCACGGAAGCGAAAGAGGTTGCCTCAACCCACTTTGTAAAATAGTCAATGGCCACTAAGATGAAGCAGTGTCCATTAGAGGCTGTTGGTTTGATTTCCTCAATCATATTTATGCCCCACATAGCAAAAGGCTAAGGAGCTGTCAAGACATTCAGAGGAACCGGAGGTACGTGCACCTTGTCAGCATAGATCTGACACTTGTGCCAGGTTCTAGAGTGTTGATAGCAATCTGCTTCCATGGTAGACCAGTAATAGCCTGCCCGTAGGATCTTCTTTGCCATCGTATGCCCACTGGAATGAGTGCCAAAAGTGCCTTCGTGTAGATCAGCCATGATCTTTTCTGCCTCAACCTTGTCTATGCAACGGAGCAAAACAAAGTCATGGTTGCGTTTGTAGAGAATGCCATTACTAAGGAAAAACTTAGCAGAGAATCTCCTTAAGAAATTCTTATTATTGATTGAAGCTCTTTCCGGATATTCTTGAGCCTCGAGATACCTCTTGACTTCGTGAAACCAAGGCATGTCCACTACTTTTTCAGTATTAATCTCGTGACAGTGAGTTGGTTCTTCCATTCGTTCAATGGTGATCTGGGGAGCCTTGTTATCCCATTTAAGTTTAAACATGGATGACATTGTGGCTAGTGCGTCTGCTAGCTGATTTTCTTCTCGCAGGAAGTGCTCAAAGGTAATCTTCTCAAAGTGTGGGATCAATGTCAGCACATGTTCTTTGTAGGGGATAAGGTTAGGGTGTTGGTATCCCACTCTCCTTTGATCTAACTGATGACCAAAGATGAATGTCCGAATACATTTATGGATTTGATCCCCAAATCTATGGCAGCTTTGAGACCAAAAATGCACGCTTCGTATTCCGCCATGTTATTTGTACAATTGAAGCAGAGTCTTGCCATAAAGGGAGTATGACATCCTTCAGGAGATATGAGTACAACACCTATACCATTTCCAAGTGCGTTGGACGCCCCATGAAAAACCAGCGTCCATCGCGATCCTTGTTCAGGTCTGTCATATGGTCTAAATTCTTCACAGTTGTTTACCATCATGATGTCTTCATCTGGGAATTCGAACTTCATGGACTAGTAGTCATCCACGGCTTGATGAGCAAGGTGATCAGCTAGTACACTGGCCTTTATTTATTTTTGGGTAGTATACTGTATGTCATATTCTGTCAGGATCATCTGCCATCTCGCTATTCTCCCAGAGAGGGCATGCTTCTCGAAGATGTATTTTATTGGATCCATTTTAGATATCAATAATGTAGTATGGGTCAGCATATACTGTCTTAGCCGGCGAGCAGCCCATGCCAGAGCACAACAAGTTTTCTCGAGCAGTGAATATCTTATTTCACAGTCGGTAAACTTTTTGCTCATGTAATAAATATCATGCTCTTTTCGGCCAGACTCGTCATGCTTCCCCAACACATACCCCATTGAATTTTCCAAAACAGTTACATATATGATCAATGGTCTTCCCTCGACTGGTGGCATCAAAACAGGAGGCTCTTGTAAGTACTCTTTGATCTTGTCGAAAGCAGTTTGGCATTCATCATTCCATTTGACTACTTGATCTTTCTTCAGTAATTTGAAGATTGGTTCACAAGTAGCTGTCAGGTGAGAGATGAATCTGGAAATGTAGTTTAAGTGTCCCAAGAATCCTCTGACTTCCTTCTCAGTACGAGGAGCAGGCATCTCTTGAATTTCTTTCACCTTGGCAGGATCTACTTCAATACCTTTATTGTTGACGGTAAAGCCTAGGAGTTTACCGGACCTCACCCCAAATGTGCATTTATTTGGGTTCAACCTCAGCTTGTATTTCTTTAACCTCTCAAACAATTTTTGTAAATGATCGAGAGGCTCCTCTTCTGTTTGAGATCTAGCTAGCATGTCGTCCATATAAACCTCTATTTCTTGATGTATCATGTCATGAAATAGAGCTACCATGGCACGCTGATAGGTTGCCCCAGCATTCTTCAATCCGAATTGCCTAACCTTGTAGTAGAATGTGCCCCACTGTGTGATAAAGGTTGTTTTCTCCATGTCCTCAGGTGCCATTTTTATTTGGTTGTATCCTGAGAAACCGTCCATGAAGGAAAACACTTTATGTTGTACAATATTGTCAACTAGAACATCAATGCGGGGAAGTGGGAAATCATCCTTAGGACCTGCCCTATTCAAATCTCTGTAGTCCATGCACATTCCTACTTTGTCGTCCTTTTTGGGCACGGGAACGACATTGGAAACCCTTTGTGGGTAGGAAGTGACGACCAAGAATCCGACGTTGAATTGTTTTATGACTTCTGCTTTGATCTTCTCTGACATGTCTGGTCGTATGCGACACACCTTTTGTTTTACCGACGGACAATCTTCTTTTGTAGGTAGACGATGTACTTCGATATCTGCATCAAGTCCTGGCATGTCTTCATACGACCAAGCAAAGACCTCAACATACTCGTGTAGCAACTGAATCAGATGCTCTTTGACACTGGGTTCCATATTGGCACCCACCTTGACTTCTCTTTTGTCTTCTTCAGTACCTAGGTTGATTGTATCCACTGGTTCCTCGTGGGGTTGGATGGTCCTCTCTTCTTGTTGTAGTAACCTGGCGAGTTCTCCTGGTACTTCGCAATCTTCCTCACCTTCGTCTTCGGCTTGGTAGATTATATTTTCAGAATCACAGAAAGCCATAGCAGAACCGTTACCCATGGGATCCCGAATGGATGTAAACCTGCATTGTTAGTGTGGGTGTGTGTAAGAGTATAACTATCTCTGAAAGGAATAAAAATGTAAAAAGAAAAACAATGAGCACAAAGTTTGTATGCAAAAACGTCCATGATTCATTGATGTCATATGGAAATGAGATAATAACCCTTACAAATGGACCATTATGCCTCGGGTAAGGCACAGGGTTCTAAGAGCCTGAATTGTTTTAATATTACAGATCCGACAAAATTTAAAGACAAATTACTGTGGGATAAAAGTGATCAGGACGAAATCTCTAGCTTCCAAATTGCTGAGCCCTCCATTGACAGTTGGGAAAATCCAATCCTCCAGGTTATAGCTGTCTTCATCATCCTCTACTGAGTTGACTTCGTGGTTGCTAATCTTCAAGGCTGGCCCTCGGGAACGAGCACGGCGTACAACTTTCTGGGCTCCTGAAGTGAAACCCAAGCCAAATTTGTCATATTTATATGGGATATCTGGGAGTTGTCCCCAAATAGTGCACCCATCTTCTTCTATCACTGCCTTGGCATCTTTCAAAGACGACATCTTGAGCGGAGGCCTTGTAATCTTGGGGACTTGAGACAGCCTTGGTTACTTCCACATCTTGCGGGACTTCTTCAAAGTGCTGGAATAGAGTTTCAATAATTCACCATCTAGTTCCACATATCTGAAAGAATTTAGATGGCAGACCATATAATCTTATTCTCCATGAACAGTGATGATTTTCCCCTGAATTGGATATTTCAGCATTTGATGCAATGTAGAGGTAACAGCACCAGCATCGTGAATCCATGGTCGGCCTAACAAGTAGGAATATGAAGGGCGAATATCCATTACATAAAAAGTTGAATCAAATGTTTGGGTTCTAACTTTTATGGGGATGTCCACTTCCCCATGCACCATCCTTTTTGAGCCGTCGAAGGCCCTCACTACTATGTTGCTAGGTTTCAAAGTCAATACTTCACAGTCAAGCCTATCAAGAGCCTTTTTAGGCAACACATTTAGAGACGAACCAGTGTCAACCAAGACATGAGCCAAGGTCGTGCCCCTGCATTCAACTGAGACATGCAATGCCTCGTTATGCTTCCTCCCCCTTGGTGTTAAATCAACATCTGAAAAACCTAAACCATTATCCGTGATCAAGATGACTATGCAGTCTTGGAACTAATCGGCATATGTTTCTTGGGGTACATGAGTAGTTTTAAGGAATTTTACCAAGGCCTTTGCATGAGCCTCGGAACATAACAATAAAGCCAGCATGGTAATTTTTGATGGAGTTTTCCCCAGTTGCTCGACTACGTTATAGTCGTTTATTTTTATGATCTTTAGAATTTCCTCCATCTCTTTTTGGGAGGTCTCAGGGGTAACTACTGATTGTTCCTTCATCCGGACAGGCTCAACCAGAATACCTTTACCTCGTGTCTCGGCTGACTTGGCAGTAGGAATGTCAGTAGGGGTGATAACAGGGATTGTAACAATTTTGTCAATAGGAGTATTAGCAGAGATGATTATAGGACTGGGAATAGCCTTTGGAGGAGCAACAACGACATGAATGGTTACAGGTCTAGAAATAGCTTTTGGAGGAGCAATTTCTGGAGAGAAAACCCTTCCACTTGGAGTGATCTTGCTAGTCCCTGCGATGTTACTGATATCAGAGTCATCTTTCTCAGAACTTGAATCTTCAATAGCTGGCCAATCTTTCTTGATACCGTGATAGTACACATCACCTCCATAATTCCATGGGACGGTTTTTCCTGACGAATACGGGACTGGTCTATGCATTGTAATTATCAACGGAGCTACTTTAGGAACTGATGTAATTCTAACAGGTCTTTTGGTGGAGACCCTGGAAGAATTTTCGGAAACGGTCAGGATGGAAACATAATTATAAGAAATAGTTGGAATAGAAGTCTTCTCGAACAAAATCTCATTGTCATCTATTAGGCATTGAATGCTTGCTTTCAACAAAGGATAACTGGTTGGTGAGGATAAACAGAAATGATAGCTTTCATCATAGCTTGGGAAAACACTGACATTCAAAAATTTCTTTTTGATAGTCAGGAGTGAGGTCACAAGTTCATCAACCAAAGTAATAAACATATCTTCCTCCACGACGTTGACATCACGACCGTGCTTGGGCATAGGGGCAATGATAACATTGAACATTTTTGGCGCGTTGAATTCAATCTCTTTGGCTTCAAGAAGATCTTGTACTTTGTTTTTCAGAGCCCAACAATTGTTAATGTCATGTCCGGGACTCTCAGAATGATATGCACAGCGGGCATTAGGATGATAATGAGGAGAGGTTGTGTTAGGATTATTTGGAGCTTCTTTCAAAGTCACTAGATTGGATCTTAACAAATATGGCAATACTTGAGATAGTGTCATATTAATTCAGGTGAACTGTCTGACTGGTCTTTCTGTTCTTGGTTGGTTGTTTCTTTGCTGAGCAGGCGCATGTTTAGGAATCATGACAGCTCCCACCATTGGATGGAGTTCAGCCCTATCTTGATTTCTTTGAGGATATACAACAACCACTTCCTTCTTTCCAATGAATGGTTTCCTTACTGCAGCAGAGGATGCATCTTTTTGAATCTTCCCATTCTTTATCCCGGCTTCTACCCTTTCTTCGGTCTATATCAATTCAGTAAAACCCCCCGAAGAGCTCCCAATTAAGTGATTGAAGAAAGGTCCGGACAAGGTGTACAAAAACATATCCACTAACTCTCTTTCAGATAGGGGAGGCTGCTAAGTCCCTCCATTTTTGTGTGTAGTGTTTGAAGCCCTCACTTGAAACCATGGCCATACTCCAGAGTTGAGTACGGGTGGGCACAAGATCAGCGTTGTATTAGTATTGTTTATAAAAGGCAGTAGCAAGATCTTCCCAATTATGAACATTGGCTCTTTCTAGCTGATAAAACCAATCAAGTTGAGTTCCAGACAGACAGTCTTGAAAGAAGTGTACCCATAAATCCTTGTTGGTAGTGTGAGGCTGGATATTCCTTACATAGGACCGTAGAAGCATTTTGGGACATGAAACTTCATCATATTTGGTGAACACCGGTGCTTTGATTTTGGAGGAATGACAATCCCATATACTAACCCTAACTCCTCAAAGTCCAGTCTAGACACTTTTTGGATTTCCATTGCACTTAACCGTTCTTCCAGATGCTTATACTTGTCATCGGCTGGAGGATATTGTTCTTCAGAATAATCTTCTTCTTCCTCTTCTGAATCTGGATGGACAACTGCTTCCTTGCCTTTCCCATCTTGATTGTCTTTCTCACCAGACGACATTGCAAAGTCTAGGGTCCTTCTTGCTTGTCCTTGGAATCTTTTTCCCATGTTTAGAACTCCAGTTATTTTCTTTTTCTTCTTTTTCTCTTCAACCAGCAAAGTCTTCAGCTCTTCTTGTCCTTTGGCTAAAGTTAATAACATGTGTTGAAACTGAGCATTTTGTTCTTGGAGGTCCTTCACCGTTTGCTCGAGATCCATCTTACTGAAATAACCAGTAGAAAGATGAGGAGACTTGTTGCAAGAAACCTGCTTATGTTATGATGAATGGTAGATGCATATGCAATGATTTCAAGGATTTTAAAGATTCAAATTTGTTTTAGACAAAAAGGAAACACACGTTATATTAATAAATTAAAGCTTGAGTACATCAATTCCTCTTTGGGCAAAATAATACAAAAACTCTAAGATAAAAAGGTAGTACGCATCCTCTTTGGTGCGATGTAGGAATTCAGAGTCTGATCCTCATGAAGTTGTTTAGTGAGTTCCAAAACCTTCTTCTCGCTAGCGTAGAATTGGGCTTCGAAAGTGTCTCGCTCCCACTTGAGTTGTATCCAATCTCTTTGTAAGTCTTCAAGAGAGGTGGGCATGTCAGGATGTAGGATAGTGTATCGAGCATCTCCTTCCGTAATGGGCTCCATGATTACCGGGAGAATGGAGGGATTAGGCATCATAAGACTCTGAGCACGAGCTCGTACCCATTTGAGGTAAGGCTCAAGAGGGATGGAATTCTTATGCCCCAATGTCTTTCTATCTACCTTGTTCAACATCCTCCAAGCTCGGATAAACCTCTGGCGATGACCTTTATCGTCGTTCTCATAGTCAAATACCAAACCTTGAATGAGCATCTCATGTGGGCCATCCCTTCGGATGCAACCAAACAATCTTAAGGCTAAGCAGGGGTTGTAGGTGATACCTCCCCTAATGCCAAGTAAGGGGACATTAGGGAACTCTCCACAATGGTCGACGATGATAACATTCTCTATAGATCGGGAACACCAATGGATGTCTGAATGTTTGAGCATCATCAACCTTTGTGACCATCTTGAACCTTTCTTGTTCTTCAATACAGATTGGGGAAGATGTGAAATAAACCATCTTCCCAAGAGAGGAGCACAACACATAAGGATACCCCTTTTCCTCATAGTGAGAGTGTGAAAATAATGTAGGATGTCCCCTAGCAAAGTAGGCACCGGGTTACGAGACATGAAGATTTTGACGGTGTTCATATCTATGAGTTGGTCAGGATTCAGAAACAAAACCATCCCATAGGTGAGGAGAGCCACAATTTCCTCAAAAGCTTGTAAATCCAAAGAGTTCCAACAGTTTTGGGCTTTCTCAAACAAGAACTTTTCTAGGAAACTGTTGTACCCCAAAATTTTCCCTCTCATTTTATCAAGATTCTCCTCACAAGACCTCTTGGACTCCAGACAGGATTAAGGTTTGCTCAGCTCAAGACACCTCCTTGCACTGATGACCTGAAATTAGGGTTTGAGATTGCTCAAGGATTTTTGGATTTCCAATGCCTCATGTGACTTTCATACTTCATGTTGGACCTCTGAGATTGCTCATACCAAGTTTCAAGCCTTGAATCACTTTTTTGCCCAGTCAATTGGACAGTTGACCTAAAAATCAACTGTATTGGGGAAAAAGTCAACCATGGACAATTTAAAGTCAAACCTCATAATTTTTTATCCACATCAACATTATAGACTCACATGAACCACTTGATCAAGTTTGGACCATAACTCCTCAAGAAATTTGATCAGATCATCAAAAGGGCAAAATGGTCATTTTTAGGGTTTTGACTGCAAAAGGGCAATTTATGATTTTTAGCCTAGCCAATGGCAAATTGAGTTCAAGCATGGTTTCAAGGACTCGATAGCACCATCTTGACCTAATCACAAGGTTCAAAAGATCTCAAATGCATTGGATTGAAAGATGAATTTTCTAGTCAACTGATCAAAAATCAACTTTACACTGAAAAGTCAAACTTTGACTTTTTGGTCAAAATCAAGTGCCAAGGGTTATTTTTCATCTATATGTGTCAAAACATGAAACTTGTTCACCAAGAAACCTAATTTTGGAAATTAGGGTTTAAAATAGAAGATTTTCATAACTTAGAAATTTTCTAAGTTATGAAAATTTCTTATTTTTTCCCAACTTTGTCCAACTTTTTCACCAAGATGCAATTGGATTAAAATAAAACTTCCAACATGAAAGTTGTAGTCCTCCACAAAATCTACAGCTTTTATTCACAAAGTTTTCCCAAAATATGCTTGGATCTCAAGTTATGATTTTGTGAATAGGGGTCCATGAAACTTTTAACTTAGTGAAATTTTGCCCTAGTTTAGGCAGATTTTTTACCTAACTTCATGGCAACTTTTCACCTAGTTCCATTTGGAATCTCAAAATTCATTTCAAAGATGGATTGTATATCATGTTACAATCTTTCCAAAATGTCAAAGAACTCTCCAAGATCATTTATGGTTAGGGAGAATTGAAGGAATGAAAATGACCATTTCTCACTTTTGTCCAAGGCATTTTGCACCATGTTACAACTTGCAAATCTGTCCTAAGCATTCTTGTACTTGTTTTACAGGTCTTAAACCTTTCCGCACTCCTTAATTTAATGCAAATACATTGGACAAAGGCTTTATTCTGAGCTTTAGAGCATTATACAAGGGTTTATTCCAAAAATGGCAAAAAGGTTACAATGCTACTTTGATAAAGTTAGCTTTTAGCAATTTTGTTTATCTTGAGCATTGGAACCAATCTCTTGCAGAAAACAAAGTCCATGAATATCAGGCAATTGGTACCAACTATGTGCAGGCCTTGAGCTAGCAAGTACAACCTTTGAGCTTTGTCAATTCAACTTTTGCTTCAAAAGCAAGTAAGCTTGCAAAAAGTCCATATCTTGTGCATCTGATAAAACCAAGTCTTGGACTCATTTCAAATAACCTCAGCATATTGTAACAAAGCCAAAACACGATTTTCTAAGCTCTCAAACACCCTCTAACACATAAAACCCCATTTCTGCCCAAAACAGGGAAACTTCTGCAAACACCAAGCCAAAACCAAATTGCCTCGTGCGTTTTGTCTTGAATCACTTCAGACACATTCCATACATCACACCTAAACTATTCAAGCCGTTGTTCAGCAACTGTAACTTCATTTTCAAGCTTCACCATTTTCATTTTGAAGCTTTGTAGGTTGACTTCTACAGGGACATTCAGGCAAGTTCAAGGCAAGCTAAGCATTGGGAAAGGTTGAGGGAACATCAAGCAAGCTCAAAAGACCTCTAGGCCTCACTCAAAGTTGCTACATTTCCATATTCAACTTCAACTGAACAAGGTAATTTCCAACTTTCTATCTCCTTATTTAGACATCCTTAGGCTTAGGTTTGTGAAGCAAAAATGTAGTCCTTAAGTTGCTTGAACTGTACATATGCATAGTTCTTATTTATATTAACTGAGCTAGGAGAATTTAGATGTTGAATATGCTGAAAAAATTAGGTTAGAATTTAGGGCCACTAAAATAATCTCTGGTTTTTGAGAGTTAGATCAATTTTTTTATATGGTTGGAATCGTGATTGAAAATGCTATAACTTTCATGTTGTGAGTTTTTGATTTCATGCAAGCAATAGAGAGAACAGATTTGAAGTACAGGGGCGCGCGCGTTTTGGCCAGAGGACAGGGATGAAGTGTGTTCTGGGCCTGGGCCTGACTTTTCTACTTTTCACACCCTCCATTCTGTTATTTGCACCCCCTTGGCCCATTTCTTTTATTTTTCATATTTTCTTGCATATTTCACATTTCTGACTTTTATTTATTTTTTCTAAACAAATAAAAATCTCAAAAATATTTTCTTTATTTTTTGCATTTTTTTCATATTTTTTTATTTATTTATAGCATAAAAATAAGTATTTAGGTTAATATACTTTTATTTTCTTAAATAAATTTTGTAAATAATATAAAAATATTGTATATTTTTATTTTTATTATTTATACACTTAAATTAATATTTTCATACAATATTTAATTTTTTAACATTTTTGTATATATTATTATTTTTTTTCTTAAACAAAAAGGATAAATAAATAATTAGAAAACATTATTTTCTTAAAACAAAAATTAGGGTTTCCCCCCTTTCAAAAAAATAATCATTTTATTTTCTTTTTTAAGACATTAAATAAATTTATTTTTACATACATAAAAATAAATACAAAAACATTTTACATATTTACATTTATTTGCATATTTAAATATTTGCTTATTTATTTATTTGTACAAATAAATTCAATTGGGTTGTAATAGTAAATTAGGGCTTTATTTTGTGCAAATACCCCCTATTCAAACTTGTATCCCCCTTCCCATAATAATGTTGTAATAGTCTAGATTTACTTTACGCATTTTATCGCTTTCATATGCCATGATTAGTAAATTAGGGTTTTGTATGCAAATACCAAAATCAAACAAATAGCATGACTAAACACAAGACAAAAATGCATGAAAAATGACAACACATTGCACACAAGCACCTATAGGGTTTCATCCACTTTGTTGCCTTAAAATGGCCATGGTATGCATGCTAGGTATCTTGGCAAAATCAAAACAAAACAAAAAGATCATAGTCCCTCGATGACGCTATCTTGGTTGCCTAAAAAACAAATGATCTTAGTCCCTAAAACTTACTAAGATACTTGGCACCATTGCTATCATGGTCATACGATGACCCACGCCCGTGCCGTTTAAACATCCAAAGATAGGGTTGTTTACCAAATGCAATGGTAAAACAACAATATCAAAGGAATAAAAATATGTAGGAAAGACTTTTGATTAGGGTAGACAACTCCTAGTTACTTGATCAATTTGCAAACCATCCTTGCTATTTTCAAACAAACACACACAATTTCAAAACAATTTCCAAACAAACTTTCAAACATTGAAACATTTTTCAAAAGACAAACACCTTTGTATACATTCAAACAAGAATCATTACAAAGGTTGCCTAAACAAAGGCCTCTTTTCAAAATACTTTCAAAACCACACACAAAAGCACCATTTCAAACAATTGAAAAAGCAAAGCAAGTGATCTAAAACAAGTAACTAAGAGCCCATGAAAAACCATGGATGAAAAGGGTGCTAATACCTTCCCTTTTCATAATCTACCCCCCGAACCCAAAAACAATCTCAAAGGTCTTTCTTGTGCTTTTTACCTTTCCTTTTGGATAAAATAAAAGTCGGTTGCGACTCTTGCTAAACCGCAACATTTGTGAACACAAACGCAAAACCTCAAGTTAGTTCTTCCACCGCATCACAGAATGGACGACTCTGCTGGGGACTAATTATTAAAGTGGGGTTACCTTAGGGTTTTAGATCAACTTTACATGCTTATCTTGCTTGACTTGATTGCTTTACATGTGGTTCTATTTTTTGGGTTTGAATCCTCTACCCGGATTTGGGAAACATTCATAGGTAAATAGAAATACATTGTGGAAACTGTGCGGGGTATACCGACATGGTTGAAGCAATAACTATATTAGTGCGACATATTTGTGGGTACCGGTAGCCTTTGAGTCAATCAAAGAGAATACGGGGCCGCTGAGTGATGTCATGAAGCACTAATGGACTTTTAGAACCTTTACTTGACCAACTTGGCCTTTTAGGATGTAGTGAGATGACCGACTTTGGTGCAGTCTGAAGTTGGTAGATACTCGATACTACACTCATTGAGGGTTGTTTTCTTGGAATATTCCGGTCGCTAGTAAAGTGGCTAAACTGAAATAATGAACACAGAAAATAATCCAGTGATATTGAGCTCCTTAGAACCCGGTTACTATTTATAGGACAGGTTGAGCCAACTAAACTTCAAGAGGGTACTTACCTATGAAACCCCATGCAAGCCTGAAACTAGGAACTTGTGTGACTTGTTTGTACATATATATACTTGTGCATAACATCATGGACATCATGAAGCATCATATGCATCTACTAACCATTCCAAGGATTTGGCTCTTCGTCTTTGTTCCTGTTTTGTAGGTAATGGATTCACTTCGCAGGAAAACTATCCAAGTCAACCTTGTAAGAATTCCTCCTCAACTCAAGGAGCTAGCTTCAAGGATTCTTGAGAATTCTCCATTCACCGAGAGGCATGGTCGTCTTCTCAACTTGGTAACTGCCAACACTGAGGAGGATATGATGAAAGTTCTCTTCCAGTTCTTTGACCCTTTGCATCATTGCTTTACATTTCCTGATTACCAGCTAGTGCCTACTTTGGATGAATTTTCTCAACTCTTGAGGATTCCTGTTCTTAATCAACTACCCTACAACGGTATGGAAATAGATCCAAAGCCTGAAGATGTTGCTCAAGCCTTACACTTGCAACCATCTGATATCATAGGCCATTGGGAGACTAGAAGTGGTGTCAAAGGCTTCTTGTCAAAATTTCTGTTTGAGAAGGCCCAAAGCTGCTGGAATTCTTTGGACTTACAAGCTTTTGAGGAGATTGTAGCTCTTCTCATCTATGGAATGGTCTTGTTCCCTAATCCTGACCAACTCATAGATGTGAGTGCTGTAAAAATCTTCATGGCTCGTAACCCGGTGCCTACATTGCTTGGGGATATCCTCCACTCTTTTCACACTCGAACAATGAGGAAAAGAGGTGTTCTCATGTGTTGCACTCCTCTACTGGAAAGATGGTTTATTTCTTATCTTCCCCAATCAGTCTTGAAGAATGAGCAAGGTTTGAGGTGGTCACAACAATTGATGACTCTTACACATTCAGATGTTCATTGGTGTTCTCGATCCTGAGAAAATGTTATCATGATTGATCGTTGTGGGGAATTCTGTAGTCCCTCTACTTGGCATTAGGGGAGGCATCACCTACAACCCCTGCTTGGCTCTGAGACAGTTTGGGTATGCCCGAAGGGATGGCCCACATGACATGCTGATTCCAGACTTGGTTTTTGACTTCGTCAACAACGATCAAGGACTCCGATAAAGGTTCATCCGAGCTTGGAGGATGCCCAACAAGGTGGACAGTAAGACCTTGGGACACAAGAATTCCATCCCTCTTGAGCCTTACCTCAAGTGGGTACGAACCCGCGCCTAAAGTCTTATGATGCCTTACCCCTAAATTCTCCCTGTGATTAAAGATACTGCTATGGAAGGAGAGGTTCCATACACCCTCCTACATCCTGACATGCCAACATCACTAGAAGATTTACAAAGGAGTTGGATACAGCTCAAGGGAGAACGCGATACTTTTGAAGCCCAATTCTACGCCAGTGAGAAGAAGGTTTTAGAACTCACTCGTCAACTTCACGAAGAGCAGACTCTCAACACCTACATTGCAGCAAAGAGGATGCACAACGTATTTTTACCTTAGAATTTTGTATTATTTTGCCCATGGGGCATTAATGTACTAATAAATTCTATCTTATTAATATGACGTGTGTTCTTTTTTGTTTAAAACAAATTTGAATTTCTGAATCCTTGAATGCATTACATGAATACATATCATTCATCATATGCATAAACAGGTCTTCACACCAAGTTTCATCATCTCTCTACTATTTATTTCAGCAAGATAGATATAGAACAGACGGTCAAAAACTTACAAGCGCAGAATTCACAGTTTCAATAACTACTTCTGACCTTGGCCAAGGGGTAGGAGGAGCTCAAGACTCTATTGGAAAAGGAAAAAGAGAAAAAGAAGAAGAAGAGGGCTGGTGTGGCTACCATGGGTAGAAGGTTTGAAGGTCAAGCTAGAAGGGTCTTGGATTTCCCCTCAACATCTGATGAAGGAGTGAGAAAGGGTAAAGAGACTGTAGTGCCATCTGACTCTGAGGAAGAAGAAGAAGAAGAGGATGGAGACTATTCTGAACAGCAGTACCCTCCTGCAGATGACAAATACAAGAACTTGGAAGAGCGTCTAGCTGCCATGGAGATATAGAGAGTGCCTGGGCTGGAATTTGAAGAGTTAGGGTTGGTTTCCTTAATTGTGATCCCTCCTAAGTTCAAAGTGCCTTTGTTTGCTAAATACGATGGGTTGTCTTGTCCCAAGATGCACCTACGGTCTTATGTCAGGAAAATCCAACCACATTCTTCTGACAAGGATCTGTGGGTCCATTTCTTCCAAGACAGTCTTTCGGGGATGCAGATGGACTGGTTTTACCAGTTGGAGAGGTCTGATGTGCATAATTGGGAGGATTTGGAGGCCGCCTTTTACAAACAGTATCAATATAATGCAGACTTAGCACCAACCCGTACTCAATTACAGAGTATGGGCATGGTCTCAATTGAAGGTTTCAAAGAGTATGCCCAGAAATTGAGAGACTTGGCAGGACGAGTACAACCACCTCTATTTGAGAGGGAGCTAGTAGATATGTTCTTGGGTACACTGTCAGGCCCCTTTTTCAATCACCTAATTGGAAGTTCGTCTGCGGGGTTCACCGAGTTGATTCTAACTGGTGAGAGAGTTGAAGCCAGCATAAAGAGCGGGAAAATTCAAAAAGATTCATCTGCTTCCACTGCCATCATAAAGACCTTTCCAGCAAAGAAGGAAGTCTTAGCTGTCTACTCCCAAAGAGGTCAAGGAAGAGTTGAGCGCCGGCCAGCGGTGGGGGCCGTAATGATTCAAAAGTCTGCAGCTGATCAGCCCAGAAACAATCAACCCAGAACCAACCAAGCAAGGGTGGAAAGGCCTGTACGGTAATTCACCCGGATAAACATGACTCCTGCTCAGGTTCTACCCCCTCTCTTGAAGTTAAACCTTGCAAGTTTGAAAGAGGCCCCGAAGAATCCGAATACATCTTCCCCTTACTACCATGCGAATGCCAAGTGTGCTTATCATTCAGACAGCCTGGGGCACGACACCAACAATTGTTGGACCCTCAAGAATAAGATTCAGGATTTGATAGATGCTAAAGAAGTTGAATTCGACGCCCCTGAAAAGCCGAATGTGATCTCTGATCCAATGCCAAAACATGGTCACAATTCCCATGTTGTTGAAGAAAATCTTTTTGTTGCTACTGTTGATGATTTGATGACTCCGCTACCGATAATCAAGTTAAATTTGCTGAAGGTTTGGATTTTCCCAGGTTGTGAAGAAGATTGTTGCCTTTGTTCATCCTTACCAACTGACTGTCTGTTGTTGAAGTTAGGCATCCAGCACCTAATGGATAACCAAGAAATCCTTTTTGAAAAGACTCCTGTTACACTGACTCCTGTCAATGATGTTTCAATAATTACCATATCCGCCAATCTTTCCAAGGTCTCCAAAAGACCTGTTAAGATTACATCCGATCTGAAGATTGCACCTTTGAAGATAACCATGCCGAGGCCCGTGCCATACAAGTCCGACAAATAAATACCGTGGAACTATGGTGGAGAGATCTATTACCACGGTATTAAACAATTTGAATCAACTGAAGAGAGTTCTGATGAAGAGACTTCCGACATTGGAAACATTGCCGGAATGAGTAAAATCACCCGCAGTGGAAGAATTTTCTCTCTGGAGATTGCCCCTCCAAAGGCAATCTTCGGACCCTCAGTTATTCCTAAGGTTACCCCAGCGCCAGTAAACCAAACTGCAAGAACTCCGATTATTGAAGAAGTTATAACTCATGTGGTTGTCCCCTCTGCTGCTGCTGATGATAGAGGGAAAGGGATCCAAGAAGAGCCCGTCAAGACGAGGGCTCAGTCGTTGGTCATCCCTGAGACCTCTAAAAAAGAAATGGAAGAGATTTTGAAAATAATCAGGAAAAGCGATTATAATGTTGTGGAACAACTGGGGCAAACCCCCCCTCAAAGATCTCTATGTTGGCCCTGCTGCTTTGTTCAGAAGCTCATGCTAAAGCTTTGATCAGATTTTTGAAGACGACCCACGTGCCACAGGAAACCTCCGTGGAATAGTTCCAGGAATGTGTAGCTAGCCTAACAGCTAATAATGGTCTAGGATTCTCCGATGCCGATTTAACATCTAAAGGTAGAAAACATAATGATGCTTTGCATGTCTCGGTGGAATGCAGAGAGACTACTCTAGCACACGTACTAGTAGACACTAGTTCATCGCTGAACGTCTTGCCAAAGAAAGCTTTGGATAGGTTGGATTGTGAAGGTTTAACCTTGAAGCCCAGCAACACCATTGTCAGAGCCTTTAATGGTTCTAAAAGGATGGTCCACGGGGAGGTGGACATCCCGATCAAAGTAGGAACTGAAACCTTCAACTCCATGTTCTATGTCATGGACATCCATCCTTCCTATTCTTGATTGTTGGGAAGACCCTGGATTCATCATGCTGGAGCCGTCACTTCTACTCTTCATCAAAAGCTCAAGTACCCTGTCCAGGGGAAAATTGTAATTGTTCACGACGAAGAGGAATACATGATAAGCCATCTAAATTCTTTCCGCTATGTGGAATTGGATGGTGAATTCATCGAAACCCCCTTTCAGCATTTTGAAGAGGTAGCTCAGGAGATTGCGGCAACCAAGACGGTGCCTTCTGTACCCATGATTACCAGACCTCAGCCTCGGATGTCGTCTCTCAAAGATGCAAAGGCTTTAATTGAAGAAGGAGGAACCACAATCTGGGGGCAGCTTCCCGATTTTCCTTTCAAATCTGATAAATTCGGCTTGGGATTCACTTCTTCTGCTCAAAAGGTTGTACGCTGCACCCGTGCTGGAAGGCCACCAGTGAAGATCACCCATCATGGAGTCAATGCTTTGGAGAATAGTGAAGAGGAGAGCAACTTGGAAGACTGGATTTTCCCTAATATGGACGAAGGACTGTGCAATTGGGAGGCAAAAGACTTTGTTCCCATTACTTTCATAAATCAGTAATTTATCTTTCAAACATTTCTGTTGGTTTGTAATAATTCTCAAACAATTCGTACACTTTTAACCTTGTGCCTTACCCGAGGCACATAGGTCCATTTGTAAGGGTTTGATTTTTCATCTTCATATGCCATTTTAATGAATCATGGATGTTTTCACATATAAACTTTTGTGTTCATTGTCTTTATTTTTGCATTTTATTTGTTTAAAGATGGTTATCCCTTACACACACCCACACTTACAAATGCAGGTACCCTTCCATTTCGGATTCCATGGGTAACAATTCTGCTATGGCCTTCATTGACTCTGAAGATCTGGTCTACCACGCCGAATACGAAGGTGAGGAAGATTGTGAAGTGCCGGGAGAATTGGCTAGACTACTACAACAGGAAGAAAGGGTTATTCTACCTCATGAGGAGCTATTAGAGACAATCAACTTGGGAACTAAGGAAGACAAAAAAGAAGTTAGAGTGGGTGCCAACCTAGAACCAAGTGTCAAGGAGCGCTTAATTCAGCTGTTGAATGAATATGTTGAGATCTTTTCCTGGTCATACGAAGACATGTCGGGACTTGATACAAACATTATGGTACACCGTCTACCCACAAGAGAAGACTGTCCACCAGTTAAACAGAAAGTCCACCGCATGAGGCCCGACATGTCTGAAAAGATCAAAGCAGAGGTTATGAAGCAGTTCAATGCTGGATTTCTTGTTGTTACTTCCTATCCATAATGGGTTGCTAACATTGTGCCCGTGCCTAAGAAGGACGGAAAAGTCAGAATGTGCGTGGATTATAGAGACTTAAATAGGGCCAGCCCTACAGATGACTTTCCGCTACCGCACATTGACATATTGGTTGACAATACAGCTCAGCACAAGGTATTTTCTTTCATGGATGGATTCTCAGGCTATAACCAGATCAAAATGGCCCCTGAGGACATGGGGAAGACTACTTTTGTTACACAATGGGGTACGTTCTGTTACAAAGTGATGCCGTTCAGACGGAAGAATGTCGGGGAAACCTATCAACGCGCCATGGTAGCTTTATTTCATGATATGATACATCGTGAGATAGAGGTCTACGTAGATGACATGATAGCCCGTTCACAAACTGAAGAAGAACACCTCGACCATCTGCAAAAGCTGTTTGTCAGGTTGAAGGAGCACAAGCTCAGGCTGAACCCTAACAAGTGCACTTTCGGAGTCAGGTCCGGTAAACTCTTGGGTTTCATTGTCAGCAACAAGGGCATCGAGGTTGATCCTGCCAAAGTCAAAGCTATACAAGAAATGCCTGCCCCTCGCATTGAGAAGGAGGTCAGAGGTTTCTTGGGACGCCTAAACTACATTGCTAGGTTCATTTCTCACCTAACATCTACCTGTGACCCAATTTTCAAGCTGTTGAAGAAAGATCAGGTGGTTAAATGGAATGATGACTATCAAATTGCTTTCGATAAAATCAAGGGGTATTTGCTAAAACCTCCTATCTTGATGCCACCCGTCGAAGGAAGACCGCTAATCATGTATCTGACCGTCCTAGAGAATTCAATGGGGTGCGTATTGGGCCAACATGATGAGTCTGGCCGAAATGAGCATGCCATTTATTACCTTAGCAAAAAGTTTACCGACTGTGAGACCCGATACTCACTTCTCGAGAAAACTTGTTGCGCTTTGGTATGGGCTGCTCGCTAGCTAAGGCAGTATATGTTGACTCATACCACTTTGCTGATATCTAAGATGGATCCGATCAAGTACATCTTTGAGAAGCCTGCTTTATCTGGAAGAATAACTAGATGGCAGATGATCCTGACGGAATACGACATACAGTACACGACCCAAAAAGCTATAAAGGGGAGTGCGCCAGCCGATCATCTAGCTCATCAAGCTGTCGAAGATTACCAATCCATGAAGTTTGACTTCCCCGACGAGGATATCATGACCTTGGATAACATTGAAGATTTCAGACCATATGACGGACCTGAACAAGGATCCCGATGGACCCTGTACTTTGATGGTGCCTCCAATGCACTTGGCAACGGTATTGGAACGATACTCATCTCTCCAGAAGGTTGCCATACACCTTTCACTGCTAGACTTTGCTTCCACTGTACCAACAACATGGCAGAGTATGAAGCTTGTATCTTTGGTCTCAAGGGTACCATAGACCTAGGAATCAAATCCTTGATTGTGTTTGGAGACTCAACTTTGGTCATCAGTCAGATCCAAGGAGAGTGGGACACTAAGCATCCCAACCTCATCCCTTACAAAGAACATGTCTTGACATTGTTACCACATTTCGAGCAGATTACCTTCGAGCACTTCCCACGAGAAGAAAATCAGTTAGCAGATGCTCTAGCTACAATGTCATCCATGTTTAAACTTAACTGGGATAATGAGGCTCCCCAAATCACCATTGAACGGATGGACGAACCTGCACATTGTCACGAGATTAATACTGAAGAAGTAGTGGACCGACCTTGGTTTCATGAAGTCAAAAGGTATCTCGAAGCACAAGAATATCCTGAAGGAGCTTCAGTCAACGATAAAAAGTTCTTAAGGAGATTCTCTACCAAGTTCTTCCTGAGCAATGGTATCCTGTACAAGCACAATCATGATTGCATTCTGCTCTGTTGTGTGGACAAGGTTGAAGCTAAGCAGATCATGGTTGAACTGCACAATGGTACATTTGGCACTCACTACAATGGACATACAATGGCTAAGAAGATTCTACCGGCAGGCTATTACTGGTCTACCATAGAAGCTGACTGCTATCAATTTTCCAAAACTTGTCACAAATGTCAAATCTATGCGGACAAGGTACTTATACCTCCAGTTCCTCTCAATGTCTTAACAACACCTTGGTCATTCGCTATGTGGGTAATCGACATGATTGGAGAGATCAAGCCAACAACATCCAATGGACACCGCTTCATCCTGGTAGCCATTGATTACTTTACCAATTGGGTCAAAGCAGCTTCCTTCGCATATGTCACAAAGAATGTTGTTGCCCGTTTTATCAAGAAGAACCTTATCTGTCGGTACGGTATCCCTGAAAGGATCATCACTGACAACGGCACAAACCTTAACAATACTATGATCACCGCCTTGTGTGAACAGTTCCAGATTCAACATCACAATTCATCTCCCTACCGGCCAAAGATGAACGGTGTTGTCGAAGCTGCGAACAAAAATATCAAGAAGATCATACAAAAGATGACAGTCACCTACAAGGACTGGCATGAAATGCTACCGTTTACTCTTCACGGGTACCGTACCACGGCGCAAACATCAACTAGGGTAACACCCTATTCTTTGATATATGGCATGGAGGCTGTTTTACCTATCGAGGTTCAGATTCCCTCCTTGAGAATCATGAAAGATGCAGGTTTGAGTGAAGACGATTGGATTCAGACCCGACTTGATCAACTTAACTTGATTGAAGAAAAGTGACTTACTGTTGTTTTCCATGGTCAGGCGTATAAAAAAAGAATGATCAAGGCATTCAACAAGAAATTCAGGCGCCATGTATATCAAGTCGGGGATCTAGTAATCAAGTGGATCATCTTGTCGCAAAGTGATCCCAGGGGAAAATGGACTCCTACCTACGAAGGACCATTTATGATCAAAAACATATTTTCTGGTGGGGCAATGATCTTAACCACCATGGACGGCGATGACCTACCGCACCCTGCGAACGCAGACATAGTTAAAAGATACTATGCATAAATGACCGCTAGGTTGACACACCTAGGAAAAAAAGGGCATCCCGGTGAATCGAAAACCCGAAAGGGCGATTCAGGCAAAAGTTAGGGATAAACAAAAAAATTTGTACACCCGGCAAGTTGAAAACCCGAAAGGGCGACTTGGGCAAAAAAGGGTTTCCCGGTGGACTGAAAACCCGAAAGGGTGATCCAGGAAAAAGTTAGGGAATTAAAGCGTATGATTATGTCTCGTAGGATCACTTTAAGGACAATCTCTTCACAAACAAGCTTCAGGCTTCTGATCAACTCAATCATCTTCGAACGAAGCAACAAATGGACAAGATATCCAGAGTTACGAAGGCTATAGCAGAATGGGACCCCCATGGAATTTTTACACATAGCCATCTTTCTTTGTATAAATTTTTCTCATTTTTACGACAACGTTCTCTTACTAGGATGTCTGTCTCCTTTGTACAAAATACTTACACAAAGTTAATACAAAAATACTTCAAAGTGTAGAAAACTATTTGCCTTTTCTTCTTTTTTACACTTGTGTTTTATTTGAAAACGTCCATTGATTTATTAATGAGCATATGCATTTGAATATAATCACTGTTTACAAATAAACGAAATGTGAAAGAATAATTACTGACAGGTTGAAGCTATAGGAAAACATCTTCAGGCTATTCCAAGAGCAACCCTTGCAGTACGCCATCTAGATCCTCAGTGGAGCTAGAACCTTGAAATACATATCCCCAGTGGAGTTATATTTCCAATCATTAATCCACAATCAGAGTTAAAACTTCAAACTCCAAATCCCCAGCGGAGCAAAACTTTGAACTACAGACCCTCAGCGGAGATGAAACCTTCTTCCCCAACGGAGTCAAATTTCCAACCATCAATCCCCAGCGGGAACCATCCAGATTCCTCAGCAAGTTATCTTAAATCTGAGAATCAACCAAATAACAGTTGACTTTTGTCTTATCCCCAACCTAGGATAATTCCCCAGTAGATTAGCATACAACCCAAACTCCTGATATCCTCAACAGAATGAAGATTCTCATTCTTGACTTCCCAGTAGAGTGGCATACAACCCAAACTCTTGAACTTCTTCCAAATAGGAATAAGATTTTCCCCCAGAGTCTTGAACTTACTCTCCAGCAGGATAGCTACTCCCCAACAGTATAGCTACTCCCCACAGAGTTTTTACTCCTCAACAGAATGAAGATTCTCATTCTTGATCCCCCAGTGAAGTTGCCAGAGTCTTCATTACTCCCCAGCATGAATTTGTCAAAAATTTTAATCCCCTGCAGATCGAAGATTCTCATCCTTGACTCCTCAGTGAAGTCACCAAAGTTTTCATTACTCCTCAATAGATTGAAGATTCTCATTCTTAGTTCCCCGCAGAAGCCATCAGAGTCTTCCTTATTCTCCAGCAGATCAAGGTTTTCCTTTATTTGATCCCCGGTAGAGATCACCAAAGTTTCCTTATTCCCCAGCCGAATAAGGATTCCCATTGTGTAATCCCCATCCATAGTCATCAGAGTTCTCGGGATTCCCCAAACAGGTTTCTCAAGCAACACTTGGCATTATTTTCACAACAGACTGATTATCATATTCCAACTCCAAAGACTTGAAGGATCCCTATATCCCCAGGAAAGTCGTGAAGGATTCTCATGTCCCCACAGAAGTTGTCAGGATCTTTAATCCCCAAGCAATCAGCAAGGATTTCTCATCCTCAGCAATTAAAGATTTTGAATCTCCAACAACGGTCAAGGATTTATTTTCCCCGACAGCAGTCAAGGATTTTATTATCTCCAGCCATCAAGGATTTATTTTCCTCAGCAATACATCAAATCGGCTTACATGCGCATACATTACATTCATATATCATAAACATTGATAAAACACATTTTATTGCATCATACATTTCACGCAACATAACTTTGTGTTTCAGCTGACATTTTACCCTTTTCAGGATAAGATTAACAACTATCTTTAACAAATATTCAAAGATTTCAGATACAGTACGGATACACTCCAAATACGGAAGTCATTCTGTTACTCATTCAGATCTCTTATTCAGATACAGTACGGATACACTCCAGACACGGAATTCATTCTATTACTCATTCAGAATTTCAAGTCAAGATACAGTCCAGATACGCTCCAGACACGGTTTCCATTCTGTCACTCATACAGACTTCAACAATCAGATACAGATTAGATACGCTCCAGATACGGAAGCCATTCTATTTCTCATTCAGACTTCAACAATCAGATACAGATTAGATACGCTCTAGATACAGAAGCCATTCTATTTCTCATTCAGATTCAACTATCAATTTCAAGTTCAGATACACTCCAGACACGAAAGTCATTCTGTCACTTATTCAGATCCCAGTTACAGTTCAGATACACTCCAGACACGGAAGTTATTCTGCTACTCATACAGATATCAACTTCAGATACAATCTAGATACACTCTAGACACGGTTGTCATTCTGTCACTCATTCAAATGTTTCCCCAGTCCAGATACGCTCCAGACACGGAAGCCATTCTGTCACTCAATCAAGTTTTTCCCCAACTCAGATACGCTCCAGACACGGATGCCATTCTGTCACTTATTCAAATTTCAACTTTAGATACAATACAAATACACTCCAGACACGGAAGTCATTCTGCTATTCAGTCAGAATCAAATACAGTTATAGCTCAGATACGCTCCAGACACGGACGTCATTCCCTTGCTCATACAAATTCGGTCTCCAGATACAGTTCAGATACGTTCCAAATATGGATACCATTCTGATACTCATTCTTTCAACTTACATCTTTCAACTTACAACTTTCAGTTCAACAAACAGTCTTGGATGGCATCTTTAAGCTCATATCCAACAAGATTCTACCATCTCCAAATGGAATCTTTAAGCCCATCTCCAACAAGATTCTACCATCTCCAAATGGAATCTTTAAGCACATTTCCTCAACTACGTTTTGACGAGTGGAAATTTACGGGCACTCTAGGTCCAATCATCTTTTACCTTCGAGTCACGAACGACAAACTCGCCAATCTAAATCTTTAGGGTCAAGAAGATTGAACAGGGGCAGTTGTTGTACCCTAAAATTTTCCCTCTCATTTTATCAAGATTCTCCTCACAAGACCTCTTGGACTCCAGACAGGATTAGGGTTTGCTCAGCTCAAGACACCTCCTTGCACTAATGACCTAAAATTAGGGTTTGAGATTGCTCAAGAATTTTTGGATTTCCAATGCCTCATGTGACTTTCATACTTCATGTTGGACCTTTAAGATTTCTCATACCAAGTTTCAAGCCTTGAATCACTTTTTTGCCCAGTCAATTGGACAATTGACCTAAAAATCAGCTGTATTGGGGAAAAAGTCAACCATGGCCAATTTACAGTCAAACCTCATAATTTTTTATCCACATCAACATTATAGACTCATATGAACCACTTGATCAAGTTTGGACCATAACTCCTCAAGAACTTTGATCAGATCATCAAAAGGGCAAAATGGTCATTTTTAGGGTTTTGACTGCAGAAGGGCAATTTTTTGATTTTTAGCCTAGCCAATGGCAAATTGAGTTCAAGCATGGTTTCAAGGACTCAATAGCACCATCTTGACCTAATCAAAAGGTTCAAAATATCTCAAATGCATTGGATTGACAAATGAATTTTCCAATCAACTGATCAAAAATCAACTGTACACTGAAAAGTCAAACTTTGACTTTTTGGTCAAAATCAAGTTCCAAGGGTCATTTTTCATCTAGATGTGTCAAAACATGAAACTTGTTCACCAAGAAACCTAATTTTGGAAATTAGGGTTTAAAATGGAAGATTTTCATAACTTAGAAATTTTCTAAGTTATGAAATTTTCTTATTTTTTCCCAACTTTGCCCAACTTTTTCACCAAGATGCAATTGGATTCAAACAAAACTTCCAAAACAAAACTTCCAAACTTCCAACTCCACAAAATCTACAACTTTGATTCACAAAGTTTTCCCAAAATATGCTTGGATCTCAAGTTATGATTTTGTGAATAGGGGTCCATGAAACTTTTAACTTAGTGAAATTTTGCCCTAGTTTAGGCAGATTTTTAACCTAACTTCATGGCAACTTTTCACGTAGTTCCAATTTTAATATCAAAATTCATTTCAAAGATGGATTGTAGAGCATGTTACAAGCTTTCCAAAATGTCAAAGAACTCTCCAAGATCATTTATGGTTAGGGAGAATCTAAGGAATGAAAATGACCATTTCTCACTTTTGTCCAAGGCATTTTGCACCATGTTACAACTTGAAAATTTGTCCTAGGCATGCTTGTACTTGTTTTATAGGTCTTAAACCTTTCCACACTCCTTAATTTAATGCAAATACATTGAAAAAAGGCTTGATTATGAGCTTTAGAGCATTATACAAGGGTTTATTCCAAAAATGGCAAAAAGGTTACAATGATACTTTGATAAAGTTAGCTTTTAGCAATTTTGTTTATCTTGAGCATTGGACCCAATCTCTTGTAGCAAACAAAGTCCATGAATATCAGGAAATTTCTACCAACTATGTGCAGGCCTTGAGGTAGCAAGTACAGCCTTTGAGCTTTGCCAATTCAACTTTTGCTTCAAAAGCAAGTAAGCTTGCAAAAAGTCCATATCTTATGCATCTGATAAAACCAAGTCTTGGACTCATTTCAAACAACCTCAGCATATTGTAACAAAGCCAAAACACGATTTTCTAAGATCTCAAACACCCTCTAACACAGAAAACCCCATTTCTGCCCAAAATAGGGCAACTTCTGCAAACACCAAGCCAAAACCAAATTGCCTCGTGCGTTTTGTCTTGAATCACTTCAGACACATTCCATACATCACACCTGAACTATCCAAGCCATTGTTCAGCAACTGTAACTTCATTTTCAAGCTTCACCATTTTCATTTTGAAGCTTTGCAGGTTGACTTCTACAGGGACATTCAGGCAAGTTCAAGGCAAGCTAAGCATTGGGAAAGGTTGAGGGAACTTCAAGCAAGCTCAAAAGACTTTCAAGCCTCACTCAAAGTTGCTACATTGCCATATTCAACTTCAACTGAACAAGGTAATTTCCAACTTTCTATCTCCTTATTTAGACATCCTTAGGCTTAGGTTTGTGAAGAAAAAATGTAGTCCTTAAGTTGCTTGAATTGTACATATGCATAGTTCTTATTTATATTAACTGAGCTAGGAGAATTTAGATGTTGAACATGCTGAAAAAATTAGGTTAGAATTTAGGGCCACTAAAATAATCTCTGGTTTTTGAGAGTTAGATCAAGTTTTTTATATGGTTGGAATCGTGATTGAAAATGCTATAACTTTCATGTTGTGAGTTTTTGATTTCATGCAAGCAATAGAGAGAACAGATTTGAAGTACAGGGGCGCGCGCGTTTTGGCCAGAGGACAGGGATGAAGTGTGTTCTGGGCATGGGCCTGACTTTTCTACTTTTCACACCCTCCATTTTGTTATTTGCACCCCCTTGGCCCATTTCTTTTATTTTTCATATTTTCTTACATATTTCACATTTCTGACTTTTATTTATTTTTACTAAACAAATAAAAATCTCAAAAATATTTTCTTTATTTTTTGCATTTTTTCATATTTTTTATTTATTTATTTATAGCATAAAAATAAGTATTTAGGTTAATATACTTTTATTTTCTTAAATAAATTTTGTAAATAATATAAAAAAATTATATATTTTTATTATTTATACACTTAAATTAATATTTTCATAGAATATTTAATTTTTTAACATTTTTGTATATATTATTATTATTTTTTCTTAAACAAAAAGGATAAATAAATAATTAGAAAACATTATTTTCTTAAAACAAAAATTAGGGTTTCCCCCCTTTCAAAAAAATAATCATTTTATTTTCTTTTTTAAGACATTAAATAAATTTATTTTTACATACATAAAAATAAATACAAAAACATTTTGCATATTTACATTTATTTGCATATTTAAATATTTGCTTATTTATTTATTTGTACAAATAAATTCAATTGGGTTGTAATAGTAAATTAGGGCTTTATTTTGTGCAAATACCCCCTATTCAAACTTGTACCCCCCTTCCCATAATAATGTTGTAATAGTCTAGATTTACTTTACGTATTTTATCGCTTTAATATGCCATGATTAGTAAATTAGGGTTTTGTATGCAAATACCAAAATCAAACAAATAGCATGACTAAACACAAGACAAAAATGCATGAAAAATGACAACACATTGCACACAAGCATCCCTAGGGTTTCATCCACTTTGTTGCCTTAAAATGGCCATGGTATGCAGCTAGTTATCTTGGCAAAATCAAAACAAAACAAAAAGATCATAGTCCCTCGATGAAGCTATCTTGGTTTCCTAAAAAACAAATGATCTTAGTCCCTAAAACTTGCTAAGATACTTGGCACCATTGCTATCATGGTCATAAGATGACCCGTGCCCGTCCCGTTTAAACATCCAAAGATAGGGTTGTTTACCAAATGCAATGGTAAAACAACAATATCAAAGGAATAAAAATATGTAGGAAAGACTTTTGATTAGGGTAGACAACTCCTAGTTACTTGATCAATTTGCAAACCATCCTTGCTATTTTCAAACAAACACACACAATTTCAAAACAAGTTCCAAACAAACTTTCAAACATTGAAACATTTTTCAAAAGACAAACACCTTTGTATACATTCAAACAAGAATCATTACAAAGGTTGCCTAAACAAAGGCCTCTTTTCAAAATACTTTCAAAACCACACACAAAAGCACCATTTCAAACAATTGAAAAAGCAAAGCAAGTGATCTAAAACAAGTAACTAAGAGCCCATGGAAAACCATGGATTAAAAGGGTGTTAATACCTTCCCTTTTCATAATCTACCCCCCGAACCCAATAAAAATCTCAAAGGTCTTTCCTGTGCTTTGTTACCTTTCCTTTTGGATAAAATAAAAGTCGGTGGCGACTCTTGCTAAACCACAACATTTGCAAACACAAACGCAAAACCTCAAGTCAGTTCTCCCACCGCATCACAGAAACCTTTGACACCACTCCTTGTTTCTCAATTAGTTGTGATATCATATGGTTGCAAGTGTAGAGCTTGAGCAATCTCTTTTGGCTTTGTATCTCTTTCTGTACCGTTGAAAGGTAGTTGATTAAAAATGGGAATCCTCAAGAGTTGGGAGAATTCTTCTAAAGTTGGCACAAGTTGATAATCAGGAAATGTGAAGCAATGGTGTAAAGGATCAAAGAACTGAAAGAGCACCTTCATCATGTCTTCATCAATGTTGGAGGTGACCAAGTTTAGTAGGTGACCATGTCTTTCGGTGAATGGAGAGTTTTCAGGAATCCTTGAAGCTAGCTCTTTAGTTATGGAGGGATCCTTACAAGATTGACTTGAATAGTTTTCCTGTGAATTGAATCCATGTCCTACAAAATAGAACAAAGATAAATCCAAAGATCCTTGAAATGGTTAGTGAATGAGTATGATGTTATGATATCATGATGTTATGTACATAGTATGTATATACAAACAAAGCAAATAAGTCCTTAGGTTTAGGCTTGCATGGAGTCTTATAGGTAAGTACCCTCTTGAAGTTTAGTTGGCTAAAACCTGTCCTAGCAATAGTAACCGGGTTCTAAGGATCTCAATATCACTAGTTTGTTTCCTTGGTCATTGTTTCAGCACAAGCCTCTTTAATGGCGACCGAAGAATCCCAAAAAACAAAACCTCAATGAGTGTAGTATCGAGTATCTACCAACTTCGGACTGCACCAAAGCCGGTCATCTCACTACGTCTTAATGGCCAAGTTGGTCAAATAAAGGTTCTAAAATTTCATTAGTGCTTCATGACATCACTCAGCGGCCCCATATTCTCCTTGATTAACTCAAGGGCTATCGGTATCCACAAATATGTCGCACTAACGTAGCTATTTCTTAGACCGTGTCGGTATACCCCGCACAGTTTCCACAATGTATTGCTACTTACCTATAAGGTATCCCAAATCCGGGTAGAGGATTCAAACCCAAACAAAGAACCATAATGTAAAGCATACAAGTCAAACAATGAAAGAAAGTAAATATGATCTAACCTTAAGGTAACCCCACTTTTAGAATTCTCCCCAGCAGAGTTGCCAGTTCTGTGATATGGTGGGAAAACTGACTTGAAAGTTTTGCGTTTGATCATAAATGTTGCAGTTAGCAAGAGTCGCCATCGAATTTTCTTTTATCCAAAAAGGAAAGGTGAAAAAGCACAAGAAAGACCTTTGAGATTATTTCTTGAGTTCTGGGGGTAGATTATGAAAAGGGAAGATATTAGAACCCTTTTCATCCATGGTTTTCCATGGGATCTTAGTTACTTGCTAGATCACTTGCTTTTTGTTTGAAATTGTGCTTTGTGTGATTCTCGTTCATAAGAATGTATACAAAGATGTTTAATCTTTTAAAAATGTTTTCAAGTTTGTAAGAGGTTTTGAAAGTGTAGGTGTTTGTTTTTGAAATAGCAAGGATGTTTTGAAATTGAGCAAGTAATTAGGAGCATTCTACCTACTCAAAAGTCTTTCATGTTCATTTCCTTTTTCCTTTGACATTGTTATCTTACCATTGATTTGGTAAGTAACCCTATCTTTGGATGTAAACGGGACGGGCGTGAGACATTGTATAACCATGATTAGCAATGTTGCAAGGTATCTTAGCATTCTCTTTTTAGGGACTAAGATCATTTGAAAGGCAACTTAGATAGCGTCATTGAGGGACTATGATCTTATACTTTGCTTGTTTTTGCTAAGATACCTCACATGCGTAATATGGCCATTTTGTAAAGGCAATAAAGCGATAAATATGATCTTATAGCAATTGTATATAAAGCAATAAATATGCGGAAAAGTAAAGTCCTACACTATTACATCATTAAAGGGATGGGGTGTAAAAATTTAAAAATAGGGATTGCAAGAAATTAAAGTCCTAATTATCTATTACAACCATATTGAAACAATATACAAGAAATGTAAAATGGACTTGTTTTGTTTTTGTTAAGAAAGTAAATAAATTGGCTTAAAAAAATATTTTTGATATTTTTGTCCTCAAAGAAATAAAATAAAACATGTGAATAGGAAATATTTTTGGTGTTTTTGGTTATTAAAAGCTAAAATAAGATAAATAAGAGAAAAGAGGGTCAGAATCAGCACATTGCTGAAATGAGAAGGAACAGAAGTTCTGACTCTAATACGCTGCAAAAGAGAGAAAATGTTAGTAGGAAAGTAGAGGGTCAGAAGTTCTGGGCTTGGGTACACTAAGTTCTGAAGTTGAGGAGTTCAGAAGATATAGCGTAGCTGGGAACTTAGAAGTTCATATATCTCTGGTAAGTCATAAGTTTTGATAATTTGAGAGAGTGAGGTAATAGTGCTGTTGTGTGAGGATGTCTAGAAGTTCTGATCATTTGAGAGAGTGAGGTAATAGTGATGTTGTGTGAAGATGTCGAGAAGTTCTGATCTAGGAGTATTGTCTGATAGATAAATTGGCAAAAATGTCAATAAATCAACCCAAAAATATTCTTCTGGGGCTAGAACCCAGGAACCTTAGCACTAATGTCTTATGCGCACGCTTTCTACCACTGTGGTGGCTGCACATCCGATATTAGAAGCAAAAGCATGAACGTATAACATAAAGTAAGTTCTGATGATGAGCTTCACCTCTTTCTCTGTGCTAATCAGAATATCTGCAGCTTATTCAAATCTCAATAGAACAGAAAACATGGGCATAGAAATTATGCCAGGTGCTCATCAAGGTTTCAGAAACATAAAAAAAGGTCAAGACTGTAAACCAGAAACAAGCAAGTATCTGCTAATCCTAGTTTCCTTAAGAAGTTCTAAACTGAGGATCTTCTTATTTAGGCAGGCAAATACATGAAACCTCAGAATATGTACAACATCAGAATCAGGATGTCTACATTGTATTTTGAACATGCAAATCTAACAATGCCTAAGTAAAATGATGAGGGTCAGCAGAAGCTTACCTTGCAGCTGGAAAATATTATGTGAGATGAAGACTGGTTCTAAATGCTTGTAATGTTCTGATCAGCTTCCTCACGTATTCAGCAGGCTTGGACAACCTTTAGCTTGGGTTATGAATGGTGAATGGATGATTTGTTCAAGAAACACTTGAGGGAAATTGGAGTTTGAATGCAAGAAAAAAAAACTAGCAAGTTTTGTATTTGTGTTTGCAGTTTCAGATTTATGGAATTTTTAGAAAGGTTTCAAAGCTTTTCCTTTTGATTTATCTGACCGGCCCCCTTCATAGTTGCAAATGAAGTTCAATTTATAGGCAAGAACCTTGCAGCTTGGAGAAGTCAAAAGTACCAACATCATGTTCGCGTGTTGGCTTATTCTTGAAGCAAGATAAATAAGTATGGTGGTTAGCAGCTTTTAGCCGCACCTAAAATGGATTTGTAAGCATGAATTAAGGAAAAGTACCCTCAGAGGCAAAAGCAAAGCAAGGGCCCAGTATAAACTTGTACAAAAGTTTGCTTTTTCAAGGACAACAATGTACTTCTATGCCACAGGTGGGGAAATCCTTTGGATAAAAACTCAAAAGTGGTTGTGAGCATTAAATGATGATGAGATTTATCAAACCAAAAATCATGCAACATGAGATTATGCATCATAGCTTAATTTTATGTCATAAGTTTAGCATCAGCGCAACTTAGAACCAACACCCAACTTCTGATCCTTTAATCTCTTTACTCCAGCATGTTCTGAGCGAGTTCTCAGACTTTCCAGCAAGCTTGTGACATGCTTTGTAAGTCTTCTTTGAATTGCTCTTGCAACTTCTGACCGAACCTACGTGAAAACTGGCCCAGAAGTTCTAACCAAGTCCTGTTTTGGAAAGGTCTAGAATTTGCTGAAAGTTTCAGTTTCATGGACGTGTCTTCAGGGGTTTGTGTAGCTTGAAATCACAACATTTCTAGGAGAAGTTTTGTTCTGCAATGTTTGAGATCTCATTGAGATCTCATTGAGATCTACGACTCTTTTATTAGAATTTCTTCCAGAATCAACTTCCATCATGGGGAAAATCTGGCCAGATAGTTCTGAACTTGTCATACTTCTTAAACACTTAGAAAAATTCTAAGTATTTTAGAATTTTGACTTTTTCCAAAGTAATTTTGACTTTTGAATTTCTTGGTGAAACAAATTTCATATTTCAACATATCTTGATAAAATATGATCCTTGAAACTTGATTTTGATCCAGAAGTCAAAGGTTGACTTTTCAGTATGCAAATGACCATTTTGCCCTTGTGAATGACTTTCTTGGAAAATTGGTAATTCAAGGCTTAGAATTGGATGGAAGCAAACCTGAGGGTCCAGGGTGATCCTTTGAGAAATGAGAGGGAAAATTTTGGGGTACAACAAGTCTTGTATTTTAAGGACTTGAACGAATGAAGGAGCATAAACCTTCGACAGTTGGTGAAGTTTTGGCCTTTAAGGGAAAATTCTCGCGAAAGGATGGTAAGTTCGACTAGAAGAAAGGTAAAAGTAAGCATAAGTCTTATAGTGGTTAAGAATCTGGTGTTCAATGCTATCATGGTAAGAAGGAGCGTCACATAAGAAAGGTGTGTCCTGAACGATAGAAAGATCATAAAGGTAAGGATAATGGCAATGCAACCATTGTTCAAGAAAATTTCGACTCATCTGATGCTCTTGTGGTTTCGAGCAGCAACTCGTCAAAGGAGTGGATTATGGATTCTAGGTGCACTTAGCACATGACTCCAAATAAAGAATTGTTCGAAGAGATATGTGATCAAGATGATGTGTCTGTATTGATGGGAAACAACAAAGCTTGCAAGATTACATGTGTTAGATTAGTGAGATTCAAGCTCCATGATGAGTCAATAAAGTTGTTGACTGAAGCTAGGTATGTACCAGATTTGAAGAAAAATATGATTTCTCTTACTGAATTCAACAAGAAAGGATATGTTTTCCAAGGAGATAAAAGTATCCTAAGAGTTATGAAGGGGTCAAAGGAAGTCTTGAGAGGCGTGAAGAAGCAAGGCTTGTATACCCTTGAGGATGAAGTTGTAAGTGGTTTTACAAATGTTGCATCCACGAAACCTTTGTCGAAGAAAGAAATTTGGCACATGAGATTAGGCCATGTTAGTGAAAGGGGACTAGTCGAATTAGGAAAACAAATCTGCTTGGTGGAGACAAAGTCGAAAACTTGAAGTTTTGTGAACCCTGTATACTGGGAAAATATTGTAGAGTGTAGTTCAACAAAGGCAAACAAAGAACACATGGATCCCTTGATTACATCGATGCTGATCTTTAGGGACCTGCAACGTGTCCATCACATTCAGGAGCAATGTATTTTCTATCCATAGTAGATGACTATTCCATAAAGTTATGGGTATTCATTCAGAAGACTAAGGATGAAAATTTTGAGAATTTCAAAAGTTGGAAGACTCTCATAGAAAATCAGACTGACAGAAAGGTCAAGAGGTTGAGAACCGACAATGGCCTTGAATTTTGCAATGAGGCTTTCAATAGCTTTTGTGTTTCCTCTGGTATTGCAAGGCACATAACTACTACAGGAACTCCACAACAAAATGGTTTGGCTGAAAGGTTTAATTGAACCATCTTGGAAAGAGTTATATGCATGTTGACTAGTGTTGGGTTAAAAAAGGTGTTTTGGGCTGAGGTTGTTTCGATAGTAACATATCTGATAAATAGAAGTCCTTCGACTGTATTAGAAATGAAGACACCTAAAGTAGTTTGGTCGGGACATCCACCAGATCTCGATAAACTAAGAGTATTTGGCTGCATAGCCTATGCTCATATTAGGCAAGACAAGGTCGAACCTAGAGATCTGAAATACATGTTCATCGGATACCCTGAAGGAGTCAAAGCTTATAGGCTATGGTGTTTAGAGTCATGTCACAAGAGGATTATCAACAGTCGATATGTAGTTTTCAATGAAGCTTAAATGGCTTTAAAGAAAATTGATGATATTGATTGAAGTGCATAAATATCTGACGAAGAGCTAGAACAGGGGGAGATTCCTGTTAAGGTGAAGCATGTTGATGCTGAGGAAGTTGAGGAAGCTGTTAATGACTACCTATTGGCAAGATATAGGACGTGAAGAATCATCAAGCCACCTCATAGATTTGGGTATGCAGATCTGATACCTTATGCCTTAATCTCTACTAGTGAGGTTCTAGACGAACAACCCAGAGATCATAAGGAAGTTATGAGGATTCGAAATAAGAATGAATGGCTGAAGACCGTGGATGATAAGATGTATGCAGTTGATAAAGTTGCATGAAGAAAGCTAGTTTGTCCTCTGATGATAGAGTTTATTCCAAGGTGGAGATTTGTGAGATATTGGATCGAACTCTATTGGATCGAAGAGTAGCTTCTGGTTCGATAGGATTTTTGCATGTCGCCAAAGTATGTTCACATCCTAGTGTCGAAGATCCACATACTATAGTTGAAGTGTATTCTAGTATGTGGGTGTCGAAATGCTTGTGTTTAGTATTTCAAATTGGGCCTGTTTGTTATGTCCAATTACTTAAGTTAGCTTATATCCTAAGTTAGCTTGTAATGAGTATTTATGAAAAAGCCCATTAGTTTAGTATGTTAGGTTTATTATAAATAGCATACTAGTCTCTCATCATTGCATACAGCAAATCCTAATTTAGGGTGAGAGAGTTATTTGTTATTCTTGTAACACTTGTAATCTTAATTTAAGAGAAAGTAAAGAATAACAGTTATAACCAATCCTTGTTGTTAATCTTGTTTATCATCTTTTCTCTCCTTGTAGGCTTCCCTCTAATAAGGAAAAATGTTATACTTTGTTTCAAAGTTATCGTGTTTCACAACAGGATGAAATCACACTCAAGGTGGAAGATTATTTTGTGTCAAATGAGTTTAAAATCTTACATTTAAAAAAAAAGGTGAAGATTGAGCGACATATAAGTGAGATAACTCATAAACTCAACGTCTTAATTTTTTCATGAAGATGTGATGTTCAAATTCACTTGTGTGACTTCTCTCTTAGTCAAATGTGTTGGTCCACTCCACTATTGTAGGCTCACCAAAAAATTTCAATAGAGGTGACAGATTCTAAATCTACTTGATGAGAGTGCGGGAGTGGTTCCAGATGTCAGTTTATGGATGTGAGTTATAAGTTTCATTGAATATAAAAAGTAGAGAGGTTAAACAACATAATAGTGATATACATATTTAATATTTTAAGGGGAATTCTTATTTATCCAACTCAAAAAGTTAGATAAAGTTACTTATAATGTAAAATACTTTGAAAACAACAAATAATTATACAATTTAATAAATAATTAAACATGTTGAAATTAAATTATGTCATATGATTAGTTGAATGTACATTACCTAATTTTTTGTGATGAGCGAAGTTGTTCCCGTATTTTAAAGTTTTTTTAGTTAAGAAATAGTATTCAACTTAACTGTGTGGTTACTTTAAACAATATAAATGATTTCCCAAGTTCCTTCCATGTTCCAACAAATTACCCAACAAATACTACACGTAATATATTGAAACATTTTAAGATGTATGATAAACAAGATTAAAAAGTCCATTATAACATGCTTAAAAACTATTTTCTACATCAACTATTGTACTTTTTCTATAGTTCTGTTTTGTATATATACGAGTTAAAGGATTTCTTAAACTCTTTTTAATGAAATTTGGTTTGCTTAAAAATGTGCTAAAGCACGTTTTGATGTCGAAGAGAAAAATCTTTGCAATAAAAAATAAAAGAGAGGGAGAAATATACGCAATCAATGTATATATTGGTTGGTACATATCATGTTGGCTTCTTGCATACTTTACAAATATCTTTAATATTGAATAAGTCCCCTGTAGACTCTCTCACTTGCACTCATTATAATTTCTAGAACTCATCAAAAGATAAAAATTTATGATTAATTAGGTTTTAACAATGTGAGTGCAACTTCACTATTAGATATTTTGTGTGATGTCAAAACTCGAAGAGCTAGAATTTCAGTATGATGGACGGTAACCTTATGTCTTTTGAAACTCCTCTGCATTATAGCTCTGAGGAATCATCAAAAATTACTTTGAAATTGTCCCAACACATTGAAAAACATTTTATGCATGTTTTTGCATTTCATGTGTCGGCAAATTCGATTTTCAGGTCGACACATGTAAAGCCTATAAGCTTTTGTAATTCACAGGTCGACACATACAACCTTCAAGTCGACACATACCGAATGATTTCTGAAATTGCATAAATTATTATTTTATGTGTTGACACATCCATATTTCAGGTCGAGACATTTACTCATGTTTTAAAGCTTGTAGCATCTGACTTATTTAGGTCGACACATAGAGTCCTTCAATTCGACACGTGCATTCTTTTTATAACGTATGTGTCGACACATACAAATTTGAGGTCGACACATAAAGTCTGTTTTGGTCAAATTTTCAGTTTCTTTTATTCTGAATTTGTCCTTTTGCCCTAAGTGTTTCCAATTATAAATATATCATTCATGCATCATTCTAACTTGATGATACCATAAACTTAGCCTACTTTTTCTCTTCATCTTCAACCTTCCAATCTATGCTTACACACCAATATTACATTGTGATAATGTTCTGTTGGGTGCCTTCTAGACGAAGAATTGCGGATTTCCAATTGGTTTGGGTTGAGTTCTTGTAGGGGTCTTCATATAGAAAAACCATCGGATTTGTCCTCCAAAATCATTTGTTGAATTGGGAATTTCCGTGCAAGATCGTGCGAGATGTCCATCTGAAAAATCCCTTAGAGTGTTTAAAATCTTTTCAAGGAACCTTTGAGTGATTGAAATCTTTTTAAGAAAGTAGAAAGAATTGGATGATAGAATCAATGATCTCGTGTTGATAGTGTGCAACCAGATTTACTCGAGTAAAAAATTCCTTGGACTGTTTGAAATATTTGCAAGGAACCTTAGAGTGTTTGAAATATTTTCAAGGAAGTAACTTATGGGTCGAATATGTTGCATTTGTCGGTCTTGGTCTTGTTGAAGATCAAAAGAAGAGAAGGGTTTGAATTGACATCAAACGGTTATGTTTTGTATAGTTGCTCTGAACACTTCAATTGTAATTATACTTTTGCAAAGTAAGAAATTATCCTAATTCGAAATTTAAAATTGGGGGGAGATGTAGCCATAGAGAGGATGATTTGTGAACTTTCTAAAGAAATCATTGTGTCTCTTTTCTTTTATTTCTTTACTTGTTTTAATCTTCATACGTTGATTTGTCAAATAGAATTGAGTAATTTATCGACGCGTAAGAATTTTCTGAAACTGTTTTTTATTTTGAATTATGTGTTGAGTTGCTTATAATCACTTTTGATTATAAGTGCTTTTTCATGTCAACACAGCACGAAGGAAAATTCTAAAACATTGATTGCACGCCAAGTGTTTGACAAATTGTTTAGCTTGTTTAAATCAAAGGAAAATTGTAATGTTCTATCTCCGACTTTCATTTACTTTCTATATGCAATAGGTTGAATGTGTTGTTTGATCGATTGATTCGTATAGAATTTATCTTTGATTATAAATGTTTAAATTTATTTTTTGATTATCTTATAATCACTTTGATTGTAAGTTCTTTTGCATATCAACAAATCTCAAAGAAAATTCTAAAAAAGTGATTGCACGCCGCATGTTCGATAAAATGTCATATTATATTTTTAATATGATTTCATTGAAAATAGAAAGTTGTTGTGTTGAATATTAAACGATTAATTAATATATTATGTTTATTGAGTTTTATCATTATGATTAATTCTATATGGCTCATGCATATCCGAGTTTCCAACAACTAGGTTCGTTTAGACTACTATATTTGATCTAGGCCAAAAACCTTCCGCTCAATATTGTTTTTCAAATAAGTTTTAAATAATCATTTTGAAAGGTAATTTTTATTTGGGGATCTACTCACCTCCTCCTCTAGATCTGGTGTTATAGTCTAATAAGTGGTATCAGAGTTTCGATTAATTCCGTGCTTCGAAACTCTTATTAGAAAATGGCATATGAACCTAAAGGGATTTGCAAAACAGCCCCAAAATTTTTTTTGGAAGAAAACTATAGTTGTTAGAAATATTGTATGCACATTTATGTTAATTCATATGACAAGGATGTGTGTTACTCTATTACTCAGAACAATGTTAATGGCATTGTCACATCTAAGCCAAAAGCACTATGGAATAATGATGATAAGAAAAATTTGTCAAATCTCATTAATTATTTGAACGCACTTGGTATACCTATTTCCAATGCAATCGTTACTAACAAATTTTTGAGATGTCTTATTAGGAATTAGTAACCGAAGGTCACCGCGATCAAGGAAGCTAATGATCTTACAACACTTGATATCACTATATTGTTTGGTAAGTTTGAAAAACATGAGCAAGAACTTACTTGCTTAGGCAAGCATGAGAAAAAGCTTAAAAAGAAGAATAAAAAGGAGAAAGACACAAATAAGGAGGAAAGAACAAAGTCTAAAGCTCTTAGGATGGCAAGTTCAAGATCCTTAAATTATGAGCACGTAATACGATAGTGATTTTAGTGATGGTGAAGATTTAAATTGTCATTATGGTTGTATTGCCTAAATGCAACCAATTGTTTCACTAACCCCCAAGGACTCAATGAAGATTGAGTACCTAGCTTGTCTGGTTATTTTGTAGGAACATTGTCTTAACTCTATGAAGAGAATACGAGTTCTCATTTATGGTGGATTAAGGCATATGAATATATTTTAATTCTATTGAATATGGGACAAGATGATGGATTATTTAATCTATTAAGCAACATTAAGTTTTGTTTTATTGGTAAAATATGCGTAAGTTGCTTTTGATGTTGTATCCGAGAATACTCGGAAAAAGTATTTCATTTCATGATGTAGGTTTATCTTCAAGAGACATACTCAATGACACCGAGAAGTAATTGATCAACCCGAATCGATGAAACATGAGGAGGAGAAAGATAACTAACATAGAAAGCATAAAAGATGAGAGTTCAATCAAAATTAATCATCATTAAATTAATGACCTTCTCGGACCCATCACAAGTTATACTTTTGGGTACTTTGTCAAAGTGAAAAGTTGTAAGATCGTGTTGTTCTAAAATCATTGTTGCATACTTTTTATTTGGTGAAACTTTCTTTCTAGAGTTCCGTGTGAAGTGCAAGTGCATCCTACATCATATTGTACGATTGGGTAGTATCGATTTAACTTTCGCTTTGTTAGTAAGTTCTCTCTTTTACTTGTTTATTTCTATAAATACATGACATACTTGATGTATGGTATAAAAATTATGAGTGTTTATTTGCAACATAATTCTCAATTGATAGTCATAATGAGTTATCAATTTATATACTTGAAATGAATTCATCATATTATATTTTCATGTATTTCTTATAAACACTTATGTGTATATAATCATGTTTAGCTTTATTAAACATCAATCATAACTGTGATACGATGGGAGAACTGACTTGGGTGTTTTGCGTTTGATTGCAATTGTTGCGGATAGCGAGAGTCATCACCGGCTTTTCTTTTATCCAATAAAGGAAAGGGTGAAAAGAACAGGAAAGACCTTTTGAGAATTTTCTTGAGTTCGAGGGATAGGTTATGAAAAGGGAAGGTGTTATCACCCTTTTCATTCATAGTTATCTACGGGATCTTAGTTTCTAGCTCACTTTGAAAATGCTTTGTAAATGTGCTTGTGTTTGTTTGAAATTATTTTTTGAAAAGTGCCTTCATTTAGGAGAACTTTGTAATGATTCTCGTCTCTATAAGAATGTATACAAAGTGTTGGCTTTTGAAAATATTTCATGAAAAGTGTTGATGTGTTTGAAAGATGTTTGTTTTGAAATTTTTGTGAGCAATCAATTATGAGCAATCTACCTACTCAAAAAGTATTCGTTCTTTTCCTCCTCCTTTAGATAGTGTTATCTTACCATTAGTTGGTAAGAAACCATATCATTAGATGTAAAGGGACAAACGTGGGTCATTGTACAGTTATAGAAAGCAACATTGTAGGATACCTTAGCAATTTGTCGTATGAGTCTAAGATCATTTATCGAAGGTAAAATCGAAGGGTCATCGAGGGACTACGATCTTGTAATCGAGGGTCTTTGCTAAAGTATCCCACATTCGAGGGACATGGCTGTTTTTATCCGAAGGTAACAAGTGTAGGTTACCCTAGAGGTGCGTGTGTGCAAAGTGTATTGTTTTCATTTAATTTGTCTTGAATTAGGGTTATCTATTGCCTGGTTTTAAGTCTTGCCATACAAACCCTAATTACTAGCAATAATATGGAAAGCGATAAATCACGGAAATTAAATGTCCTACGCTATTATAACACTTTGCGGGATGGGGGATACAAATTTACAAATGGGGATGACGAGTAAAAATAAACCCTAATTATTAATACAAGGCTTTGACAATTACATAAACTGTAACGCAAAATAGTAAAATGCGCAAGAAAATGTAACGTAAAAAGGAATTGTTTTTTTAGAGTTTTTTTGATATAATAGGTTTTGTAGTTTCAATTACTTGAAGAAAAACCTAGGTCTAAGTTAACTAAAAAATGAAAACTAATTGTTTACAAAAATGTTTTTGATGTTTCATTTAGAAAAACGGTTTTATGGTATTAGGTCATCTCTAAGCAACACAATATGTCCAAAGTAAACTTAAAAAATCTCAAAATTAGGAAATTTGATGCCTGAGTTGACACGGGCCGTGTCCCTGGACACGGGTGTAGCGGTAAAAATGTTCAAGACTAAGCCATTGGATTGACTAGACTTTTTACAAATCAAAATGAAAATCGTCACCACGCTTTATTGTTTCCAAAGGAATAGGAAAAGAGAGAATAACCCAAAAAAAGGGGGGAAAGATTCAAGGTAAGGGGGTTGGTTATGCAAAGGGAAGGTATTAGCACCCTAGACATCTACGATACTCCGCAGGAGCCTCTTTGTAAAATCTGTATATTTTGGCTATAAAATGTGTTATATATGAAATGGATGGTGGAGGTGAGGAAAGAAGTATATTATTTATGATTTTTGCACCCGCCGCAGTTGTGAACCTTTAGTGCCTACGTACCACCTTTCGTGCAATAGGGGATCAGGGTACACGTAGTTCCTCTTTTAAAAATTTGAAACATAAGTGTATTGGTTACTTTTAAGAGATAAGACATCATCGTCATTGTCCGTGTGGAAAACATACTTACTACCCACAATCATGAGAAAGGAGAATTTGCATCATCTCAAAGTGGAGGACATGACTTGGGTTTTAAAATCAACAATGCCTCACTCAACACCCAAGTGTAAAATATCTCTCTTCACTAAATATTGTAGAAGTATAGTTGTTTGCATCACTACAAGGATTTACAAGAGTCTAATCTTTTAAAAAAAAGTTCAAGGGTAAAAGCCAAAGTGGCAAAATGGTTTGAAATGATATTGGTTGACTTTTAGTCTTCTCATTAAAAATGTCAAAGTATAATTAAATTGATTGAGGTTTATTTATGAAAATGTTTTGAAAATGCATGGACCTAAGTCCAAGTTTATTATGAAAGTGTTTAAGTTTCAAAACAAGAAGAGTTTTCAAAAGGAGGGAGAAGATTTTTGAAATTAAAGAAGATGGGAGGAGAAGAAGGGACTATCCTAAAGCATAAGGTAAAAGCTAAGGATAAGGACCATCTAACCAACAAGAAGCCAAAAACTTGACATTATCAGTCAAGATAGAATTCCCATTCTTTGGAGTGAAACCAAGCAAGCAAGGATACTAGACCTCTTCCAATGTATTAAGTCTTCACAAAAATTGGGCAGAGTAACGCCTGTATACGAGTGAATTCTAGATTACAAACAAAGGATGTAATCACAAAAACCTGCACACAAAAGCAAACAAGCAAACCAATGTCTTGAGGTAAACCTCAAGAGCTCCAGACAAAATAATCAGATAAGATCACAAGGTCTCCAAGATAGGCCAAGGTTTCTAATCCTAAGTCCAAGGAAAAGTCCACTGCTCCATCATGCCAAGGATAGTAACCAAATAGTCCTAGTACCATTAAGAGTGTTTTAGGGTTTAAGTGGATTATTAAGTATCTTAAGAAAAAGAAAAAGAAAAAGCTCAAATGAGCAAAGTAAAAATGACAAGAATATAAATGCTCAAATGAGAAAAGATGAAAATGGCATGAAATGTAAAATGCTGAAAAATAAATAGTACATAAGGCATAATAGAATAAAAAGCATAAAAATAAAATAAGTCAATAATTAGTGGTTAGTTGGATGACCATCTTGAAACTTTCATTTGGAACTCATTAGATGGTTGGTAGAACCAAAGCCTCCACACAACAAGTTGCATTTGCTTTTTGTCAAGTATATCTTCCATTTGGAATTCTCACAAGTACCATTTAATGATCAACGATGTTTAAGTGATCCGCGTTGACCAAAGGTGTTGTAGATCCATTAGAGGATTGGTAGAACCAAATCCTCCACACAATGAATCTCAAGGTTATTGGATCAAAGAGATCAAATTAACATACTTGGGCTTGCAATCATAAGTTTGGGCCACGAATGATCATTTATTCGAATCGGGACAAAATTTAGCGCTATGTTAAGCAATCGTAAGTGGACTTATATAGAAAAAGGCAGAATATAAAAGACATAATTTTGGAAGCAAAGACAACTTTTATTAATGATCTTAAAAATTATAGCAAACAGATAAGCCCTACAACATTAATATTTCCACCTTGGGCAGAGTGAAAGCTTTTCAAAAGAAAGAAACAGGTTAACAAAACAAATTACTTTGAAACATGTATGCAAGAAGGAACATCAATGGTGACCCAATTCTGAACCCGGACTCCATGCGTCATATAATTATGTGCTTCCTTCTCTGTTTCATCCTCTTCAACAACATTAACCCCAGAACCAATTGGATGGAGGTAGTCTCCGCTACGGAAAACATCATGATAACTGTTCACAGAAGACTTTGACTTCAAACTTTCGCTTTTGCCATTCCTCGAAGAGAAACCCAAACCAACTCTGTTTTTTATCACGGGTGGATCCACAAGTCGTCCCTAAACTTCATTATGACCATTGCGCACAACCTGCTGCTCATCCTTCAGAGAAACCACAAAATTCCCATTCTTCCTTATGTTATCAATGGATAGGGCTTGGAACTGGGTTCCAACAGCAGCCTCATCCGCTTCTACCATACTGAAAGAGGATAGATGGGATATCAACAACGTCTGCTCCCCATTCATGATCACCACCTTCCCTTCACGCACAAACTTTAGATTCTGATGCAGATTTGAAGTGACAGCCCCTGCTTTGTGTATCCATGGTCGTCCTAGCAAACAACTGTACGCGGGAATAATATCCATTACCTGGAAAGTTATCAAGAACAAATATGGTCCTATGTGGATGGGTAAGTCCACCTCACCGATGACAAATTTCCTCGACCCATCAAAAGCCTTCACGATGATGCCACTCGGGCACATAGGTGTTCCCTGATACTTTAACTTCATGAGGGTACTTCTCGGTATAACATTCAACGCAGATCCGTTATCAATTAGCACATTAGATAGTGATTCATTCTTGCAGTTCATGGATATGTGGAGGGCCAGGTTGTCATTCCTCCCTTCATCTGGTAACTCATCATCGCAGAAACTCAAGTTGTTACATGACGTAATGTTTCCAATTACGCTACTGAATTGATCTAACGGTATGTCATTTTCTACAAAAGCTTGGTCTAGTACTCTCATCAATGATTCCCTATGAGTGGAGGAATTCATCAGTAATGCCAGGATGGATATCTTTGAAGGAGTCTGCAATAGCTGATCTACAATATTTTAGCCGCTCATCTTAATTACCTTCAGGATATCATCCACTTCTTTCTCTAATGTGGCTTCACTAGTCTCTCCTACAGCCTTCTTAGGCTCATTATTCTCAGCAATTTTCTTTCCAACGACAACGTCTTTTCAAATACTTGGCGCAAACACACGACCACTACGGGTCACCCTGCTGTTATCAACTATATTTCCAACATCTGGCATTGGCTGGATGGGAACCTCCACCCCATCTTCTAATATTGTAGCGTTGTATTTGTAAAGCACCGCCTTATCCGATTTATAGGGAACAGGACCTGGCAGACTAATTACAAATGGGGTAATAGCTGGTTTTCTATGGTACTCCACCTCAAGGTAAGTGGGTGCACCAAAGCAAGGTACGATGACGTTTACACCTTCATCAACACAATCATCCCTCAAAAGGTTATTTCCAGCAAACAAATCTTCATCGGAATAGAAAAACTCATCCGCGGAGGCATATTCTTCCTCTAACTCTTCTTCCATCAAACAAACTTCAACCATATCAATCTCGTGATAATCATCTCTCTATCCTGTGATCTTAATAGTCCCATTGTCTAACAACAGCTGAACACCCTCTCTCCCAATAGAACATCCTCGGGGTTCTCGACAACAAACTATGCAAGACCCATATTGGTGTTCCACCTGACCAGCAGTACGGAAAAAGGTAGCATGCAACTGTACGAGATCTTCATTCAAATACTCTACATCAAAAATTCTGAATTAACCAGGACATCCAGAAACCATATTCACTTCCTCCTCATACTCTTCCCTAGGCATGATTATATGGATTAAACCTTCATCTATCATCTCCTGCAAATCAGTCTTTATCTTCTCGCAACCTTGGATGTTTGTACTGCAAACAACACAACCGGCATGGTCATGCGTATAGTAACTGAATTCACAGAGGTCTGCGTGCATTTTCACCAAATCTCCTCTAACCAGATTAATGTCAAAAATCTGGAAGTCACCTGGACAACCGGCCACCATATTTACAGCACTCACTCCCTCGTGTTTGGGTAGAGGATTATCCTTCACATTAGGTCCCATGTCTTTAAAAGATAAAATTCCAGACTTCACCAACCTTTTCACTTCAATCTTCAAAGGGTAACAGTTCTCAACACTATGCCCTGGTGCTCCCTGATGAAAGGAGCACGCCTGGTCTGCTTTATAATACCAAGGCAAAAGAGATGGTATCGCTGGAGGTGGTCGTGTCTGGACCAGCTTCTTCTGAATCAATGTTGGTAGTAGCTCTGCATAAATCATGGGAATAGGTTCATAGTTCTCCCTTCTCTGATTATTCCCTTGGTTCCCCTGCTGGGATTGTCTTTGATAAGCAACGGTAGTTGGAGCGGCATTCATAACAGGAGTCACTGAAGCAACTTGCTGGTGACGCTGAAAATTCCTTCTAGGAGCATTCACTCTCCTCTCTTGTATGACAGCATTGATATCCCCCTCTTTCTTCTTGGTAAACCCATAAGATTACTTCTTCATACATCTGGATCCTTCACCCTTTGTCAAACGGCCTTCTCTTACTGCCTCTTCTAGGCGGACACCCATTCCTACAATCTCTGTAAAAATCACTTGGGGCACTTGCTACCATTCTTTCATAGTAGAAGGAACTCAGCGTCTTCATAAAATTTTTAGTCATTTCCTTCTCCTCCATAGGAGGAATCACTTGTGCGGCCACTTCGCGCCATCTCTGCGCATACTCTTTGAACGATTCTCTGTCTTTCTGAACCAAGGCCCTAAGCTGGTCACGATCGGGTGCCATGTACACATTGTACTTGTATTGTTTTATGAATGCTTCTCCCAAATCATTAAAGGTATGGATGATGGCGCTATCTAAACTCATGTACCATTTCAAAGCTGCGACGGTCAGACTATCCTGGAAAAAGTGAATCAGCAGACGCTGACCATCGGTGTGGGTAGACATTCTCCTTACATACATCACCAAGTGAGCACGAGGGCAAGTGTTTCCCTTGTACTTATCAAACTCAGGGACCTTGAACTTTGCAGGCACTTTAACATTTGGGACCAAACATAGCTCATTCATGTTCTGTCCAAATAACTCTTTTCCCCTAAGAGCCTTCATCTCTCTTTGCATTCTATCAAACTGCTCTTGGAAATAATACATTATGTCATAAAGACCCAAATCTTCACTTGGCGGAGGGAAAGGACGACACGCATCTTCAAACGGAACCGAATTCATCGAAGGAGGTGCAGCAGGCACAACATGCACCACAGGAGGTGCTGGAGTAACAAAATTTCGAACCACTGGAGCATCTTGGGGTACCAAATTGAAACCTTCGGGTGCATAATTCTCTGGAATTCCCCACGGATAACCCTGAGGCATACGGTTCTAAACAACAGTCAGAGTAGCAGAGACAGGAATAGCAGGAACTTCAGCATTAGCCCTTGTTGGTTGAGGTTGAACACTCGGTGGTTGATTCTGAGCAGCCACCAGAGCTTCCAGCAGAGTAGTCAAATTGGCCAAGCCAGCCTTCAGAGTAGAAACTTCTTCGCGCAGCTCGCGATTCTCCTGTTCCAAATTGTCCATCTTCTTTTTGAAGTTAGCCCGAGTGTTGTAGTGATGAGTCAGCTTGCTGAACAAAGCAAAGAAGCTGGGTAAGGCACCTGGGTATGCATAATAAATGCAAGAAATATGTGAAATATGATGCATGTCATGCAATGCACATGATTATTTTTATTCCATCATTTTAATATTTCAAGGGATTTAAGATTTATAGACATATCGCAAACATCAAAACAATAACATATTTGAAATACTGAATTTTTTAAAATTATAATAACTCCAAAATGGATTACAAGTTTCAATGATCCCAAGTACAAGATGAAGATACAATCTAAAAATCCTGAGAAAAAGAAACTGATATAGATCAATCTGTACGCTGGCGCTTCCCTGTGAGCCTGGCAATCTGAGCCCTCAACCTCTGGTTTTCTTCCACCTGTCTGATGGAAACCTCCTTCCAATCATCTGAGGCAGGAAGTGAGTAATCAGTACCTGTTTTAGGTTTAGGAGAAAATAAATCCCCTTGCCTCTCCATAGACTCCACCGCTCGACTCTCAAGGATCTCGATCTAATCATCCTTTTCCTTCAAGTCTGCCTTGTAGGAACTTTCTAAAGTCTGGAACTTGTTCTTCCAAGCATCCCTTTCATGTTGCATCCTAACCAAAGCGAGTTGCAGCTCTTCCATATATTCTAATAAAGGAGTAGTGGTCTTAATAAACAGCTCAGTCATGGGTGTTTCCCGAGTATACGGCTTCTTAAATTGAATGGCTCTCGATCGGACCCACTTAAGATATGGCTCTAGAGAAACAGCACCCCTAGGTCCCAAATCCTTCCTACTCTTCTTATGAATGTGACGCCAACCTTCACAATCTGCTCCCTAGCTTCCCTGTGGTCCTCTCCTTCCTTCATAAAGAAACTACTCAAATGAATACGGTTCAATTTATCTCTCATCGGATATCCAAGTTGTCATCGTGCAAGAACAGGGTTATAGTTAATTCCTACCTTTGTACCAAGAAGAGGTACATTGGGGAAACTACCACAACTGTCAACAATTTCTATATCATGATAAGCTCGATGATACCAATCAATATCCGAGTGAGTAAGTGCCATGATCTTAGGATCCCAACGGGGTTCCTTCTTGTCATCCCAAAAGGCATCAGACTGAGGCATATGAGAGATGAACCATCGATACAACAAAGGCGTGCAACAGATAATCATTCCTCAATGATAAGAACTCCGAAGATGAACAGAGTAATAAACATCACCCAACAGTGTAGGAACTGGGTTTCCAATCATGAAAATCCTGATAGCGTTAATATCGACAAACTTGTCCACATTAGGAAATAAGAATAATCCATAAGCAAGCAGAGCAAAGATGGCCTCAAAAGCAACTGTACTCTTCATTCTGGCAAAGTAACGAGCCTTCTCCAATAAGAACTGAGTTGGTAATCCTCTAATCCCTCCTTTAGTAGTCATATGGGCTTCCACCTCAAACTTCCCCAGATAAATCAAAGCAGCAATCTCATGTGGTTTTGGCTCACCCTCTAAACCAGTAAAAGGAACACGATCGGTAACGGGTAAATCCAATAGATAAGAATACTCTTCCTGTGTAGGCAACAGATGATAATCGGGAAAAGTAAAGCAGTGATACACCGGATCATAGAACTAGACCAAGGTCGAGAGAATACCCTCCTTCATCTTCATCTTCATGAGAGGAATAATGGATCCATACTTCTTCCAAAAGTCTGCAGGACACTCAATCTGTGGAATCAGACTGATCAACTCATCTATCTTGGGATCCTTGAAACTGTATTTCCCGGACTTTCTCTTTCCAGAATCCATGGTTAAAAGTACCTGAGGTATTCACAAATAGTCAACCTGTAAATCCCTTGAAACATTGTTTTCTTCAAAAGATGCTTATGAGTGCATGGATGCATGATGCAACAATCACACACAAGATCACATATATAGGGTTCATAGGTTCAACGTCACGAGCATGAGGTCAAAGGTACTACCCATAAGGTGTTGGTCTAAGAGTTATCACCTGGCGAATAAGGTTCTAGAGGTTCCCGGAGTCTACATCCTTCCTTCGGATATTACCAACCTCCCGATAAACTCGGTAATTAGTAATATTCTCAAGAAACACTCGTCCGAGCATAGTATCGCGTGACAACTATTTCCAGATTACTCCGTCATAGCTTCCGCACTACACCTAAAAGGACAAGATGGGTTTGGTATTCTATGGTCCTCAGTTTCAGCACGCTCCCAGGTCGAAAGCATTACGTCTTCCATATTACTCGGTAAACGACACTACAGTCAAAGGGGCCTCCACTGTGTGGGGGATCTCATGCCTCCTTTTTTGGGATTACTCCCTCAAAGTTAACATGACTATACCGCCGGTCCTATCTTAAAGTTTACCCAAGTATGGGTATAGGACTTATGAGTAATCACCAAGCTAGGCTTAACCCACTTAGGGATGGACCAGCAAGAGGTCAATCTTTCCCCAGTGAAGTCGCCATTTTTCTGTAGCTGTAGAAATGTTCAAGACTAAGCCATTGGATTGACTAGACTTTGTACAAATCAAAATAAAAATCGCCACCGCGCTTTATTGTTTCCAAAGGAATAGGAAAAGAGTGAATAACCCAAAAAACAAAGAGGGAAAGATTAAAGGTAAGGGGTTGGTTATGCAAAGGGAATGTATTAGCACCCTAAACATCTACGGTACTCCGCAGGAGCCTCTTTGTAAAATTTGTATATTTTGGCTATAAAATGTGTTATATATGAAATGGATGGTGGAGGTGAGGAAAGAAGTATATTATTTATGATTTTTGCACCCGCCGCGGTTGCGAACCTTTAGTGCCTACGTACCACCTTTCGTGCAATAGGGGATCAGGGTACACGTAGTTCCTCTTTTAAAAATTTGAAACATAAGTGTGTTGGTTAATTTTAAGAGATAAGACATCATCGTCATTGTCCGTGTGGAAAACATACTTACTACCCACAATCATGAGAAAGGAGAATTTGCATCATCTCAAAGTGGAGGATATGGCTTGGGTTTTAAAATCAACAATGCCTCACTCAACACCAAAGTGGAAAATATCTCTCTTCACTACATATTGTAGAAGTATAGTTGTTTGCATCACTATAAGCATTGACAATAGTCTAATCTTTTAAGAAAAAGTTCAAGGGTAAAAGCCAAAGTAGCAAAATGGTTTGAAATGATATTGGTTGACTTTTAGTCTTCTCATAAAAAATGTAAAAGTATTATTAAATTGATTGAGGTTTATTTATGAAAATGTTATGAAAATGCATGGACCTAAGTCCAAGTTTATTATGAAAGTGTTTAAGTTTAAAAATAAGAAGAGTTTTCAAAAGGAGGGAGAAGATTTTTGAAATTAAAGAAGATGGGAGGAGAAGAAGGGACTATCCTAAAGCATAAGGTAAAAGCTAAGGATAAGGACCATCTAACCAACAAGAATAAAAAAACATGACATTATGAGTCAATATAGAATTCCCATTCTTTGGAGTGAAACCAAGCAAGCAAGGATACTAGACCTCTTCCAATGTATTAAGTCTTCACAAAAATTGGGCAGAGTAACGACTGTATATGGGTGAATTCCAGATTACAAACAAAGGATGGAATCACAAAAACCTGCACACAAAAGCAAACAAGAAACCCAATGTCTTGAGGTAAACCTCAAGAGCTCCATACAACATAGTCAGATAAGATCACAAGGTCTCCAAGATAGGCCAAGGTTTCTAATCCTAAGTCCAAGAAAAAGTCCACTGCTCCATCATGCCAAGGATAGTAACCAAATAGTCCTAGTACCATTAAGAGTTTTTTAGGGTTTAAGTGGATTATTAAGTATCTTAAGAAAAAGAAAAAGAAAAAGCTCAAATGAGAAAAGTAAAAATGACAAGAATATAAATGCTCAAATGAGCAAAGATGAAAATGACATGAAATGTAAAATGCTGAAAAATAAAGAGTACATAAAGCATAATAGAATAAAAAGCATAAAAATAAAACAAGTCAATAATTAGTGGTTAGTTGGATGACCATCTTGAAACTTGCATTTGGAACTCATTAGAGGGTTGGTAGAACCAAAGCCTCCACACAACAAGTTGCATTTGCTTTCTGTCAAGTATATCATCTATTTGGAATTCACACAAGTACCATTTAATGATCAACGATGTTTAAGTGATCTGCGTTGACCAAAGGTGTTGTAGATCCATTAGAGGATTGGTAGAACCAAAGTCTCCACATAATGAATCTCAAGGTTATTGGATCAAAGAGATCAAATTAACATACTTGGGCTTGCAATCATAAATTTGGGCTACGAATGATCATTTATTCGAATCGGGCAAAATTTAGCTCTATGTTAAGCAATCGTAAGTGGACTTATATAGAAGTCGCACCTATTTTGAGGCCGGTCAATAGTAATCTATGCACCATTTGTTTTGAGACATGATATAGAGATCATGCTCCAATAACATTTAGTGCAATAAGAAGGGGATGAGATGAAGGATAATTAGGGTAAAAAGAAAACCACATTTGAATTAATATTTAATCAAACTATTATTAAAATCATTCATTCATTTTTGTGGAGTTAGACTCAACACCATGGATCCAATGATGTTAATAAAGCCATGATAAAAAAATCAAACCAAGACAGCCAGAAAATATTCACAAAATAATAATATATTTAGTATATGCATTAAAGGGTTAAAAAATGTTTTAAAAAAATGGAAAATAAATGGGAAAAAAGTCAATTATATTCAAATTAATCAAGAAATGAAAGATAAGCCCATAGAAAAATCAGAAAATAGGTCAAGTAATTATACAATTTTTTTGGGAATTTTTAAAAGTCAGAAACTATTTTTAAAAATTGAAATAAATGGGTAAAATAAATAAAAATGGTAAAAAATAGTAAAGTCAAAAGCAAAAATAAAATAAAGTTACCAATATTTGTCACAATGTCATTGGATCATCCCATAATTTTTTCAGAATTAAAAAATGTGTAAAAGTATTTTTAAACATTTTAAACAAATCAAATGAGTGTAAAATTCATAAAAAATATCAAAACACAAAAATAAATTATGAAAAAATAAAAATCAGAAAGAGAATAATCAAAAATATTTTTCATAATTTTTTCAGATTTTTTTGACTAAAAATGAATTTTCTATGATTTTTTAAAATTTAAAACAATTAAAATATAAAAAACAGAAAAAGAAAATAAAAGAAAAAGATGTGGACCATTGGATGAGAGTCAAAATGCGTTAGTAATCAAATCCATGGGATCAGGCGCGCTGTGCATATCATGGTCTTTACTGAATAAAGCACTGAATCAAATGTAAAATCAAAAATTCAAAAAATACAAATGGCACGCTTTCATTGGTCAGAAGGTGACACGTTGGTCATCTTCAACCTCCAGCCTCACGAATTGCAGGTCTCTCAAACTGTAAAATCAGATGCTCAGGCCTATGTCGTTCGCTTCGTCTCTTCAAGACGAAGATAACCATACCCTCGCGCCATTTTTATATAAACTATAACTCAAGCAATTTGGAAAGAAAGTTTTGAAAGGGAATTTGAAAATTCATGGTCAAAACGTGTTTCCAGATAAAAGTAATTGTTGCAACTAGAACCAGGGCAATGAGAGCAACAAAATGGTACCAAAGTTTTGAAGAATTGATGAAGGAATCTACCTATTGAAGTTGAGTTACAGAGCTCTGAAACTGGACTTCTATGGATCAATGTAGGGTACGATTCTTGAAGGTAATGGTATGGTTAGGTTCAGGGAAGATCAAGGAAGGTGAATTGATGGAGAAAATGGATTGAAAAAGGCTTGAGTATAGGATTCGAAGTAGCTGAATTATGAGTTGTGAAGCAAGTTTGGCAGGGTGGTTCTGGCTATCTAAGCTTGAGAAAATGAATGGGATAGTACATCTATTTATAGGAGAAGCAAATGGGATCAAAAGGAAGGATGAATGATGCGTTTTGGAGGGAATTCGTGCAAACCTGATGCACGAGTGAAGGTGATCCAAACTTCACCAAAACTCATCCAATTCTTGCGTTTTGATGCACTAATCCTCTTGGGAAAGTTGGCTAATCATGTTTAGACCCAAAACGCGTGCTAATTTGAGGTTTAGAGGTTGTAACATGAAATTCAAATTCTGACTTGCAGGGAAACTTCAATTCCAAGTTACCACTTTTGAAACAATGGCATTTCCACCTCAGGGAGTCTTAAGGCATGATTCTTGATGCTTTGGAAAGATGAGGTAACAAACTTTGCAATGGAAAAAGAATGGAATCAATTGGAGGCTTGAGCTGAAAATTACATGGAGTCAAAGTTGGAGAAAAAGAGTTGACTTTCCATACTTAGAAATATTTCAAATTCTTCTTTAAAAATGACCTATAATCTCTTGCATCCAAACATGGATTTCCATTTATAATTTTCTCTTGACCCAAATACATGGAATGAAGTATATCTCTTGAATGACATTTTGCAATTTTAACCACTCAAAATCTCCAAAAATTGAGCAAGTTATGACTTGTTGAAGTTGGCTAAAAATCATGAAATGACCTATAATCTTTTGCATTCTTAAGGAAACTTCCATCCATTTTCTTACTTTGCACATAAAAGAAGTAATGAAGTACACATCCTTAAGATTATCATGGAAAAAGAATGGGCTCAAGGGGATAAAAATTGACCAAGTTATGACAATTTGAAGTCACGTATGGAAAATTAGGGATTCAACTAGATGACTTGTAATCTTTCTTCTTCACCAAGTCCCTTCCACATGAAAACTCTTTGGAACTTTTGAAGTGATTTGTTGGTAACTCTTTGAAGAGAATAATGTTTTTGTAATCACTCAAAAATAACAAAAGATGAGCAAGATATGCCTCTTTGAAGTCCAAAACCCTAGCCTCTAGATCAAGAGAATGCTTGGTGGAACTTTGCCAAGTTTGAACAAACTTTTTGTGCCAATATTCTTCCTTTGTGAATAGAAATTTGTTAAGGATGATGATGAGGACCTATGGCCACCAAAACCAATTTCATATCAACTTCAAAACAACTTCAATGGTGAGGTTTGAATCTCCCAAGCTTTTGACTAGGGCATGGAAATAAACTCATGAACCCATGAAGCAACTTGCTAAACCTCAATGCTTTTACCTACATTATCAAAAAGTAAGACAAAACAATATTGCATTTTATTAATTAGAGAGAAAAAATCAGAGTACAATATCTATGATCACAAAAGCAAACAAATCAAGGTGCTTGGTAACTTCTCAATGATCAAAGCTAAAGATAGGGAGAAGAACCAAAATCCCTAATGTGATTTTGTGGTGATTGAAATAATTTGGTATGATGAAAGGATCTTAGGGGAAATAATTGGGGTACAACAGCTGCACTTATTTAAGTTTCTTCTATCTGGAGATACGAAGGTTAAAAATCTTCGTGTCGACGTGATCAAAGACACTTAAATATAAAACAAGCCCTGTTTTTGGCCCTAAGATGCCATGAAAATGTTTATGCATATGAATGCATATGAACAGAAGAGACACAAAGTAGCATTGGGGAGTCAACACAAAATGCAGAAGCAAAAGAGCAATCCCACCAGGAAAATAAATCACTGGTAAACCACAAGAATAGAATAAGAGAGGAGGATAACAAGCATCGACGTTCTCTGAATATATCATACCACCGCCGTTCACTGACGATGAACTATCAACGTTCACTAAAGATAGCAAAAAGATAACAAACACCGACGTTCACTGCCGATGTACCACCAACATTCACTGAAGGTACAAATAGAATAATCATACCACCGCTGTTCACTGACGATGAACTATCAACGTTCACTGAAGATAGCAAAACAATAAGAAACACCAACGTTCACTGCCGATGTACTACCAACATTCACTGAAGGTAGAAAGATAAAATATCATACCACCACCGTTCACTAGCGATGAACTATCAACATTCACTGAAGATAGCAAAAAGATAACAAACACCGGCGTTCACTGCCGATGTACTACCAACGTTCACTGAAGGTAGAAAGAGAAAATATCATACCACTGCCGTTCACTGACAATGAACTATCAACATGCACTGAAAATAACAAAAAGATAACAAACACTGACGTTCACTGTTGATGTACTACCAACGTTCACTGAAGATAGAAAGAGAAAATATCATCCCACCGCTGTTCACTGACGATGAACTATCAACGTTCACTGAAGATAGCAAAATGATAAGAAACACCAACGTTCACTGTCGATGTACTACCAACGTTCACTGAAGGTAGAAAGAGAAAATATCATACCATCGCCGTTCACTGACGATGAACTATCAATGTTCACTGAAGATAGAAAAACAATAAGAAACACCGACGTTCACTATCAATGTACTACCAACATTCACTGAAGGTACAAAGATAATAATCATACCACCGCCGTTCACTGACGATGAACTATTAACGTTCACTGAAGATAGCAAAACGATAAGAAACACCGATGTTCACTGCCGATGTACTACCAACGTTCACTGAAGGTAGAAAGAGAAAATATCATACCACCGCCGTTCACTGACGATGAACTATCAACGTTCACTGAAGATAGAAAAACGATAAGAAACACCGACGTTCACTACCGATGTACTACCAACGTTCACTGAAGGTAGAAAGAGAAAATATCATACCACCGTCGTTCACTGACGATGAACTATCAACGTTCACTGAAGATAGCAAAACAATAAGAAACACCAACGTTCACTAAAGGTATAAAGAGAATAATCATACCATCGCCGTTCATAGACGATGAACTATCAACGTTCACTGAAGATAGCAAAACGATAAGAAACACCAACGTTCCCTGCCGATGTACTACCAACTTTCACTGAAGGTAGAAAGAGAAAATATCATACCACCACCGCTCACTGACGATGAACTATCAACATTCACTGAAGGTAGCAAAAAGATAACAAACACAAACGTTCACTGAAGGTACAAAGAGAATAATCATACCATCGCCATTCACTGACGATGAACTATCAACGTTCATTGAAGATAGCAAAACAATAAGAAACACCGACGTTCACTGCCGATGTACTACCAACTTTCACTGAAGGTAGAAAGAGAAAATATCATACCACCGCCATTCACTGACGATGATCTATCAACATTCACTGAAGGTAGCAAAAAGATAACAAACACCAACGTTCACTATCGATGTACTACCAACGTTCACTGAAGGTAGAAAGAGAAAATATCATGTTTTCCCAAAATTCTAGTGTTATGCCAAGAACGGGTCTCAACTTCTTCTTTAACCAAGGAGATCTTCCTGGAGAGGGTAATATGTAACCTGTCTCAAATAAAGAGACTTCCACTTATTGTCAAAGGAGAAATGCCAAGAGAAATGACTTTCTAGGGATAGAAATATGACTTCGCGGAGAAATTCCATGATATTCCCGCTGAGGGGATAAAGTCTCCTTGTGCAAAATAAATGCACAAGCAAAAATTTAGAGCTTTCAGAAACCCATAATAAATGATATTGTCATGTAGCCACAAATCCAATTCAGAAAAATACTAGAGCAAGACGGCCAAAGCAGACCAATCCTTTGAGAAATAAACTCAAGAGGGAAAACCAAATTCAACTAAGCAAAGAGCGCTGTAGTAAAGGTCAGAAACACAATGTCCATGAATGGTGATTTTAGCAATGTATGATGCATGTATGAATGTATGAGTGCTATTGTGCATATGCTGATAAAAAGGATACATAATCAGTGCAGACAAACGAAACCGCCTCAGTTACTAACAACATTGGGCTAAGCCTCAACCAGAAAGATCAATCCAAGAAAGGTGAAAGCGACTGTGGAAACCAAACCTATTACATTAACTTCACCGAGGAGAACATAATCTGACTTTAGCTTAAATCAAACAGACACCGGGATAGAACACCCTGCTTCCGGTTTCATCAGAGAAATAGTTTTCCAAAAGCAACATGCCTATTGGAGATTGCAAGATCAACCTTAAATAAAGCAGACTGACGTCGAAACAACCAAACCTCACTGGCGAATTCAAGCCTACCTCCCAAGAGAAAAGAAACTGCAGGTTGAACATTTTCACCACGAACCCTCATTCCAACAAGAGATGCCCTGGGATAACCCTCCCGGGAGATCAAGAAGTCAACACTAGTGCCGATACCGTAAAAAGAGCTACACCTCAGCACACCAAGGGAATAAAACCTTTCATCGTATGAGGGAAGACTTTGCTGGGGAAGCTGGGACAAAGGCTTCCGACCATGCAAACCCAAAATCAAAAGCGAATCAAGACTTGACTGGGGATAATGGGATCACCAACCCAAATACTATACTTTGTACCCACTGATATCGTCTTTAACTATCTGGGAAACACACAAAGATTGCGCACATACCAGCAAAATGACCTGAGAAAACCTTTATGAAGGAAGTAAATCTTCTTAAAGCAACCAGAATTTGTTCATCCTTGGGATCACCATTTTTGTTGTCATTGTTTCATCATAAATCCCAAAGTAAACTGAATTGTAAAGATCTCTCTTTTTTTTGAAAAGAAAATTTTGCTTTTTAATCTCTTTTCTTTAAAAGTTATTATCAGTAATGAATGAAGTCTTTGTAAGCTAAATAAAATTAAGAATACAAAGAATTGGGCAAAAGCTCGAATTTCATTAATAGAATGGTAGTCTGCGAATGGCGAGACTCCATGCATGATTAAAAAGTTTAGGAAATGGTAATATATAATGGAAAATATACATTGAGATACAAGGACCATTATCCCCCCTAACAACTTTTGAAATCCTGAGCAGCAACCTCCGTTGAAGTATGGTGAGGACCTGATAAGATTGTTGCTTCAGTGATCAAGTTTCCTCTGACGTAGTTACTTGCCAAGAAAATCCATAACTTTTGCCTAAGCTGCCCTTGCGGGTTTTCAACCTAGCGAGAAATTTATTCTGTTTGTGTCTCTAATTTTTTCCTAGACCGCCCTTTCGGGTTTTCGGCCTACCGAGACGCTCCTTTTTGCCTAAGCCGCCATTTCGGGTTTTCAACTTAGCGAGCTGTTCTTTTATTTCTTTATGCGAAGTATTTCTTGATTGTGTCAGCATTCATGGGACGTGGGAACTCCTCACCATCCATAGTTTCAAGAATTAATGCACCACCAGAGAAGGCTTTCTTGACAACTTACGGGCCTTCAAAACTGGGAGTCCACTTGCCCCAAGAATCAGCGTTGAAAGACATGATCTTTCTGAGCATGAGGTCGCCTTCTCTGAATTCACGAGGTTTGACCTTTTTATAAAATGCTTTCTTTATTCTTTTCTGATATAACTGCCCATGACACAAAGCTGTCATTCTCTTCTCTTCAATCAAATTCAATTGGTCAAACTTATTCTGAACCCATTCATCCTCTGACAATTTGGCTTCCATTATCACACGCAGCGAGGGAATCTCTACCTCGACAGGGAGTACAACTTTCATTCCATACACTAGGTAAAACAGGGTCGCTCCTGTTGAAGTGTGAACAAATGTTCGATATCCATGCAGAGCAAAAGGGGGCATTTCATGCCAATCCTTATAAGTGAAAACCATTTTCTAGATAATTCTCTTGATATTCTTATTAGCAGCTTCAACAACCCCATTCATCTTTGGCCTGTATGGAGATGAATTATGATGGACAATCTTGAATTCTTCACACAGTTCCGCCATCATCTTATTGTTCGAATTTGAGCCATTGTCAGTGATGGTTCTGCTTGGCACACTGTATCGGCATATAAGATTATTTTTGATGAAACACACCACTACCTGTTTGGTAACATTGGCATATGAAGCATCCTCTACCCATTTGGGAAAGTAGTCAATTGCTACCAAGATGAAACGCTGTCCATTTGAAGCTTTGGGTTCTATTGTCCCGATCATGTCAATACCCCACATAGAGAAAGGCCATGGGGAGGAAATCACATTGAGGAGTGTCGGAGGCACATGGATCTTATCTGCATAAATCTGGCATTTATGGCACTTCTTTGCAAATTTGTAACAATTGGATTCCATTGTCAACCAATAATATCCTCCCCTTAGCATCTTTTAGCCATTGAATGTCCATTAGCATGAGTGCCAAATGAACCTTCATGAATCTCATGCATCAACATGTCTGCTTCGTGTCTATCCATGCATCTGAGCAAGACCATGTCAAAATTTCTCTTGTATAACACATTTTCACTGAGGAAGAAACTACCTGCCAATCTTCTCAGTGTCTTTATATCTTTCTTTGACGCACCAAACGGGTATTCCTGAGTCTGAAGAAAATGTTTGATATCATAATACCAAGGTTTTTCATCTGCTACCTCCTCTGTCGCAAACACATGAGCGGGCCTATCGATCCGTCGAATTGTAATTCGGGGTATATCATTCTAAGCATTCACCTGGTACATGGAAGCCAGAGTTTCCAGAGCATCCGCCATTTGGTTTTCATCTCTAGGAATGTGGTAGAATTCAACTTTATTGAAGAAGGGTAGTAGTCTTCTAGCATAATCTTTGTAAGGGATCAAGCCAGGGTGACGAGTGTCCCATTCTCCTTTAATCTGATTTATTACCAAAGCTGAATCACCATACACATCTAGAATCTTGATTCTAAGATCAATAGCTTCCTCAAGACCCATGATGCAAGCCTCATATTCCGCCATATTATTAGTAATATCAAATGTTAACCTAGCGGTAAAAGGAATATGCGATCCATGAGGAGTGACAATCACAACACTCATTCCTTTACCATAAGCATTCACAGCTCCATCAAATACCATACTCCAACGAGATTCAGGTTCGGGGCCCTCCTCAGGAAATGGTTCATCATAATCTTTCACTTTTAAGAACATCACATCTTCATCGGGGAATTCATATTCTTCAGACTGATGATCTTCCATCGGCTGGTGAGCAAGATAATCTGCCAACACACTACTTTTGATAGCTTTTTGACTGCGATATTCAATATCATATTCAGATAACAACATCTGCCATGAGGCAATTGTCCCAGTAAGAGCAGGATTTTAAAAAATATACTTGATTGAATCCATTTTGGAGATCAACCAAGTAGTATGATTCAACATATACTGCCGCAAACGCTTTTCCGTCCAAGCCAAAGCACAACATGTTTTTTCTAGCATAGAATACCGTGACTCACAATCAGTGAACTTTTTGCTGAGATAATAAATGGCGAACTCTTTCTTTCCTGTTTCATCCTGTTGTCCTAGAATACAACCCATGGATTTATCTAACACTGTCAGATACATAATCAACAGTCTTCCTTCTACAGGAGGGAGCAAGATAGGAGGTTCAAGCCGATACACTTTAATACTTTCAAATACCCTTTGGCAGCCATCTGTCCACACACAACCTTGATCTTTCTTTAAGAACTTAAAGATCGGTTCACATGTTGCAGTCACGTGGGAAATAAATCTGGAGATATAATTCCACAGCCCGAGGAAACCCCTGACTTGCTTTTCAGTTCTTGGTGCTGGCATTTCTTGAATTGCTTTGACTTTGGAAGGGTCAACTTCAATTCCTTTCTGGCTAACAATAAAACCCAACAATTTCCCCGATCTAACTCCGAAGGTGCATTTATTTGGATTCAGGCGGAGACGATACTTCCCTTAAACGCTGAAACAACTTCAACAAATCTTCTATATGCCCTTCTTCAGTTTGGGATTTGGCAATCATATCATCAACATATACTTTGATTTCCTTGTGCATCAGATCATGGAATAGGGTTGTCATAGCCCTCTGGTACGTTGCACCAGTATTCTTCAACCCGAAGGGCATCACTCTGTAACAGAATGTTCCCCAGGGTGTGATAAACGTTGTTTTTTCCATGTCCTCTGGAGCCATCCTTATTTGTTTATACCCGGAAAATCCGTCCATGAACGAGAATACCTTGAATTTTGATGTGCTATCCACTAACATATCAATGTGAGGCAATGGGAAATCATCTTTTGTACTAGCTTTATTTAGATCTCTGTAATCTACGCACATGCGGACTTTTCCGTCTTTTTTCGGCACTGGGATAATATTGGCAATCCATTAAGGATACACTGACGTCACAAGAAAACCAACATTAATCTGCTTTAGGACTTCCTCTTTGATATTTACTGCCATATTTGGGTGGGTTCTTCTCAACTTTTGTTTAACTGGCGGACACTCTGGCTTCAACGGCAAACGATGCTCGAAAATGTCTGTATCTAGACCAGGCATATCTTGACAAGACCAAGCAAAAATATCCACGTACTCTTTCAACATCTCAATCAACCCGCTCTTCACCTTAGGATGCAACGATGCTTCAATCTTAACTTCCTTCGGATCTTCTTCTGAACCCAAATTAACCACTTCCAAAGGCTCCTTATATGGCTGAATGGTATTCTCCTCGTGCTCAAGCAACCGTGAGACCTCTTCTGGAATATCATCATAATCTTCTTCTTCGGCCCCAAACACATGACATTCAAAGTTGGGAGAGGGTGCAGGGTCATTGTATTCAACGGGTTTTTTAATTAATCTGCACATGTGATTTATGATTGCTTTTAGAAACTGACACATATAACAAGTGATCATGCAGATTAATTTTCAGTTATTATTTATTTCGAAAGGTTTTTTTTATTATTACCATTTCCCAAGAAAAAGGCAGAAAATAAAATACATAATTTTGGAAGCAAAGATAACTTTTATTAATGATCTTAACAATTATAGCAAACAGATAAGCCCTACAACATTAATACTTCCACCTTGGGCAGAGTGAAAACTTTTCAAAATAAAGAAACAGGTTAACAAAACAAATTACTTTGAAATATGTATGCAAGAAGGAACATCAATGGTGACCCAGTTCTGAACCCGGACTCCATGCGTCACATAATTAGGTGCTTCCTACTCTGCTTCATCCTCTTCAACAGCATTAACCCCAAAACCAATCGGATGGAGGTAGCCTCCACTGCGGAAAACATCATGATAACTGTTTACAGAAGACTTTGAATTCAAACTTTCGCTTTTTCCATTCCTTGAAGAGAAACCCAAACCAGCTCTATTTTTGTTCACGGGTGGATCCACAAGTTGTCCCCAAACTGCATTATGACCATTGTGCACAACCTGCTGCGCATCCTTCAGAGAAACCACAAAATTCTCATTCTTCCTTATGTTGTCAATGGATAGGGCTTGGATCTGGGTTCCAACAGCAGCCTCATCCGCTTCTATAATACTGAAAGAGGATAGATGGGATATCAACAACGCCTGCTCCCCATTTATGATCACCACCTTCCCTTCACGCACAAACTTTATCTTCTGATGCAGAGTTGAAGTGACAGCCCCTACTTCGTGTATCCATAGGCGTCCTAGCAAACAACTGTACGCGGGAATAATATCCATTACCTGGAAAGTTATCAAGAACAAATATGGTCCTATGTGGATGGGTAAGTCCACCTTACCGATGACAGATTTCCTCGACCCATCAAAAGCCTTCACAATGATGCCACTCGGGTGCATAGGTGTTCCATGATACTTTAACTTCATGAGGGTACTTCTCGGTATAACATTCAACGCAGATCCGTTATCAATTAGCACATTAGATAGCGAGACATTCTTGCAGTTCATGGATATGTGGAGGGCCAGGTTGTGATTCCTCCCTTCATCTGGTAACTCATTATCGCAGAAACTCAAGTTGTTACATGACGTAATGTTTCCAATTACATTGCTGAATTGATCTAACGGTATGTCATTTTCTACAAAAGCTTGGTCTAGTACTCTCATCAATGATTCCTTATGAGCGGAGGAATTCATCAGTAATTCCAGGATGGATATCTTTGAAGGAGTCTGCAATAGCTGATCTACAATTTTGTAGTCGCTCATCTTAATTACCTTCAGGATATCATCCAATTCTTTCTCTAATGTGGCTCTAATAGTCTCTCCTGCAGCCTTCTTAGGCTCATCATTCTTAGCAATTTTCTTTCTAGCAACAACATCTTTTCGAATAATTGGCGCAAACACATGACCACTACGGGTCACCCTACTGTTATCAACTATATTTCCAACATATGGCATTGGCTGGATGGGAACCTCCACCCCATCTTCTAATATTGTAGCGTTGTATTTGTAAGGCACTGCCTTATTTGATTTATAGGGAACAAGACCTGGAAGACTAATTACAAATGGGGTAATAGCTGGTTTTCTATGGTACTCCACCTCAAGGTGAGCGGGTGCACCAAAGCAAGGTACGATGACGTTTACACCTTCATCAACACAATCATCCCTCCAAAGGTTATTTCCGGCAAACAAATCTTCATCGGAAGAGAAAAACTCATCCACGGAGGCATATTCTTCCTCTGACTCTTCTTCCATCAAACAAACTTCAACCATATCAATCTTGTGATAATCATCTCTCTGTCCTGTGATCTTAATAGTCCCATTGTCTAACAGCAGCTGAACACCCTCTCTCACAATAGAACATCCTCGGAAGTCTCGAAAGCAAACTATGCAAGACCCATATTGGTGTTCCACCTAATCAGTAGTACGACAAAAGGTAACATGCAACTGTACGAGATCTTCATTCAAATACTCTACATCAAAAATTCTGAATTCGCCAGGACATCCAGAAACCATATTCACTTCCTCCTCATACTCTTCCCTAGGCCTGATTATATGGATTAAACCTTCATCCATCATCTCCGACAAATCAGTCTTTATCTTCTCGCAACCTTGTATGTTTGTACTGCAAACAACACAACCGGCGTGGTCATGCGTATAATAACTGAATTCGCAGAGGTCTGCGTGCATTTTCACCAAATCTCCTCTAACCAGATTAATGTCAAAAATCCGAAAGTCACCTGGACAACCGGCCACCATATTTATAACACTCACTCCCCAGTGCTTGGGTAGAGGATTATCCTTCACATTAGGTCCCATGTCTTTAAAATATAAAATTCCAGACTTCACCAACCTTTGCACTTCAGTCTTTAAAGGGTAACAGTTCTCAACACTATGCCCTGGTGCTCCCTGATGAAAGGCGCACGTCTGGTCTGCTTTGTAATACCAAGGCAAAGGAGATGGTATCGCTGGAGGTGGTCGTGTCTGGACCAGCTTCTTCTGAATCAATGCTGGTAGTAGCTCTGTACAACTCATGGGAATAGGGTCATAGTTCTCCCTTCTCTGATTATTCCCTTGGTTCCCCTACTGGGATTGTCTTTGATAAGCAACAATAGTTGGAGCAGCATTCATAACAGGAGTCACTGAAGCAACTTGCTGGTGACGCTGAAAATTCCTTCTAGGAGCATTCACTCTCCTCTCTTGTATGACACCACTGGTATCCCCTCTTTCTTCTTGGTAAACCCATAAGATGGCTTCTTTATACCTCAGGATCCTTCACCCTTTGTCAAACGGCCCTCTCTTACTGCCTCTTCTATGCGAACACCCATTCCTACCATCTCTATAAAAATCACTTGGGGCACTTGCTACCATTCTTTCGTAGTAGAAGGCACTCAGTGTCTTCAGAAAATTTTTAGTCATTTCCTTCTCCTCCATAGGAGGAGTCACTTGTGCTGCCACTTCGCGCCATCTCTGCGCATACTCTTTGAACGATTCTCTGTCTTTCTGAACAATGGCCCTAAGTTGGTCACGATCGGGTGCCATGTCCACATTGTACTTGTATTGTTGTATGAATGCTTCTCCCAAATCATTAAAGGTATGGATGTTGGTGCTATCTAAACTCATGTACCATTTCAAAGCTGCGCCAGTCAGACTATCCTGGAAAAAGTGAATCAGTAGGCGCTGATTATCGGTGTGGGTAGACATTCTCCTTACATACATCACCAAGTGAGCACGAGGGAAAGTGTTACCCTTGTACTTCTCAAACTCAGAGACCTTGAACTTAGCAGGCACTTTAATAGTTGGGACCAAACACAGCTCATTCACGTTCTGCCCAAATAACTCTTTTCCCCTAAGAACCTTCATCTCTCTTTGCATTCTATCAAACTGCTCTTGGAAATAATCCATTCTGTCATAAAGACCCAAATCTTCACTTGGCGGAGGGAAAGGACGACACACATCTTCAAACGGAACCAAATTCACCAAAGGAGGTGCAGCAGGCACAACATGCACCACAAGAGGTATTGGAGTAACAAATTTGGAACCACTGGAGCATCTTGGGGGCCCAAATTGAAACCTTCAGGTGCATAATTCTCCGGCATTCCCCACGGATAACCCTGAGGCATACGGTTCTGAACAACAGATGGAGTAGCGGATACAAGAATAGCATGAACTTCAGCATTTGCCCTTGTTGGTTGAGGTTGAACACTCGGTGGCTGATTCTGAGCAGCCACCAGAGCTTCCATCAGAGTAGTCAAATTGGCCAAGCCAGCCTTCAGAGTAGAAACTTCTTTGCGCAGCTCGCGATTATCCTGTTTCAAATTGTCCATCTTCTTTTTGAAGTTAGCCCGAGTGTTGTAGTGATGAGTCAACTTGCTGAACGAAGCAAAGAAATTGGGTAAGGCACGTGGGTATGCATAATAAATGCAAGAAATATATGCAATATGATGCATGTCATGCAATTCACGTGATTATTTTCATTCCGTCATTTTAATATTTCAAGGGATTTAAGATTTATAGACATATCGCAAACATCAAAACAATAACATATTTGAAATACTGGAAAAAAAATTTATTATAAAAACTCCAAAATGGATTACAAGTTTCAATGATCCCAAGTACAAGATGAAGATATAATCTAAAAATCCTGAGAGAAAGAAACTGATAGAGATCAATCTGTACGCTGGCGCTTCCCTGTGAGCCTGGCAATCTGAGCCCTCAACCTCTGGTTTTCTTCCAGCTATCTGATGGAAACCTCCTTCCAATCATATGAGGTAGGAAGTGAGTAATAAGTAACTGTTTGAGGTTTAGGAGAAAATAAATCCCCTTGCCTCTCCATAAACTCCACCGCTCGACTCTCAAGGATCTCGATCAAATCATCCTTCTCCTTCAAGTCTGCCTTGTAGAAACTTTCTAAAGTCTGGAACTTGTTCTTCCAAGCATCCATTTCCAGTTGCATCCTAACTAAAGCGAGTTGCAGCTCTTCCAGATCTTCTAATAAAGGAGGAGTGGTCTTCATAAACAGCTCAGGCATGGGTGTCTCCCGAGTATACGGAATCTTCAATTGAATGGCTCTCGATCGGACCCACTGAAGATATGGCTCTAGAGAAATAGCACCCCTAGGTCCCAAATCCTTCCTACTCTTCTTATGAATGTGACGCCAGGCCTTCGCAATCTGCTCCCTAGCTTCCCCATGGTCCTCTCCTTCCTTTATAAATAAACTACTCAAATGAATACTATTCGGTTTATCTCTCATCGGATATCCAAGTTGTCGTCGTGCAAGAATAGGGTTATAGTTAATTCCTCCCTTTGTACCAAGAAGAGGTACATTAGGGAAACTACCACAACTGTCAACAATCTCTATATCATGATAAGCTCGATGATACCAATCAATATCCGAGTGAGTAAGTGCCATGATCTTAGGAGCCCAACAGGGTTCCTTCTTGTCATCCCAAAAGGCATCAGACTGAGGCATATGAGAGATGAACCATCGGTACAACAAAGGCGTGAAGCAGATAATCATTCCTCCATGATAAGAACTCCGTAGATGAACAGAGTAATAAACATCACCCAATAGTGTAGAAACTGGGTTTCCAATCATGAAAATCTTAATAGCGTTAATATCGACAAACTTGTCCACATTATGAAATAAGAATAATTCATAAGCAAGCAGAGCAAAGATGGCCTCAAAAGCAACCGTACTCTTCATTCTGGCAAAGTAATGAGCCTTCTCCAATAAGAACTGAGTTGGTAATCCTCTAATCCCTCCTTTAGTAGTCATATGGGCTTCCACCTCAGACTTCCCCAAATGAATCAAAGCAGCAATCTCATGTGGTTTTGGCTCACCCTCCAAACCAGTAAAAGGAACACGATCGGTAACGGGTAAATCCAATAGATAAGAATACTCTTCTAGTGTAGGCATTAGCTGATAATCGGGAAAAGTAAAGCAGTGATACACTGAATCATAGAACTGGACCAAGGTCGAGAGAATACCCTCCTTCATCTTCATCTTCATGAGAGGAATAATGGATCCATACTTCTTCCAAAAGTATGCAGGACACTCAATCTCTGGAATCATACTGATCAGCTCATCTATCTTGGGATACTTGAAACTGTATTTCCCGGTCTTTCTCTTTCCAGAATCCATGGTTAAAAGTACCTGAGATATTCACAAATAGTCAACCAGTAAATCCCTTGAAATATTGTTTTCTTCAAAAGATGCTTATGAGTGCATGAATGCATGATGCAACAATCACACACAAGATCACATATATAGGGTTCATAGGTTCAACGTCACGAGCATGAGGTCGATGGTACTACCCATAAGGTGTTGGTCTAAGAGTTATCACCTGCCAAACCAGGTTCTAGAGGTTCCTAGAGTCTACGTCCTTCCTTCGGATATTACCAACCTCCCGATTAACTCAGTAATTAGTAATATTCTCAAGAAATACTCGTTCGAGCATAGTATCGCGTGACAACTATTTTCGGATTACTCCGTCATAGCTTCCGCACTACACCTAAAAGGCCAAGATGGGTTTGGTATTCTAAGGTCCTCAGTTTTAGCAGGCTCCCAGGTCGAAAGCAGTACGTCTTCCCAATTACTCGGTAAACGACACTATAGTCAAAGAGGCCTCCATTGAGTGGGGGATCTCATGCCTCCTTTTTTGGGATTACTCCCTCAAAGTTCACATGACTATACCACCTGTCATATCTTAAAGTTTGCCCAAGTCCGGGTATAGGACTTATGAGTAATCACCAAGCACCCTGAAAACCAAGAAAAATCCAGACAAACATATATACAAATCATAACACATAAACAACAATAGCACATATACAGATATAAACAAAGATAGGCTTAACCAACTTAGGGATGGACCAGCAAGAGGTCAATCTTTCCCCAGTGAAGTCGCCATTTTTCTGTAGCGGTAGAAATGTTCAAGACTAAGCCATTGGATTGACTAGACTTTGTACAAATCAAAATAAAAAACACCACCGCACTTTATTGTTTCCAAAGGAATGAGAAAAGAGCGAATAACCCAAAAAAATGGGGAAAGATTCAAGGTAAGCGGGTTGGTTATGCAAAGGGAAGGTATTATCTACGGTACTCCGCAGAAGTCTCTTTGTAAAATCTGTATGTTTTGGCTATAAAATGTGTTATATATGAAATGGATGGTGGAGGTGAGGAAAGAAGTATATTATTTATGATTTTTGCACCCGCCGCTGTTGTGAACCTTTAGTGCCTACGTACCATCTTTCGTGCAATAGGGGATTAGGGTACACGTAGTTGCTCTTTTAAAAATTTGAAACATAAGTGTGTTGGTTAATTTTAAGAGATAAGACATCATCGTCATTGTCCGTGTGGAAAACATACTTACTATCCACAATCATGAGAAAGGAGAATTTGCATCATCTCAAAGTGGAGGATATGGCTTGGGTTTTAAAATCAACAATGCCTCACTCAACACCCAAGTGGAAAATATCTCTCTTCACTACATATTATAGAAGTATAGTTGTTTACATCACTACAAGGATTAATAAGAGTCTAATCTTTTAAGAAAAAGTTCAAGGGTAAAAGCCAAAGTGGCAAAATGGTTTGAAATGATATTGGTTGACTTTTAGTCTTCTCATACAAAATGTCAAATTATTATTAAATTGATTGAGGTTTATTTATGAAAATGTTTTAAAAATGCATGGACCTAAGTCCAAGTTTATTATGAAAGTGTTTAAGTTTAAAAACAAGAAGAGTTTTCAAAAGGAGGGAGAAGATTTTTTAAATTAAAGAAGATGGGAGGAGAAGAAGGGACTATCCTAAAGCATAAGGTAAAAGTTAAGGATAAGGACCATCTAACCAACAAGAAACCAAAAACTTGACATTATGAGTCAAGATAGAATTCCCATTCTTTGGAGTGAAACCAAGCAAGCAAGGATACTAGACCTCTTCCATTGTATTAAGTCTTCACAAAAATTGGGCAGAGTAACGAATGTATACGGGTGAATTCCAGATTACAAACAAAGGATATAATAAAAAAAGCCTACACACAAAAGCAAACAAGCAACCCAATGTCTTGATGTAAACCTCAAGAGCTCCAGACAAAATAATCAGATAAGATCACAAGGTCTCTAAGATAGGCTGTGATGCGGTGGGAGAACTGACTTGAGGTTTTCCGTTTGTGTTCGCAAATGTTTCAGTTTAGCAAGAGTCGCTACCGACTTTTATTATATCCCAAAGGAAAGGTAAACAAGCACAGGAAAGACCTTTGAGATTGTTTTTGGGTTCGGGGGGTAGATTATGAAAAGGGAAGGTGCTAGCACCCTTTTCATCCATGGTTTTCCATGGGCTCTTAGTTACTTGTTTTAGATCACTTGCTTTTGCTTTTCAATTGTTTGAAATGGTGCTTTTGTGTGTGGTTTTGAAAGTATTTTGAAAAGAGGCCTTTGTTTAGGCAACCTTTGTAATGATTCTTTTTTGAATATATACAAAGGTGTTTGTCTTTTGAAAAATGTTTCAATGTTTGAAAGTTTGTTTGGAAATGTTTTGAAATTGTGTGTGGGTTTGTTTGAAAATAGCAAGGATGGTTTGCAAATTGATCAAGTAACTAGGAGTTGTCTACCCTAATCAAAAGTTTTTCTTGTTCATTTTTAACCCTTTGACATTGTTGTTTTACCATTGTTTTTGGTAAACAACCTTATCTTTGGATGTTAAACGGGATGGGCGTGGGTCATCGTATGACCATGATAGCAATTGTGCCAAGTATCTTAGCAAGTTTTTTGAGGGACTAGATCATTTGTTTTAGGCAACCAAGATAGCTTCATCGAGGGACTATGATCTTTTTGTTTTGTTTTGTTTTGCCAAGATACCTAGCATGCATACCATGGCCATTTTAAGGCAACAAAGTGGATGAAACCCTAGGGGTGCTTGTGTGCATTGTGTTGTCATTTTCATGCATTTTTGTCTTGTATTTAGTTAGGCTATTTGTTTTGAATTTGGTTTTTGCATACAAAACCCGAATCTTACTATCATGCATATAAAAGCAATAAAATGCGTAAAAGTAAATCCAAGACTATTACAACATTATTATGGGGAGGGGGATACAAGTTTGAATAGAGGGATATTTGCCCAAAATAAAGTCCAAAAACTATTACAACCATATTGAATTTAATTGACAAATAAATAAATGGACAGTTATTTAAATGTACAAATAAAATATAAATATGCAAAGAATGTTTTTGTATTAATTTTAATGTATGTAGAATAAATTTATTTATGTCCTAAAAATAAGGAAAAATAAAATGATTATTTTTTGGAAAGGGTGGAAACCCTAGTTTTTTCTTTAAAAGAAAATATATATTCTAATATTATTTATTCTATTTATGTACAAGAAAATAAATAAATATATATACAAAAATGTTAAAAAAACAAAATATGTGAGAAAATATTATTTTATGTGTATAATATAATAAAATAAAATATGTAAGTATTTTAATATTACTTACAAATTTATTTAAGAAAATAAAAGTATTTAACCTAATAAACCATTTTTTGTCATAAAATAATAATAATAATAATAAAATTAAAATGTAAAAATTAAGAAATTATTTTTGGTGATTTTTAATATTTAGAAAAAAATAATAAAGTCAGAAATCACAAAAGAAATGAAAAATAATACAAAATATAATAAATGGACCAAAGGGGTGCAAAAAGTAAGCAGGGGGTGTCAAATGTCAAGCAAGCCAGGCCCATCCCATGTCCCACTTCGTCCCTGACCTTGGAACAAAAAAACGCGCGTTCTGCATCTTCAACCTGTTCTTGCTATTCTTTGCATGAAATCAAAAACTCACAACATGAAACTTATAGAGCTTTAAACCACGATTCTAATGATATTAAAAACATGATCTAACTCTCAAAGACCAGAGAGAATTTTATCACCCCTAATTTCTGACCTAAAATTTTCAGCATGTTCATCATCCAAATTCTCCTAGCTTAGTTAATATAAATAAAATATACGCATATGTACAGCTTAAGGACATTAAAGACTACACTTTTGCTTCACAAACCTAAGTCTAAGGATGTCTAAATAAGGAGATAGAAAGTTGGAAATTACCTTGTTCAGTCAAGTTCGAATATGGAAATGTAGGAGTTGTGAGTGAGGCCTGAAGGTCTTTTGAGCTTGCTTGAAGTTCCCTTGACCTTTCCCAATGCTCAGCTTGCTTTGAAATGGCTTGAATCTCCCTATAGAACTCAACCGACAAACTCAGAAATTGAAAATGGTGAAGCTTGAAAATGAAGTTACAGTTGCTTGAGAAGGGCTTGGACAGCTTAGGTGTGATGTATGGAATGTATCTGAAGTGGTTCAAGACAAAACGCACGAGGCAATTTAGTTTTGGCTTGGGTTTTGCAGAGCTTGCCCTATTTTGGGCAGAAATGGAGTTTTTGGTGTATTTGGGTGTTTGAGAGGCTTGGCAATCATGTTTTGGCTTTGTTACAATATGCAGAGATTGTTTAGAATGGTCACAAATCTTGGTTTTAACAGACGCACAAGTTATCTTCACTTTTGCAAGTTGGCTTGTTTTTGAAGAAAAGGTTGAGTTGACAAAGCCAAAGTCTGTACAGGCCTGCTCCTTGGCTGCACATAGTTGGTGTACTTTGCCTCTAATTTGTGGATTTTGTTTGCAGCAAGAAATTGGGTCCATGGCTCAAGATAAACAAAATGACATAAAGCATGCTTTATCAAAGTAGCAATGTGAACTTTTTGCCATTTTTGGAATAATTCTTTGTACAATACTCCATAACTCAAAACAATGCCTTTGTCCAATGTATTTTCATTTAATTAAGGAGTGTAGAAAGGATTAAGACCTGTAAAACAAGTACAAGCATGATCCAAACTGATTTGCAACTTGTGCCAATGTGAAAAATGCCATGGACAAAAGTGAGAAATGGCCATTTTCATTCCTTCGATTCTCCCTAACCATAAATGATTTTGGAGAGTTCTTGGACATTTTGGAAAGCTTGTAACATGATATACAATAAATCTTTGAAATGAATTTTGAGATTCCACTTGGAACTATGTGAAATATTTCCATGAAGATAGGTCTAAATCCTGCCTAAACTAGGGCAAAATTTCACTAAGTTAAAAGTTTCATGGACCCTTATTTACAAAATCATAGCTTGAGATCCAAGCATCATTTGGGAAAACTCTGTGATTCAAAGTTGTATATTTTGTGGAGGACTACAACTTTCATGTTGTAAGTTTTCTATGAATCCAATTGCATCATGGTGAAAAAGTTGGGCAAAGTTTGGAAAAAATAAGAAATTTTCATAACTTAGAAAATTTCGAAGTTATGAAAATTTTCCATTTTAAACCCTAATTTCCAAAATTAGGTTTCTTGGTGAACAAGTTTCATGCTTTGACACATCTTGGTGAAAAATGACCCTTGGCACTTGATTTTGACAAAAAGTCAAAGTTTGACTTTTCAGTGTACAGTTGATTTTTGATCAGTTGACTGGAAAATTCATCTGTCAATTCAATGCATTTGAGATCTTTTGAACCTTGTGATTAGGTAAAGATGATGCCATTGAGTCCTTTAAACCATACTTGAACCCAATTTGCCATTGGCTAGGTGAAAAATCAGAAATTTCCCTTCTACAGTCAAAACCCTAAAAATGACCATTTTGCCCTTTTGATGATCTGATCAAATTTCTTGAGGAATTGTGGTCAAAACTTGATCAAATGGTTCATATGAGTCTATAATGTTGATGTGGATAAAAATTATGAGGTTTGAGTGTAAATTGGCCACAATTGACTTTTTCCCTAATATAGTTGATTTTTAGGTCAACTATCTAATTGATTGGGCAAAAATTTGATTCAAGGCTTGAAACTTGATATGAGCAATCTTAGGAGTCCAACATGAAGTGTGAAAGTCACATAAGGCATTGGGAGTCAAAAAATCCCTGTGCAAACTCAAACCCTAATTTCTGGTCAACAGTGCAAGGAGATGTCTTGAGTTGAGCAAACCCTAATCTGGTTTGGAGTCCAAGAAGTCTTGTGAGGAAAATCTTGATAATATGAGAGGTAAAATTTTGTGGTACAACAGCTGCCCCTGTTCAATCTTCTTGAACCTGAAGAGTTAGATTGGCGAGTTTTTCCGTTCGTGACTCGAAGGTAAAAGATGATTGGACACTAGAGTGCCCGTAAATTTGTGCTCGTCAAAATGTAGTTGAGGGAATGGGCGTAAAGATGCCATTTGGAGAGGTGACAAAATCTTGTCGGAGATGGGCTTAAAGATTCCATCCAGGAATGTTTGTTGAACTGCAAGTTGTAAGTCAAAAGAATGAGTATCAGAATGGTATCCGTGTCTGAACGTATATGTACTGTATCTGGAGACTGAGTCTGTATGAGCAAGGGAATGGCGTCTGTGTCTGGAGCGTATCCGAGCTGTAAATGTATTTGATTCTTGAATGAATAACAGAATGACTTCCGTATCTGGAGTGTATCTATATTGTATCTGAATGGGCGACAAAATAGCATCCGTGTCTGGAGTGTATCTGAGCTGGGGAAACATTTGAATGAGTGACAGAATGGCAACCGTGCCTGGTGCGTATTTGGACTGTATATGTAGTTTAGATCTGTATGAGTAGCAGAATAACTTCCGTGTCTGGAGTGTATCTGAACTGTAACTGGGATCTGAATAAGTGACAGAATGACTTCCGTGTCTGGAGTGTATCTGAACTTGAAATTGATAGTTGAATCTGAATGAGAAATAGAATGGATTCCGTGTCTGGAGCGTATCTAATCTGTATCTGATTGTTGAAGTATGAATGCGTGATAGAATGGCAACCATGTCTGGAGCGTATTCATACTGTATCTTGACTTTGAATTCTGAATGAGTAATAGAATAACTTCCGTGTCTGGAGCGTATCCGTACTGTATCTGAAATCTTTGAACATTTGTTAAAGATAGCTTTTAATCTTATCCTGAAAAGGGTAAAATGTTAGCTGAAACACAAAGTTATGTTGCATGAAATGTATGATGCAAGATATGTGTTTTATCAATGTTTATGATATATGAATGTAATGTATGTGCATGTAAGCTGATTTGTTGTATTTCTGAGGAAAATAAATCCTTGATAACTGGAGATAATAAAATCCTTGACTGCTGTCGGGGAAAATAAATCCTTGACCGCTGTTGGAGATTCAAAATCTTTGATTGCTAAGGATGAGAAATCCTTGTTGACTGCCTGGGGATTAAAGATCCTGACAACTTCTATGGGGACGTGAGAATCCTTCATGACTTTCCTGGGGATAGGGATCTTTCAAGTCTTTGAAGTTGGAGGATGATAAACATTCTGTTGTGAGAATAATGCCAAGTGTTTCTTGAGAAACCTGCTTGGGGAATCCCGAGAACTTTGATGACTATGGCTGGGGATTACACAATGGGAATCCTTACCCGGCTGGGGAATAAGGAAACTCTGGTGATTCTACCGGGGACCGAATAAAGGAAAACCTTGATCTGCTGGAAAATAAGGAAGACTCTAATGGCTTCTGCGGGGAACTAAGAATGAGAATCTTCAATCTCCTGGGGAATTTGAATCCTTGGGGACTTCATGCCGAGGAGTTAAGAAATGAAAATCTTCGATCTGCAGGGGATTAAAAATTCTGACGAATTCATGCTCGGGAGCAATGAAGACTTTGGCAACTTCACTGGGGAATCAAGAATGAGAATCTTCATTCTGTTGGGGAGTGAAAAAACTCTGTGGGGAGTAGCTATACTGCTGGAGAGTAAGCTATCCTGCTGGAGGGTAAGTTCAGGACTCTGGGGGAAAAGGCTTATTCCTGTTTGGAAAAAGTTCAAGAGTTTGGATTGTATGTCACTCTAATGGGGAATTATCCTAGTTTGGGGATAAGATAAAAGTTAACTGTTATCTGGTTGACTCTCAGACTTTAAGACAACTTGCTGGGGAATCTGGGGAAAACTGAATGGTTTTCGCTGTAGATTGATAGTTGGAAATTTGACTACGTTGGGGAAGAAGGTTTCATCTCCGCTGAGGGTCTGTAGCTCAAAGTTTTTGCTCCGCTGGGGATTGGGAGTTTGAAGTTTTAACTCTGATGGTGGTTAAGGGATTTGAAATTGTAATTCCGTTGGGGATACATATTTCAATGTTTTAGCTCCGCTGGGGACCTAGATGATGTACTGTAGGGGATTTCTCTTGGAATAACCTGAAGACGTTTTCTTATACCTTCAATCTGTCAGTAATTATTCTTTCCCATTTCTTTTATTTGTAAATAGTGATTATATTCAAATGCATATGCTCATTAATAAATTATTGGACGTTTTTCAAATAAAACACAAGTGTAAAAAGAAGAAAAGGCAAATAGTTTTCTGCACTTTGAAGTATCTTTGTATTAACTTTGTGTAAGTATTTTGTACAAAGGAGACAGACATCCTAGTAAGAGAACGTTGTCATAAAAATGAGAAAAATTTATACAAAGAAAGATGGCTATGTGTGAAAATTCCATGGGGTTCTCATTCTGCTATAGCCTTCGTAGCTCTGGATATCTTGTCCATTTGTTGCTTCGTCCGAAGATGATTGAGTTGATAAGAAGCCCGGAGCTTGTCTGTGAAGAGATTGTCCTTAAAGTGATCCGACGAGACATAGTCATACGCTTTAATTCCCTAACTTTTGCCTGAACCGCCCTTTGGGGTTTTCGATCCACCGGGAAACCCTTTTTTGCCCAAGTCGCCCTTTCGGGTTTTCAACTTGCCGAGTGTACAGCTTTTTTTTTATCCCTAATTTTTGCCTGAATCGCCCTTTCGGGTTTTCGATTCACCGGGATGCCCTTTTTTTCCCAAGTCTCCCTTTTGGGTTTTCAACTTGCCGGGTCATTTATGCGTAGTATCTTTTGACTATGTCTGCGTTCGTAGGGTGCGGCAGGTCGTCACTGTCCATGGTGGTTAATATCATTGCCCCACCAGAAAAGATGTTCTTGATCATAAATGGTCCTTCGTAAGTAGGAGTCCATTTGCCCCTGGGATCACTTTGCGGCAAGATGATGCACTTGATTACAAGATCCCCGAATTGATATACCTGGCGCTTGACTTTCTTGTTGAATACCTTGATCATCTATTTTTGATACATCTGACAATGACAAATAGCAGTAAGTCTCTTCTCGTCAATCAAGTTAAGTTGATCAAGCGGGTTTGAATCCAACCGTCTTCACTCAAACCAGCATCCTTCATGATTCTCAAGGAGGGAATCTGAACCTCGATAGGTAAAACAACTTCCATGCCATATACCAAAGAATAGGGTGTTGCCCCATTTGATGTACGCGCCGTGGTACGGTACCCGTGGAGAGCAAACGGTAACATTTCATGCCAGTCCTTGTAGGTGACTGTCATCTTTTGTATGATCTTCTTAATATTTTTATTTGCAGCTTCGACAACACCGTTCATCTTTGGCCGATAGGGAGATGAATTGTGACGTTAAATCTGGAACTGCTCGCACAAGGCGGTGATCATAGTATTGTTAAGGTTTGTACCATTATCGATGACGATCCTTTCGGGGATGCCGTACCGGAAAATGAGGTTCTGCTTGATGAAGCAGACAACAACATTCTTTGTGACAGATGCGAAGGAAGCTGCTTCGACCCACTTGGTGAAGTAATCAATGGCCACTAGGATAAAACGGTGTCCATTGGATGATGTAGGCTTGATCTCTCCAATCATGTCGATTCCCCACATAGCGAATGGCCAAGGAGCTGTTAAGACATTGAGCGGAACCGAAGGTATATGTACCTTGTCCGCATAGATTTGACATTTGTGACAAGTCCTGGAATGTTGATGACAGTCAGCTTCCATGGTAGACCAGTAATAGCCTGCCCGTAGAATCTTCTTAGCCATCGTATGTCCTCTAGAGTGAGTGCCAAAGGTACCATTGTGCAGTTCAGCCATGATCTGTTCAGCTTCAATCTTGTCCACACAACGGAGTAGAATGCAATCATGATTGCGCTTATATATATTGCCATTGCTCAAGAAGAACTTTGCCGAGAACCTCCTTAAGAACTTTTTGTTGTTGACTGAAGCTCCTTCAGGGTATTCCTGAGCCTCTAGATACCTTTTGACTTCGTGAAACCAAGGACGGTCCATTACTTCTTCGGTATTAATCTCGTGACAGTGTGCAGGTTCGTCCATCCGCTCAATGGTGATTCGGGGAGCCTCCTTATCCCAGTTAAGTTTAAACATGGATGACATTGTAGCTAGAGCATCTGCTAGCTAATTTTCTTCTCGCGGGAAGTGCTCGAAGGTAATCTGCTCGAAATGTGGTAACAATATCAGGACATGCTCTTTGTAAGGGATGGGGTTTGGATGTTTAGTATCCCACTCTCCTTTGATCTGACTGATGACCAAAGTTGAGTCCCCAAATACAATCAAAGATTTGATTCCCAAGTCAACTGCAGCCTTGAGACCAAAGATACAAGCTTCATACTCGGCCATGTTGTTGGTACAACTGAAGCAAAGTCTGGCGGTGAAAGGTGTATGCCAACCTTCTGGAGAGATAAGTACCACACCGATACTGTTGCCAAGTGCGTTGGAGGCACCATCAAAGTACAGGGTTCATCGGGATCCTTGTTCAGGTCCGTCATATGGTCTGAAATCTTCAATGTTATCCAATTTCATAATGTCCTCGTCGGGGGAATCAAACTTCATGGATTGGTAATCTTCGACAGCTTGATGGTCCAGATGATCGGCTAGCATACTCCCCTTTATAGCTTTTTGGGTCGTGTACTGTATATCGTATTCCGTCAGGATCATCTGCCATCTAGCGATTCTTCCAGATAGAGCAGGTTTCTCAAAGATGTACTTGATCAGATCCATCTTAGAGATCAGCAAAGTGGTATGAGTCAACATATATTGTCTTAGCCGGTGAGCAGCCCATACCAAAGCGCATAAAGTTTTCTCGAGCAGTGAGTATCGGGTATCACAGTCGGTAAACTTTTTCCTAAGGTAATAAATGGCATGCTCTTTTCAGCCAGACTCGTCATGTTGGCCCAGTACGTACCCCATTGAATTCTCCAGGACGGTCAAATACATGATTAGCGGTCTTCCTTCAACGGGTGGCATCAAGATAGGAGGTTCTAGCAAATACTCCTTGATTTTATCGAAAGCAACTTGACAGTCATCATTCCATTTAACCACCTGATCTTTCTTCAACAGCTTGAAGATTGGCTCACATGTAGATGTTAGGTGAGAAATGAACCTAGCAATGTAGTTTAGGCGTCCCAAGAAACCTCTGACCTCCTTCTCAGTGCGAGGAGCGGGCATTTCTTGTATAGCTTTGACTTTGGCAGGATCAACCTCGATGCCTTTGTTGCTGACAATGAAACCCAAGAGTTTACCGGACCTGACTCCGAAAGTGCACTTGTTAGGGTTCAGTCTGAGCTTGTACTCCTTCAACCTGACAAATAGCTTTTGCAGATGGTCGAGGTGTTCTACTTCAGTTTGTGAACGGGCTATCATGTCTTCTACGTAGACCTCTATCTCATGATGTATCATATCATGAAACAAAGCTACCATGGCGCATTGATAGGTTGCCCCCGGCATTCTTCAGCCCGAATGGAATCACTTTGTAGCAGAACGTACCCCACTATGTAACAAAAGTAGTTTTCTCCATGTCTTTAGGTGCCATTTTGATCTGGTTATAGCCTGAGAAACCGTCCATGAAAGAAAATACCTTGTGTTGAGCTATGTTGTCAACCAAGATGTCAATGTGCGGAAGTGGAAAGTCATCTTTAGGGATGGCCCTGTTTAAGTCTCTATAATCCATGCACATTCTCACTTTGTCGTCCTTCTTAGGCACGGGCACAATGTTAGCAACCCATTGTGGATAGGAAGTAACAGCAAGAAAACCAGCATTGAACTGCTTCATAACTTCTACTTTGATCTTTTCAGACATGTCGGGCCTCATGCGGCGAACGTTTTGCTTAACTGGTGGACAGTCTTCTCTTGTGGGGAGACGGTGAACCACAATATCTGTATCGAGTCCCGGCATGTCTTCATATGACCAGGCGAAGATCTCAACATATTCATGTAACAGCTGAACTAGGCTCTCTTTGACACTTGGCTCTAGGTTGGCACCCACTCTGACTTCTTTTCTGTCTTCCTCAGTACCCAAGTTGATTGTCTCTAACAGCTCCTCATGAGGTAGAATAGCCCTTTCTTCCTGTTGTAGTAGTATAGCCAACTCTCCCGACACCTCACAATCTTCATCACCTTCGTATTTGGCATGGTAGACCAGATCTTCACAGTCACTGAAGGCCATAGCAGAATTGTTACCCATGGAATCTGGAATAGAAGGGTACCTGCATTTGTGAGTGTGGGTGTGTGTAAGGGATAGCCACCTTTAAACAAATAAAATGCAAAAAGAAAGACAATGAACACAAACGTTTATACATGAAAACATCCATGATTCATTAAAATGGCATATGAAGATGAAAAATCAAACCCTTACAAATGGACCTATGTGCCTCGGGTAAGGCACAAGGTTAAAAGTGTACGAATTATTTGAGAATTATTACAAACCAACAGAAATGTTTGAAAGATAAATTACTGATTTATGAAAGTAATAGGAACAAAGTCCTTTGCCTCCCAATTGCACAATCCCCCGTCAACAGTAGGGAAAATCCAGTCTTCCAAGTTGCTTTCCTCTTCACTATCCTCCAAAGCATTGACTCCATGATGGGTGATCTTCACTGGTGGCCCTCCAACACGGGTGCAGCGTACATCCTTTTGAGCAGAAGTAGTGAAACCCAAGCTGAATTTATCAGATTTGAAAGGAAAATCGGGAAGCTGCCCCCAGATTGTACTTCCTCCTTCTTCAACCATAGCCTTTGCATCTTTGAGAGATGACATCTGAGGCGGAGGTCTGGTAACCATGGGTACAGAAGACACTGTCTTGGTCGCCGCAATCTCTTGAGCTACCTCTTCAAAATGCTGAAAGGGGGTTTTGATGAATTCACCATCTAATTCCACATAGCGGAAAGAATTAAGATGGCTTATCATGTATTCCTCTTCGCCGTGAACAGTTACAATTTTCCCTTGGACAGGGTACTTGAGCTTTTGATGCAGAGTAGAAGTGACGGCTCCAGCATGATGAATCCAGGGTCTTCCCAACAAGCAAGAATAGGAAGGATGGATGTCCATCACATAAAATGTGGAGTTGAAGGTTTCAGTTCCCACTTTAATCGGGATGTCAACCTCCCCGTGGACCATCCTTTTAGAACCATCAAAGGCTCTGACAATGATGTTGCTGGGCTTCAAGGTTAAACCTTCACAATCTATCCTATCAAATACTTTCTTTGGCAGGACATTCAGCGATAAACCAGTGTCTACCAGTACGTGTGCTAGAGTAGTCCCTCTGCATTCCACCGTGACATGCAAAGCGTCATTATGTTTTCTCCCTTTTGATGTTAAATTGGCGTCGGAGAATCCTAGACCATTGTCCGCTGTTAGGCTAGCTACATATTCCTGGAACTGATCCGCAGAGGTTTCATGTGGCACGTGGGCCGTCTTTAAAAATCTGATCAAAGCTTTAGCATGAGCTTCTGAACAAAGCAGCAGTGCCAACATGGAGATCTTTTAGGAGGTTTGCCCCAGTTGTTCCACAATATTATAATCGCTTTTCTTTATTATTTTCAAAATCTCTTCCATTTCTTTTTGAGAGGTTTTAGGGATGATCAACGGCTGAGTCCTCGTCTTGACAGGATCTTCTTGGATCCCTTTCCCTCTATCATCAGCAGCAGCATAGAGGACAACCACATGAGTTACAACTTCTTCAATAATCGGAGTTCTTGCGGATATGTTTACCGGCGCAGGGGTAACCTTAGGAGCAGCTGAGGGTCCGAAGATTGCCTTTGGAGGGGTAATATCCGGAGAGAAAATTCTTCCACTGCGGGTGATTTTTCTCATTCGGGAAATGTTTCCAATGTCGGAAGTCTCTTCGTCAGAACTCTCTTCAGTTGATTCAATTTGTTTAATACCGTGATAGTAGATATCTCCACCATAGTTCCACGGTATTGATTTTTCGGACTTGTACGGGATGGGCCCCGGCATGGTTATCTTCAAAGGTGCAATCTTCGGATCGAATGTAATCTTAACAGGTCTTTTGGAGACCTTGGAAAGATTGGCGGATATGGTAATTATTGAAATATCATTGACATGAGTCAGTGTAACAGGAGTCTTTTCAAAAAGGATTTCTTGGTTATCCATTAGGCGCTGGATGCCTAACTTCAACAGCAGACAGTCGGTTGGTAAGGATGAATAAAGGCAGCAATCTTCTTCACATCCTGGGAAAATCCTAGCCTTCAGCAAATTCAACTTGATTATCGGTAGCGGAGTCATCAAATCATCAACAGTAGCAATAAAAAGATCTTCTTCAACAGCATGAGCATTGTGACCATGTTTTGGCATTGGAGCAGAGATCACATTCGGCTTTTCCGGGGCGTCGAATTCAACTTCTTTAGCATCTATCAAATCCTGGATCTTATTTTTGAGGGCCCAACAATTGTTGGTGTCGTTCCCCAGGCTGTCTGAATGATAAGCACACTTGGCGTTTGAATGGTAGTAAGGAGAAGAGGTATTCGGATTCTTCGGGGCCTCTTTCAAACTTGTAAGGTTTAACTTCAAGAGATGGGGTAAAACCTAAGCAGGAGTCATGTTTATCGAATGAATTTCCGTACAGGCCTTTCCACCCTTGTTTGGTTGGTTCTGGGTTGATTGTTTCTAGTCTGATCAACTGCAGACTTCTGAATCATTACGGCCCCCACCGCTGGCCGACGCTCAACTCTTCCTTGACCTCTTTGGGAGTAGACAGCTGAGACTTCTTTCTTTGCTGGAAAAGTCTTTTTGATGGCAGCGGAAGTAGATGCATCCTTTTGAATTTTCCCGCTCTTTGCCAGCTTCAACTCTCTCACCAGTTAGAATCAGCTCGGTGAACCCCACAGACGAACTTCCAATCAGGTGATTAAAGAAAGGACCTGACAGAGTCCCTAAGAACATATCCACAAGCTCTTTTTCAGATAAAGGTGGTTGTACTCGTCCCGCCAAGTCTCTCCATTTCTGGGCATACTCTTTGAAACCCTCATTTGAGACCATGCCCATACTCTGTAATTGAGTACGGGTTGGTGCTAAGTTCGCATTATATTGATACTTTCTGTAGAAGGAGGCCGCCAAATCCTCCCAATTATGCACATCAGACTTCTCCAACTGGTAAAACCAATCCAGCTCCGTCCCCGATAAGCTGTCCTGGAAGAAATGAACCCACAAATCTTTGTCAGAAGAATCTGGTTGGATTTTCCTGACGTAAGACCGTTGATGCATCTTGGGACAAGACAAACCATCGTACTTAGAAAATAGAGGTACTTTGAATTTAGGAGGGATCACAATTCCAGCAACCAGCCCTAACTCTTCAAAGTCCAGCCCAGGCACTCTTTGTACCTCCATAGCTGCCAGATGTTCTTCCAAGTTCTTGTATTTGTCATCTGCAGGAGGGTACTGCTGTTCAGAATAGTCTTCATCCTCCTCCTCATCTTCTTCCTCAGAGTCAGATGACAATGCAGTCTCTTTACCCTCTCTCACCCCTTCATCAGATGTTGAGGGGAAATCCAGGACCCTTCTAGCTTGACCTTCAAATCTTCTACCCATGGTAGCCACCCCAACCCTCTTCTTTTTCTTTTTCTCTTTTTCCTTTTCCAGCAAGGTTTTGAGCTCCTTCTGACCCTTAGCCAAGGTCATGAGTAGATGTTCGAACTGTGAATTTTGCGCTTACAAGTCTTTGACCGTCTGCTCTATATCCATCTTGCTGAAATAAATAGCAGAGAGATAAGGAAACCTGGTGTGAAGACCTGCTTATGCATTTGATGAATGATATGTATTCATGTAATGCATTCAAGGATTCAGAAATTCAAATTTGTTTTAAACAAAAAAGAACACACGCCATATTAATAAGATATAATTTGTTAGTACATAAATGCCCCATGGGTAAAATAATACAAAATTCTAAGGTAAAAAGACGTTGCGTATCCTCTTTGGTGCAATGTAGGTGTTGAGAGTCTACTCTTCATGAGGTTGATGAGTAAGTTCCAAAACCTTCTTCTCACTGGCGTAGAATTGGGCTTCAAAAGTATCGTGTTCTCCCTTGAGCTGTATCCAACTCCTTTGTAAATCTTCTAGTGATGTTGGCATGTCAGGATGTAGGAGGGTGTATGGAACCTCTCATTCCATAACAGGCTCTTTGATCACAGGGAAAATGTAGGGGTAAGGCATCATAAGACTCTGGGCGCGGGTTCGTACCCACTTGAGGTAAGGCTCAAGGGGGATGGAATTCTTGTGTCCCAAGGTCTTACTGTCCACCTTGTTGGGCATCCTCCAAGCTCGGATGAACCTTTGTCGAAGTCCTTGATCGTCGTTGTCGAAGTCAAAAACCAAGTCGGAATAAGCATGTCATGTGGGTCATCCCTTCGGGCATACCCAAACTGTCTCAGAGCCAAGCAAGGGTTGTAGGTGATGCCTCCCCTAATGCCAAGTATATGGACATTAGGAAATTCTCCACAACGGTCAATGATGATAAAATTTTCTCTAGATCGAGAACACCAATGAACATCTGAATGTGTAAGAGTCATCAATCGTTGTGACCACCTGAAACCTTGCTCATTCTTCAAGACTGATTGGGGAAGATGAGAAATAAACCATCTTGCCAGTAGAGGAGTACAGCACATGAGAACACCTCTTTTCCTTATTGTTCGAGTGTGAAATGAGTGGAGGATATCCCCAAGCAATGTAGGCACCGGGTTGCGAGCCATGAAGATTTTGACAGCACTGACATCTATGAGTTGGTCAGGGTTTGGGAACAAGACCATCCCATAGATGAGAAGAGCTACAATCTCCTCAAAAGCTTGTAAATCCAAGGAATTCCAGCAGCTTTGGGCCTTCTCAAACAATAACTTTGACAAGAAACCTTTGACACCACTTCTAGTTTCCCAATGGCCTATGATATCAGATGGTTACAAGTGTAGGGCTTGAGCAACATCTTCAGGCTTTGGATCTCATTTCGTACCGTTGTAGGGTAGTTGATTGAGAATAGGAATCCTCAGGAGTTGAGAAAATTCCTCCAAAGTAGGCACAAGCTGGTAATCAGGAAATGTGAAGCAGTGGTGTAGGGGGTCAAAGAACTGGAAGAGAACTTTTAGCATATCCTCCTCAGTGTTGACAGTGACTAAGTTGAGAAGACGACCATGCCTCTCGGTGAATGGAGAATTCTCAGGAATCCTTGAAGCTAGCTCCTTGAGTTGAGGAGGAATTCTTACAAGGTTGACTGGGATAGTTTTCCTGCAAAGTGAATCCATTACCTACAAAACAAGAACAAAGATGAAAATCCAAATCCTTGAAATGGTTAGTGTATATATATGATGCTTCATGATGTCCATGATGTTATGCACAAGTATATATGTACAAACAAGTCATACAAGTTCCTAGTTTCAGGCTTGCATGGGGTTTCATAGGTAAGTACCCTCTTGAAGTTTAGTTGGCTCAACTTGTCCTAGAAATAGTAATCGGGTTCTAAGGAGCTCAATATCACTGGATTATTTTCTGTGTTCATTGTTTCAGTTTATCCACTTTACTGGCGACCGAAATATTCCAAGAAAACAACCCTCAATGAGTGTAGTATCGAGTATCTACTAACTTCAGACTGCACCAAAGCCGGTCATCTCACTACCCCTAAAAAAGGCCAAGTTGGTCAAGTAAAGGTTCTAAAAGTCCATTAGTGCTTCATGACATCACTCAGCGGCCCCGTATTCTCTTTGATTAACTCAAAGGCTACCGGTACCCACAAATATGTCGCACTAATATAGCTATTGCTTCAACCATGTCGGTATACCCCGCACAGTTTCCACAATGTATTGCTATTTACCTATGAATGTTTCCCAAATCCGGGTAGAGGATTCAAACCCAAACAATAGAACCAAAGTGTAAAGCATACAAGTCAAGCAAGATAAGCATATAAAGGTGATCTAAAACCCTAAGGTAACCCCAATTTTAGATTTATTCCCCAGCAGAGTCGCCAGTTCTGTGATGCGGTGGGAGAATTGACTTGAGGTTTTGCGTTTGTCTTTGCAAATGTTTCGGTTTAGCAAGAGTCGCCACCGACTTTTATTTTTGCCAAAAGGAAAGGTAAAAAAGCACAGGAAAGACCTTTGAGATTGTTTTTAGGTTCGGGGGGTAGATTATGAAAAGGGAATGTGCTAGCACCCTTTTCATCCATGGTTTCCCATGGGCTCTTAGTTACTTGTTTTAGATCACTTGCTTTCGCTTTTCAATTGTTTGAAATGGTGCTTTTGTGTGTGGTTTTGAAAGTATTTTGAAAAGAGGCCTTTGTTTAGGCAACCTTTGTAATGATTCTTGTTTGAATATATACAAAGGTGCTTGTCTTTTGAAAAATGTTTCAATGTTTGAAAGTTTGTTTGGAAATGTTTTGAAATTGTGTGTGGGTTTGTTTGAAAATAGCAAGGATGGTTTGCAAATTGATCAAGTAAATAGGAGTTGTCTACCCTAATCAAAAGTCTTTCTTGTTCATTTTTAACCCTTTGACATTGTTGTTTTACCATTGTATTTGGTAAACAACCTTATCTTTGGATGTTAAACGGGAAGGGCGTGGGTCATCGTATGACCATGATAGCAATTGTGCCAAGTATCTTAGCAAGTTTTTTGAGGGACTAGATCATTTGTTTTAGGCAACCAAGATAGCGTCATCGAGGGACTATGATCTTTTTGTTTTGTTTTGTTTTGCCAAGATACCTAGCATGCATACCATGGACATTTTAAGGAAACAAAGTGGATGAAACCCTAGGGGTGCTTGTGTGCATTGTGTTGTCATTTTCATGCATTTTTGTCTTGTATTTAGTCAGGCTATTTGTTTTGATTTTGGTCTTTGCATACAAAACCCTAATCTTACTATCATGCATATAAAAGCAATAAAATGCGTAAAAGTAAATCTAAGACTATTACAACATTATTATGGGGAGGGGGATACAAGTTTGAATAGGGGGATATTTGCACAAAATAAAGCCCTAAAACTATTACAACCATATTGAATTTAATTTACAAATAAATAAATGGACAATTATTTAAATGTACAAATAAAATATAAATATGCAAAGAATGTTTTTGTATTAATTTTAATGTATGTAAAATAAATTTATTTATGTCCTAAAAATAAGGAAAAATAAAATGATTATTTTTTGGAAAGGGTGGAAACCCTAGTTTTTGCTTTAAAAGAAAATATTTATTCTAATATTATTTATTCTATTTATGTACAAGAAAATAAATAAATATATATACAAAAATGTTATAAAAAAACAAAATATGTGAGAAAATATTATTTTATGTGTATAATATAATAAAATAAAATATGTAAGTATTTTAATATTATTTACAAATTTATTTAAGAAAATAAAAGTATTTAACCTAATAAACCATTTTTTGTCATAAAAAAATAATAAAATAAAAATGTAAAAATTAAGATAATTTTTTTGGTGATTTTTAATATTTAGAAAAAAATAATAAAGTCATAAATCACAAAAGAAATGAAAAATAATACAAAATATAATAAATGGGTAAAGGGGGTGCAAAAAGTAAGCAGGGGGTGTCAAAAGTCAAGCAAGTCAAGCCCATCCCATGTCCCACTTCGTCCCTGACCTTGGAACAAAAAAATGCGCGTTCTGCATCTTCAACCTGTTCTTGCTATTCTTTGCATGAAATCAAAAACTCACAACATGAAACTTATAGAGCTTTAAACCACGATTCTAATGATATAAAAAAATTTATCTAACTCTTAAAGACCAGAGAGAATTTTATCACCCCTAATTTATGACCTAAAATTTTCATCATGTTCATCATCCAAATTCTCCTAGCTCAGTTAATATAAATGAAATCTACGCATATGTACAGCTCAAGGACATTAAAGACTACATTTTTCCTTCACAAACCTAAGCCTAAGGATGTCTAAATAAGGAGATAGAAAGTTGGAAATTACCTTGTTCAGTCAAGTTCGAATATGGCAATGTAGGAGTTGTGAGTGAGGCCTGAAGGTCTTTTGAGCTTGCTTGAAGTTCCCTTGACCTTTCCCAATGCTCAGCTTGCTTTGAAATGGCTTGAATCTCCCTATAGAACTCAACCTGCAAAATCAGAAATTGAAAATGGTGAAGCTTGAAAATGAAGTTACAGTTGCTTGAGAAGGGCTTGGACAACTTAGGTGTGATGTATGGAATGTATCTGAAGTGGTTCAAGACAAAACGCACGAGGCAATTTGGTTTTGGCTTGGGTTCTGTAGAGCTTGCCCTGTTTTGGGCAGAAATGGAGTTTTTGGTGTATTTGAGTGTTTGAGAGGCTTGGCAATCATGTTTTGGCTTTGTTACAATATGCAGAGATTGTTTAGAATGGTCACAAAGCTTGGTTTTAATAGACGCACAAGTTATCTTCACTTTTGCAAGTTGGCTTGTTTTTGAAGAAAAGGTTGAGTTGACAAATCCAAAGTCTGTACAGGCCTGCTCCTTGGCTGCACATAGTTGGTGTACTTTGCCTCTAATTTGTGGATTTTTTTTGCAGCAATAAATTGGGTCCATGGCTCAAGATAAACAAAATGACATAAAGCATGCTTTATCAAAGTAGCAATATGAACTTTTTGCCATTTTTGGAATAATTCTTTGTACAATGCTCTGTAACTCAGAACAATGCCTTTGTCCAATGGATTTGCATTTAATTAAGGAGTGTGGAAAGGATTAAGAACTGTAAAACAAGTACAAGCATGATCCAAACTGATTTGCAACTTATGCCAATGTGAAAAATGCCATGGACAAAAGTGAGAAATGGCCATTTTCATTCCTTCGATTCTCCCTAACCATAAATTATTTTGGAGAGTTCTTGGACATTTTGGAAATCTTGTAACATGACTACAATCCATATTTGAAATGCAATTTTAGATTCCACTTGTAACTATGTGAAAAATTGCCATGAAGATAGGTCAAAATCCTGCCTAAACTAGGGCAAAATTTCACCAAGTTAAAAGTTTCATGGACCCTTATTCACAAAATCATAACTTGAGATACAAGCATCATTTGGGAAAACTTTATGAATCAAAGTTTTAGATTTTGTGGAGGACTACAACTCTCATGTTGGAAGTTTTCTTTGAATCCAAATGCAGCATGGTGAAAAAGTTGAGCAAAGTTGGGAAAAAATAAGAAATTTTCATAACTTAGAAAATTTCTAAGTTATGAAAATTTTCCATTTTAAACCCTAATTTCCAAAATTAGGTTTCTTGGTGAACAAGTTTCATGCTTTGACACATCTTGGTGAAAAATGACCCTTGGCACTTGATTTTGACCAAAAGTCAAAGTTTGACTTTTCAGTGTACAGTTGATTTTTGATCAGTTGACTGGAAAATTCATCTATCAATCCAATGCATTTGAGATCTTTTGAACCTTGTGATTAGGTCAAGATGATGCCATTTAGTCCTTGAAACCATGCTTGAACCCAATTTGCCATTGGCTAGGTGAAAAATCAGAAACTGCCCTTCTACAATCAAAACCCTAAAAATGACCATTTTGCCCTTTTGATGATCTGATCAAATTTCTTAAGGAATTATGGTCCAAACTTGATCAAATGGTTCATATGAGTCTATAATTTTGATGTGGATAAAAAATTATGAGGTTTGATTGTAAATTGGCCACATTTGACTTTTTCCCTAATACAACTGATTTTTAGGTCAACTGTCCAATTGACTAGGTAAAAATTTGATTCAAGGCTTGAAACTTGATATGAGAAATCTTAGGAGTCCAACATGAAGTGTGAAAGTCACATAATGCATTGGGATTCCAAAAATCCCTGTGCAAACTTAAACCCTAATTTTAGGTCAACAGTGCAAGGAGATGTCTTGAGCTGAGCAAACCCTAATCTGGTCTGGAGTCCAAGAAGTCTTGTGAGGAAAATCTTGATAATATGAGAGGGAAGATTTAGGGGTACAACATAGGCCAAGGTTTCTAATCCTAAGTCCAAGAAAAAGTCCACTCCTCCATCATGCCAAGGATAGTAACCAAATAGTCCTAGTATCATTAAGAGTTATTTAGGGTTTAAGTGGATTATTAAGTATCTTAAGAAAAATAAAAATAAAAATCTCAAATTAGCAAAGTAAAAATGACAAGAATATAAATGCTCAAATGAGCAAACATGAAAATTGCATGAAATGTAAAATGCTGAAAAATAAATAGTACATAAAGCATAATAGAATAAAAAGCATAAAAATAAAACAAGTCAATAATTAGTGGTTAGTTGGATGACCATCTTGAAACTTGCATTTGGAACTCATTAGAGGGTTGGTAGAACCAAAGCCTCCACACAACAAGTTGCATTTGCTTTTTGTCAAGTATATCATCCATTTGGAATTCTCATAAGTACCATTTAATGATCAACGATGTTTAAGTGATCCACGTTGATCAAAGGTGTTGTAGATCCATTAGAGGATTGGTAGAACTAAAGCCTCCACACAATGAATCTCAAGGTTATTGGATCAAAGAGATCAAATTAACATACTTGGGCTTGCAATCATAAGTTTAGGCCACGAATGATCATTTATTCGAATCGGGACAAAATTTAGCACTATGTTAAGCAATCGTAAGTGGACTTATATAGAAGTCGCACCTATTTTGAGGCCAGTCAATAGAAATCTATGCACCATTTGTTTTGAGACATGATATAGAGATCATGCTCCAACAACATTTAGTGCAATAAGAAGGGGATGAGATGGAGGAGAATTAGGGTAAAAAAGAAAACCACATTTGAATTAATATTTAATCAAACTATTATTAAAATCATTCATCCATTTTTGTGGAGTTAGACTCAACACCATGGATCCAATGATGTTAATAAAACCATGATAAAAAAATCAAACCAAGACAGCCAGAAAATATTCACAAAATAATAATATATTTAGTATATGCATTACAGGGTTAAAAAAATGTTTTAAAAAATGGAAAATAAATGGGAAAAAAAGTCAATTATATTCAAACTAATCAAGAAATGAAAGATAAGCCCATAGAAAAATCAGAAAATAGGTCAAGTAATTATACAATTTTTTTGGGAATTTTTAAAAGTTAGAAACTATTTTTAAAAATTAAAATAAATGGGTAAAATAAACAAAAATGGTAAAAAGTAGTAAAGTCAGAAGCAAAAATAAAATAAAGTTACCAATATTTGTCACAATGTCATTGGATCATCCCATAATTTTTCAGAATTAAAAAATGTGTAAAAGTATTTTTAAACATTTTAAACAAATCAAATGAGTGTAAAATTCATAAAAAAATACCAAAACACAAAAATAAATTGTGAAAAAATAAAAATCAGAAAGAGAATAATCAAAAATATTTTTCATAATTTTTTCAGATTTTTTTGACTTAAAATGAATTTTCTATGATTTTTTGAAATTTAAAACAATTAAAATATAAAAAACAGAAAAAGAAAATAAAAGAAAAAGATGTGGACCATTGGATGAGAGTCAAAATGCGTTAGTAATCAAATCCAAGGGATATGGCGCACTGTGCATATCATGGTCTTTACTAAATAAAGCACTGAATCAAATGTAAAATCAAAATTTCAAAAAATACAAATGGCACGCTTTCATTGGTCAGAAGGTGACACGTTGGTCATCTTCAACCTCCAACCTCACGAATTGCAGGTCTCGCAAATTGTAAAATCAGAAGCTCAGACCTATGCTATTCGTTTCGTCTCTTCAAGACGAAGATAACCATACCCTCGCCCCATTTTTATATAAAATATAACTCAAGCAATTTCGAAAGAAAGTTTTGAAAGGTTATTTGAAAATTCATGGTCAAAACGTGTTTCCAGATAAAAGTAACTGTTGCGACTAGAACCAGGGCAATGAGAGCAACACAATGGTACCAAAGTTTTGAAGAATTGATGAAGGAATCTACCTATTGAAGTTAAGTTGGAGAGCTCTGAAACTGGACTTCTATGGAGCAATGTAGGGCACGATTCTTGAATGTAATGGTATGGTTAAGTTCAGGGAAGTTCAAGGAAGGTGAATTGATGGAGAAAATGGATTGAAAAAGGCTTGAGTATAGGATTCGAAGTAGCTGAATTCTGAGTTGTGAAGCAAGTTTGGCAGGGTGATTCTGGCTATCTAAACTTGAGAAAATGAATGGGATAGTACATGTATTTATAGGAGAAGCAAATGGGGTCAAAAGGAAGGGTGAATGATGCGTTTTGGAGGGAATTCATGCAAACCTGATGCACGAGTGAAGTGTGATCCAAACTTCACCAAAACTCATCCAATTCTTGCGTTTTGATGCACTAATCCTCTTGGGAAAGTTGGATAATCATGTTTAGACCCAAAACGCGTGCTAATTTGAGGTTTAGAGGTTGTAACATGAAATTCAAATTCTGACTTGCAGGGAAACTTCAATTCCAAGTTACCACTTTTGAAACAATGGCATTTCCACCTCAGGGAGTCTTAAGGCATGATTCTTGATGCTTTGGAAAGATGAGGTAATAAACTTTGCAATGGAAAAAGAATGGAATCAATTGGAGGCTTGAGCTGAAAATTACATGGAGTCAAAGTTGGAGAAAAAGAGTTGACTTTCCATACTTAGAAATATTTCAAATTCTTCTTTAAAAATGACCTATAATCTCTTGCATCTAAACATGGATTTCCACTTAGAATTTGCTCTTGAAAAAAAAAGATGGAATTAAGTAGATCTCTTGAATGACATTTTGAAATTTGAACCACTCAAAATCTCCAAAAATTGAGCAAGTTATGACTTGTTGAAGTTGGCCAAAAATCATGAAATGACCTATAATCTTTTGCATTCTTAAGGCAACTTCCATTCGTTTTATTACTTTGCACATAAAAGAAGGCATGAAGTACACATCCTTAATATTATCATGGAAAAGAATGGGCTCAAGGTGATAAAAATTGACCAAGTTATGACAATTTGAAGTCACATATGGAAAATTAGGGATTCAACTGGATGACTTGTAATCTTTCTTCTTCACCAAGTCCCTTCCACATGAAAACTCTTTGGAACTTTTGAAGTTATTTGTTGGTAACTCTTTGAAGAGAAGAATGTTTTTGGAATCACTCAAAAATAACAAAAGATGAGCAAGATATGCCTCTTTGAAGTCCAAAACCCTAGCCTCTAGATCAAGAGAATGCTTGGTGGAACTTTTCCAAGTTTGAACAAACTTTTTGTGCCAATATTCTTCCTTTGTGAATAGAAATTGTTTGAGGATGATGATGAGGACCTATGGCCACCAAAACCAATTTCATATCAACTTCAAAACAACTTCAATGGTGAGGTTTGAATCTCTCAAGCTTTTGACTAGGGCATGGAAATAAACTCATGAACCCATGAAGCAAATTGCTAAACCTCAATGCTTTTACCTACATTATCAACAAGTAAGACAAAACAATATTCAATTTTATTAATTAGAGAGAAAAAAATCAGAGTACAATATCTATGATCACAAAAGCAAACAAATCAAGGTGCTTGGTAACTTCTCAAAGAGCAAAGCTAAAGATAGGGAGAAGAACCAAAATTCCTAATGTGATTTTGTGGTGATTGAAATAATGTGGTATGATGAAAGGATCTTAGGGGGAAAATTGGGGTACAACAACGGGCACCGTGTCAGGACCTGTTCCTGGATTATCACATGTTTTTCTGTCCAGCTAAAATGACTTGGGTCGTGTCGTGTGACCCGGGAGCCCGTGCCAGCCCCTACCTGCTTGTTTTTTGCATGTTTCCGAACCAGTTAAATTGACACGGGTCGTGTCGTGAGACACAGGCACTTGTGTCAGCCCCTTCTCGGCATTTTGTTAAGTTTTCTCCCTGACACGGCCTGTTTCCAGTGACACGGCTGCCCGTGTCAGGGCCTCTGAAACATTCTTTTGAAATTTCATAATATTTGCACTCTTATGCCTTGATTTTTCATGTCTTATTCTTTTGAAAATGAAAGCAAATGATCTATAGATAAGGATATCACAGTTTGAGAAAACTTACCTCTTTAAGTGAAATCTTTAAAACACGTATGGATGTTTCCAGGTGCGAAGTGGTGATTGATTGAGCTCCTTTGGACCTCCTAGAAGTTGTTCCAATCCTTACTTTATGTTGAAAGTTGTTAAATCACACCATCCAAGTCAAGTTGCAAAGCACTGTTTTTGAGTTTGGAAGATGGTGATAATGATGTTACATAAGTTGTTATTTTGTTTAAACAACTTCTATATGATGTATGTGAAGTATTTGGATGATTTGTATGGGCAAAACTTGCAAGGTGTGAGAGGTTTAAAGATTTGGACTTCAAAGCTCGAAAATGGAGGTTTTGTGGACAATTCTAGTTTTTTGAGAGTATATGGGTTTTGAGGGCTTCTTCATCTCCTTTATCTTGCAAATGAACTCTCTATTTATAGGCAAGAGGTTTTAAGATAATGGTTGATCATATTTTGCAAGATCACATGTTGTGGCTAGGTTGGATTGTACATGAAGCAAGCTTGAAGATCATAGTTCCAATGCTTTGTACTTTGCTCCATAGAGTTGTTGGACACTTTAAGTATGCTTGTCTAATTTTGTATGTTGAGTGGGTGTAGAAGGAACAAGTTAGAGGCTTAAGAAGAGATGACTTTGTGATTAAAGCTACTTTTCAAGAATGACAATGTTAACTTTGTGCCAAAAATGGAAAGATCACTTGGACAATGTCTAAATCAAATAGACCATAGCTCAAACGTTTATGTAAACATTAAATTATGGTGATATTTGCAAGTTAGAAGGCCTACAACACAAGATTATGCAACATAGCCTGTAGATTGGATTATGTGTTCTTCACCAAAGTGACTTGTAATTCAAGAATGGATGCTCAACTTCATGCCTTTGAATCTCCTAGCTCAGATATGATAAATTCATGCTCTTGGATGTTTTGGAAAGCTTGAAACATTGTACAACTTTCATGTTGACCACTTTGGCTAAATCAAACTAGAACTTGATGCAAATTTTCCAAGAAGTTGAGATAAAAATTGACCAAAACCTGTTGAAAATTTCTCTAAGTGTTAGATAAAAATGTCATGACTTCATGGGCTTATATCTTCAATTATAAGCATTTTTTGGACATAAACCCTATAATACAAAGTTGTAGAATTCATCAAGATCTACAACTTTTATGTTGAAAGTTTTCTTTGAATCATCTTTCATCTTGGTGAAAAATCGTCATGAAGTAGTGAAATTATCAAGTTTAAAAACACTTAGAAAATTTCTAAGTATTGAAAACATTGACTTTTTGTTGACTTTATTGATTTTCTTGATTCTTGATGATCAAGTTTGACATTTTTGAAGGTTTTGATGAATTTTGATCTTTGAAGTTAATATTGACCAAAAGAGGTCAAAGCTTGACTTTTTGTGTATGAGTTGACTTTTCGTCAGTTGATCCAAATTTCAACTATCAAACCTTTGGTCCTGAGAAATGATTCGAGCCATGAAATTATGTCAACATGTTGTGTTTGAGTCCTTGAGACTATGCTTCAAGCCATTAGGTCATGCATTAGGTCAAAAGACGATGATCAGTTATTCTCAGTCAAAACCCTAATTTGGAGGTTCAATGCTTTAGAGGTGAGCATGTTTGATCAAACTCTTGAGAACGCTTGAGCATTTGAGATATATAGTGAGAAATATCTTAAGAAAAGAGAGGGAAAAGTTTGGGGTACAACAATAACACATTTGACATTACATCATATTTTATTTTACTAACATGCGACTTGTCAAAGAATTCTCTAAGCTTATGCAGGGAGTATTTGAAATGAATCTTATGGGGAGTTTCATTACTCTCTCGTACTCCAAATAAAGTAACTCATGGAAGGAACACATGCGTGGGGAATTACCTTCGTGATCATGTTGAAAAAGGGGATGTTGTTGTTGTGCATCTTGATAGTGAAAATCAACTTGTCGATGTTTTCACAAAAACGTTCACAACCAAATTGTCTTTCAACAAACATATGGAATTGGGGATTATTAATGTCTTCAATGTTGCCTTATTTATTATGATTCTTGCACTTTTATACTTTTTCTCTAACACTTTGTTTGACTATTTACATTATGCGAGTGCAACTTCTATTCTATCAAGAGTGGGGTAATATTGTTCCAAGTTTCTCCTTGAAAGTGAGATTTTCTTAGTACATGTTTAGTTGATGAAAAATGCTTGTTATGCTCTCAAATGATGAAAACTATGAATGTTCATTTCCAAAAATTTTGATTGATAACCATTGCATGTTTTCAATGTATATGCTTATAATGACTTCATGTATTAATTCTTTCACATTTGTGTAAGTTCGTTCTTGTATGTACATGTATGTGTTTCTATTATTATTTCTTGCATTTGTGATTGAGTTGAATGTAAGCATGTTAATTGCATGTATGATTCATCTTGTAGTTGAGTCACATTTTATGGAAACATTTTCATTTTGGATTGAGTAGTGACATGTTCTTGTCACTATGCTAGGCACATGTGTGTGCGGCATCGGGAGTTTCATTATGTTGTATTCGAAATTGTGACATTATAGAAGCAACTTAACTAGCTTGCTCGTGTATCGTATTCATTATCATTCATGCAATTGAATTACATATTTGGTAATATTTTATGCTTGTTATCTATTATTATTTTTACATTATTACATATATATATATATATATATATATATGGAGATATGTAATTGTATGCTCTTCTTTGCAAAAATGCCTTTGTGTGATATATTAGTATTGGTATTGGAATATGATACTTCTCAAGATTTGCCTTCTTTTTTTTATGTTGTCAAAGGGGGAGAAGAATATGCGATATGAATATGGGAAGCACAAAGTCAGGGGGAGTCTTCGATAATTATATGAAATGCATCGTCACAAGTTTTGCCATCATCAAAAACGGGGAGTTTGTGAGTGCAACACTATTGGATGTTTTGCATGATGTCAAAACTAGAAAAGCTAACATTTCAATATGGTGGACGGTATCTGTTGTACCCCAAAATTTTCCCTCTCATTTCTCAAAGGATCACCCTGGACCCCCAGGTTTGCTTTTATCCAATTCCAAGCCTTGAATTATCAATTTTCCAAGAAAGTCATTCATAAGGGTAAAATGGTCATTTGCACACTAAAAAGTCAAACTTTGACTTTTGGATCAAAAGTTAGGTTCAAGAATCATATTTCATCAAGACATGCTGGAATGAGAGATTGGCTTCGCCAAGAAATTCAAAAGTCAAAATTACTTTGGAAAAGTCAAATTTCTAAATACTTAGAATTTTTCTAAGTGTTTATGAAATATGACAAGCTCAAAACTTCTGATCAGATTATCACTATGATGCAATCTGATTCTGGAAGAACTTCTGACACAAAAGTTATAGATTCCAATGAGATCTAAAACATCGCAGAACAGAACTTCTCCTAGAAATGCTGGGATTTCAAGTTAAATCCTCAAAGACACGTCCCTGAAACTGAAGCATTCAGCAAATTCTGGACACTTTCAAAACAAATTTTGGTCATAACTTCTGGGCCACTTTTCACAAAGGTTCAGTCAGAGTTTTCAAGGGTAATTCAAAGAAGGTTACAAAGTGTGTTACAAGCTTCCTGGAAAGTCTGAGAACTCCTTCAGAACATGCTGGAGCAAGGAGATACAAAGAGCAAAAGTTGGTTGTTTGTTCTAAGTTACATTGAAGCTAAACTTCTGATCCAGAATTAGGCAATGATGTAGAATCTCACATTGCAGGATTTCTAGTTTGATAAATATCATCATCATTTAATGCTCACAACCACTTTTGAGTCTTTATCCAAAGGATTTCCCCCACATGTACCTTTACTGTCTTGGAAAAGCAAACTTTTGTACAAAAGTGTGCTAGGCCCATGTGTTGCTTTTGCTTTTCCTTAATTCCTGCTGACAAATCCAGCTTAGGTGCTGCTAAACCTGCTAACCATCCTACTTCGTGCCTTGAACCATGCTTGTTTAAACTTGCTTCAAGAACAAGGCAGCGCCTAACATATGATGTTGGTGCCACTTGACCTCTCAAAACTACTAAACCTTTTCCTATAAATTAGACTTTATTGACAACTGTAAAAGGGTCAGAAATTTGAGAAAGAAAAGCCTTGAACCCCTGCTAAAATTCCAAGAGTCCAAAAAACTGCAAACACAAAATACAAAACCTATTAGCTTTTGATTCTTGCATTCAAACTCCATTTTTCCTAAAGCGTTTCTTGACCAAAACCACCCATACAATTTCTGATATACATTTAAAAGCCATCCTAACTTCTATAGTCAAACTGTAACACACTCTCCATCAATATCCACCTCAAAGAAGTCATAACTTTGCTCCTTGGCTGTTCCAGAATTTTCCAATCATTCATAGCCCAAGTTGAAAGTTTCTAGCCTGCTGAGCACGTGAGGAAGCTGGTCAGAACACCACAAGAAGTCAGAGCTAGACTCTAGCTCACAGAACATTTTCCAGCTGTAAGGTAAGCTTTTGCTAACTCCTGTCATATTACTTAAGCATTGTTACACTTGCATGTTCAAAATATAATGTAGACATCCTGATTCTGATGTTGTACATATTCTGAGGTTTCATATATTTGCCTACCTAAGTAGAGAGAATTCTAGTTCAGAACTTCTTGAAGAAATTATGACTTAGAATTAGGCTTAGCAAATTCATGCTTGCTTCTGATTTATAGCTCTGATATCTCTTGTTTCTGAAACATTATGAAACCTGCCATAACTGTTATATGTGCATCTTCTATTTTATTGAGAAATGACCAAGTTGCAGATGTTCTGACTAGCATGGAGAGGGAGACGAAGTTCTTCCAGTGGCATCAGAACTTCTGAAATCTTCTTTGTTCCCAGTGGATTCAGAACTTCTGACTTTACCTATTTCGGCTAATATGATTTCTGTTTTTGCAGCACGCCAGAGTCAGAACTTCTGATCTCTTTTAGTTCAGCAATGCGCTGATTCTATTTTTCTTTTTCCTTACCATTTTTTCCATCACTTCTATTTTCACTAATCAAAGACACCAAAAACATTTTTACATTTTTTATGCTTTATTTTATTTCTTAAAACAAAAAGATCAAAAATATTTTCTTAAACAAAACTTATTTCTTTTCTTAAACAAAACAAGCATTTCACATTTTCTTGTACATCCTTATCCATTCAATATGGTTGTAATAGTAACTTAGGATTTAATTTTATTTGTAATCCCCATTTGTAAGTTTGTATACCCCATCCCCCCAATGATTGTAATAGCGTAGAATATTTACTTTCTGCACTTTTATTGCTTTCATATATTGTTAGTAATTAGGGTGTATATGGAAAGACTAAAATCAATATTTAGAAAACCCTAATTCAATACAAAATCAAGCATGAAAATAATACACTTGCACACAAGCACCCCCTAGGGTAAATCCACTTGGTTTCCTTACAAAATGGCCATATTACGCATGTGAGGTATCTTAGCAAAAACAAACGAAAATAAGATCATAGTCCCTCGATGACGCTATTTAAATTTCCTTACAAATGATCTTAGTCCCTCAAAAAGAATGTTAAGATACCTTGCAACATTGCTAATCATGGCTATACGAAGACCCATGCCCGTCCCATTTACATCCAAAGATAAGGTTTCTTACCAAATCAATGGTAAGACGACAATGTCAAAGGAAAAGAAAATGAACAAGAAAGACATTTGAGTAGGTAGATTGCTCCTAATTACTTGCTCCCTTTCAAACAAAATATCCTTACTATTTTCAAAAACAAACACTTACACTTTCAAAAACATTTTACAAAACTTGAAAACATTTTCAAAAGATCAACGTCTTTGTATACATTCTTACGAATGAGAATCATTACAAAGATTTCCTAAACAATGGCCTCTTAAAAAAATACTTTCAAAAACCACACAAAGCATATTTTCAAACAAAAAGCAAGTGATCTAGCAAGTAACTAAGAGCCCATGGAAAACCATGGATGGAAAGGGTGCTAATACCTTCCCTTTTCATAATCTACCCCCCGAACTCAAGAAATAATCTCAAAGGTCTTTTCTGTGCTTTTTCACCTTTCCTTTTGGGATAAAAGAAAAGTCGGTGGTGACTCTTGCTAACCGCAACATTTGCGATCAAACGCAAAACTCTCAAGTCAGTTCTCTCACCGTATCACAGAACTGGCGACTCTGCTAGGGAAATTCTAAAAGTGGGGTTACCTTAGGGTTAGATCATATTTACTTGCTTTCATTGTTTTATTTGTATACTTTATATTATGGTTCTTTGTTTGGGTTTGAATCCTCTACCCAAATTTTGGATACCTTATAAGTAAGTATCAATACGTTGTGGAAACTGTGCGGGGTATACCGACATGGTCTAAGCAATAGCTACGTTAGTGCGACATATTTGTGGGTACCGGTAGCCCTTAACTTAATCAATGAGAATACGGGGCCACTGAGTGATGTCATAAAGCACTAATGAACTTCTAGAACCTTTACTTGACCAACTTGGCCATTAGGACGTAGTGAGATGACCGACTTTGGTGCAGTCCGAAGTTGGTAGATACTCGATACTACACTCGTTGAGGTTTGGTTTTTTGGGATATTTCGGTCGCTATTTAAGAGGCTTGCACTGAAACAATGCCCGAGAAAACAAATCAGTGATATTGAGTTCCTTAGAATCCGGTTACTATTATTAGGACAGGTTTTGAGCCAACTAAACTTCAAGAGGGTACTTACCTATGAGACTCCATGCAAGCCTAAACCTAAGGACTTGTTTGTTTTGTTTGTATCTATATACTTGTACATAACATCATAAACATCATAACATCATACCCATACTCACTAACCATTTCAAGGATTTCTGGGATATATCTTTGTTTCTGTTTTGTAGGACATGGATTTTATTCATAGGAAAACCATTTAAGTCAATCTCATGAGGATCCTTACTCAACTCAAAGAATTAGCATCAAGGGTTCTTGAAAATTCCCCATTTACCGAAAGAAATGGTCGCCTACTAAACTTGGTTACCTCTCACACTGATGAAGACATGATGATGGTGCTCTTTCAGTTCTTTGATCCTTTACACCATTGCTTCGCATTTCCTGATTACCAACTTGTGCCAACTTTGGAAGAATTCTCCAAACTCTTGAGGATTCCTATTCTCAATCAACTACCTTTTAACTGTACGGAAAGAGACCTAAAGCCAGAAGAGATTGCTCAAGCTCTACACTTGCACTCATCTGATGTCATAACTAATTGGGAAACAAGGAGTGGTTTCAAAGGTTTCCTAGCAAAGTTCTTGTTTGAGAAATCCCAAAACTATTAGAACTCTTTGGATTTGCAAGCTTTTGAGTAAATTATGGCTCTCCTCATCTATGGGATGGTTTTGTTTCCAAATCCTGACCAACTCATAGATGTGAACACCGTCAAAATCTTCATGTCTCGTAACCCAGTGCCTACTTTGCTAGGGGACATCCTACATTCCTTTCACACTCGCACTATGAGGAAAAGAGGTATCCTTATGTGTTGCACTCCTCTCTTGGAAAGATGGTTTATTTCGCATCTTCCCCAATTTGTGTTGAAGAATGAGCAAGGTTCAAGGTGGTCACAGAGATTGATGGCACTCAGACATTCATATATTCATTGGTGTTCCCACTCTTTGGAGAATTTTACCATCGTCGACCGTTATGGAGAATTCCCTAATGTCCCTTTACTTGGCATTAAAGGGGGTATCACTTATAACCCTTGCTTATCCTTAAGACAATTTGGTTACTCCCGGAGGGATGGTCCCCATGAGATGCTTATTCAAGGAGTGGTATTTGAATACGAGAATGACGATCAAGGTTATCGTCAGAGGTTTATCTGAGCCTGGAGGATGATGAACAAGGTGGGTAGCAAGACACTGGACACAAGAACTCCATTCCCCTCGAGCCTTACCATAAATGGGTGCGAACTCGTGCTCAGAAACTCATGATGCCTTATCCCTCCATCTTACCAGTCATTGTGGAGCCTGTGGTCGAAGGGGATGTTCCCTACACCATCCTCCATCCCGACATGCCTACCTCTCTCGAAGACTTATAAAAGGGTTGGGTCCATATGAAGTAAGAACTATATACTTTCGAGGCCCGATTCTATGCTAGTGAGAAGAGAGTATTGGAGCTTATGAAGCAGTTACAAGAAGAGCAAAGTGTGAAGGCTTATCTCGCGCAAAAGAGGATGCGTTCAGTCTTTTTATCTTAGAAAGCTATTTGTAAGCCCAAGAGGCATTATGTAACCTTTCTTGTTTTATCTAAATGAAAATTAACATTTGTTCATTTTATTGTCCATACAAATTTAAATTTCATTAATCCTTGAAATCATTTGCATGTACATATTCCATGCATCATAACATGACAGGTTTTTGCATAGCATGTTTCCTTATCTTTCTGCTATTTATTTCAGCAAGATGGATCTAGAGAAAACTATGACGGAACTCCAAGCCCAGAATTCTCAGTTTCAGGAAGCTTTACTAGCCCTAGCCAAGGGGAAGCAAGATATGATGGCTTTGTTGGCCGTTAAGAAGAAGCCAAAGAAGAAAGCTTTGCTCAACATGGGTAGAAGATTCGAGGAGACAATCCGTCAAATCCCAGTAGGAGGAGACTCATCTGAAGAGGACGAGAACCAGGTCGGTGAGGTCAAGAGTACTCAGGCTGAGTATGCCAATGATCAAGAATCTGATGATGATTATTTCAATGAATAGCATCCACCCGCTGATATCAAATACAAGCAGTTAGAAGACAGGTTGAAAGACGTTGAAATCCAAGTCATCCCTGGATTAGATTTTGACGATTTGGGCTTAATCTCTGGGGTAGTCATCCCCCACAAATTCAAAGTACCAACCTTTGCCAAATACTATGGGGTTTCTTGTCCAAAACTCCATTTGAAGTCTTATATGTGCAAGATGCAACCGCACACTGCCGATAAAAAGCTATGGGTTCACTTTTTCCAAGAGAGCTTGGCTGGAACACAACTTGAATGGTTTTATCAGTTAGATGGTTCTCGTATCAACACTTGGGAGGATCTAGCTACTGCCTTTTACCATCAGTATCAATATAATGTCGACTTGGTGCCAACAAGGGTTCAGTTACAAGATATGACCATGGGAAAGAATGAAGGATTTAAGAAATATACGAAAAGTGGAGAGACCTTGCTAGTAGATTCCAACCTCCCTTGACTGATAGGGAGCACATCGACATGTTCAGGGGCACCTTATCAGGTCCTTTCTTTAATCTGTTGGTTGGCTTCTCTTCTTCTGGTTTCACCGAATTAATCTTAATCGGTGAAAGAGTTGAAAGTGGCATCAAAAGTGGGAAGATATCTGTGGTGACTACCTCCACCATCAATCATATCAAGAAACATTTTGCGGCAAAGAAGGAAGTTAATGTTGTGTATGGGGCAAGGGCCCATATCAAGAAGAATGATCGTCCGTCAGTCAATGTTGTCTGAATCCCCAATCCAACTCCTACTCCAAGACCATCTGCGAATCATCAACATTTTGAAACTCCAAGAAGATAGTTTACGAGGTTAGGCATATCACTATCTCAAGCCCTTCAACATTTGCTCAAGGCTAATTTAGTGACGTTGCGTGATCCTCCCGCTAACCCTGACACCTAGTCACCAAAGTATAATCTAAACACTAAATGTGCTTACCATTCAACAGCCCCGGGCACGATACTGACCAGTGGTGGGCCTTGAAGAACAAAATCCAGGATTTAGTTGATAACAAAACTATTAAATTTGATCCTCCTCCAATTCCAAATGTAATTACCGCTCCAATTCCGAAGCATGACAAAGGTGTTAATGATGTCGAAGATACAATCTTTATTGCCTTTGTTGAAGAATTGACTACTCTGCTGAATATAATCAAGAACAATCTGTTGAAAGTTGGGATTTTCCCTGGATGTGAAAAAGACTGTGTGTGTTGTACGAGACAATACAATGGTTGTGAAAGGTTGAAGAAAGGCATACAACGCCTGATGGATAGCCACAAAATTTTGTTTGAAAAGACTCCACTTGCCAAAAGATTGATTAACAAATGTGAAGACCTCTTCATTATTACCATCTCAAACAAACCTATTAGGATCGCCTCCAAAGGCCCTATTAGGATTTAAAATGAACCCACTGTTGCTCCCTTAATCATTACCAATCCCGAAACGATTCCCTACTCTTCAAATAAAGCAGTACCATGGAATTACGATGCTGAAGTGTCCTATCATGGGATTAAACAAGATGGTTGGATCGAAGAAGGAAAAGATGATAATGTTGGTAACATAGCTGGCTCAAGTAATGTAACTAGAATTGGGAGAATATTCTCACCCAATATCTCACCTCCAGTAGTTACAAAGACGCCCATCCGCCTTACTGCCGCCAAGCCAAGTACCGAGACAAAAGGGAAAGAGAAGGTTGCCGAGCCTGTTGTGATTAGTACCCTCCAAAGACGTAGCTGATGAAGAACCCTCCGCCCATGAAATGGACGAAATTTTGAAGATCATCAAGAGAAGCGACTTTAAAATTGTAGAATAATTGGGGTAAACCCCCTCTAAGATTTCAATGTTGTCATTGCTGCTTTGCTCTGATGCCCATGCTCGGACATTAATCAAGTTCCTGAAAAAGGCTCATGTCCCCCATGAGACAACAACAAATCAATTTGAGAGTTGCGTGGCTAGCCTGACAGTTGATAATGGCTTAGGATTTTCAGATGCTGACTTAACACCTCTCGGGAAGAATCACAATAAAGCTTTACATGTTTATATCAAGTGCAAAGGGACTACCTTAGCACATGTGCTAGTTGACACTAGTTCTTCTCTGAATGTGTTACCCAAGGGTCCATTAGACCATCTTGACTATGAAGATTTAATCTTGAAGCCAAGTGATATCATCGTAACGGCGTTTGATGGATCAAAGAGGACTGTTCATGGGGAAGTAGATCTTCCGATCAAAGAGGGCTCCCAAATCTTCAACTCCACCTTCTATATTATGGATATTCACCCTGCCTATTACTGTCTGTTAGGTCGCCCGTAGATTCATAAAGTTGGGGCAGTGACCTCAACCCTCCATCAGGAACTCAAATATCCAGTTAAGGGCAGAATAGTCACCGTCTGTGGAGAAGAAGAGTTTATGGTAAGCCACCTTAATTCTTTCAAGTACGTAGAGATGGACGGAGAATTCATTGAAACCCCATACCAATCCTTTGAGGTTGTACCACCGATGATTGCTACTACTAAATGTTCTTCTGATGAGTCTAAAGCTGTTAAGGCCACGCCAAAGATAGTTTCAGTCAAGGATGCCCGCGCGGCAATTGAAGAAGGAAATTGTGATGCTTGGGGGAAACTCCTCGATATCCCATTTAAAGAAGACAAGTTTGGTTTAGGCTTCACCGTCAAAGCTCAGAAGGAAATGAGGCGTGCTCGTGCTGGAAAGCCACCTCTCCACATTGGAAGCCATGGAGTTAACGTCGTGGGTGATTCTGAAGAAGAGACTACATTTGAGGAGTGGGTGTATCCAACCACTACAGAGCTGAAGAATTGGCATACAAAAGACTTTGTACCAGTCTCCTTCATTGAGGAGTAATCTACTTGTTATTGCTTTTCTTTTCAAGAACATGTCGTCTGTAATATTCAAACAATGACTTTTAAGCCATGTGCCTGGCCCAGGGAACTTTGGTCCATTTGTCAAGGGTTTTATTTATGTTCATCTAATCATATGATAATTCAGTACATTGGACTCTTTTGCATTCAAATATTTGTGTTCATTGTCTTTCTTTTCTTGCAAATACATTTTTTAGCCATGTATCTTACATGCACACACACCACACTCTTGCAGGTCCACATCCACTCTGGATCCTATTGCCAATGACTCTACTATTGCCGACTATGACTTTGAATGTCCTATCAACTAAGCCGAAGACGAAGGTAAGGAAGATTGTGACATACCAGGAGAACTAGCCAGACTTCTATTACAAGAGGAAAAAGTTATTCAACCGCACAAAGAGTTAGTTGAAGTTATCAATCTGGGTACTGAGTCAGATAAGAAGGAAATCAAGATCGGCGTTAACTTGGAGAGCAGTTTCAAGAGCAGGTTGGTTCAGATGTTGCATGATTATGTGGAAGTTTTTGCTTGGTCTTATGAAGATATGTCTGGGTTGGATACCAACATCGTAGTTCATCGTCTTCCAACTAAAGAAGACTTCCCTCCTGTTAAACAAAAGGTTCGCCGCATGAGGCCTGATATATCTAAAAAGATCAAAGATGAAGTGACAAAAAAATTTGATGCAGGGTTCCTAGCTATGACATCCTATACTTAATGGGTTGCCAATGTGGTTCCAGTGCCAAAGAAAGATGGGACAGTTCGCATGTGCGTAAACTATAAGGATCTGAATAGGGCAAGCCCCAAGGATGATTTCCCTCTACCACACATTGACGTCTTAGTTGATAATACCGCTCAACATAAAGTCTTCTCATTCATGGGTGGCTTCTCAGGCTATAATCAAATAAGGATGGCTCTCTAAGATATGGAAAAGACTACTTTCGTTACGTAATGGTGCTCTTTCTGCTACAAGGTCATCCCGTTCGGATTAAAGAATGCAGGGGCAACATATCAAAGGGCTATGGTAGCTTTATTTCATGACATGATTCATCATGAGATAGAGGTATATGTAGATGATATAATTGCCAAATCACAAACCAAAGAAGAACATCTCGATCATCTGCACAATTTATTCAAAATACTGAAGAAGTACAAGCTGAGATTAAACCCTAATAAGTGCACGTTTGGAGTACGCTCTGGAAAGCTTCTAGGTTTTGTTGTCAGCAATAAAGGCATTGAAGTTGACCCTACCAAGGTAAAGGCCATCCAAGAGATGCCAGTCCCTCATTCTGAAAAGGAAGTCAGAGGATTCTTGGGTCATCTCAATTACATTGCCCGTTTCATATCCCACTTGACTGCTACTTGTGAACCACTCTTCAAACTCTTAAAGAAAGATCAGGTAGTCAGATGGAATGGTGAATGCCCGATTGCTTTTGACAAAATCAAAGAATATTTACAAGAACCTCCTATTCTCATGCCTCTAGTTGAAGGAAGAACCTTGATCATGTACTTGACAGTACTAGAGAATTTTATGGGGTGTGTTTTGGGCCAACATGATGAGTCTGGCCGAAAAGAGCATGCTATTTATTACCTGAGCAAAAAATTTATCGACTGTGAAACCAGATATTCACTGCTTAAGAAAACTTGTTGCGCTCTGGCATGGGATGCTCGCCGGTTAAGACAGTATATGTTGATGCATACCACTTTGTTAATTTCTAAAATGGACCCAATCAAGTACATCTTCGAGAAACCTGCCCTTTCTGGACAGATAGCGAGATGGAAAATGATCTTGACTGAGTACGACATTCAATACACGACTCAAAAAGCCATCAAAGGAAGTGTACTAGCAGATCATTTGGCCCATCAGGCTGTGGATGATTATCACTCAATGAACTTCGACTTCCCTGATGAGAACATCATGCTGGTAACCGACTGCACAAAATCTGAACCATATGACGAACCTGAACCAAGATCCCGATGGACTATGGTATTCGATGGGCTTCTAACGCCTTAGGTAATGGAATTGGTGTTGTGATCATCTCTCCTGTAGGTTGACACACTCCTTTCACTGCCAGACTATGTTTCGATTGCACAAACAATATGGCCGAGTATGAAGTATGCATTTTAGGTTTGAAAGCTGCTATTGATTTAAGGATCAAGCATTTGAATGTGTTTGGAGATTCCGCCCTAGTGATCATCCAAGTAAAGGGAGATTGGGACACTAAACACCCTAATCTTATCCCTTACAAGGAACTTGTGCTATCCCTAATTCAGAACTTCGAAGAGGTCACGTTCGAGCACTTCCATAGGGAAGAAAACCAGTTGGTTGATGCTTTGGCAACCATGTCTTCAATGTTCAAGGTCAGATGGGACAACGAAGCCCCTATGATTACAATTGAAAGATTCGATGAACCTGCACATTTCTATGAGCTTGACACCAATGCATAAAAGCCATGGTACCATGAGGTGATGAGAAACCTTGAAGCACAAGAATATCCCGAGGGTGCATCTATCAACGAAGAAAGTTCTTACGAGGAGTTGCAGCCAAATTCTTCCTAAGTAACAGGATATTGTACAAGCGCAATCATGATTCAACTCTAGTCCGATGTGTGGACAAGAAGGAGACAGAGGAAATTATGGAAGACGTGCACGATGGTCTCTTTGGTACTCACTCAAGTGGACATACGATGGCTAAGAAAATTTTAAGAGCCGGTTACTATTGGTCAATGATGGAGACCGATTGCCATCAACATTCAAGGACTTGTCACAAATGCCAAATATACACTGACAAGGTCCATGTGCCTCCTATCCCTCTGAATGCCATGACCGCTTCGTGGCCATTTGCAATGTGGGGCATTGACATGATCGGAGAGATCAAGCCCACATCTTCTAACATATATCGCTTCATTCTTGTTGCTATTGACTATTTTACCAAATGGGTCGAAGCCGCCTCGTTTGCCTCGGCCACCAAGAATGTGGTAGCTAGATTCATCAGACACAGCCTCATCTTCTGTTATGGCATCCCCGAAAGGATCATCACCGACAATGGGACTAACCTCAACAATGCTATGATTACTGAGCTTTGCACTCAGTTTAAGATCATGCATCACAATTCTTCTCCATATAGACAAAAAATGAATGGCGTAGTCGAAGCGGCCAACAAAAATATCAAGAAGATTGTGCAGAAAATGGTAGTAACCTATAAGGATTGGCATAGGATGTTTTTGTTTGCTCTACATGGCTACCGCACTTCAGCTAGAACATCAGTTGGGGCAACTCCCTTTTCCTTAGTCTATGGCATGTAAGTTGTTCTGCCAATGGAAGTTCAGATTCCCTCACTGAGGATTATGAATGAGGAAGGCTTAGGCGAAGACGAGTGGATTCAATCGAGATTGGATCGACTGAACTTGATTGACGAAAAATTATTATCTGTTGTTTTCCATGGTCATATGTAACAAAAACGGATGATCAAGGCTTTCAACAAAAAGGTCAAGCCTCGAGTATATCAAGTTGGTGACTTGGTGATAAAGCGCATCATTTTACCACAAGGCGACCCCAGAGGCAAATGGATTCCCACCTATGAAGGGCCATTTATTGTCAAGAGAGTTTCCTTTTGAGGTTCCATGATGCTGACTACCATGGATGGTGAAGATTTCCCATATCCTATAAACGCGGACATAGTTAAAAAATACTACACATAAGAGACCCGTTAGGTTGACACACCTAAGCAAAATAAGGGCATCCCGAAAAACCAAAATGTTTGGGAAAAAATTAGGGATATATGTAAAAGATTGTACACCCGACAAGTTTAAAACCCGAAAGGGCGACTTGGGTAAAAAACGGTATCCTGGTGGGCTGAAAACCCGAAAGGGCGGTCTAGGAAAAAATTAAGGATTAAAAGCGTATGACCATGTCCCGTGGAATCAACACAGTCAACTCTATCACCAAGGTCCAAGTTCAAATGTTCCAAGATCAATCCAATCAACTTCTATTAAACGAAAAGGGACATTCAAAGACACTGGGGAAATAGTAGAATTTGGAAGGCAATGAGATTATTTCACATGGCTATTTGTTTTCATTCTCAATTTTGTTTTCCTTTCGATGGTTTTCTCTTACTAGGATCTCCGTCTCTCTGTACCAAAACGCCTATTCATGGGGAAAATATCAATACAAATATACTTTGAAGTGCAAAATTTTTGTCTCTGTTTTGAATGCAAATTTGTCCAATGACTAAAATTGAATGAACATATGCATTTAAATATAATTAAAACTATTTGGCACATGTGTCCTGCTAAGAAGCAGTAAGAATCTCTTTAATGTATATGAAATATCCCCACAGAGTTATCTCATTATCATTATCCCCATAAGGACGACTACGATAAACCTTTCCCCAACAGAGTTGCCCACAAAGTCTCTTTTCATAGGATAATCCCCGACCAGAGTCTCAACCTCTTGGCCGCTTTCTCCCCAACTAAGTCAATTCTTACAAGTTGAAGCCTCGTGGATCTCTTCCTCAAGGAAATTCACCTCCTCAACAGGGTTTATTTCCCCAACAGGGTTATTTCCCCAGCCAAAATGCAAATTTCCTCAACATACAACAATCAAGACACCACGAAATTCCCCAGCTGAGCCTATCTTCCCCAGCTGAGCATATCTTCCCCGGCCAAGGCTATTATCCCTAAGCAAAGTTTATCCTCCCTAGTTAAGTGTATCCTCCCCAAGTTAAGTTTTTCCTACCCGACTGAGTCTACACTCTCCGGTTTGAATTTTCTTTCAGATTATTGCAAATCATAGGGCCACAACCCCTAATCCCCAGTAAAGCCATCAGCAAAATCTTTACTATTTCTAAAAAGGTACTATGAAGCCTGGATCCGACCGGATATTAGCACAATTTTCAAGTCATTACTGAAGCCTGGACCCGACCAGATAATAGTTTGACTTCTTCAAGTTGATGAAACCTGGACTCGACCAGAAAACACTTTGAGTATTTAAAACCTGGACCCGACCAGATAACAGTTGATCTCAATTTCATGATGCTATGAAACATGGACCCGACCAGATAGTAGCCTAACTCTTCAAATATATAGAAGAACCTGGACTCAACCCGACTAAGGTTTAACTTCTTTCCCCCAGTAGAATTTGCCTCCGTATCCCTAACAAATTGCTGAGAAACCTGGACCCGACCAAATATCAGTTTTCAATTCCGACTTTTCAAGCAAGTCATTGTGAAACCTGGAAACCGACCAGATAACAACTATATCCCCAAATAGTCTATTGTGAAACCTATACCCAACCAGATAGCAATTGACCTCGTCAACCTCAGAAATCTACAAAGCCTAGACCCGACCAGATAATAGTTTTTCAAACAGTTTATTGTGAAACCTGGACCCGACCAGATAGCAATTGACCTCATCAACCTCAGAAATCTGCAAAGCTTGGACCCGACCAGATAACAGTTTTTCAAACAGTTTATTGTGAAACCTGGACCCGACCAGATAGCAATTGACCTCATCAACCTGTTGGCTGAAGATTTTGATGACACAGTTCGAAACGAAGCAAGTTGGATGTTTCGTTGGAATAAAGCAAGATGTTACGGTTCGGAATGGTAGAAGCAGTTCTTCGAACGAATATGTCAAAGCTCGAAGCTTCGAGTGACAGTTGTGAAGATATATTTAAAAGAAGCCTCGAAGTGGTAACGAGACTGTGTCTAAGAAATGAGTTCGAAGCGAAGAGTGCCAGAACGTTTGAAATTCAAACGCAAGCGGGATGTTCGAAATTTAAAAATATATGCGCTGGAGCGTTCGAAGACGCGTGGAAGCTAGAGAGGAGCAGTGCTCTACATGTTCTGAACGTGGCAGAATCTTATAGGCAAGACCGTTATGGTCGAAGTAGTATAAATAGAAGTATTAGCGTTAGGATTTCGTGTGTCATATCTATTGTACAAAATTCAGTAAACATTCAAAATACCACATGGCTATGGAAACGAATGCTCAAACAATGTACATATGATAACACCAAATATTTATGATTCAGTAAAACTCTTTATCATTTCCAGTTTATCTTCTATCTTCATGTCAATGTCATTCGAATACATTTTCATTCAAAGTCATTTACTGATTTCTTGCATTTAAACGCTTTCCTTCTATTTCAAATCCTTTACATTTCAGAAATTCTTTTACGTATGCTTTTATACTTCAAAGTTATTTACTTGTTTCTTGCATTTTTATACTTCTTTGCAATCGAATCTTTGTTCATGCAATTTAGTTTCGCATGTCTTTACTTGATCATGTCATTAGATCCTTTTAATATGGTAATCGAAGTGAGTTGAACGTCTATAAAAAATTCCAAATACAAATCCTAACTATGAATATCAGTTTTACAATTAGAACTATCCAAACGACCAATACCCCATAGGATCAATCTAGTCGATCCTGCAAGTTACCAGAGAGATTAAATAACAGTCATTAAGATTATTTGATAGTTTGGAGGACTAGCGGTTGTTTACCAGAAATCAGTGTAAACAAATTGGCACGCCCAGTGGGACCGTCATTGGTCGTTACGAAATTTAGAACAAAGTAAAGATTATTGGGACATAACCATTGTAAAAGTACTTTCTGAATGATAAGTTCGTTGTTATATGAACCTTAGAAGTGGTAGAATAACCAATAGCAACTAACCCTTACCCAGAAGAAAACGTTTAAACAAGATGTCTAATCCAGACAATCAACTGGGGGAACAAAATATCCCACCTGCAACAGGCACTAATATGTTCGCTTCGACGGGAACATCTAATGCGATCCCTTCGAACGCACAGTCTGTTGCATCTTCTACCAGTAGTGTAGCCACTAATGGAATAAGTGGCATGTCGACTAACAGTTCGATCCTAGGAAATACAGGAACCATTGGTTATCCTAGGGGATTCGTTCCATCATCAGGGACACAAACCCATTTCGCCACCCCACTAACTAGACCACCCGGGTTCGATGCTAACAGACACAGAAATTCCTCTTATGGGATGCCAACATCTTTTATGGCGGGTCTGCACACTTCGACATCGAATACGTCACCACAATTAGGGTCTGGGTCTGGGGCAAATCAATTTATGACAAATAACCAAGGGTCAGTAGGTTATAGTGCAATGCCTATCTTAACCACAGAAAATCAGTTGGCCTTTAGGCAATTAATGGATGATAGTAACCATAATATGATAGGAGTGTTAGCGCAAACTATGCAAGAGATCTTTGCCCCAATAGTACAAAATGTAACTGTGACAAAAAGAGAAAACGCGGATAACATGAGTCGAATAGCAGATTTTTTCGCTCCCCCAGAAAGGCGTAGGCAGAATCAGGCGGGAGTTCGAGCAAACGTACCTATCATAGAACAATTTGCTGATGACCCACCCTATAGACCAGCCAGAGAGGGGGTTAATTTGGGGGCAAGGGCACAAAGGTTAGAAGCCCCAATGATTCAAGGACCACAAAGGGAAATTATAGAACCAGGGGCAATGATCGAAAGGTTAGAAGTCCCAGAGTTTTGAGAAGAACAACCTAGAGGAGTTGTCATGGTGGGTCGAAATCAAGATGCTGATGCAGTCGTTCACAGAATTCGAAACGATAACATCTTGGCAGAAAATAATTTAACCACCATGATAGAGAGAATCATGGCCCAAAATGGCCTCAATACAGGAATTAGAAGGCCAAATTATGCCTCTCCTATATTAGATTACATAATGCATACTGATTTACCAAGGGGATATAAAGTCCCTAAGTTTACAAAGTTTGCTGGAGATACCAATGAATCAACAGTCGAACACATAGCCAGGTATCTAACCGAAGCAGGAGATATAGCAAATAATGAAGACCTTAGGATCAAATATTTCCCAAGTTCCCTCACTAAGAACGCTTTCACATGGTTCACCACTTTGCCTCCTGGGTCCATAGATACTTGGGCTCTGTTGGAGAGATTATTCCATGAACAGTTCTACATGGGACAATCTAAAATAAGTCTGAAGGAACTAGCCAGTGTCAAGAGGATGTTTACTGAACCCATAGATGATTATCTGAATAGGTTCAGACTCTTGAAATCTAGATGCTTTACAGTAGTTCCTGAACATGAGTTAGTCAAAATGGCTGTTGGCGGCCTGGATTACTCTATTCGAAAGAAATTAGATACACAATACTTGAGGGACATGGCTCAATTAGCCGATAGGGTTCGACAAGTCGAAAGGCTAAAGGCCGAAAAGGCCGGAGTTTTTAAAAATAACAAGAAAGAAAGGGTCTCCTATGTTGGAGCTGAGGAAGCAGAAGATTACCCTGAATTCGAAGAGGTCGAAATTGATCTCGCTGAATTGAAACAGGCCCCACCTTACTCTTTCAAATTATTAGTTCCCACAAAAGGGAAAGAAATTGTTGAAAATGAGAAAAGTGACAAATTCCCAAAGAAGGTTTATACCTTCGATGTAACTAAGTGTGACGAGATTTTTGATTTGCTTGTCAAAGATGGCCAACTCATTGTGCCATCAAATGTCAAAATACCTCCTTTAGATCAAAGGAAGAAAAGAGGATTTTGTAAGTATCATAGTTTCCTAGGCCACAAAACCTCACAGTGTTTTCTTTTCAGGGATCTAATTCAAAATGCAATTAAGGATGGCAGATTGAAATTCGCTGACAAACCAAAAATGAAAGTAGATGAAGATCCTTTGGATGACGCAGACACCAATTACTCTGAGCCTGTATGCATTGGAGAAATCAATATGGTGGAAGCAGATCAAGATGACACTCCATTAGGAGAGAAAGGCACTGAGAATGAAAACTGGGTGTTAGTCGAAGTCAACAAGGGGGTCACTGAGGACGTCCACAAGCAACCAGAGGCTTCGATCGAAGCAGTACCTTTGGCTGTTTCGAAAGAGATCTAGGCTACTGAAGGCCAGGAGAACCAAAAGCAAGAGTTGACACAGGCTACTGAAGGCCAGGAGAACCAAAAGCAAGAGTTGACACAGGTTACTGAAGGCCTGAGGCTAAAATTGGAGAAAGTCCAGATCACAAAGCCACCCTCCCCTCAGAAAGAAATATGGGATACTTTAGGAGAGCCCAGTGGAAAGTTTGACTACTTGGTGAAGTATTATGCCCCAGAAAGTTCAAAAATCCAAATTGAAGATATAAAACCTACTGGATGGGGAGAGGATGACATAAAGGGGGAGGATGTAGATGTAAACATGGTGGATATGGAGAGACTTCGTTCTGAAATGGAGGAGATGGAGAGATACTTAGAAAAAGAAAAATACAAAATGGAGGATAATTATGCTAGGGATGCCAGTCTTAAAGATTACCTCATGTTGTGCCACAAAGGAGATGCGGAAATGATACTATGCCCTAGGTGCAGCATCATCTGCAACCAGAGAATTACTGCAAACTTCGAGAGGATACAAAGGGCAGGAACTGGCATCAACTGGCTCCAGGATAACCAGTTTTTCAGGTGTTATCCTAAAGCTGGAGAAAGTTTGTTGGAGTTCTTGGTTCGCTGTTACAAAGGAGCAACAAAATGCCTAGTATGCCCAAGGTGTTCTGCTGTGTACGATCAAAGTATGGCCAGAGCCTTCGAAATAATCCCTTTCACCCCATGCTGGAACCACTAAGAGACGGGTCAGATGGACCAACGTTTCGATAGCAAATACACTCAACGAAGGCCTGATAGTCCTTATCCCAAATGCGCATGAAGGGTAACGTTCAAAATTCCTGCTGAAATACCAACAGACAAGTGGCTGCAAGTCAGAACTGACAAGGGCAAAGACGAATGGAGAAATAATGAACGAAACGCACGCCACGCTATGACATATAGAAGGCAGTTCAACATGTGAAGAGGGAAGAAGTGAGGTTAGAAAACTACAAAGGAAGAAACCCCATGTCAAGATCACAATGGCGAAGGCAACAGAGAATTCGAAAGGCTGAAAGGGAAGCTATGGCAAATAAAGGAGCAACTTAGATAAAAAACCAAGGAGAATCAAGCACCAACAAACCCACACCAAATAATCAACCTGAGGACAAACCCCCAGTTAGTAGGAGACTCTTCTCTGAAACACAACCAAATGAATTGAAGGAATACACACCAGGTCCAGAAGAAGATGAGGATATGCTAACGGACAACTTCGAATCAGAGGGGGAGTCTTCACTCAATATCAATTGCAACGTGGTATCTGTACTACCTTGTGAGTTTGGACAGGAAACTGAAATCGAAGAGTATGAGGAGGATGATACAATAGATCTGATGAAGCATAGGCATGTGTGTTACTACGTGATGGATAACGGAGCTGTCGAGGAGCAGAATGCTTTCTTCGAGCGCCCAGAACCAGCTATGAAAAATCATCTGAAGCCATTATTCATTTGGGAAAAGGTTGGTGCCCATGGCGTAAATAAGGTTTTAGTGGATGGGGGCGCTGCAGTTAACTTAATACCCCATTTCATGCTGAAAAAGTTAGAAATACGCGAGGGTGACATCAAACCACACAACATGGTTCTGTCCAATTATGAAGGGAAACTAGGCCAAACATTGGGGGTAGTTCAACTGGACTTGACGATAGGATCAAGCTGTAGGCCCACCATGTTCATGGTGATCGAAGCCAAAGCCAACTACAACTTGTTGTTGGGAAGAGAGTGGATCCATGGCGTAGGAGCAATTCCTTCGTCAATGCATCAGAGGTTGGTTTTATGGAGAGAAGATGGGATCGTGGAGAACATTGAAGCGGACCAGAGTTACTTCATGACAGCAGTCAACTTAGTTGACAAGAGGAATTATGACAAACATTTGGCCAAGATTGCTCCTTGTGTCCCTAATGATGAAATCAACGAAACCAGGAACGCACACTATTATATGACCCTTTGCCATGATGGCATATATTGGGATAGAAGAATAGTCAGTGAAGATGAAGGAGTCGAAGGTACTATGCAAAGACGGCCAGCAGGCTGGGAATTCGACAACCTTGCTCATGATTGAGTCCTCCTTCTTCGAAAGGATTTCGGCCTATATGGCTGAGAACGAATCGGAAGCGGCCTTAGAGGCTGAAATAAATAAATTGGCTATAAAAGTGAACGAAATAAATGGGGATGGCTCGAAAGGCTCACCCTTTGAAGAACACGAAATAGATCAAAGGCTGGATGCCATCTATGATAAAGAACCCTTAGGCTTCGAGAGGGACCCCATAGACTCAGGTGCCAAAATGTTGGCGCAGGATCCACTCGAAGAAGTGAATTTAGGGGATGAGAACACGAAAAGAATAACCTACATAAGCGCAAAACTTGATCCAGGCCTCAAGCAGGAAGTGATCGAAGTCCTCAAGAGAAACAAAGATTGCTTCGCGTGGGACTATGATGAAATGCCTAGTTTAAAGAGGGAGTTAGTGGAACACAGACTTCCAATCAAGGATGGCAAGAAGCCCATCAAGCAAACTCCTAGAAGATTCGCACCAGCGGTTCTCACAAAGATCAAAGTTGAGATCGAAAGGTTACTGCGCTGCAGATTCATCAGAACCACAAGGTATGTCGAATGGTTAGCAAATATAGTGCCTGTTATTAAGAAAATGGCTCTCTGAGAATTTGCATAGATTTTAGGGATTTAAATACTGCAACCCCTAAAGATGAGTACTCCATGCCTGTGGCAGAAATGTTAGTAGACTCTGCTGCAGGATTCGAATATTTAAGTATGTTAGATGGATACTCTGGGTACAATAAGATTTTTATTGCTGAAGAAGATGTTGCCAAGACAGCATTTCGTTGCCCAGGAGCCTTAGGCACCTACGAATGGGTAGTGATTCCTTTTGGTTTAAAGAATGCTGGGGCAACTTATCAAAGGGCAATGAATTCGATTTTCCATGATTTCATTGAAACCTTTATGCAGGTGTATATTGATGATATAGTCATCAAATCTATATCTGCAGAAACCCATTTGCATCATTTGAGCCAATCATTCGAACGAATGAGAAAACATGGCTTAAAAATGAACCCCCTTAAATGTGCATTTTTTGTGCAGGCTGGAGATTTCCTTGGCTTCGTGGTTCATAAAAAAGGAATCGAGATCAACCAAAATAAAACCAAAGCCATAATGGAGACGAAAGCACCTACGTCAAAAAGGGAGCTGCAATCTTTGCTAGGGAAGATTAACTTTCTCAGAAGGTTCATTTCGAATCTAAGTGGAAGAACCCAAGCTTTCTCTCTGTTGCTTCGTTTGAAGCAAGGCCAAGCCTTCGAGTGGAACAAATCCCATCAGGAGGCATTTGACAAGATAAAAAGATATCTCTCTCAGCCTCCCATCTTGTCTCCACCTTCATGGGGAAAGCCCATGAGATTGTACATATCTGCCTCTGAAGTTAGTATCGGTAGTATGTTAGCACAAGAAGATAGCAATGGCATCGAAAAAGCCATATACTATTTAAGTAGGGTATTGAATGATGCAAAGACTAGATATAGCAATATAGAAAAGTTATGTCTCTGTTTGTACTTTTCTTGTATGAAACTTAAGTATTATATAAAGCCTGTTGATGTTTATGTTTTATCTCATTTCGATGTTATTAAACACATGCTTTCGAAACCAATAATGCATAGCAGAGTTGGTAAATGGGCTTTAGCCTTAACAGAATATTCTTTGACTTTCATGCCTTTAAAAGCTGTGAAAGGCCAAGTAATTTCTGATTTCATTGTGGACCATTCACTGGTTGAAAAAACAGTCATGGGTTACGTTGAAATGCAACCTTGGAAGTTATACTTTGATGGTTCAACCCACAGGGATGGTAGTGGTGTCGGAGTTCTTATAATTTATCCTGAAGGAATTCCAACAAAATTCAAGTATAAGTTAGATGGTCCTCGTTTCTCGAACAACGAAGCTGAGTACGAAGCGCTTATTGTTGGACTTGAAGCTTTGTTGGAATTAGGGGCAACTAGAGTCGAAATTAAAGGAGACTCAGAGTTAGTGGTCAAGCAAATAACAAAGGAGTACAAATGCATAAAGGAAAATATGATGACATACTTCGTCATAGTTAACAGGCTACTTAGAAAATTCGAATACATGGATATTCAACATATACCAAGAATAGAAAACCAAGAAGCAAATGACTTAGCACAGTTGGCTTCAGGTTATAAAGTTTCTGCCAAAAACTTTGAGGATTTGGTCGAATTAAGAGGTAGAGTTATGGCTACTAGATTCATACCATCAGATCTAGAAAGTATAAAATTAGGTTATGCTGAGAAACAGGGATTCGAAGTACTAGCCATAGACACCTTATCAGATGCAGATTGGCGAAGTCCACTTGTGAGTTATTTAACAAATCCAACATTGAATGTTGATAGGAAGATAAAATATAGAGCATTATCATATGTCCTCATGGGAAATGAATTGTTCAAAAAGACCCAAGAAGGCGTATTACTAAAATGCCTAGGAGAAAGTGAGGCATACTTAGCATTGTCAGAAGTCCACAATGGGCCATGTGGGGCACACCAAGCAGGTCATAAAATGAAATGGTTGTTATTTCGATATGGCATGTATTGGCCCAACATGCTCAAAGATTGTATAGACTTTTCTAAAGGGTGTGAAGAATGCCAGAAACATGCAGGGATTCAACATGCTCCTGCAAGTGAGTTACATTCGATCATTAAACCATGGGCCTTCAGAGGATGGGCATTGGATTTAATAGGAGAAATAAATCCTGCTTCGTCTAAAGGACAGAAATATATCTTGGTAGGAATAGATTATTTTACCAAGTGGATAGAAGCAATACCATTAGTAGCTGCTGATCAAGAGGCTATTTTGAGTTCATACAGAAACAAATTATCTATAGGTTCGGATTGCTAGAGAGCATAACCACAGACCAAAGTTCTGTGTTTACTGGAAGGAAGATGCAAGAATTTGCTCAAGAGATGGGGTTTAGATTACTGACATCAACACCATATTATGCTCAAGCAAATGGGCAGGTCGAAGCAGCCAATAAAGTGATAATAGGATTAATTAAGAAACATATTGGTAAAAAGCCAAGGAACTGGCACAAAACTTTGGACCAAATACTATGGGCCTGTAGAACATCTCCTAAAGAAGCTATTAACACCACGCCTTTCCAATTAACATTTGGTCATGATGCAGTTCTGCCAGTAGAAATTCATCTACAATCAGTTCGAATTCAAAGACAAAACGAAATCCCATCTGCATTATATTGGGAGATGATGATGAATGAGTTAGTTGAGTTAGATGAAGTTAGATTGCATGCATTGGAAATCCTAATGAGACAAAAGGAAAGGGTAGCCAGGGCATATAACAAAAGGGTGAAAGGAAAAGCATTCACTATTAATGACTTAGTATGGAAAGTCATATTGCCCATGGACAAGAAAAATAAAACATTAGGTAAATGGTCACCTCATTGGGAAGGACCTTTTCGAATAATAAAGATATTTTCAAACAATGCATATGAAATCGAAGAGTTGGCTGATGATAAGTGAATCCTAAAGGTTAATGGGAAATATTTAAAGAAATATAAGCCACGCCTGCAGGAGATTCGAATAATAACAACGTAATCGAAACATCATAAAGGAATGCCAAAATGGTAATATAGGATTGCCAAAATGGCATTGTTTGGATATTACAGACCAAAATTCAGCCAAAGATTCAAAACTAATTAAAACTGAGATTTAAAAATAGGCATTGTTCCTCAATCTATTAAAGGTACTCCGAAAGGACTCAAGCCTTTGTTGAGTGAAACGCCTTGCTCCTTCTAGGGTAGCTACTTCTCCTTTAAGTTGCTCTGCTGCCTCCATTTCTGCAAGTCCTTTGTTGAGGAGCTCTTCGGACTCATCACCAGCAGTATTGGTTTCATAGGCCAATTGTTGTTGTTGATCCTCCTTAACCTTTTGTTGAAGTTCTTGAATTTGCTTTTCCCAGGGAAGAATAGACTCAGCTCGAGCTTCATAGTCAGTTTTGGCTTGCTTTATGTCCATGGCTTGGTCTTCAGCTTCTTTAGAGAGCTTCGAGGCATGCTCATAAGCAGCGTCCATGGCAGTTCGTTTCTCTTGGACCTTTCTGGTAGCAAATTCGTCTTGGAGAAGACACCCAGTCACATTGTCTAACAGAGATTGAAGATCGAATAATATGGTGCTGATTGGCAAAGAGCAGGTGGCGAGGTTAACTTGCGTAAGTAGCTCCTTCATGGTATAGCAAGTTGTACTATCCTGTTTGAGCACTTTGAACAAGTCCACATCAAGGATTGTTCTCCTAATTCTGTTAAGGAGTACAACTCTATCATCTGAGGGAAACAGATTGCTAGTCGAACTAGTACCAGCCCTAGCAAGAGGAATATCCCTTTGAGCTAGTTTTCCCTTCATATACCCAATTGGGTCATTTCGTCTTAGGAGAGCTAGCTCCTCTTCAGTCATTTGAGATTGAGACGATTGAGGAAGTTCCATGCGCAAGGGAGTCACATCCATTTCGACTTCCATAGGCTCATTGGTCCGGTCACCATCACCTTCACTTGTTTCCTGCTCATTGCCTTCTTCATTATCAACCAGATCCACCACTTCGATATCATTGTTCTCACTGCTATTGGCATCTGACTCTGTTCGAGCAGTCGAACCATTGTGGGCATCTTCTTCCTCAGATCCTTCCTCTGCAGATTCTTTGTTCTCTTGATCAGAATCAGCCTTCTCTTCTTCAGCATGAATGTCGTTTGGGTTCTCTTGAAGGGTTTCGAGAGGGGACTTTTGAAGAGAAGTTTCTGGTAAAATCTCTGCAGATGTATGAAGCGTTGCTTCATTCGTTTCTTTCAAAGGAGGAGAAGTACTTTGGTCATCTTGCTGCTCTGAAGCCCCAGTCAGAACCGCCATGTTGGAGGATCCTTTGTTTTGCACCAGGTTACTGGAGTCCCCATGAGGAGAAGAGTTGATGGGAGAAGCAGTCTTTGATGGAGAAGTCAAAGTGGTAAGAGTTGGGTTCAAAATGTCCTACAGAGACAAAGAATATTAAGAGCACGCACCAAGGTAATGAATAATTATTTTGTTAAAAATTCGAGTTCAACTTACCTATGGATTCTCAAAAGAGAGGTTGCTATCTATATGTTCCAACATTACGTTGGAGGTCGAAGGTGGATTTTTGGATTTAGTTGAGGGAGCAGCATCTCTGGAATCAAGTCCAGAAATGCCAGTTGGTTCAGCGCCTTTGGAAATTTCTTTCTTCTGCTTTTTCTTCGAAGTAGTTGGTGAATTCCCTCCAGCATTGGGATTCTTCCGAGTAGGGTTTGTTTTTCTTTTCTTCGGAGTGGTTGGTGGGAGTTTGTTAGTCTGAAAAGATTTAAACATGAGTTAGATCCAAATCATGAAATTCAGTTTATTCGAAACATCAGGGCTAATTGATTACCTGTGGAGTTGGAACAGTTGTTATTACTGGTGTTGTTGTTGTTACAGTAGTTGTTGTTGGTTTGGATAAGGTCACATCATCAGTGGTTTCGACAGATTGTTGGAAGGAACTTCCTTCATTAGACTTCGAAGCAGCGGTCTTTATCCTGATGGCTGAAAATCGAAACAATTAAGGTAAAAGTTAAAAATGTAGAAAGTAAGAAACATCTGGGATTTCCCCAAGCATTCACACCTGCGCCTTGATTAGATATAATCGACATGGCAGAAAGGTCATAGCGAAGATGTCCTGGGAAATCATGGAGCCAATGACGAGCCCATGTCACAGTCTCAGATGGCTTTGGTTTCTTTTGAAGGTATTTGAACATTTCTTTGCAAGTGAACCACCAAGGGTACGGAGGAAACCAAGCCAGAGCCAGTTCTGAGGTAGGCAATCTAGGGAATTTAGGTGGATGCATTTCGAGTGCCAACCTATACCTATCCTCAGGTGACAACCCTGAAGGAAGTTTGAGCTTAGAAATTTTTTCTTTAAATTTTTCCTTCAAGGTCTCAGCCGCTTGATGCACAGTGGTTTCCAAGTGTGTGGGATCATAAGTGGTTTCGAAATAATTTTGAAAAGCCCTAATCTCTTTGGTGTGAGTGAACATACCTTTCTTGGAGTGTACCTGCACATCGAACGCATCAGTTAGTTTCTTTTGAATGGAGAGGGTATCGAACATATAAGATTGGTAGAACTTAGTCCACCATTCCAGAAAACCCTTTGCTGTGAAGTGTGTGGGTTCAAAGGGTATCAGTTCAAAGTGGGCGAAGCCTTGATATTGTTCCTGTTGCAGTTTGGCTTCTCTTGCTTTAAAGGTTCGACCAAAAGTGATGGCACTCTCTGTTTGGAACAGAGGTTCATGGATTAGTTGGCACAGGCCAAATTGTCTAGAAACAAAGTTGGGTTGATAGGTAAAGAGGAAGATTTGATTCTTGGAAGGAGTGATTCGCGAGGAAATTAATCTGGGAAGCAAAAAGGCTTTCCAAATATCTTGAATTTCTTTGCTTTTAACTGCTTCTGAAAGAGGCATGGTGAACCATGATGGTCCATGAGTCCTTGAAGCAAAGGGCGCCATGGTCTCTTCAAATTTGTGTCTTTTGGAAAAAATCATGATATAGTTTGAGAAAAGGACCTTGAAGTCATCTTTATCATCGTTTGGGGTAAGTTTTCGCAGCCTCGTACCTTCAACGATTCTATCCGCTATCTCCGGATCTTGTTCAACAATGGTGTTAGCAGTTGATAGTGAGGGTTCAAACATGGCATTAAGCCATAATTGGAGTAACCAGAAGGGGCCAGCTAGAAGGATGTTTTTGGGAGTATGGGATTTCAAACTCGAAACGGCTGATCTTAAGCTTTCGTAAAGATCAACAAGTAACAGTTTGCATAAACACACCCTCCTATTCTCATGTAAGTCTCTAGCTAGAGGGATGAACCTGCTTGCTACCTGTAAGGACCTGCTGCAGAATACATACCTTGATAACCATAAGGTGAGGAAAGCAATATGTTCCACATCTGACACACTATCTCCTTTAGTGTGGTAATGGCTAATGAATTTTGAAAAGCTGGCTAATTTGACTTCGAAGTCAATAATGCTGGAGTGCTCTTCATTGTCAGGGATGTAGGTTTCTCCTACTGGTGACAAACCAGTAATGGCTGCTATATCGAAAAATGTGGGTGTAATCATTCCCCCAGGGAGATGAAAGGTGTTGTAGGTGTTGTCCCAGAAATATAAGGACGCAAATAATAATGGATGATTATAGGTGAAGCCTGGTTTCGATAACTTAATCAAATTGTAGATTCCTAATTCCTCCCATTGCTGGGATTTCTTGGCTTCTACTTTGGTAAGCCAGTTTTGGTAAGCTATGTTAGAGGTAGGGCAGGATCGAAATGGTTTAAAGTTGCTCTTCACATAGTCTAGAACAAAGGGATCTTTTGGGGGAACGATTGGAGTTTCCATGGTTGTCGAATCAGAAGACTCGCCTATCTTAGGGATATCCATCTTATTAAACAAAGGCTTAAAGTTATAACAAACAGGGAAGATGTTTCTAGTATCTTTTAAGATTTCAAAGACTGTAAGAGGACCCATTAGAGCAAACCTCTTTCCAGCAGCGTTAGTTGGAATTAGTACCTGAGAGACGTAAAGCATTTCCTTCTCTTTGGAGATCATTTGAGGAATAAGCACAGATTGACCTTGATAAGTACCAACCTTGCTTTCCATTATTGTTCCTGTGTTCTTTCCTTTCTTTTTGGAAGTTTTCTTCAGTTGGGATGATGTTGTAGAAGACATTGTTGAAGATTGTTGGAAGTTTTAGGGTTTCGGTGAGAAGAAAGGAAGATAAAAGTTTCAGAAAGTGGGAAAGAATAAAAGACTAAGTTGATTGGTTTTTATAGTGTGGAAGTTTAAACATCCACTAAGTGAGACTAGGATACGTGGGAGTCGTGGGTTGGATTGAGAAGGAGGTGGCGTAAAGGCTGATATTGGTAATAGGCGTGATTAATAATAATCATTGTTTTATAACTGCGCCATGCTGTGAAATACTGGTTCAAGACGGTTAAGGAATCCAAGAGGCGTCGTGATTGACGTGACTGGAGTCATACACAATAAATGTTACGATTACTCAAAGGTCACAGCAAAATCTTGCATATATATTTAAAATATGTGTTTCTCAAAGGATCGAAATACATATTTTAAAGGGGCATTTTGTTGGCTGAAGATTTTGATGACACAGTTCGAAACGAAGCAAGTTGGATGTTTCGTTGGAATAAAGCAAGATGTTACGGTTCGGAATGGTAGAAGCAGTTCTTCAAACGAATATGTCAAAGCTCGGATCTTCGAGTGACAGTTGTGAAGATATATTTAAAAGAAGCCTCGAAGTGGTAACGAGACTTTGTCTAAGAAATGAGTTCGAAGCGAAGAGTTCCATAACATTTGAAATTCAAACGCAAGCGGGATGTTCGAAATTTAAAAATATATGCGCTGGAGCGTTCGAAGACGCGTGGAAGCTAGAGAGGAGCAGTGCTCTGCATGTTCTGAACGTGGCAGAATCTTATAGGCAAGATCGTTATGGTCGAAGTAGTATAAATAGAAGTCTTAGCGTTAGGATTTCGTGTGTCATATCTATTGTACAAAATTCAGTAAACATTCAAAATACCACATGGCTAGGGAAACGAATGCTCGAAAAATGTACATATGATAACACCAAATATTTATGATTCAGTAAAACTCTTTATCATTTCCAGTTTATCTTCTATCTTCATGTCAATGTCATTCAAATACATTTTCATTCAAAGTCATTTACTGATTTCTTGCATTTAAACGCTTTCCTTCTATTTCAAATCCTTTACATTTCAGAAATTCTTTTACGTATGCTTTTATACTTCAAAGTTATTTACTTGTTTCTTGCATTTTTATACTTCTTTGCAATCGAATCTTTGTTCATGCGATTTAGTTTCGCATGTCTTTACTTGATCATGTCATTAGATCCTTTTAATATGGTAATCGAAGTGAGTTGAACGTCTATAAAAAATTCCAAATACAAATCCTAACTATGAATATCAGTTTTACAATTAGAACTATCCAAACGACCAATACCCCATAGGATCAATCTAGTCGATCCTGTAAGTTACCAGCGAGATTAAATAACAGTCATTAAGATTAATTGATAGTTTGGAGGACTAGCGGTTGTTTGCCAGAAATCACTGTAAACACAACCTCATAAATCTGCAAAGCCTGGACCCGACCAGATAACAGTTTTTCAAACAGTTTATTGTGAAACCTGGAGCCCGACCAGTTAACAATTAAATATGATCCCAGAGAGACACTATGAAGCCTGGAACCGACCAGATAATAGTACAACTTTCCAAAAAACCATGAAACTTGGACCCGACCAGATAGTAGTTATAACTTCAAGTTTATTGCGAAGCCTGGATCCGACCAGATAACAGTTAACTTCCGTATCCCCAGTAAGTTGTTGTGAAGCCTGGTGTTGTACCCCAAAATTTTCCCTCTCATATTTCCTAAGACATTGCAAGAATAATCTCCAAATGGCTCAAGATTGCTCAAGAGTTGGACAGTCAAATCATCTCCTAAGGAAGTCAATCTCAAATTAGGGTTTTGTGTTTCATCAAGGTCCTTGCATCCAAATGGCCTCAAGTGCTCCCAAATTTCCTAATATGTTCTCAAGTTCATTCATATCAAATTTCAAGCCTTGCACAGGGAGTTTGCTCAGTCAATTGCTCAAAGGGTCCAAAAATCGACTGTGCTAGGGCAAAAGTCAATTGTGACCCAAATACAGTCAAACTTCAAGATTTTTTGCCAACATTCTCATTTTGAAGTATATTTCATCATTTTATCAAAGGTTGATCATGATTCATCAAGGATTGCTCAAAATTCATCAAGACTCAAAAGTTGCTAAATTAGGGTTTTGTAGGAAAAGTCAACTCAACTTTGACCAAGCATAACTTTGTCATACTTTATGAGAAATGGCCCATCCAAAGCTCATTTTGAAGATGATGCAATTTCCTACAATCCATATTCATACCCCAAGATCAAGAAATGCACTCACGAAAAGTTACAAATTTGGACATTATAGGTTATTTTTGAAAGTCAACAAAACACCATTTTTTCCAATGCTTATAACTTGAGCATGGAATATAAAAATGAGATGATACCAAAAGGGTTGATTAGAGGACATCTCAAGCTTTCTAAAAAGTCAAAGAACACTTCCAAAAGTTCAAAATTGAAGAAGTTATGCATTGTTGAAGTTGGGCATTTTTGCAAAATTGCCAAAAGTCAACTATCCCCAAAACTTCAAATTTTGCCAAATGGGCCCATTCTTTTCCACTTGATTTGATCTTGTCACATTACACACGCGTCCTAGATTTAGCCTTGTGTACATTTATTAATTTTTCTATTTTATTTTATTTTTTATTGAATTAATTCATTTTAAATCAATTTAAATCAAATAAAATCCAAATATTGATTACTTAGGATCTTTTTGGTTGCTATAGGTCTTAATTAACATCATGATCAGCATCAAATTCATATCTCACCATATCATGAACAAAAAGATGGATTTTTGGAAAAATTGGAAGGTTTTCAATGGAGGATCAAATCAAATCTCCAAGCCATAATGCACAAGGATTCAGTCCAAAATTGTTGACCTAATGCACTTCTTATTACATATACAATGCAAAGGACACGAGATCAGAGGTTAGAGACTGCAAGAACACAAAAACCAAACTTGAGAAAATTGGCAAAAAGCTTGAAACTGAAATCACTCCTAGAGACGAATTCAAAGGCAAAACTCAACGTGAATCAATTGTTGGACCATCCTTGAAGCAGAACCAACCCAGAATCAATCTCCATACACGCCCTAAAGCCCTGTAAGTCTCTCTGAAAACCGCTTTTCATTTGAAATCGCAACTCCATGTTCTTGTATTTTTTTTGACAAAATCTTTGCATATTCATGATCCTTGTTCAATTTGCAAGCTTTCTGCATTAGCCAATTGTATTTATATGGCCTATAACCCCCTAGCCGAATCTAGGGTTCGTGGTTTTTGTATTTTGGGTATTTTGTTTTCAGGCAAAATCAGTGTAATTAATGGACATGGATGTAATCAGTGGAGGGAGACGAACATGACCATGGTCTTGGATTGTGTTTTCATAGCCTAGAACTAATTATAAGACAGACATACGGATTTAGCTGCGGATGTAAATCTGCAGGTAAATATCCAGGTTTCAACGAGGAAGACGATGACGCGTCCCCCTCCCATTCGTTGATTCAAACTTCGCGCTTTATTTTTTTTATATTTTCTGGAATTTATTTGATTTCCAATATTATTATTATTACCTAATATAATGACAAATGAAACACCTTGGTTCAGGGGCGAAGGAGTTAGTTCAAAGTCCAACAGGACCTGGGTTCGAATCCCAGGTCCCCCAAATGCATTTGTGTTATTTTTCAACAGGTAATTCCATGCAATACCAAGTGCGCAACACATCATACACCATCACCCAATCATCTGCCAGATGGCCCTAGGCCAGATCTGGTGGCCCAGATGGAGCGTGCACCATGTTCCCAAGTCAAAGTGCCATAGAGAATCAGAGAAGTCAACGAGGCTTGCATGTCATTGGGCCATATAAATTGCTGATCAGACTCCTTTTACAGGCCCACACCCCCTTAAGTCTTTATATTTCTTTTTTTATTTACTTCTTTTAATTATTGTTTATTATTATTATTTTATTATTTAATTAACCAATTAAAACTTTTTCTTAATAAAAATCAAAAACCAAAAAAACATTTTCATTATTAAAATTAATTTCCAGCATTTTATTTTCGTTAAATAAATTAATTTAATTAATTTAGTTTAATTAGGAAATAACTTTAATATCTTTTGCAATAATTAAAATTAATTTAGATAATTAGTTTTTATTAACTTTGATCAAATTTTTTTTATTTCTTTAAATATCAAAAATCCAAAAATCATTTTTTATTAACTAATTAATTAATTTGTTAATTTAATGCTTAACCTAATTTAATTTCTTTTTAATTCAAAAAATAACCAAAAAATGCTTTCTTTCAAAAAAGGGGCAAAACCCTAAAACATGCGCCCGATTTAATTTTCTCGCACGCGATCTATTTGATTTCAATATTATACCTGTTTCCCGGAATGTAATAGTTTAATTAGGACTTTGATTATTTTATTGCTTTATTTATTTTCCGCACTTTAATTTCAAGGGTTGCTTTTGGCGATGTAAATACCCAACGCCTTGTAATAGTTAGTTTTAATTTCCGCAATTTAATTTTCGCAACTTATAAACTGTTAGATGTTTGATAATAGGGAATGCATGACAAGATCAAATGTTTAAACCTAAAATCAACGTAGATAACCATTGACATGTACAAAGACAAAATTAACCGAAATAACACACTCGCACATGTGCACTCTTAGGGTACACCTCACTTGGTTGCCTTCGAACGTGGTCATTGAGTATAGGAAGTTTTAGAGGTCGCCCTCTTGTCCAAAGATCACAGTTGCCTCGAAACGGTTGCCTTAGATAAAATGATCTAAGACATTAGGGTTACCGCTAAGGCATCCTAACATTGCTTTAGTGACCACACGTCCCTTAATCGAATTGACCCTTAAAACTCCAATGATGACGCTACCTACTCATTAATAGTGGGATAGCATTGTCTAAAGGACATTAGTACAGATTGATTCCTTTTTCGAGTGGGTGTATGGTTCTTAAGTACTTGCTCTCTCAAAACAAAACAAAAACTTTTCACACTTACACCTTTCAAACAAAAATTGTTTCAAACCCACAAACATAAAGAAAAGCAAATTTTGAAAACACTTTGAGCAAGTACCTAAGAGCCCGTGGATAACCACGGATAGAAAGGGTGCTAACACCTTCCCTTTCTATAATCTACCCCTCGGACCCGAGAAACATCTCGAAAAAGGAATTTTGCTGTGCTTTTTTCCTTTCCTTGTTGGATAAAATAAAAGACGGTGGCGACTCTTGCTTACCGCGACATTTTTCAAAAACAAACGCAAAACGCGAACCAGCATTCCAAAACAGTCAGTTCTCTCCCACCGTACCACACCTGGATCCGACCAGATAACTATTCAATTTCAAGAAAAATTTCTGCAAAGCCTGGAATCCAATCAAATAACAGTTGATTCGTCTCTTCCCCGAGTAAGTTGTCGTGAAGCCTGGATCCGACCAGATAGCAGTTGACTACTTCATCCTCAGCAAATTGTGAAGCCTGGATCCGACCAGATAACATTTGACATTCAAGAGATATTATCCAGCGAAAGCATCCTTTCCACAAAGTTTGAAGATATGCATATTCTTCATCCCCAAAGGCAATCAGGGATTCAACCCCCCAGGATTTCCGTAGCAGCAGTCAGGGATTTATTTTACCGGACAAAAACATACATCTCACATTCATACATCAAAGCATGTACATATCATATGCATTTAACATTATACCACATCTGGTGAACATCATGCAGGCATCTGCATTTTACTAATTCCTTTTCTCACAGGTAAAACATCAAGTTTAGTATAAATCAACAAGAAATCTATGTTGATACTTCTTCCAGTAACTATCCATCATCTCTCCAAATGGCATCTTTAAGCCCATTCCCTATATAATCAACTAACACATCTTCGAGTGCAAATTTATGAGCACTCTAGTGTTCAATCATCTTCCACCTTCAAGTCATGAATGGCAGATTTACCAATCTAACTCTTCAGGTGTAAGAAGATTGAACAAGGGCAGTTGTTGTACCCTAAAATTTGCTCTCTCATTTCTCAAAGGATCACCCTGAACCCCCAGGTTTGCTTCCATCCAATTCCAAGCCTTGAATTATCAATTTTCCAAGAAAGTCATTCACAAGAGCAAAATGGTCATTTGCATACTAAAAAGTCAAACTTTGACTTTTGGATCAAAATCTAGCTTCAAGAGTCATATTTCATCAAGACATGCTGGAATGAGAGATTGGCTTCGCCAAGAAATTCAAAAGTCAAAATTACTTTGGAAAAGTCAAATTTCTAAATACTTAGAATTTTTCTAAGTGTTTAAGAAATATGATAAGCTCGGAACTTCTGATAAGATTATCACCATGATGCAAGCTGATTCTGGAAGAACTTCTGACACAAAAGTTATAGATTCTAATGAGATCTAAAACATTGCAGAGTATAACTTCTCCTAGAAATGATGGGATTTCAAGTTAAATCCTCAAAGACATATCCATGAAACTGAAGCATTCAGCAAATTCTGGACACTTTCAAAACAGACTTTGGTCAGAACTTCTGGGCCAGTTTTCACAAAGGTTCAGTCAGAGTTTGCAAGGGTAATTCAAAGAAGGTTACAAAGCGTTTTGCAAGCTTCCTGGAAAGTCTGAGAACTCCTTCAGAACATGCTGGAGCAAGGAGATACAAAGAGCAGAAGTTGGATGTTTGTTCTAAGTTATACTGAAGCTAAACTTCTGATCTAGAATTAGGCAATGATGTAGAATCTCACATTGCAGGATTTCTGGTTTGATAAATCTCATCATCATTTAATGCTCACAACCACTTTTGAGTCTTTATCCAAAGGATTTCCCCCACGTGTACCTTTACAGTCTTGGAAAAGAAAACTTTTGTACAAAAGTGTGCTAGGACCATGTGTTTCTTTTGCTTTTCCTTAATTCCTGCTGAAAAGTCCAGCTTAGGTGCTACTAAACCTACTAACCATCCTACTTTGTGCCTTGAACCATGCTTGTTTAAAATTGCTTCAAGAACAAGTCAGCGCCTAATATATGATGTTGGTGCCACTTGACCTCTCAAAACTACTAAACCTTTGCCTATAAATTAGACTTTATTGGCAACTGTAAAAGGGTCAGAAATTTGAGAAAGAAAGGTCTTGAACCCATGCTAAAATTCCAAGAGTCCAAAAAACTGCAAACACAAAATACAAAACCTGTTAGCTTTTGATTCTTGCATTCAAACTCCATTTTTCCTCAAGTATTTCTTGACCAAAACCACCCATACAGTTTCTGATATACATTCAAAAGCCATACTAACTTCTTTAGTCAAACTGTAACACACTCTCCATCAATACCCACCTCAAAGAAGTCAGAACTTTGCTCCTTGGATGTTCCAGAATTTTCCAATCATTCATAGTGTGATACGGTGGCAGAACTGGACTGTTTTAGGAAAATGCTGGTTTGCGTTTTGCGTTTGTGTTTGCAAAATGTCGCGGTAAGCAAGAGTTGTCACCGACTTTTATTTTATCCAACTAGAAAGGAAAAAAGCACAGAAAAATTCCTATTTCCAGATTTTGAGTACGGGGGGTAGATTATAGAAAGGGAAGGTATTAGCACCCTTTCCATCTGTAGTTTTCTACGGGCTCTTAGGTACTTGCTCATTATTTAAAAAATTGCTTTCGTGTTTGTGTATTTTGAAAAGTTTTTGTTTTACTTCGTTTTAACCCTTGTTTTTGTCTTCAAGAGTGTTACGAAGTGTTTTTGAAAACTTTGTTTGAAAAGAGTGTAAGTGTGGAACAGTTTGATTTTGAGCAAGTACCTACTAGCATCTACCTACTCGAAAAAAAGAATGTTTATGTTCATGTTTCCTTTAGACAGCGTTATCCCACTATTAAAGAGTAGGTAGCACCTTCGTTGGAGTTTGTAAGGGGAAATTCGAAAGGGACGTACGATCACTAAAGCAATGTTAGGACGTCTTAGTAATAACCCTAATGTCTTAAGATCATATTCGAGGCAACATTTCTGAGGCTACCTTTCCGAGGAAACATTTCCGAACGGGACTTTTGATCTTTGTTTAGACAAGAGGGCGACCACTAAAATATCCTATACTTAATGATCATTTACCGAAGGCAACCGAAGTGAGAGTATACCCTAGGAGTGCGCCTGTGCGAGTGATTTGATTTCAGTTATTATCTTTGCACATTTAGGGTTTGCTAACCATTTTAAAATTAACATACATTATTGTCATGCAATCCTATTATCATACATCTAACAGTTAATATTTGTAAAATTAAAATGCGAGAAATAAAACTACGCTATTACAAGGCTTCGGGGAGGGGGATTAATTACATAGCCAAAAACTCGTAAAAAACGATAAATAAACGAAAAGTCCTAATTAAACTATTACATACCATGAGCAGTTACATTAATATCGTAAAAATAAATAAACGTGCGCGATAAATCGAGAACGAAAAAAGAATTAGGGTTTTGACCCCGTCTAAACCTAATTAAAAGAAAAATCATTCTTTTGTTGTTTTTGATTATTTTGAGAAAAATAAGGTTTTAATTAAATAAATACAAACCTAATTACTAATTAATTTAAATTAAGAAAAATAATTAATTTGACCTATTTTTATATTTTTGGTTATTTTAAGAAAAGAAAATAAAAATTAAATCAAATAAAACCTAATTTTCTAATTTGTTTTAATTATTTACAAAAAAGGTTAAAATTACCCTAAAATTAAATTAAACTAATTATTAAATTAATTTTGATAAAAATAAAACCTAAATCTAATTTGATGAAAATTGATTTTATGAGTTGTTTTAAAAAAAAGAATAAATTTTTGTTAGAAAATAAATTAAACAAAATAAATAAATAAAAGAAAAAATATATAAAAGAAAAGAGAGAAATGGGCCTGGTAACCAGCAAACATGGGGGTGTCCATAGCAGTTTTTGGGCCCAATAAGCCTTGGTCCACGTTAACCTTTCATGATCCTGTGCATTGCTTGACTAGGGTGTATCATGGATGTCCAAAGTATGGGCGTTAGATCTGGCATTCTGGAGATCTGGTGATTGAACATTAATGGCATATGATGGACATCCTGGAAGCTGGTACACCTGATTATGTAAAATAAAATTGCATTGAATAAATATGGGGGACCTGGGAATTGAACCCAGGCCCTTTGGCTTTTCCACATGCCTCCTGACCAACTGAGCCAACGCGTTTATTTGTATATGGAATGATAATCAAATATTATATTAGAAAAAAGCAAATTAATATTTCAAAGCGCACGAATTTTCAAATGTGCTAGTCAGGGGGTTCCATGCCACCCTTCTTCTTCCTCCCTCCGTTGGCAAAAGTCCAGGACTTTTACCTACGGTTTTCTGGGCATGGGTATAAGCCTGCGTTTCTCCAAAATCCACTGCGCGTATGATAAATCAATTCCAGTGGTACCAATCAACTCGTGGCAACCTTACGAGCATCATGGTACCACTCTTCATGGCCAATTGTCTCTGCAATCAAAAACCCTAAAAACGAAACCTAAACCCTAATCATGGCAAATCTCTGTATGGCTAACAAAAACGCAATTGAATATTATCATTAGCTTGCAAATGTTTCAATGAATAAGAATATGTAAAAAATTCATGCTACAAATGCCAGAATCGTGAGATTAAATTTCAAGAAAGTATCAATGTCGTGAGATACTTACAGTGCATTTTTGGGCAAGAACGCGCTTGTTAATGATTGGGATAGAATCCTTAGATATCCATCAAGTGAATGGTGTGCTTGGAATAACTTGAAAGCGTCTGGAACTATGAAATCAGATTGCCACTTTTCTTGAGTTTTTGCAAGTTCTCTCTCAGCTTCTCACGCCTCCAATCCTTGTGCTTTTGATCTAGATTTGTTCTATATGTACCCTTGAGTGAATTAGGTTTACAAACTTGCTTCAAATCTTCTCCAATAATGATCATTGATCATGATTTGATTCTCATGTAAATCTTTCTAAATCAAGCCAAAATCCAATCTTTTTGTGTACAAGCAAGCCTTGCACGATTTGATCTCATTTCCAGCTATTCATGGACCTGAAATATGCACAAAATCTCAAGGTTTAAATGATTTTGATATTTTCATGATTTAATTTTGATTTAATTTGATTTAATTGAAATAAAAATCAAAATAAATGACAAAAATAAAATAAAGGCAAGTGGGAAGGATCATGGGTCGTGGATCATGTTACAAACTCAATACAAGCACAAAAAGTTGGGCCCATTTGACAAAAATTGCAATTTAGGCCACTTTTGACTTTTGGCAAATTTGCAAAAAAGGTCAACTTTGCCAATGCATAACTCCTTCAATTTTGACCCTAGAGATGTGTTCTTGGACTTTTTAGAAATATTAAGATGTTCTCTAAGCAACCCTTTTGGTATCATCTTAATTAAGTCTTCCATGTTCATGTATGAAGCTTTGAAAAAAAAGGTTTTTTTGTTGACTTTTCAAAATGACCTATAATGTCTAAATTTATATCTTCTTGTGAGTGCATATTTTGAACTTGGGAGATGAATATGAATTGTAGGGAATTTAATATTCTTCAAAATGAGCTTTGGATGGGTCATTCTTGATAAAGTATGAGAAAGTTATGCTTGGTCAAAGTTGAGTTGACTTTTCCTACAAAACCCTAATTTAGCAACTTTTAGGTTTTGATGAATTATGAGAAATACTTGAGGAATCATGATCAACCCTTAATAAAATTATGAATAATAATTCAAAATGAGTATGTTGACCAAAAATCTTAAAGTTTGACTGTATGTGGGCCACAGTTGACTTTTGCCCTAGCATAGTCGATTTTCAGGCCTTTGAGCAATTGACTGAGCAAACTTTCTCTGTAGGGCTTGATACTTGACTTGGACGATCTTGAGAACATATTAGGGAAATGATGAGAATTTGGGGTCCTTTTGATTCAAATATCTTGATGTAAACTGAAACCCTAATTTGAGGTAAACTGCCTTAGGAGAGAGTTTGTCTGGTCAACCCTTGGACTTCCTTGAGCAATTTGAGGACCTCACTTGAAGTGTATTGAGAAATATGGGAGGGAAAATTTTGGGGTACAACACATAGCCCAAGTTGAAATTTTCCAGCCTGCTGAGCACGTGAGGAAGCTGGTCAGAACACCACAAGCGGTCAGAGCCAGACTCTAGCTCACAGAACATTTTCCAGCTGCAAGGTAAGCTTTTGCTAACTACTGTCATATTACTTAAGCATTGTTAGACTTGCATGTTCAAAATATAATGTAGACATCCTGATTCTGATGCTGTACATATTCCGAGGTTTCATATATTTGTCTGCCTAAGTAGAGAGAATTCTAGTTCAGAACTTCTTGAAGAAATTAGGAATTAGAATTAGGATTAACAAATTCATGCTTGCTTCTAATTTATAGCTCTGATATCTCTTGTTTCTGAAACATTATGAAACCTGCCATAACTGTTATATGTGCATCTTCTGTTTTGTTGAGAAATGACCAAGTTACAGATGTTCTGACTAGCATGGAGAGGGAGACGAAGTTTTTCCAGTGGCATCAGAACTTCTAAAATCTTCTTTGTTCCCAGTGGATCCAGAACTTCTAACTTTACCTATTTCTGCTAATATGATTTCTGTTTTTGCAGCACGTCAGAGTCAGAACTTCTGATCTCTTTTAGTTCAGCAATGCGCTGATTCTATTTTTCTTTTTCCTTACCATTTTTTCCATCACTTCTATTTTCACTAATCAAAAACACCAAAAACATTTTTACATTTTTTATGCTTTATTTTATTTCTTAAAACAAAAAGATCAAAAATATTTTCTTAAACAAAACTTATTTATTTTCTTAAAAAAAACAAGCATTTCACATTTTCTTATACATCCTTATCCATTCAATATGGTTGTAATAGTAACTTAGGATTTAATTTTATTTGTAATCCCCATTTGTAAATCTGTATACCCCATTCCCTAATGATTGTAATAGCGTAGAATCTTTACTTTCCGCATTTTTATTGCTTTCATATATTGTTAGTAATTAGGGTGTATATGGAAAGACTAAAACCAATATTTAGAAAACCCTAATTCAAGACAAAATCAAGCATGAAAACAATATACTTACACACAAGCACCCCTAGGGTAAATCCACTTGGTTGCCTTACAAAATGACCATATTATGAATGTGAGGTATCTTAGCAAAAACAAACAAAAACAAGATCATAGTCCCTCGATGACGCTATCTAAGTTGCCTTACAAATGATCTTAGTCCCTCAAAAAGAATGCTAAGATACCTTGCAACATTGCTAATCATGGCTATACAAAGACCCATGCCCGTCCCGTTTACATTCAAAGATAGGGTTTCTTACCAAATCAATGGTAAGACAACAATGTCAAAGGAAAAGAAAATGAACAAAAAAGACATTTGAGTAGGTAGATTGCTCCTAATTACTTGCTCCCTTTCAAACAAAATATCCTTTTGCTATTTTCAAAAACAAACACTTACACTTTTAAAAACATCTTACAAAACTTGAAAATATTTTCAAAAGATCAACGTCTTTATATACATTCTTACGAACAAGAATCATTACAAAGATTGCCTAAACAATAGCCTTTTAAAAAAATACTTTCAAAAACCACACAAAGCACATTTTCAAACAAAAAGCAAATGATCTAGCAAGTAACTAAGAGCCCATGGAAAACCATGGATGGAAATGGTGCTAATACCTTCCCTTTTCATAATCTACCCCCCGAACTCAAGAAATAATCTCAAAGGTCTTTCCTGTGCTTTTTCACCTTTCCTTTTTGGATAAAAGAAAAGTAGGTGGCAACTCTTGCTAGCGACATCATTTGCGATCAAACGCAAAACCCTCAAGTCAGTTCTCCCACCATATCACAGTATCCTTATGTCTTGTGGAACTCCTCTGTATTATAGGTCAGAGGAATCATCAAAAAGTACTTTGAAATTGACCTAACACATTGGAAAAACAGTTTCTGCATGTTTTTGTATTGCATGTGTCAATATATTTGATTTTCAGGTCGACACACGTAACTAAGTTTTTAAGCCTGTAAGTTTCTGTAAGTCACAGGTCGACACATACAACCTTTAGATCGACACATACCGAATGATTTTTGAAATTGCAGAAATTATTATTTTATGTGCCGACACGTCCATATTTCAGGTCGACACATTTACTCACATTTTAAAGCTTGTAGCTTCTGACTTATTCAGGTAGACACATAGTGTCCTTCAGGTCGATACGTGCATTCTCTTTATAACTTTTGTGTTGATACATACAAATTTGAGGTCGACACATAAAGTCTGTTTTGGTCAAATTTTCAATTTCTTTTATTCTGGATTTGTCCTTTTTGCCCTAAAATTTCTAATTATAAATATATCATTCATGCATCATTCCAACTTGATGATACCTAAAAATTAGTCTACTTTTTCTCTTCATCTTCAACCTTCCAATCTATGCATACACACCAACATTACATTGTGATAATATTTCGTCGGGGTGCCATCTAGACGAAGAATTGTGGATTTCCAATTGGTTTGGGTTGAGTTCTTGTAGGGGTCTTCATCTGGAAAAACTATTGGATTTGTCCTCCAAAATCATTTGTCGAATTGGGGATTTTCGTGCAAGAACGTGCGAGATAGAGTCGTCCATGTGAAAAATCCCTTGGAGTGTTTGAAATCTTTTCAAGAAACCTTAGAGTGATTGAAATCTTTTTAAGTAAGTAGCAAGAATCGAATGATAGAATCAGTGATCTTGTGTTGATAGTATGGATTTGAATTTACTCGAGGGAAAAATCCTTTGGACTATTTGAAATCTTTGCAAGGAACCTTGGAGTGTTTGAAATCTTTTCAAGGAAGTAACTTAAGCGACAAATATGTTTCATCTATCGGTCTTGGTCTTGTTGAAGATCAAAATAAGTGAAGGGGATGAATCAACATCAAACGGTTATGTTTTGTATAGTTACTTTGAACACTTCTCTTATAATCATACTTTTGTAAAGTAAGAAATTATCCTCATTCTAAATTTGGAATTGGGGGGAGATGTAGCCATAGCGATGACGATTGGTGAACTTCCTAAACAAATCCTTGTGTCTCTTTTCTTTTATTACTTTACTTGTTTTAATCTTCATACATCGATTTGTCAATAGTATGGAGTAATTTATCGAAGCGTAGGAATTTTTTGAAACTACTTTTTGTTTTGAATTGTGTGTTGAGTTGCTTATAATCACTTTTGATTATAAGTTCTTTTTCGTATCAACACAACATGAAGAAAAATTCTGAAATTTTGATTGCACGGCAAGTGTTTGACAAATTGTTTAGCTTGTTTAACTCAAAGAAAAATTGCAATGTTCTATCTCCTACTTTCATTTACTCTCTATATGCAATGTGTTGATTGTGTTGTTTGATCGATTGATTCGTATATAATTTCTCTTTGATTATAAAGGTTTAAATTTCTTCGTTGATTAGCTTATAATCACTTTGATTATAAGTGTTTTTGCATATTAATAAATCTCAAAGAAAATTCTGAAACATTGATTGCACGCCACATGTTCGATAAATTGTCGTATTATGTTTTTAATATGATTTCATTAGAAATAAGAAACCGTTGTGTTGAATATTAAATGGTTAATTGAAATATTATGTTGATTGATTTTATCATTATGATTAATTCCATATGACTCGTGCATATCCGAATTTTCAATAATTAGGTTCGTTTAGACTACTATATTTGATCTAGACCAAAAACCTTCCGATCAACATTATTTTTCAAATAAGTTTTAAATAATCATTTTAAAAGATAATTTTTATTTGAGGATTTAGTCACCCCTTTATATTCTATGCCGCAGTCTAATAGACAACACCAAGAATATACCACTTTTCTAAGCATTCATAAAAAAAGAAAATAGGTAGACAACACCAAGAATATACCACTTTTCTAAGCATTCATAAAAAAAGAAAATAGGTTATGCAGTAAAACACAAAAGATCAACTCAAGATGAAAGAGCAGTTTCCAATATGATCAAGTTGAATTAATTTCACCATATAAGTAATTATAGAAGAACTAATCAACAAAATTAACAACTTCCCAAACATTATTTTTGGGAAAAGTTTTAGTATCAATAAAGCCCTAAATACAAAAACAAAGTGCACATGCCATGACTAAGTAACAGTCTCCATATCTCAAATCATCAACAACAAAAAAATACTATTATTATTATTTTGATTGCAAATTTAATCAAAATAAGATATATGATCACTTGAAATTGAGCTATAATTGGAAGGATGATTCTCCTGTTGTGAGTAAATAGAAGAAGGTAGCATAGGAAATGTTGATGAAGTTGGCATGGTAGCAATTGACACATCTTGTGAAGAAGGAAGCATGTTAGCTTCCATGAGTTTGTATTTATGTATTTCTTCCCTTATAGCATTAAGTTCACCAAGTAATGATTGAACTTGTTGTTGCAAAGATGAAATTGCACCCATGCATCCATAAACTGGATCTCTTAGTCTTACATTTGCTTCATAAACTAAACTATTTGCTGCATCCGCTCTTTGATTCTCTGGTACCTCCTAAAACACATCACCATATATCACAAATATTACATTTTATTTTATATAAAAGTTATTCACCCTAGTTTTGCAATCAAGTAGAATGAGTTAGGGTTTTATTTGTATATACCAATAACAGCTTTGAGACATTGCTGGCACCAAAGACTTTATGAACAGAAGCAAACTTTTGAGGCTCATGAGGAGAAAAATATGGAGAAAAAGGGCATTCTTGTGCACACCTTCTTCTCAAAAGCTTACATGCAGCACAAGGAGTAGTTGTATTTAGGGTTCCAGAAGAACCTAACATTCTTCCCTTTTGAAAAGTATCATCTCCTTCTTTCTTCTTTCCTATCTCATCAAAAAATCTCCCCCTATTGTGTAATATAAAAAGCATGAAATTTAGTAGCAAATTGAGTAACATTATATCTTAAGGTACAAAAGTATGTTTGAAAACACTGATTACCATATATTAATTAGTATAAATACTAGCAGCAAGTTAGAAATGTTTTCTTACCTTTCTCTGGACATTCAGGCATGCTCTATGGAGTATGTAAAATTAGGAATTAATTTATGGAGAGAATTTTGATAGAGATTGAAGTGATTAAGATTTCAAAAGGCAAGGTTTGGTGTGCTTAAAAGGCAAGGTTGTAAAGGAAAATCAACACTCTAGCTATATGTAATGTTGAAGAAATATATAGAAAATATTAGTGCCACATTGTATAAAATATATAGAAATAAGAAGTATATGTTCAATGCTAGCTAGTGGTTGAGTTTGAACTTCTCTGGTTTTCGAGGATTTTTACAAATGTAGGTCTACTTGTTCACGTGTGAGTTCTTAAATGTGTTTGACTTTTAAATAAACTTTGTGATTCCATTGGCCCATGCATGTGGTTCTTGCTTCCTAGTGAAGACATGTATAGTCTCCTCATAGTTTCAAATTAAATTTGGCAATCATAATTAACATTGCAGTATAAAGAATTTTGAGGTCATTTGATGCATGTATAAATAAATTATTAAATATGTATTTTATATTTAATATATAATATTAATTATTAGTTATCACTAGTTTTGGGGAGTTAAGAATTGATTAAGAAACTATCTCATCTCTTAATTATTAGAAAGTAGTTGTGTTTGTATATTTATTTATATATATATATATTAATATTGTACATGTAAAATGAAATGAAGAAAATTATTCATAAAAAAATTCTACTCTTTATCCCTTTTTACGAAGACATATTCCTTTTCGAATTGGAATAATTAGACCTATTAATTTATCACACTCTATCATTGGTACTTTCATTTTCGAACTCCATTTCATCCATGAATCCCCTTTCTATTATATGCGACTATTTTGAGAAATTGATCAACGTAATGATGAATCATACAATAAAGTCATGGAGGTGTGTGTGTGCGCGCGCGAGCGCGTGTGTAGTTATTAGTAGTTTTAGGGAGTTCATAATTGGTTAAGAAACTATCTTATCTCTTAATTGTTAGGAAGTAGTTGTGTTTGTATATTTATCTATATATATATATATATATATATATATATATATATATATATATATATATATATATATATATATATTAGTATTGTACATGTAAAATGAAGAAAATTATTCATAAAAGAATTTTACTCTTTATCCCTTTCTATGGAGACATATTCCTTCTTGAATTAGAATAATTAGACCTATTAATTTATCACATTCTATCATCATTCTGATGTCAACATAATCACAATCTCGACGAATTCATTTACATTTTCCCATATTTTGCTTTAATAGATGTTTGCTTTGTAAGCCAAAATTAAAAATTGTTAAATTTTTCTAGTTCACTTAGAGGACAAATGTTTACGGGCCATGAACCTTTTGGATCAGATGACTTGTCTTGTCTCGTGAGGGGTTTGGGCTCTTCGCTCTTTTAGATTGTCCTCTCTATTAGGGCTTAATAAATTGGACTTGGGCCTAGTTCATAATAGTAGCCCCAAGCTTTGATTGACCAAAGAGAATTTTTTTACACTTAGTAGTGTTGAGTTAAACCTCTAAAAACCTGAAAATATCCTTCGTGTATGGACATCCGAACACACCTCTCACCATGTTTCAGATATGCACATCTAAAGACACCATTTTTCCATGTTTTAATACTTAAACGTTAGATTTAAAATTCTAGAGGTAGTTTCAGATATGCATATCCGAAACTACTTTTGCCATATTAGAATGTTGCATGGTCACCCATTCCAACTATTTCATTCATTTTCTTTTCCCCCGTAACCAGAACCCTCAACAAGACTTCAACCATTCTCAATGAAATTTTCGTCTCCAAACCATGTTTAAAGTATTTGAGCATAGAAAAGAGAGCATAAAAAGTTACAATTTGAGGTAAACTTTCCTCATTTCATCTTACATTCCGTTTGTTGATGCTGATTTCTGGAAGAAAAATACAGCGTCACTTCGGATATACATATCTGAATTAAACCTACCATAATTCAGATGTGCATACCCAAAAACATGTCTCTTACAAAAACAAAATTATATTTTAATATAATTTATGTTGTTTTGGTCGTCTAAGGTATGGTGCATCCCGACAATATTCTCAAAGTTGTCGTAAAGGTTCTGGACAAGGTCAATAAAGATACTAAGCCGAATGAGATGAAGATGTTGATAAAATGATAGATGTCGTGAAAGATTTTGGACAACAATTTACAAATGATAAAAGTTTCACCTCTCATCAACATATACTTGAATGAGTTCGAATGGAAGCTAGCAAACTTGGGTTTAGATTTGTGATTGGAAGGTCCGACAATGGCACTAGTAGAAGGCAACCATTTATTGTGATGACATGCGAGAGAAGTTAGAAATATGTTCCAAAACTCCAGAAGTTAAAACATCATGACACAGGATCTAGGAATGTGATTGTCCGTTTAAGTTGCACGGTTATTGTAGGATGGATGCTTCGTGGCGATTTAATGTCTTGTCCGGTATGCATAATCATGTGTTGGACACAAAGTTACAAGGGCATCCAATTGTATGTCGGCTAAAGTCAGAAGAGAAGGAAACTATTTCAAAATCGTCATTAATCAAAGTTGTGCCGAGAAACATGCTAGTTTGAAACACAATAGACCTGATAGTGTTACAAATATCAAGTCGGTTTACAATTATCGTTATAAACAACACATTGCACAAAGGTGCACTTAAAAAGGTGAAAAGTACACAAGCTGAGAGTTCAACAAAGAAGACTTCTTCTTACCATGAAGTTGTTGATTCAATATTCCCAAATTCTCCAACTCCAAAATCCAAAACAAGTGTTAACAAGGGAGCTCGCATTTCCAAACCACCTCGTACACCGCCTATTAAAAAACAACCATAAATACCACTAATTATCTACATTGATGAGATGCCTCTTTTTATGCACAAACACATTGAAAGAATCGTAGATATGGGGAGTGATGCTAATTGCGGGTTTCAGGTCGTGTCTGGGTTACTTGGTAAAGGAGAGGATAATCACAATCTTGTGCGCCAAACACTTATTTTGGATTTTACACACGACTATATGTCACAACTAAATCATTCAATAAAGTTCATAATTCTCTTGTTCCAAGCGTTAGCGTTCGTGCACCAGTTGAAAAGTGGATGAGCTTCTCTGAAATGGGTCATCTTATAACAAGTGCATATGAGAGGGTGTGTATCGACTTAATGAGTTATGGTTTTTAGGAAACCTTTTTTTCCTATTTATACTCCCCGCTGATAGATCCTTTCAACCCCAAACCATTTCATTCTCCATCACAAACAAAAATGACACAAACATATCCACACCTTGCTCTTGTCTACTTCAGTTGTGCGGAGTTGCCACTTTAATTCAGATTCTTGCAGGACACGTAGTTCGCTGAGCTCATTACCATACTGAATTCTCTCTTGTAATATCCATAGAATCTAAAGGTGGTCAAGCTTAAGTATCGTTCACCTTCAGTTGACACTAAAGGAAACATAAAGTTCATCCTGTTTGAGCTCAAGAACGACGATGATTTAGAGGTTATGAGGGGTACTTTTCAATGATACTCTTCTAAGGGTCTGATTGAAGTGGATGTGAAGCTTCAAAGATCGGGAGAAGATGTTATTAATATGTTTCAACATCCTTAACTACTTGTCTATAACAATATGTAATTTTAAATTTCTGTAGAACTATTTATATAATGTAATCGAATTATGTTGAATCTATATTATTAATTATGTTGATTGTTCTGTCATAGAGATGAATTCGGATATACATATCTGAAATAGGCCATCAGGTGAATTTGGATATGCATATGTGAAGTAAATTTAATAAAAAAGGTTAGTGGTGCATTTGGATATGCATATATGAATTTTTAGGGTATTTTAGGTTTTTCTCAAAAGGTCTGAAAGAAGAGTAGTAGGTGTAAAAAGAAATTCTCTTGACGAACTATGAGTGTGACTTTCCACTTCAATTTGTTTTTCTACACGTGCTTTGGAATCACGCTCTTGAAATAAATACAAACTTGGAGAGTTCCTTTTGGAATTGTTCTTGGTATTCTGGGCCATTCAATTTCGGATTTAGATCCTCTGCAGCTTTTTGTCTGTTGCCCTCTCTCCAGCCTTAATTTTAGCCTTTAGATTATAGTCTATGCATATTAGTCATCTAAAATAATATTTTGTATAGCTTATCAACCATTGGATCTAGAGCAGAATTGCTAATTGTAAACTAGAGAACAGGGGGTGCACAAAGCACAATTGATTGATTATTTGTGTAATTGTAAACTAGAGAATTGCTAATTAAACTTGACAAATATAATTAAAAATATTAAGTTCCCTTTTTGAATCATTTATCCCTAGAAGTGACAATTTTTATTACTATTTTTATAATGGATCTTATTTTATTATAATAGTAATTATAACCTCACACTCCTCTAAATGTTGGGAGTCTTCAATTGCAAGGCTACCAACTTTGTCAAAGAAACTCCCTAGATGATGTGAATCTTTAATCCCAACGACAAAAGTTTTATGGCACATAAAATAAGAAGGTATTTTTACCAAAATACAAAATTACACTTGCAATCCCCTAGATATTAGGAGTCTGCAATCGCAAGAATACATGCAAAGTAAAAAAAAAAAAAATAATGGGAGTATTCAATCATTACAATTTCATGTGAAAGTATGGAGATTAGACGATCTAGGAATGGGGTTGAATGGATTTGTCCCCTAACAACCAATTTAAAAAATATTTACTTTTACGATATCAGAGTTTAAAGTGTGAAAACAAAAGTTAATGAGAGGAAGCAAAAACGTGGCATATGGATTTAAAAACTATATGTTTCCTTATTATCATAGGAACAAGGATTTAATCAATACCATAAATAATAGGGGACTTGAAGTTGCTTTGACAAGCAATATAAATCCAATGAATTAAAGTCACTATAATCCTAACTCAAGGAGAGAATGTTAAACGAATCAAATGCATCACACACCTACACTTATATGATAAAATACTATAAATAGTATCCAGTTCTAGATGACATTCTAATGATGAACAATACCTAATATACATGATAATATGTAGAAAATTAAAGGAGATATGGAGAGAAAAAATGTACATTGGATATATTGGTTCAGAAATTCTTCCTTGTTATGCCTACTCCACTCTTTGATGATTTTTATACCATTGAAAATTGCAACGTCTTCACTATTTTTAAAGTTAAAGATACAAGTATTTTTGTACAACGAATTATTATGAATCTAAACACTAACAACCCAATGCTTTAGCCAACACTGATCTAAAACAATAATTTCTCTTATTGATGAAATTTACTCTACTGTGAACATTCAAGATCCTCAATGATCTTGATCCCACAAACTTGATAGCCATAATAACATGCTACAAGCTTCAGTTCTGCAACATCATTTACCCTGATCTGATGAAGACTTGTTTGAGCGATAGTTCTACCAACGAATGAGGATATCTCCCAATTTTTTCTGTGACTTCTTTTACTTGGATCCACAAAAGTCTTCTTTTTAGTATGTAGAAAAATCTTCTCTTACTTGATAAGCACCAATCAACAATGTGAACAAGAAATGATCATTTATCCTAATACAAACAACAAAACTTCACACACACAAAAAAACATTAGATTCTTAATGTACCTTAATCAACCTCTCACACTCAATCTTTAGAGTTTAGCACCACAACAATGGTTCCTTGGTATAAGGTTTAATATGATGAATAGTAGGATGGTTCAACTTCCACAATCAAAAATGTGTTGTTCGACTCTGAATGTCCTTAGGGTGGTTCCTCGAGGAAGCACTGACATTTTTGCCATATTTTAGTTCTCTGGAAAGTACATTGGTAGAATCTTCCATCAAAGTGAAAAAATTATAAATGTTAAGAAATATTTCTCATAGAAGATGCCAAATGATCTTGAGTGAACTTGAATATAAGGCATTTGTTAAAATGTTATAGTAGGGTTATAAGGTTTGAGTCTCTAAAAACTTATTTTGGGGGACACATGTGTCAGATGTTTACAAATCATGAGACCCTAGATCTGATAACCTATCTTGTCTCGGGAGACATTTGATCCTTTACTTATTTTCTATCATCCCTTTATTAGATCTTAGTGGAGTCAATTTGGCATGAAACAGATTTTTTTTGCAAAGAGGGTGGTCCTCATGTTTGTTGCTGAGAAGAAGTATGTGTATGTGAAGATGGGGTTGATCAGCGAGAGGTGTGGTCCCCTATCTAAAGAACTACCCCTCGGGTTTAATAACCCAAGGTGAAAAGAAAAATGAAGTTGGCGGAGGAGGCTTGCATAGTTATGTCTATTCCCATCTCCATTGTGAAGTCAGGAGTGGATGAAGAGTCATGATCTTCTCCATGGGCTAAAAGTCAAAAGGTTGTTAAGGACAAGGATATCATTGACTTAATAAAGCATATCCACCATAAACTTAATAAACTAGCTATAAACATCAAACATCACCCACTCTAGTAGCATGTCCTTCAAGAGATGGGTCTCCCTCGAGTAAGACATTTTTCGCCCATAGTTAATTTGCCTTCTTGTGATTGTTATGGAACATATGGTATTACGGTTAGCCTATAATGGGCATTACATTCGTGATGACGCTATAATTTTTACCTTTCTAAAAATGAAAAATTGGAACGATGCAATGGCCATTACGCCCATACTGTTGGATGTTTACTTTTCTGCTGTTTTTTTTTTGTTTGCTTTTTTTGTTTTTCGTCTGTTACACACTGATAAGCCAAGGTTTCCTTGCGAATTATGGGAATTATTAGGCCATAAAGGCTTTATAATCATGTTTTATAACATCAATTTATCTCTCCTAAACTCTATTATATTTTTCACATATACTTCATTTAGATTTCTCTACATTTTTATTTTCTTGTAATTGGAAGACCAACACATTGTTGTATTTCATTTTCTTTGAATTTCAGGTTTTATTTATCTATGTTATTTTGTCGCTCTTTACTTTATATTTATAAAAAAAATTATATTCAAGATTATATCAACATTTTTTAATACCATAAACGAGTAATTTCATCACATACATGAAAGTGTCTCGGGTTTAACTTAGAAAGTTTGACATTTCTAAAATATAAATTTTCTTAAAAGGATTCTAAAAAAATTATATGATCTGAAAGGAGATATGGTTAAATTTATCTATTTATTTTTCCCATGTTTGGGTTGAGAGTGCAGTCACGATATCCTATGGTATCGATTATTTCTTTTGATGTTTTTGTCAATTTGAATGTAGTTGTTTTAGTATATTTGTGTATTTGTAATTTTCTCATCATTTAATATTCATGTGCTTGTAATTTATTCATACTTTAATTGTATTGTAATCACTTTGGCTATTTTTTCGTTGTACCAATAAGAACCCTTTATGCTTAATAAAATAAGAGTGTTTTAATCCATGATATTGTTTCTTTTTTAGCCTGAAAAATTGCTACTTTGTTGTTTCATCAGGCATGGCTTGAATCACAAGTTATAACTCTTAAGTCTTGATGTTGAGTTATTTGATTTAAATCAAGTGTTAACCATGATTCGAATTAGAAGTCTTGTGGAAATTGGGAATTTCCTCTGGACAATTTAATTTGAATCATAAAATGAACATGACTCTAATCACAACATCATGTGATTCGAATCAAGTGAAAATCCTTATTTAAATCAAATGCCTCCATGAAGCCACATTTGGGTTCTGCTCAAATTAATTTGAAACAAATTTTCTTCTTGATTCGAATCAAAGCTTCACAAGACCCATTTTCCATCCTTGATTCAAATAGTTATTTCTTTGGTGAAAGCAAACAAGTGTGTAAAACATGTGGGTGAAACCAATAGAAACAAATATGTAAATTTTGTCTTCTCTTCTTAATGTGTCTATATCCATGACCATGAATCTTTATCTTGTTCATTAGAAAAACCTCTTAAGTGTAAGCAATGTCATATTCACCTCTTTTTATTGCATCTTGTTCTTGTGCAATTTTTTGTTGTTTTGAGTTGTAAGTACGAAGTGCGCCTAAGAGAGGGGGTGAATTAGGTACTTTAAAAGTTTTACCGTTTTAGTGATGATGGATATTATTTTTCTAGTTGGGTGCATGACTTTACAAATGTGTTTCTTTCTTTTCTGGTTTATGACTAGTGATGAAAGCGGTAAATACGAAAAAGTAAAGAACACAAAGATGTATCCTGGTTCCCCTTAGAGTTCGAGAGTACTCCAGTCCCCTTTCAACATGAAAGAGATTTCCTTATTATTAGTTCTCTAGACAAGACACCCTAGTCATTCTATACAAGACTCTAACCAATAAAACCACCAAGAACAATCCTCTGGGATTTTCACTATGTCAACAATGAGGACAATCCTCTCAAGGTGACCTTACTTGTATCCAACAACAAAACCAAGAACAATCCTCTTGGACCAAGAACAATCCTCTTGTATTTCACTATGTCAACAATCTTGAAAAATAAGAAAGTGTATAGCAATATTTAATTGATAGAGTTTATAGTGCAATAATCACTTTGAGTGATTTTATCAATGACTTGATCTTCTCTTCCAATAACAATAATATACAATGACTCAAACTATAGAATGCTCAAAGTTTTCTGTTTAACAATATATGAAAATGTGCAGAAAAACTTTGTGTATGAAAGTGAAGAGAAAGCTTAAGTTTTGATATTTTAAAATTCAGAAACTATTGATTGGAAGAGGTTTTGAAAATTAAGTATTTATATGTTCATAGCACCTCTTTGAAATAACATAAATTTCTGGAAATGAATCATGAACAATTGCCAAGTTTCAATGAAAATTTTCCATGAAATGGTGTTATGAAAAGGTATGTTCAAAGCTGCTGATTTTCAAAAACGTTCAGTGTAACACCCCAATTCTATCCGACAATATAAATGTAAATTAGAGTTATAAAAATTCATACAACTGAATCATAATGCCACAAATTCAACTTAAAAACCATTGCATTCAACATGGACACATAACACTTTAAAACTTCGGATGAACCAACAACAGAATAATTTAATCTCTTAATTTAATAACTTGAACAACTATGCAGCGGAATCATAATAACATCTTTGTCCCACAATTACAACAACTTCAAAGTAATGCATACTTAGCAAAAAACAAATTAAAGTTCAACAAATGAAATAATCAATAACTAAAAGCAACAAGCGTTCATCCCCTCGAGTGTTACTGTGATACGGTGGGAGAACTGACTTGAGATTTTGCGTTTGTTTTCGCACTTGTTCGGTTTAGGAAGAGTCGCCACCGACTTTTTATTTTATCCTAAGGAAAGGTCAAAAAGCACAGGAAAGACCTTTGAGATGTTTTCTTGGGTTCGGGGGGTAGATTATGAAAAGGGAAGGTGCTAGCACCCTTTTCATCCATGGTTATCCATGGGCTCTTAGTTACTTGTTTTAGATCACTTGCCTTTGCTTTTCAATTGTTTGAAATGGTGCTTTGTGTGTGTGGTTTTTTTGAAAATGTTTTGAAAAAGATGCCTTGTCTAGGCAACCTTTGTAATGATTCTTGTTTGAATATATACAAAGGTGTGTGTCTTTTTGAAAAGATAATTCAATGTTTTGAAAGTTGTTTTTGAAGTTGTGTTGTGGAGTGTGTTTTGAAAAATGGCAAGGATGTTTTGCAAGATTTTTGATCAAGTAACTAAGAGTTTGTCTACCCTATTTTACTCAAAGATCTTTCTTATGTTTTTAACCCTTTTAACAGTGTTGTTTCACCATTGTGTTTGATGAACAACCTTGCGTTAGGATGTTTAAACGGGACAGGCGCGGGTCATCGTATACAATCATTGAAGGCAACTTGTGAGACGCTCTAGCAATTTTGTAAGGGACGATATTGTTTTATCGAAGGCAACATCGAGGGTCATCGAGGGACTACGATCTTTGTTTATCGAAGGGACATTTTCTAGAGTGTCTCATACTCGAGGGACATGATTGCATTTTCCGAGGCAACAAGCGAGGTTACCCTAGAGGTGCAAGTGTGAATTGTGTATTGATTTTCATGCATTTGTCTTTGTATTAGGTCAACTAGCGATCGATTTTAGATTTTTGCATACAAACCATAATCTCTAATCATGGCATATTTAAAAAAGCATAAAGTGCGAGAATTAAATTCTAAGCTATTACAAAAGAGTATCCGGGGATGGGGGTACAAATTATTTACAAATGGGGATGAGTCTCATCTGAATAATGTCCCAAATATTATGGGTTACAACCAAATTGAATCAACGCAATTCAAGTATATAAAAAATATGACAAAGTGTAAGATAATGGAAATCAAAGAAGTATGAGATGTGTGTACTTATTTACAAATGATCAAATAAAAATTATAACCTAAAAGGATTAAGTATAATTATTATTTATTGTATTTTGGTTAATGTTATAAACAAGAGTTTTAAAGAAAAGAAAAATCATTTTTAGTTAAAGCTTATTGTATATGTACTTTAAGTGTAATAATTGTTTTAAGAAACTATTAAGAACATTTTATACAAAATTTAATATTTTATCTTTATTTAACAAAAGAGAAGTAAAAAGAATTAGGTTATGAAAATAAGGTGATAATGAAAAAGTATTTGTTTTCAAAACAAAAAAAAAAGAGTTAAATGGGCTTAAGGAATGTATTTGGCCCAAATAAAAGAAACAGAATTAGACTAAAGGGGGGTGCAGCGCTGAAAGAAATTTGGGCTTTAGTTTGGTTCATGGGGAGAAGGCCTAATTACATTGTTTAACAAATTTTTAGGGTTAATCAGTTTAGGGTTTGCATTTTGCACAACGGCGCTCTTCTCCTCTCGTCTTCGTCCTCTTCGTCTTTCTCAAACCATGGGGCTGACTAATCCTTCAACCTCTCGCCGCCAGAACGCTACCTCCAGCCATCTCCTCTCCACGATAGTACAAGACAGTGGTTTCAAAAGGTACGTTTCTTTGTTCTAAACGCGCTCTCTTTTACAGTTTGCATGTTTAATCTGGTACGTTTTGTTGTTTGTGAAGCTTTGATCTTTGATATTTATGCATGAGGTGTAGGAAAAGAAAACAATACCTTTGGGGTTTTGTTTCTGGAGAGGCGATGGAGGGTTAGAACGGCGGCGCTCTCAGGTGGCCGGAGGAGGGAGGAGCGTGATGACGCTTATCTGGTGCTTCATATCTTTTGACTTCTCTTGAATTGTTTGTTTGATGATGAATGTTATTTTTGAAAACCCTTTCTTCTGAGTTCTCTCTTCTTCTTTTGGGTACCCTATTTATTTAATGATGAACACGTGTTTTCTGAACAAGGGCTTGTTGTTAGCTTGACTGTGTGATGATGAAACTTTATTCTGAAAGCTTCTGTTTCGAACTGTTTTCGATGGTTGATGAGGTTAGGTTGTGTTTGTAGTTATGGCAGGTTACTGAGTTTGGCTTGCTTGAAGGTTTGTGTTTGAACAGGTTTGAATAGGTTTGTTTGGTAAGGCAAGTTTTATCATTAGCTTGCTTCTGTTAGTTTGCTTGTTGAAGGCCTGTTTGAATCATTTTTTGAGGCAGGTTTGCTACTTGCAGTATATGGGCAAGTTTGAATTAGTTATGCAGGTTATAACAGGTTTGAAGGCTTGTGTTAAGCTTTCTTGTTTTTACAAGCAGTTTCGCAGGTTATGCAAGCTTGTATGATTTTTGTATTGGGAAGGCAGGTTTGCTTGAAGGTTTGTTGTGCCTGGTTGTGCTTCTGTTACAAGCAGTTTTGCAGGTTATGATAACTTGCAGTTTGTGGTTCTGGCAGCAGGCTTATGCTTCTGGTCTTTTTATGCTATCTCCCCCCCCCCCCCCTCTTGAACTGTTTGCCCTGTTCTATTTATTCTTATCCTTTAAGCCTTCCAAAACTGCAAACCTTTTACTTCACTCTCTTTCTCTCTCCATAAAAGCATCTTTTGCTTAATATATTTTTTTAATCTGAAAAGCTTGTTTTTGGCCAGAATGTGATGATGAATAATGACAAGCCTTCTTGCTTGTATCTTGTTTTACCTCTGCATTGTACTTTCCATATTGTATGCTTTTGACAGCTTGTGTACTTGTTTGACAGTTTTGCAACTTAGTTTGCTTTTTTGAAACTTAGTTTGGCAGTTCAGTTTGACATTGTGTGCAGCTTTGTGCCTTCTTTGTGTGCAGCCTTGTGCCTTGTATCTTTGCATTTAATTTGATTGTATGCTTTGCAAATTATTTTACTTTCCTCTTTGTGAACCAAGAAGAGAAATCTTCTTGTGTTTGCAAAGAGGACGAGTAAAACATGATGAAACCAAAAAACAATCTGATTTCGGCCAACAAGCTTTAATGATGACTTTATATTTATCTGCTTGAAAATGCTTTTCAATTTAACTGTACTGATTTCTTTTTTCTGTCTTTGCAGGTAAATACCAGTTGGATAATGGAAGAAGCAGTAGAAGATAGAAGATTTCAAGAGACTTAGGCTTTAGATTTTCTTTTCATTTATTGTAATAAATATTATTGTAAACACTGTAAATAAATTTACAATATTCGAATAACATTTGTAACAATATTTGAAATAAATAAAAAGTTTTTGTCAACTAAGAATTCTTTACTGTCAAATATTTCATTCTTTCTTTTTCACTGCCTATTTAATTATTTAAAATCTCTTAAATTAAAACAACTGGAAATGCATCCCAATAATTTTAACTCAGATAAAATAAATAATCAACAAACTTTGCAGTCTCGCAACCTTGCATTAACCATAATACGCCCGGCATTCTAATTAATCATATGCTTTGTACAGTTAAATAAACAAACATCCATACACCTTTCACTTCACTGATCAAACCAATGCTTCAAAGTTTCAATCAAAAAGCCTCAGCTCCTAGCCCAGATGTTTAGGTTTCGAGAAACAAACAGCAATCTTGAACAAGCGTAAAAACAATGTAACAGTCAATTGAAATACTGTGGATTCAATTTCTTCTGAGAAATACGAGTGAAAAACCCTAATTCCAGACTTGTCGTCAAATAAAAGTCTGCTTGATCAATTCTTGAGCCAATCTCAACAAAAATCAGTGAAAACCCTAATTTTGGATTGACTGATAAAGAAAAGTCTATTTGATCAATTTTTGAGCCAATCTCAACAAAAGGTGGAAAACTCTGAAGTTGTGATTTCTTGTGAAAAAGGGAGGGCAAATTTTGGGGTATAACAGTTACGTATCAGAGCAATGGCACTGACTCGAACTACTGAAGGTATACTGCCTTCACTCTGGATTACCTGCACGTTACCAACGTAAGGGTAACACTCAAACAGAAGGGGTTGAGATATCTAACAATATAATAAAATGTATGATAAATACTATGTTAGATCATCTCATATAATACACCACTTCACATCTCATGAACAACAATAATCACAACAGAATACCAACAATATACATATGTACCGCATCAATACACAACTGCTTCATGAAATCATATCATGCGACTCAATATTATGCAAATGCATGTGGTACCATTGGAGCAGAACTCCCATCTCAAATAATTGCCAATAAATAGAGGCAGCAACAAGGCATAAGCCTTCATCTTAATATTCGTCAATACAGGCCATCTTAACAAGCATCAGCTCCATCTTGATATGCAATGTATGCCACATAATCACAAATGTAGTAATAACAACCATAATTAACAACATCTCAACACAACATCATTGTTGGTCAGAAGCCTACATCTTAATAGCTGCCAATTATTAGAGGCATCTGAACATCATTCATCAACATAATTCATCGATATAATTCACCAACATAATTCATCAACATAATTCATCAACATAATTCATCAACTTAATTCATCAACATAATTCATCAAATTAATTCATCAACGTAATTCATCAACATAATTCATCAACATGATTCATCAACATAATTTCGCAGTAACTCAACCATAACATCAATACAACGGCAGATCGACAATTCCTTGACGTTGGCCATAGGCTACAACATGATAATGCCTATAATTAATTAATCATCTAAGGATTATCTCTAAAGACTAAACCTCTACATATTATTCTGTAATACTGCTTCATTATCATCATTAATCTTACTGTTATGAACCAAACAATAATCTATAATCGTCTTATCCTCGTCATTCTTCACAAAATCATCATAGCGATTTACGCGGGAAAATAATTCTAATCCTAATTTGGGTACTAATATTTACTCTCCTTATCCCTCATTTTAATCCTTAAGAATGAATTTCATCATGTTAGCTATCCAATTCTTCAAACGGCACCTCAAATATAGTCCGGAAACTCAAATTACAGCCTTTGGAAGAATCTGTCAAAAATCAGACTACATGGATCGACGCATAATGTCTTGAGTCGATGCGTACTGGGCTAACGTCCTGCATGAGTCGACCAGTAGTCCCTTTGTATCGACTCATACTGAGTCTGCAACACTGCATGTATCGACGCATGCTCCTTCATATCGACTCATCCTGAGTCCAAAAAACATGCATGTATCGACGCATGGCCTTTGAGGTCGACTCATATTGTTCTGTCATGAATAATTTCTGCGATTTCACTGTGTTTTCAATGCTATTTCCCTGGCTTAGGCCCTATAAACATCCTCTAATCATGAGTAATCATCAATTATAATAATCCTATGTTTCTACATCAATTATCAAGCATTAGGGCATCATTATTCATCTCTAAATCATTGATCTTCATCAAACAACAACATATATAATTCAATCATAAGCAAAAACAACTTTTAACTTCTAATCCCACATACTACTCATCATAAACCCAATTATAGAGTCAGAACCCCACCCTTACCTTGGATTTAAGGTTGTTCTATAACTTTTTCCGGTTGAATTCCGCTCTGGCTCTTCTCCTTCTTTTCTACAACTTTCACGTTCTCTTTCTCTTCCTCTAACCCTTATTTCCTTCTCTTCTTACTGCTACTTCTTTTTCATATTAATTCTAAATAACTAATATAATAACCCTATAATTCTCATTATGTCTTAATGGGCTTAAAACTCCTACACCCCCTTTCTACTACTTTTAGTCCTTAAAATAAGCCCACATCAAATAATATTATTATTCTAATATTATTCCACAACTTAATAGAATAAATAAATCCAATAAAAACAACACATCAACTATCATCATAACACAACTTCACAAATAATCCAAAAATAATTTAATTAAATAATTAATTAAATTACGGGCGTTACAACTCTCCCCCACTTAGAATATTTTCGTCCTCGAAAATTTACCTTAGTCAAACAACTCAGGATAGGAGTCCCGCATCTTGCTTTCCAACTCCCAAGTCATGCTTTCTCCGGAAGTTCCTAGCCAAACCACTTTAACCAAAGAAATCTCTTTGCCCCTCAGAGCCTTTATTTCACGATCCACGATACGTACAGGCATTGTCTCCACGGTAAGGTTATCCCTTACTTGCACATCATCCATATGAATCACATGAGATGGATCTGAAATATACTTCCGGAGTTGCGACACATGAAACACATCATGCAAATTCGAAATATTAGGCGGTAAAGCCACTCTATAAAACTAATAAAACGAGAAGTGAGCTTCTTAGACTTCAATGCTCGCCCAACACCAGTTACAGGTGTAACTCTCAAAAACACGTGGTCACCAGCTTGAAATTCCAAATCCTTCCCTTCGCTTATCATGATAGCTTTCCTGTCTACTCTGGGAAACTTTCATCTTTTCTCGAATCAACTTCACCTTCTCAGTAGTCTCACGAACAAGTTTAGGTCCAAGTACTACACTTTCTCCATATTCATGCCAACATAAAGGAGTTCTACATCTTCGACCATACAACGCTTCAAAAGGTGCCATCCCAATACTAGAATGGTAACTGTTATTATAAGTGAACTCTATCAACGGAAGATAAGTATCCCACGAACCTCCCTGCTCAAGAACACGCCCTCAGCAAATCTTCCAATGATTGAATAGTCTGTTCGGTCTGACCATCTGTCTGAGGATGATACACTGAACTCAACCTCAACTTGGAACCCAACGCTTCTTGCAAACTCTTCCAAAAACCAGAAGTAAATCTTGGATCTCTATCTGACACAATACACAAAGGAACACCATGCAACTTCCCAATCACACTAGTGTAAATCTCATCCAACTTCGACACTGGAAAACTGATTTTAATAGGAATAAAATGAGCCGAATTCGTAAGCCTATCAACAATCACCCAAATTAAATCATGTCTTCTTAAAGTATTAGGTAACCCCGTCACGAAGTCCATCGAAATGCTATCCCATTTCCATTCTGGAACTTCCAACGGTTGCATCAACCCTGCAGGCTTCTAATGTTCAACTTTCGACTTCTGACAAGTCAAACATGCATACACAAACCGAGCCCCATCACTCTTCATTCCAGGCCACCAAAATAAACCTTTCAAATATTGATACATCTTTGTAGCTCTTGGGTGAATACTCAACTTACTTCTATGACTCTCCTCAAGTATCACTTTCTTCATCTCAGCATCATCAGGAATACAAACCCAGTTACGAAATCTCAACACACCTTGCGCATCTAACTTAAAATCATTATTCTCAGACTGATCGATTCCGACCATTGAATCTATCAGTTTCACATCCAACTTTTGAGCTTCTCTGATACTGTCTAGAAATTCATTATTAATCTTCAACATACCCAACATAACACTCTGTGGTGTCACCTCGCAAACTAAGCTCATATCTCTAAACTGTTTAATTAATTCCAACTCTTTAACCATCATTGCCGACATATGTAAATTCTTCCAACTCAACGCATCAGCTACCACATTTGCTTTTCCTGGATGATAATTCAAACCGAAATCAAATTCCTTTAACAATTCCAACCATCTTTGTTGCCTCATATTCAGCTCCTTCTGATCGAATAAATACTTTAAGCTCTTATGGTCACTAAACACTTCAAATCTAGAACCATAAAGATAATGCCTCCAAATCTTGAACACAAAAACAACTGCAGCAAGCTCTAAATCATGCGTAGGATAGTTCTTCTCATGAGTCCTCAACTGCCTTGATGCATAAGCAACTACCTTATCATTTTGCATAAGCACACCTCCTAAACCCATCTTAGAAGCATCACAATATACCACAAAAGGTTATCCTGGATTAGGAAACGTCAAAATCGGAGCCGACGTTGATCTCTTCTTCAATTCCGTAAAACTTTCTTCGCACTGAACATCCCACACAAAAGCTCTACCTTTACAAGTCAACTTAGTCAACGGAAGTGCCAACTTAGAAAAACCTTAGATAAACCTTTTATAGTAACCAGCTAATCCCAAAAAGCTCCTAATCTCAATAGCTGACTTCGGAGTTTCCCATTGCAACACAACATTAACCTTCGATGGATCTACAGCAATGCCACTACCTGAGATCACATGACCAAGAAAATAACCTTCTTTAACCAGAATTCACACTTGGACAGCTTTGCATACAACTTCTTTTCAAGTAACTCTTCCAATTGCTTCTTTAACTCTGACAATTCAGATGCAGACATCCTATATGGTGCCATAGACACGGGTGTGGTAACAGGTACAAGATCAATTGCAAATTCAACTTCCCTCTCCGGTGGTACATCAGGAATTTCATCAGGGAAAACTTCAGGAAATTCACACACCACCTGTAATTCCTCAATTATAGCTTGAGTCTCTACAAATAGCAATGCCATCAACGAGAACATCTGTGCTTCTTCTTGCATCAACTTCCTCAACTATCTAGCAAACAACATACTATCTTCCTCTTCTTCAGGAGTAGAAAACCTCAGACTTGTCATAATAGTTAATATGAACACAGTTATGCTTTAACTAGTTCATACCCAAAATCACATCCAACCCTCTTAAAGGCAAACAAACCAAATCAACAGCAAAGTCTCTATCAAAAATCAGCAGAGGGAACTTTAAACACACAAAAGAAGTAGTCACCGACCCCTTGGCTGGAGTGTCGACAACCATTTCACCATTCATGGAAGACAACATAAGACCCAATATTTCAACACAATCAGCGGAAATAAAGCTATGAGTAGCACCGGTATCAATAATAGTAATTAAAGGAGTACTATTAATGAAACATGTACCTCTGATAAGTCTGTCCTCAGCAGTTGTCTGATCCTCAACCAAAGCGAACACTTTGCCACTGGTCTGCACCCTCTTTGGTTTCTGACACTGACTACCAACGTGCCCTTCTTCACCACAATTAAAACAAATCACATCCTTATGTTTGAACTCAGATACAACGTGTCCAGTCTTACCACAACGGAAACACCTCTTTACCTCAGCAGTACACACATTACTCTTATGCCCGGGTTTTTCCACATTTAAAACAAACCAGACCAGCAGGAGAATCTCCCCCACTAGTCCTCTGACCCTGAGCAGCTTTCTGTTAACCTTTACCAGCTGGGGCATCATAAGGCTTACCACGATTCTGTTGGTGCTTACCCCTCCTCTCACTGATAATCTTGTAATGAGCATTATTATCCTCTTCATAGATTCTGCAACTATCAATCAAATCAGCAAAGACACGGATCTTCTGGTATCCAACTTCCTTCTTGATCTCCGGACGCAACCCATTCTCAAACTTGATACACTTCGAAAACTTGGCATCTGTGTCACTGTAGTGATGGTAAAACATATCCAACTCAGCAAACTTTGCAGCATACTCAACAACTGACATACTCTCTTGCTTCAGCTCAAGGAACTCAATTTTCTTCTTACCACTGACGTCTTCAGTAAAGTACTTCCTCATAAATTCTCTACGGAACACATCCTAAGTGACATTTTCACCTGCATATTCCAACCTCTGGCACGTCTCTAGCCACCAGTCACCAGCTTCGACTGCTAGCATATGAGTACCATATTGAACCTTCGGCGCTGGAGTGCAGTCCATCACACGGAAGATTCTCTCAATCTCTTTCAACCAATCCAATGCTCTGTCAGGATCATACTTTCCCTTGAAGGTAGGCGGATTCTCTCTCTGGACAGTTGCCAAACTATGAGATCCAGCATTCCTGTCAGCATTCAGTTAATTCTCCATCGCATGCGTCATTGCTTCTAAAGCAACAACGAGTGCAGCATCATTCCTTCCAGCCATCTCAACTTATCACAACAACATAAACAACAGTTAGAAATCAAATTAACAATACTCGATTGTTAGATAACTACGACTCGACAACTTGTTCAGACGGACCAACCTTTGCTCTGATACCAACTTTGTAACACCCAAATTCTACCCGACAATATAAATGTAAATCAGAGTTATAAAAATTCATACAATTGAATCAGGATGCCATAAATTTAACTTAAAAACCATTGCATTCAACATGGATACATAACACTTTTAAACTTCGGATGAACCAACAGTAGAATAATTTAATCTCTTAATTTAACAACTTGAACAACTACGCAGCGGAATCATAATAACATCTTTGTCCCACAATTACAATAACTTCAAAGTAATTCATACTTAGCAATAAACAAATTAAAGTTCAACAACTGAAATAATCAATAACTAAAAGCAACAAGCTTTCATCCCCCCGAGTGTTACGTATCAGACAAATAACACCGACTAGAACTACTGAAGATATATTGCCTTCACTCTGAATTACCTGCACGTTACCAACATAAGGGTAACATTCAAGCAGAAGGGGGTGAGATATCTAACAATATAATAAAATGTATGATAAATAATATGTTAGATCAACTCATATAATACACCACTTCACATCTCATGAACAACAATAATCGCAACAGAATACCAACAATATACACATTTACTGCATCAATACACAACTGCTTCATGCAATCATATCATGCGACTCAATATTATGAAAATTCATGTGGTACCATTGGAGCAGAACTCCCATCTCAAATAATTGCCAATAAATAGAGGCATCAACAAGGCATAAGCCTTCATCTTAATATTCGCCAATACAGGCCATCTTAACAATCATCAGCTCCATCTTGATATGTGTGATCGGTGGATCTGGAACTGACTGTTTAACGCTGGTTTGCGAAATGTCGCGGAAGCAAGAGTCGCCACCGTCTTTTATTTTCTCCAAATGGAAAGGACAAAAGCACAGAAAAATTCCTTATTGAGATTAGCTCTCGGTTCGGGAGGTAGATTATAGAAAGGGAAGGTGTTAGCACCCTTTCTATCCATGGTTATCCATGGGCTCTTAGATACTTGCTCAACGTGTTTTCAAAATGGTTTGTTTGCTTTTCAACTGTGGGTTTTAAAAAGTTTCTTTGAAAATTCCAGTTCGACTCTTGTATCGGTCCTCAAGAGTGTTTGAAAAGTTGCTTTCGAAAGCTTTTTGAAAAGGTGTTGGTGTGAAAAGTATTTTTGATTTGTTTTGAAATTTAGAGCAAGTATCTAGAGTCGTCTACCTACCCTAAGGAATTCGTCTGTGTAAATGTCCTTTACAGCAATGCCATCCCACCATTGAGAGGTAGGTAGCACCACTATTGGAGTTATTCGGGTCAATTCGAGTTTTGGGACGATGTGGTCACCGAGTAGAGGTAAGACACCTTAGGAGCTACCCTTATGCCATTGATCTTTTATTCCGAGGCAACTATTCTGAGGCAACTTATTTTGAGGCAACCAGATCAATGGGACATAAGGACTCACTAAGACGTCCTATAGTTGGCGACCACGTTTCGAGGGACAAGGCAACAGTGTGATCACCGGAGTAATGGGAAGATACCTTAGAAGCTACCCTCATGCCAGGTTCCCGGATCATGAGGACTTACTAAGACATCCTCTACTCGACGATCACCTTTCGAGGCAAGGCAACAGTGAGGCGTACCCTAGGGGTGGTGTGTGACTTGTGTGTCATGTTCAGTTATTTTGTCTTGTTCATGTCAAAGTGATCTATGCGTTTGTTTTTATTTTTATCATTTATTCTTGCATGCATTTATTAATAGTTTAAAAAAAGAGTGCGGAAAGATAAAATTCCTAAACTATTACAAAGGCACGGGTCCACATCGCCAAAATTAAAATCCAGGACCCGATTTGACATAAAATAAAGATGAGAGAAATATAAAACGTCGAATTACAGGGCTTTGGGAGAATTACATTAATATTATAAGAAGTAAAATAAAATGCGCGAATTGGAATTAAAATTGGAAGCGAGGGCGTTGGACCCTTTTTAATGAAATTAAATTAGATTATTAACAAATTAATTAATTTAAAGAAAAAGAAATTATTTTTTAGTTTTTTTTTATTTTATGGATTTTTATGAGAAAAATTAAATGAAATTAAAACATTAACCCTAATTCTAGTTGTTTTTAATTTATTAAGAAAACATGTTAAAATTAAACCTAAGATTAATCTAATTATTTACATGGTAATTTAATTACAAAATAATATTTAATAATTAATTATTGTGAAAGAAAGGGAAAAAAGATAAAAATTGATTAAAACCTAATTCTACCAATTTTAAGTTTATTAAGAAAAATGTTTGAATTAAACCTAATTTTACAAAGCTAAATTAATTAATGATATTTACTTAAAAAATATTAAAATAAAATATATTTTTAATTTTGTCTTTTCTGATTTTTTTGTTATTTTATATAGTTTATGAAAATAAATTAAAATAAGGAATAATGGAAATAAATAAAATAAGAATAAAATAAAAATCAAAACCTTGGGGGGTTTCTGTCCCCAATTGGAGGTGTACTTAGCAATTAGGCCCACTTATTGCAAGGCCTTGTCTGACTTTTTGTGCTAGCGCGTGAGTGCATTGATTGGGGTCTATCATGTTCTTCAGATCTGGGCCTTTTGATTGATCTTGCTATACGCGTGGCATATCTGGAGGATGGATGTATGATGGTCGCTTGCATAGAAACTACACAGAATGACGTTAGGAAAAATAATATGGAAAGGGATGGGGACCTGGGATCGAACCCAGGTCCTAGAGATCACCAACCCTTCGCTTGACCAGTGGAGCTACCAACGCGTTTTAATTATTATATGGAAGACAAATAACATAAGGTAAATCAGGCGTTAGTGGACATTCTCGCGCGAAAATTCAAATGACTCAATCAGGTCTTGACACTTCATCATCTTCTCCGTTTTGCTTTTTACTCTGAATTATAAAAGAGGTTAACGGGGGTTTTAAACCCCCCCAAAATATGTATTTTTTAATAATAGCGAACAGGCCATAGTATCACATAAATTAGGCGCGAGCATTGCATTAGAATCGTCTGAGCTTTCTGAATTCAACCATGGTATTATGGTGTCCCAATTTTACAGTAGTCAGAAACGCCCAATTTCAAGTTCGAAGAACCCTAGCATCCTTTAATGGTGATTCTTCATATAACGCGTGAAAACTCAATCAAAGCACACAGTTAGCTTTAGAATTAATCAAGGAACATAAATCAATCATTAAAAATTACTAAAGACGCATGAATCATGATGCAAGAATGTGAAAAAAATTCTGTACAGGACACGATTATTCTCATGTTTCTTGGTGTTAGAGCTTATGGTTTTGATTCAAACTCCTTCCTTGAAGCTTCAGGAACACAATGGAATAGGTATTTGGCCTTGAATCGCACTGTAACCTAGTTTTCAGTATTTGAGTTTTTCACAAAAAATGCAAAAGTGATGATGATGTTCTTGCGCAGCTGGGAGGTCACGGACACTAGGGTTTTCATGTATATATGTACTGGAATGATTAGGGTTAGAAATTGGATCAAAAAATCAATGAATTGATGAAGAGAATATTTGATTTTCCATGCCATAATTTTCCAATCTTTTTCATGCAAATTTGGTTCCAATCATGTCCAATTACCAAGATTCTTTCCAAATCTGATCATGCACGAAATATTGAGTGTATTCCATGCATAAAAAGATTTAAAAAGTTAGGTTTAGTATTTTCCACATATTTATTTTAATTAAATGAATTATTAGCATTTAAAAATTCAAATAAATAAATAAAAATGAAGAAAAACTTCCCTTTGGGCCAAATGGTCGTGCACATGCCTTGGATGATGGATTTTGGAAGAATAAGAGGCCCATTAGCATTTTTAAGACTTTTGAAGCAATGTTGACTTTTAAAAATATCCAAAACTTTCCCAACTTCCACAAGGCATAACTTGCTTAATTTTTAAGCTTTGCTCATGTTCTTGGACATTTTGGAAAGGTCTTTGAGTACTCTAACCAATGCGTTTGGTCCCATGTCATTTTGATTTACCAATCTCAAGTTATGGCCTTTGACTTAAAGTCCCTTTTTGTTGACTTTTGAAAATGACCTATAATGTTGAAAATGATAACTCTTTGTGAGAGCATTTATTGGACTTGAAGTATGAATAGGAGTTGTAGGAAATGTCTTTCGCTTCAAAATGAGCTTTGGATGGAATTTTTCTGATAATCCATGTGAAAGTTATGCCCTGGTCAAGTTACAGTTGACTTTTTCAACTGTCCAAATATGGAAATTTTTGCATTTTGAGACTTCTTGAGCCAAACTTTGAGAATCATGATCAAGCATTGATCAAATGATGTTTGTGGCTTCAAAATGAGATGTTCACCAAAAATTTGAACTTTTGACTGTCAAATGACCATTTTGCCCCTACAGTTGATTGTTGGGCAATTAGGGTTTTTTACTGTGCAATTTTATGCTGTAAGTCTTGAAACTTGGTATGAGGATGCTTGACCATGTTTGTAGGCATGTGGGACTTGATTGGACCCTTGGAAACTTCATTTTCTTTGCCAGAACCAAAACCCTAATTTTGACTGTTAGGAGGCCCTTGAACTGTGCAACCCTTGGGGAGATTTTGAAGCTTTGACTTGGCAAATTTTGAAGAATATGGGAGGGCAAATTTTGGGGTACAACAGTTGCCCCTGTTCAATCTTCTTAGACCTGAGGATGCAGATTGGCTGACGTGCCTTTCGTAATCCGAAGGTGGAAGATGATTGAACACTAGAGTGCCCAGAAATTTGCGCTCACATAGTAGTGTGATGTGGGGAATGGGCTTATAGATGCCATTTGGAGATTGATAGATAGGATGATGGGCTTATAGATGCCATGCTAAGAGATGATGGAAGGTGGATGGGCTTATAGATGCCATCTGGGTGTCGATCGCGTAAGAGATTCCTTAGCGAGAACTTGCGTACCTGCAAAAGAAAAGGATTACCTGACCCGTTACAGGAGCTGGTCTTCAGATTCTTTGTATAGATGTGTCCTGACTGGTTACAGGAGCTGGATCTGGAGCTTCAAAAGGTGATGAATGAACCAGGGATGGTTACTACCTCAACAGGAACGGTGAGAGAACCTTGGATGATTACAACCTCAACAGTAACGCTGCGAGAATCTGGGGATGATTACTACCTCCGCAGTATCGGGGAGAGAACCGTAGGCGACTTCAACCTCAACAGTAATCATTGAGAGAATCTGGGGCGACTTCAACCTCAACAGTAATCATTGAGAGAATCTGGGGCGACTTCAACCTCAACAGTAATCATTGAGAGAATCTTGGGCGACTTCAACCTCAACAGTAATCATTGAGAGAATCTTGGGATGATTACTACCTCCGCAGTAACGGGGAGAGAACCATAGGCGACTTCAACCTCAACAGTAATCATTGAGAGAATCTTGGGCGACTTCAACCTCAACAGTAATCATTGAGATAATCTTGGACGACTTCAACCTCAACAGTAATCATTGAGAGAATCTTGGGCGACTTCAACCTCAACAGTAATCATTGAGAGAATCTTGGGCGACTTCAACCTCAACAGTAATCATTGAGAGAATCTTGGACGACTTCAACCTCAACAGTAGTCATTGAGAGAATCTTGGACGACTTCAACCTCAACAGTAATCATTGAGAGAATCTTGGACGACTTCAACCTCAACAGTAATCATTGAGAGAATCTTGGACGACTTCAACCTCAACAGTAATCATTGAGAGAATCTTGGGCGACTTCAACCTCAACAGTAATCATTGAGAGAATCTTGAATATCTTCTACTTCAACAGTGACGCTGAGAGAATCTTGGGGCGATTACTACCTCCGCATTAACAGGGAGAGAACCACAGGCGACTACAACCTCAACAGTAATCATTGAGAGAATCTTGAATATCTTCTACTGAGTCTTTATCAGGAAAATCTGTTTGGGGTCGATTTAGCTAGACTAGAGAAGGCCTTTGACTGGATAAGAAACAGAAAATATTAGGGTCGATTAACTGAACCGGTCTAGGTCTTGAAATGTCTTCAACTGGATAAGAAACAGGGAGATCTTAGGGTCGATCTGACTGAACCAGAGAAGGCCTTGGACTGGATAAGAAACAGAAAAATCTTAGGGTCGATTTAACTGAACCGGTCTAGGTCTTGAAATGTCTTCAACTGGATAAGAAACAGGGAGATCTTAGGGTCGATCTGACTGAACCAGAGAAGGCCTTTGACGGGATAAGAAACAGTAAAGTCTTAGGGTCGACTTAACTGAACCGGTCAAGGTCTTGAATATAGCTGAGAACTTACTTGGATCTTTCCTGAAAGGTAAAGGTCAGTCATATGCAATGCGTGATATGATCAAGCAATGATGCTCTCAACATAAATGAGATTCATAAGATATGATGCGTATATGCATGCTATAATGTATGGAAATATGATGTTTATGAATATGTGTTTTTCGTCTAGGAAAGTAAATCCTTGACGGGTGCCGGGAAGTCACTCCTGGGCTGATGTTGAAGAATAGATTTTGCTTCCGCTGGGGATGATAATTGCAAGAATACCAGTAGGAGAAGATAATTCCGTTGGGGATAAACTTGGCGAATGGATTACTCTGCGGGGAGAAAAGTACTCTAGCAATGCTCTGTGGGGAGAGAGATACTTTGTTGAGTTGTTGATAATAACTTGCTGGGGATACCCTTGTTGTGTTGGAAGTGTTAATAGACTTCGTTGGGGATAAGAAGACTTCGTCGAGGACGCTCTTTCCGTGGTTTTTGGCTGAGGATAACCCAGTTATATCCTTGTAGGGAAATAACTCTTTGAATAAAGCCGGGGGACGCTTTCGTGCTCTGCGAGGGATAGGTTCCAGAATCTACTGGGGATAAGCTTACTGCTTGGGGAGATGAATTCCAACTTTCCTGGGGAACTAGATTGGACTCTCCTGGGGAAGTTCTGAGTTGCTGGGGAAGTAGCTCCACTGGATGTTTGATATACCATCGGGGAACCATCTTTAGGCCAAGACTGCCGGGGATGCTTGTTAAGAATGTTCGTATATCACTGGGGAATGTGGAGATCTGCGGGAGGGTGCCCAACTTCCTTAAGGTTTGATAATATGGCTCGGGGAGAGTGCACTGACTTGCTGGCTCACTCTCTGGGGAAATAAGACATCTTGGTTGTTCTTCAGCCGAACCTATCTTAGTACCTTGGTGGACAGAGCCAATAGATCACTTAGACAACTCTTTATTGCCCCTGTTTCTAACGTGGGAGAGGAAGACCTGTGAGGTGCTGATAGTCGTTGATGGACAAACCTCCTTCTGGTAGGCAGGTGACAAGATGACAGGACATAGTCGTACGCTTAAATCCCTAACTTTTGCCTGGACCGTCCTTTCGGATTTTCAGTCCACCGGGGTACCCATTTTTTGCCCAAGCCGCCTTTTCAGGTTTTCGACTTGCCGGGTGTACATGTTTTTTCATGTCATCCCTCATTTTGCCCGAACCCTTTTGGTTCGCTGGGAAGCCCTTATTTTTGCCTAGGTATGTCAACCTAGCGGGTCTTTGACTTTGCGTAGTATTTTTCCGACTATGTCCGTGCTTTCAGAATGCAGGGAGTTGCCCCTGTTGATAGTGTTGTCATACCCCAGAAGATGTTTAATCAGGCAAGATTCGTTGTTGGAATGCTCCAAGTGACTCAGGCGGAGATTTGCCCCAGGCTATCTTGGCATTTTGAGAGATTCTCCGAATCTTGATTGGACTGCCCCAACTGATGGACACTGGTCATGCCATGCCCCTTGATTGGAAGTGCTTCTGTTTATTAGGCATTCGTCGTGCTAATTTCTATGTTGTTCAAACAAAAAGTCATATACAAACAAAGTTATGTTAAAAATGCAAAGCTTATGTCTGTCTTGAAGATTTTTAAAAATGCATTCTTTTTCATAAAACAAGTGAATGTTTATAAAACGTGATGTCAACTCCTTCTTTATGGTAAACCTTAAGGAGTCAGGATACCTTTCGTAACATTATGCTTTCGAACCAACCCATGCTTCAGCTAGGACTTTTGAGGGTTATAACGTGGCCTGGTTCACGGTTCAAGAAACAAAGGATAAAGGCTCAAATTATTTGTACCCACCCGCTCTTCGTGATGTTCTCCAAACCTAAACTCAGTTGATCATACGTTAGACCTTGTTTGGGTCTTTGCTTTGATGCTCCAGTGATGGTTTGGATATTGACAGTTTATTTTGAATAGGCAGTCTTTTTTTTTGTCGAGGGTTTGTAGAGCCTCTTTCTTTTTCTTTGATTTTGTTATCCCTGTTTTTTGCCTGAACTGTTTCCTTTTTGGAATTACAATCAGCGGGATGCCCCAATTTTGTAAGTCTCCTTCCTAGGTTTGACTTAATGGGTTCTTATCTTGAAAGATAACAACTGCCTTTCTTTATTGATTATTCGGAACCATCACTGTCTTTCTTTATTTTACAAGGACCTCTTTGGTGCCATTTGTTGTGCACTTGGATCAACTGAGAGAACTACCCTGCCCCAGGTTATGATAAAGGGTTTTTAATTTTCGAAAAGAAAAACTCCTACTTCTTTGGCTCAGAGGGGTTGACGAGGGATTATCATCCTTATAACTCCAGTGTTTAGGGATTGAAACAATGCCTGTACCTCATCAGCGGGGTCTGTTCAAAAGCATACTGTAGATTATGGTATCGTTTTCGTCATCCTCCCTCAAGAGGCTTAGAATTAAAGAGAGTTGATATCAGAAAAAATATGAAAATAATTTGCATATAGTGAATACGAATATATTGCTTCAAAACAGACATATGCGATGCATTAATGAAATAACGATGTTTAACAATGAGTAAATGTGTGAACAAAAGAAAATTACAACTTGAACATTCGAATGAACAAAAGTTTTCTCTTCTCAGGGCCTGTTACTTCAACTGGTGAGTCTTGGAGGGATGGTAGAAAAATTCAGCCTGCCCATCTTGTGTGAACTCCAATGCCCCTTCGTCAATCAGGTCCTGGATTTTGTTCTTCAGAGCCCAACACTCATTTGTATCATGTCCTGGACAGGCAGAGTGGTAGGCACACCTTTTATTGGGATCATAAGTAGGATGTGCTGTGTTGGGATTCTGGGGATGAGCCCTTAATGTGATCAAATTCAATCTCAACAGTCGTTGTAAAGCTTGAAACAGCGACATGTTGAGCGGGGTGAATTGCCTCCTGGACTTGTCTGGCTGAAGCCGGTGAGGTTGATGCTGAATTTGTGACACTGGAGCCATTTGAGGAGCTCTCCCCTTATCTCCTTGTCTCAAAGGTGGTCGAACGATGACTGACTTTTTACCCTTAGACATTTGCCCCAGTTGGTTACCCTGAAGCAGTTGGTTGACGAGAACCCCGAGCTCATCTTGTCTTTGAGCTAACCCTTGGATGATAGTCACCTGCCCCAACATCTGGGCTTTCATGGCATCCATCTCAGCTTGCAAATGTTTCAGCCATTCATCCTCAGCACTATTCCTGACCAAAGTCCCCATGAGAAGTGTCCTTAGCTCCTCCTGCCCCTTGGATAGATTCCAGAGGATTTCCCCGAACCGAGTCTCTTGAGCAAGAAGGTCCTGGTTATCTTGTTGGGAAGTCATTGTTGAAATAAACAGTGACAAAGGTAAGTGACCTGAAAAGAAGGGTACCTGTGATGCAATGATGTGTATGATATGCATACAATGTTTTCAAGGACCTCGCGGGGTAAACAAGAAAATTGTTAGCATTGGAAACTGGTGACTTGATTGAAGGCACTTCATATTATTGAGAGTCCTTCTTCAAGAGTCAAGGCTCACCATATCGAGTGGGTCATAGCCCCTGACTTTAGTCATCATGTCTAGTTTTGGTTTCCAAACAACCTTGGTGAGGGGAACCTTCTCCATGAGTCAAAGCTCACCATATCAAGTGGGTCATAGCCCCTGACAACCTTGGCTAGAGGAAAATAAATCCTCTTTGCCCCCTTGCTGGGATAGTTGATTCACCATGACCTGCATCACAAGCCCTTGAGATCCTTGAAATGGGTTAGGATGTATGCAATGGTATGATGTTATGTCATGCATGGGGTAATGTAAGTAACCCTGTTATGAGTCCCAATTAAGGACTGCAAACCAAAACCTGCAAGAAACTCAAGTAAAACCTGTCATGAGTCCCGATTAAGGACTAAAAACAAAACCTGCAAGAAACTCGGTGAACCTTGTTATGAGTCCTAGTTAAGGACTATAAACAAAACCTGCAAGTAGTTCATGTGTCAGCTAACAAGCATGCAAGTAGGCAAGTACAAAGGCATACAAGTCACACAAGAGAAACTCTTAGAGTTTAGGCCAGCATGAGGTCTAGGTATTACCCTCTTTCAGTTTGTTGGTTCATACCTGTCCTATCAAAGTAACCGGGTTCTTAGAGGATCCCAATATCACGGGATTGCTTTCATTGTTCATCGTTTCGATTTAGCCACTGAACTGGCGACCGAAATATTCCAGGAAAGCAACCCTCAATTGAGTGTAGTATCGAGTATCAACCAACCTCGGACTGCACCAAAGTCAGTTATCTCACTACCCTAAAGAGGCCAAGATAGTTCAATTAAGGTTCCTAAGGTCTGTTGATGCTTCACGACACCACGCGGAGGCCCCGTACTCTCCTTGACTGAACTCAAGGGTTACCGGTACACACCAAAGTGCCACATCAACGTAGCAGACTGTTTCAACCGTGTCGGTATACCCCGCACAGTTCCCTCGCAGCCTTGTTGCTACTTTCTAAGAAGGTATCCCCCAGATCCGGGTTAGGATCTATAGAACTCCCAAGACAGTCCCACAATAATAAAGCAAGCAAAGAAAACAATTGAAAACACAGTTATGAACTAACCCTAAGGTACACCTCACTTTAAGTTTAAGTCCCCAGCAGAGTCGCCAGTTCTGTGATCGGTGGATCTGGAACTGACTATTTAACGCTGGTTCGCGAAATGTCGCGGAAGCAAGAGTCGCCACCGTCTTTTATTTTCTCCAAATGGAAAGGACAAAAGCATAGAAAAATTCCTTATTGAGATTAGCTCTCGGTTCGGGAGGTAGATTATAGAAAGGGAAGGTGTTAGCACCCTTTCTATCCATGGTTATCCATGGGCTCTTAGATACTTGCTCAACGTGTTTTCAAAATGGTTTGTTTGCTTTTCAACTGTGGGTTTTAAAAAGTTTCTTTGAAAATTCCAGTTCGACTCTTGTATCGGTCCTCAAGAGTGTTTGAAAAGTTGCTTTCGAAAGCTTTTTGAAAAGGTGTTGGTGTGAAAAGTATTTTTGATTTGTTTTGAAATTTAGAGCAAGTATCTAGAGTCGTCTACCTACCCTAAGGAATTTGTCTGTGTAAATGTCCTTTACAGCAATGCCATCCCACCATTGAGAGGTAGGTAGCACCACTATTGGAGTTATTCGGGTCAATTCGAGTTTTGGGACGATGTGGTCACCGAGTAGAGGTAAGACACCTTAGGAGCTACCCTTATACCATTGATCTTTTATTCCGAGGCAACTATTCTGAGGCAACTTATTTTGAGGCAACCAGATCAATGGGACATAAGGACTCACTAAGACGTCCTATAGTCGGCGACCACGTTTCGAGGGACAAGGCAACAGTGTGATCACCGGAGTAATGGGAAGATACCTTAGAAGCTACCCTCATGCCAGGTTCCCGGATCATGAGGACTTACTAAGACATCCTCTACTCGACGATCACCTTTCGAGGCAAGGCAACAGTGAGGCGTACCCTAGGGGTGGTGTGTGACTTGTGTGTCATGTTCAGTTATTTTGTCTTGTTCATGTCAAAGTGATCTATGCGTTTGTTTTTATTTTTATCATTCATTCTTGCATGCATTTATTAATAGTTTAAAAAAAGAGTGCGGAAAGATAAAATTCCTAAACTATTACAAAGGCGCGGGTCCACATCGCCAAAATTAAAATCCAGGACCCGATTTGACATAAAATAAAGATGCGAGAAATATAAAACGTCGAATTACAGGGCTTTGGGAGAATTACATTAATATTATAAGAAGTAAAATAAAATGCGCGAATTGGAATTAAAATTGGAAGCGAGGGCGTTGGACCCTTTTTAATGAAATTAAATTAGATTATTAACAAATTAATTAAATTAAAGAAAAAGAAATTATTTTTTAGTTTTTTTTATTTTTATGGATTTTTATGAGAAAAATTAAATGAAATTAAAACATTAACCCTAATTCTAGTTGTTTTTAATTTATTAAGAAAACATGTTAAAATTAAACCTAAGATTAATCTAATTATTTACATGGTAATTTAATTACAAAAATAATATTTAATAATTAATTATTGTGAAAGAAAGGAAAAAAAGATAAAAATTGATTAAAACCTAATTCTACCAATTTTAAGTTTATTAAGAAAAATATTTGAATTAAACCTAATTTTACAAAGCTAAATTAATTAATGATATTTACTTAAAAAATATTAAAATAAAATATATATTTAATTTTGTCTTTTCTGATTTTTTTGTTATTTTATATAGTTTATGAAAATAAATTAAAATAAGGAATAATGGAAATAAATAAAATAAGAATAAAATAAAAATCAAAACCTTGGGGGGTTTCTGTCCCCAATTGGAGGTGTACTTAGCAATTAGGCCCACTTATTGCAAGGCCTTGTCTGACTTTTTGTGCTAGCGCGTGAGTGCATTGACTGAGGTCTATCATGTTCTTCAGATCTGGGCCTTTTGATTGATCTTGCTATACGCGTGGCATATCTGGAGGATGGATGTATGATGGTCGCTTGCATAGAAACTACACAGAATGACGTTAGGAAAAATAATATGGAAAGGGATGGGGACCTGGGATCGAACCCAGGTCCTAGAGATCACCAACCCTTCGCTTGACCAGTGGAGCTACCAACGCGTTTTAATTATTATATGGAAGACAAATAACATAAGGTAAATCAGGCGTTAGTGGACATTCTCGCGCGAAAATTCAAATGACTCAATCAGGTCTTGACACTTCATCATCTTCTCCGTTTTGCTTTTTTCCCTGAAATATAAAAGAGGTTAATGGGGGTTTTAAACCCCCCCAAAATATGCATTTTTTAATAATAGCGAACATGCCATAGTATCACATAAATTAGGCGCGAGCATTGCATTAGAATCGTCCGAGCTTTCTGAATTCAACCATGGTATTATGGTGTCCCAATTTTACAGTAGTCAGAAACGCCCAATTTCAAGTTCGAAGAACCCTAGCATCCTTTAATGGTGATTCTTCATATAACGCGTGAAAACTCAATCAAAGCACACAGTTAGCTTTAGAATTAATCAAGGAACATAAATCAATCATTAAAATTACTAAAGACGCATGAATCATGATGCAAGAATGTGAAAAAAATTCTGTATAGGACACGATTATTCTCACGTTTCTTGGTGTTAGAGCTTATGGTTTTGATTCAAACTCCTTCCTTGAAGCTTCAGGAACACAATGGAATAGGTATTTGGCCTTGAATCGCACTGTAACCTAGTTTTCAGTATTTGAGTTTTTCACAAAAAAATGAAAAAGTGATGATGATGTTCTTGCGCAGCTGGGAGGTCATGGACACTAGGGTTTTCATGTATATATGTACTGGAATGATTAGGGTTAGAAATTGGATAAAAAAATCAATGAATTGATGAAGAGAATATTTGATTTTCCATGCCATAATTTTCCAATCTTTTTCATGCAAATTTGGTTCCAATCATGTCCAATTACCAAGATTCTTTCCAAATCTGATCATGCACGAAATATTGAGTGTATTCCATGCATAAAAAGATTTAAAAAGTTAGGTTTGGTATTTTCCACATATTTATTTTAATTAATTGAATTATTAGCATTTAAAAATTCAAATAAATAAATAAAAATGAAGAAAAACTTCCCTTTGGGCCAAATGGTCGTGCACATGCCTTGGATGATGGATTTTGGAAGAATAAGAGGCCCATTAGCATTTTTAAGACTTTTGAAGCAATGTTGACTTTTCAAAATATCCAAAAATTTCCCAACTTCCACAAGGCATAACTTGCTCAATTATTAAGATTTGCTCATGTTCTTGGACATTTTGGAAAGGTCTTTGAGTCCTCTAACCAATGCCTTTGGTCCCATGTAATTTTTATATACCAATCTCAAGTTATGGCCTTTGACTTAAAGTCCCTTTTTGTTGACTTTTGAAAATGACCTATAATGTTGAAAATGATAACTCTTTGTGAGAGCATTTCTTGGACTTGAAGTATGAATAGGAGTTGTAGGAAATGTCTTTCTCTTCAAAATGAGCTTTGGATGGAATTTTTCTGATAATCCATGTGAAAGTTATGCCCTGGTCAAGTTACAGTTGACTTTTTCAACTGTCCAAATATGGAAATTTTTGCATTTTGAGACTTCTTGAGCCAAACTTTGAGAATCATGATCAAGCATTGATCAAATGATGTTTGTGGCTTCAAAATGAGATGTTGACCAAAAATTTGAACTTTTGACTGTCAAATGACCATTTTGCCCCTACAGTTGACTGTTGGGCAATTAGGGTTTTTGACTGTGCAATTTTGTGCTGTAAGTCTTAAAACTTGGTATGAGGATGCTTGACCATGTTTGTAGGCATGTGGGACTTGATTGGACCCTTGGAAACTTCATTTTCTTTGCCAGAACCAAAACCCTAATTTTGACTGTTAGGAGGCCCTTGAACTGTGCAACCCTTGGGGAGATTTTGAAGCTTTGACTTGGCAAATTTTGAAGAATATGGGAAGGCAAATTTTGGGGTACAACAATATGCAATGTATGCGACACAATCATGAATGTAGTAATAACAACCACAATTAACAACGTCTCAACACAACATCATTGTTGTCCAGAAGCCTGCATCTTAATAGCTGTCAATTATTAGAGGCATCTTAACATCATTCATCAACATAATTCATCGACGTAATTCATCAACATAATTCATCAACATAATTCATCAACATAATTCATCAACATAATTCATCAACGTAATTCATCAACATAATTCATCAACATAATTCATCAACGTAATTCATCAACATAACTCATCAACATGATTCATCAACATAATTCCACAACAACTCAGCCATTACATCAATACAACGGCAGATCGACAATTCCTCGACGTTGGCCATGGGCCTACAACATGATAATGCCTATAATTAATTAATAATCTAAGGCTTATCTCTAACTACTAAACCTCTACATATTTTTCTGTAATACTACTTCATTATCATCATTAATCTTACTGTTATGAACCAAACAATAATCTATAATCGTCTTATCCTCATCATTCTTCACAAAATCATCATAGCGATTTACGCGAGAAACTAACTCTAATCCTAATTTGGGTACTAGTACTTAATCTCCTTATCCTTCATTTTAATCCTTAAGAATTAAGTTCATCGCATTAGCTATCCAACGCTTCAAACGGCACCTCAAATGGAGTTTAGAAACTCAAGTTACAGCCTTTGGAAGAATCTGTAAAAAATCAGACTACAAGGTTCGACGCATAATGTCTTGAGTCGACGCGTACTGGGATAACATCATGCATGAGTCGATGTGTAATCCCTTTGTATTGACTCATACTGAGTCTGCAACACCGCATGTATCGACGCATGCTCCTTCGTATCGACTCATCCTGAGTCCAAAAAACCTGCATGTATCAACGCATGGCCTTTGAGGTCGACTCATATTGTTCTGTCATGAATATTTTCTGCGATTTCCCTGCCTTAGGCCCTAAAAACATACTCTAATCATGATTAATCATCAATTATAATAATCCTATGTTTCTACATCAATTATACAACATTAGCGCATCATTATTCATCTCTAAATCATCGATCTTCATCAAACAACAACATATATAATTCAATCATAAACAACACAACTTTTCACTTCTAATCCCACATACTACTCATCATAAACCCAATTATAGAGTCAGAACCCAACTATTACCTTGGATTGAAGGTTGCTTTATTACTTTTTCCGGTTGAATTCCGTTCTGGCTCTTCTCCTTCTTTTCTGCAACTTTCACGTTCTCTTTCTCTTCCTCCAACCCTTATTTCCTTCTCTTCTTACTGCTACTTCTTTTTCATATTAATTCTAAATAACTAATATAATAACCCTATAATTCTCATTATGTCTTAATGGGCTTAAAACTCCTACACCCCTTTTCTACTACTTCTAGTCCTTAAAATAAGCTCACATCAAATAATATTAGTATTCTAATATTATTCCACAACTTAATAGAATAAATAAATCCAATAACAACAACACATCAACTATCATCATAACACAACTTCACAAATAATCCAAAAATAATTTAATTAAATAATTAATTAAATTACGGGCGTTACATTCAGCATGCAATTGATTGCACTCAGAAACAGTAGCTAACATTTTGAAAATGTGAAGCATGCAATCAATTGCACCAACATGCAAATCACTTGCACCCAAGTGAAAATTGATTTTTTGCTTAGAAAACTTGAGAAAAAGTTTGGACAAGATAAAAACACTTCTTTTGATCATTGAGCATCTAGGACTTAAGTTCATAGCAAGAATTGTTATTATACCTTATGAAATTTTCCAAGAGCTTGAACCAAAGACTTTTATCCATTGATGCTTTTAGCTTGATCAACATATTTTCCTTCTTACAAATATAGTTTGTCTTCATCAAAACAAAATGCATTGAGAATCATTTGAGAATCTTGATATTACATTCTCCCCATTTTTGATGATGACAAACAATCTTTCTTGAAGCTTTGTTATTTCCGGAAAGAGACTTCTCCCCCTAATATGTATAACTCCCACTTTGTATGAGAAGTTTTTAGATCATTTGGATTTGCTCATCTTGAAGGATTCTTTGTACCTTAAAAGTTTAATACAAGGAAATACACAAGCATAAAGTGTAACATCCTTCTCCCCCTTTGACATTATCAAAAAGAAGGGAAAGATTCATAAAAATATACATACATACATATACTAAACCTTCTCCCCCTTTGTCATTAGCAAAAAGGAATGGGGAAAGACTTAAAATATATAACAAATTATAAACATAAAAAAAAATTTTACCTATGAGTTTTACCTCAAGAGTGACTTCATAAACCATTCATCCTTGATGAATTTGAAGCCTTTTCAACAAAGTTGTCTTTTAGAAGTTGTCTTTTGTTCTTCAACATAAAGTACATCTTCAATGGATATGAAAGTTAGTGTATGAACTATGCCAAGGCCAAGAATTCTTCCTTTAAGGTATTTCCCATATGTGAAATAATCCTTGGACTTGAACTAGATTTGAAAGTTAGTGTATGTCTTCCATCAAATGCTTAGAGCCACCACTTATCAAAACATCATAGATTTAAAGTGGTCCTCAAGCAAACCTACAAAAAAAATTAAGTTTGATTTGATTCCCAATGTGCTTTGGGTCCATCATAGTTAGTTCCCTTCTTAACCCACACATAATATCCACTTGCTACACTAAAGTTTCTAACATAGCAAGCATTAGGTGTATGGCCAACAATACCACAATAAAAACAAGTAGGTTCAAAGTTACTTCTATATCTAGGAGGATAAGATTTATTCTTAACAAATCTTTTCTTTTTAGGATATTTATGAACTACTTTAGGTTTGTTCACTTTCTCTTTGGATGATTGATCACTAGCCTTAACAAAGATAGTTTTATTAGAACTTGGTTTTGAAAATTTTGAATATCCAAGTCCACTTTTATCATTGGAATATCTTTGTTGGATAAGAAAACCTTCCAATCCAATTTGACCTTTTTCATATCTTTCAATAACTCTTTTTAATTGTATAATTTGGAAAGAGAGTGATTCACAATTTTTTCATACAAAATTCTATTTTTGTTCATCACTTAATTTTTGTTTTTCATCTTTGAAATCTTTTTCCATAGACTCACATTTTTCTTCTAAAGATGAAATTTGTTTCTTTTGAGATGAAATAGTTTTGTATAAAATTTTGCATTCATTTAAGAGTTCATCTATTGCACCTTGTACATCATTATCATAAAGAAAAAATGCATTACTAACCTCGTCATCTTCACTATCGGAATGGTGTGAGGACATCAATACAAGATTAACACATTGATTATTTTTGGAATCGGAAGGTGAACTTTCCCATGCTATATATGTTTTCTTTGACTTCTTATCTTTATTTATCTTGAAAATTTTCTTCTTCTTTTCAAGTGTAGGACATTCACTTTTAACATGTCCCTTTTCCTTACATTCAAAGCATATAACCTTCCTTGTTGATGCTTCCGTTTTTCTTTCTTTTCGTAGAACCTTTTCAATCTTCCTGATGAGATCATCATCTTCACCACTAGTGGATTCATCCTCTTGATTTCTATCATGATTTTTTATCCTTGTATTTAAAAGCAATGTATTTTGAATCTTTTACTTGGATTTCATTCTTTTCAAGTCTTGCAAGTTCCATCTCATATTCTTGAAGTTTTCCGAACAAAGTGGCAGAAGTCATTGTTGATAGATTCTTCTTCTCGGATATTGCTGTCACTTTTGGTTTCCATTCCCCGGATAAGGATCTAAGTACTTTAAGATTAGGTCCATCATTAGTTAAAGTCTTACCGAGTGCTTTCAAATTATTTGTCAAGTGCATGAATCTTTTCTGCAAGTCGAGGATTGATTCTCGGGGCTGCATTCTGAATAGTTCGTATTCTTGACTCAATGTATTTAATCTCGATCTTTTAAATTCAGCGGTTCCTTCATAAGTTTCTACCAAGGTATCCCATAATTCTTTCGTCATTTTGCATGCTGAGACATGGAATAATTCATCCATGCTAAGTGCACCTTGAAGAAGATTGATTGCATTTTTATCATAGAGGACCTTTTTCTTATCATCTTCATCCCATGCAGTTTTAGGCTTTGATGAGCCAGCACCATTGATCACGGTTATAGGAATAAATGGACCATTCTCGACGGCATCCCATATTTCTTCTCCTTGTGCTTCTTGATGTGCCTTCATGCGTATTTTCCAAAAGTCAAAATATTCACCACAAAATAGAGGAGGCTTATTGTTACTACCACCATCTCTAAAAACGGGATTTTTATTTGCGGAAGCCATTCTGGATCTTTTAGGAACATGTTACCTATAACCTGCTCTGATGCCAATTGTAAGTACGAAGTGTGCCTAAGAGGGGGTGAATTAGGTACTTTAAACATTTTACCGTTTTAGTGATGATGGATATTATTTTTCTGGTTTGGTGCATGAGTTTACAAATGTGTTTCTTTCTTTTCTAGTTTATGACTAGTGATGAAAGCGGTAAATGCAGAAAAGTAAAGAACACAAAGATGTATTCTGGTTCCTCTCACAGTCCGAGAGTACTTCAGTCCCCTTTCAACATGAAAGAGATTTCCTTATTGTTAGATCTCTAGACAATACACCATAGTCCTTCTATATAAGACTCTGACCAATAAAACCACCAAGAATAATCCTCTTGAATTTTCACTATGTCAATAATCCTGAAAAATAAGAAAGTGTATAGCAATATTTGATTGATAGAGTTTGTAGTGCAATAATCACTTTGATTAATTCTATCAATGACCCGATCTTCTCTTCCAATAACAATAATATACAATGACTCAAGACTATAGAATGCTCAAAGTTTTCTGTTTAGCAATATATGAAAATGTGCAGAAAAACTTTGTGTATGAAAGTGAAGAGAAAGCTTGAGTTTTGATATTTTAAAATTCAGAAACTATTGATTGGAAGAGGTTTTTAAAATGATTTCTAAAATTCAGTATTTATATGTTCATAGCACCTCTTGGAAACAGCATAAATTTCTGCAAATGAATCATGAACAATTGCCAAGTTTCAATGAAAAGTTTCCATGAAATGGTGTTATGAAAATATATGTTCAAAGTTGTTGATTTTCAAAAACGTTCAGCATGCAATCAATTTCACCCTTATGTAAATCGATTGGACGGATTTTAACAGCTAAAAAATTGAAATATTTTAAGTGAGCAATCGATTGCACATGTGTGTAAATCGATTTCACTTTAAAACAGTAGCAAAATTTGATAGAGAGCAATCGATTGCACAAACCTGCAAATCGATTGCACTTAGAAACAGTAGCTAACATTTTGAAAACATGAAGCATGCAATCGATTGCACCAACATGCAAATCGATTGCACCTAAGTGAAATTTGATTTTTTGCTTAGAAAACTTGAGAAAAAGTTTGGACAAGATAAAAACACTGCTTTTGATCATTGAGCATCTAAGACTTAAGTTCATAGAAAGTATTGTTATTATACCTTATGAAATTTTCCAAGAGCTTGAACCAAAGACTTTTATCCATTGATGCTTTTAGCTTGATTAACATCTTTGTCTTCTTGCCAATATAGTTTGTCTTCATCAAAACAAAATGCATTGAAAATCATTTGAGAAGCTTGATATTACATGAGTGAATTAGAAAGAGTGAGTTGATTAATCTTGTTGTGTTATTCATGATTAATCAAGCTCATGATAACAATCTAGAACCAAGACCCATTGAGCCAAAAGTTTGAGAGAATCCCTTGTGTGTGTGCTCTTCATTCACATTCATATAATCCCTTTACTAACACCTTGTGTTTTATAGTGTTTGTGAGATATTTTATCACTATTCATTATCTTCATCCTTAGTCATTTTCTATTATTATTGAACTCCATCTCTAAATATTGAATGTCGATAGAGACTAGTGGTACATTAAGGTATATAATGTTTTTGTGTGAAGTTTGTTGTTTATTTCTGGAAAAGATATCATTTCTTGAAGGCAGTTTGGTATTTGTTGTTATCCATCAAGAAGAGAGATTCACTATAATCCAAGGAATACTTTGGCGAGATTAGGTATCAGCTCTCTATAAGGCATAGGTGAAAGTTATCCATATTTGGTGGAGTTGGAGAAATATTGCTAGCAAACAAAGTTGGGAGTTGTCCAATCAACGCTTAGCTAATGGAAATTGCTTAGACAAGAAATCAGTGGGATCAAATGGATTGCCAAATACAAATATTTAGAGCGGGTTTTTATGGATGGAAATGTTATTGGATCAAGATTTTAGATATCTTATCTTTTTCAACGGTTTGATTGTCTACATCAACAGAGGGCATTATCGTTTGATAGTTCGTTGTAACCAAAATGCTTGTATCAAACTTATCAAAATAGTGAAAGATCGTGATTATTCTCCAATTTTTTTAATAACATTGACGAATGGAGTAGGCAAAGCGAGGATCAATGTCAGACCATTCTATATCTCTATATATCTTTCCTTCTTCCCTTATCTCTTTTAATTTTCTAGTATTGATTGATTTTGATATTGCATTTGTGTATTATTGCATTTATTTTATGCCATAAAATTTAATCATGCTTATAGAGATTTAATGTATAAGCTTAGATTTGTGGTGTATCAATCTTATTGAATGATCATGAATCCAATTATGTCTTGATATAACATCTATGTAAAGAGTTTGTAAATCGCTTTGTTTAAAGTGACTTTGGTTGTCTTGTGATTGACTTAAAATATAAGCAATCATGTACTTAGTAACATCATGTATTATTTCACTTGTTTTCATTCATTGAGATGCTTCCAAGCTCTCTTGGTTGTGTGTTTTTCTTTCGTGCTTCTTAAAATCTGTGATTTCGTATATGGGACCTAAAATATTTTTGAAATTTTCTATAAGGGAAGTGAGCTATTCATTCACTCTAGACCTCTTTGTTTCCATATTCTCACCCCACATGGGTTCTCATAACATAGCAAAAACAAAGGACTTACATGAGTAAGTCATGGATAGATGATCATCATCTTAATGCTATTATTTATGAAGTAATTAATTAATCTAAATATCTCAAATAAACTTAACATCATTTTTGATAATCAATTAATGCACAAAAATCAACAAACTAAATAATCTTCAACATAACGATATTTTACTACTTTGAGATAGTCATGTACTCGGTCTATCAAAGGCCCAATTATTCTAGTGTATTTAGGAGGGGTGGAACTGATGGTCTTGAGGACCTCCAACTCAAATGTTTTTAATTGAATCTCCACCCTAGATCATAAAAATTAGATGAATGTACTTATACAAGAACTCACCCATTAGTCCCTTAGATGTTGCCATATTGACCCTTTTTCCTTCCTCACATGACTTTAATATGATGCCAAGGTAGTTGATCAGTGGTTTTTCCACCTTTAGTTACAGTTGATTTTAGTTATAATTTCTTTATTTTGTCATGTATTTTATTTCATTCTTCTATGTTTTATGCATTGGTTGTGTATTTTATTATTTTCAGGCTCAGAGGAGTAAAACCAAGAAAATTGGTGCGAGAAGTTGCATAATTCAAAGTTTAAAAGGAAATGCTACAGGATCCCTAACACGGATGGCCGTGTCACTTGACACGGGTGGCCGTGTCACTTGGCACGGGCCGTGTCAGGGGGAAGACTTGGACAACATTGAAAACAGGGGCTGAAATGGGCGGTCGTGTCGCCTGACACGGGCCGTGTCAGCATGCCTGGAGCAGGAAAATTACCTGATGGCCAACACATGCGGTTGTGTCTCCTAACACTAGTTGTGTTGGCCAGCGACGCTGATTTTGAGTGTGTTATGATTTTTTATAATTTGGGACCCAGAGGGGAGTTTTGGTCATTTGCGACTGAGCCAAATGAATTGTTCACTATTTAGCCAAGTTTCCACGATGAATTGAATGACTTTTTTGGAGCGAAGAATAGTTTACACGACTGAAGGTTGGGGAGATCAAGGTTCTTGGAGAATGGAAGATTCTCATGAGCGGAAGCAATTGACGATTCAAAGCTATCCAATTACTTGTAATGTCTAATCTTTATCTTGTGATTATTTTGAACAATATGAGTAGCTAAACCCCCCAATGCTAGGGGGTGTCCCTGGTTTGTATCTGTAATGATTATGAATTCTCGAGTTCTTTAATAAAGGTATTTTCTTATTCAAGTTAATCATGCAATGTTTTTATCATTTTCTGATCGGACCAATTATGACTGATTTACGGTTAACAATTAGTTGGACTGTAGTTGTTAAAGTTTTTGTAGGAGTAGACTATAGTAGATATCACCTAGGACTAGGGATACCATGTAGTTACCGGATCACTCTTGATAAAATAAAGGCTTGACTCCATCAGATATCTCTAAGGACTTGGGACTTAGGATGGATGGTTAAAGGTTTTCTCAATAAGGACTTAGGGGAAAATAATCTAAAGGGCTGGTAGTTGAATGTTATGAACTTGTTGAAGAAATCAGGATTCAAGGTCATTATAGGGAAAATTACACATCACACCCTAGCATGTTCATGATATCTGTGAAAAAGTATATTTATATTTCTGCTCATAATTCAGTGACAATTTCTAAAACTAAAACCCCAAGTTAAGTTTTTGTTTAATTGAACCACACATTAAACTTGATAATTTTGTGCAGCCCTTAAGATCGACATTCGGGGAACTTACCTATTATTACAAAGGGAAAAAATAGTACACTTGTTATTTTTCTAATTAAGTTTTTGGTGCCGTTTTCGGGGACTGCCAAGTTATTGAGTGTAATTTGAGTTCAATTAGAATTTTGTTGCTCTGCAACTAAAATTTCTTTTCAGTCATTTATATATTTTGTTATTACTGATTTTTCTAACCTTTTCATGCGAGGAAAGCCCTCAGTGAATTTCCTTTTGATGCGGAAATTGAAAGAACTTTTCACGCAAGGCGCAGACAAGTTCGGTTAGTTAGACATGAATCAGAAGGTTCATCAGATCATTCAAGTTCAGAGTCTGAAAAGGAAAAACCAATGGCTGAAGACCCACCACCACTTAAGAGACTTCTTGGGGCCTATGGAGGAGTAAATGCTCCAACATGTCGGTTGACTATCGTGAATCAACCGGTCAATGTTACAAATTTTCAACTGCATCCTTTAACCATCCGCCAGCTTGAGAACAGATCTTTCATCAAAAAGATCAATGAAGATGCCAATAAGCATTTGCAGAGATTCCTCACCATGAGTACTACTTTGAAGATTGAGGGGTACTCTGAGGAAGCCAAGAAATTAAGGATGTTCTCGTTCACGCTGTCTGAAGATGTCGAAGAGTGGTTTTACTCATTGCCTGCTGAAAGTATCACCACTTGGGAACAGATGGAAAAGACTTTTCTTGATGAATATTTTCCTGCTTCTGTTTACATTCGCAAAAGATATGAAATTGTAAATTTTAAGTAGAAAAAAGGAGAGTCGCTAGGTGATGCTTACAAGAGGTTCAAGAGGCTACTGGTAACCTGTCCCACGCAGAACATGAGTCAAACTGAGAAAATGTAGATGTTTATGAGTGGACTCCGAATGAAGACAAAGCAACTTATAGATACAACAGTTGGTGGCTCATCCAACTTTACAACAGCCGTTAATGTGAATAAGATTATTGAAGTCATTATTTGAAATGAGCATTTGGAGCTATATGACAGAGTTGTAAGCAAACCAGAGGGAGTGATTGATTTTAAGTTGAAAGTGAATAAGCAACTAAAAATTGAAGAGGTTATTGCTACAAAAATGGAGAAAAGCTGAAAGCAATGAACATAGGTACTCAACAGGTAGCTCAGGTTCAACATGCACACAAGGCATGTTGTGAAATATGTAGTGGACCACACATGATTATCCATTATCTTATACCTCCACAACAAATTGACGAGATAAAGTTCTTGAAGCAGAATAGTCCGTATTCAAACACCTATAATCCTGGATGGAAGAATCATCCAATATTCTCCTAGAGAGATCAGCAGCAACAAGCTCCTCAGAAGGCAAAGTGAGAGGTGGCTATTAAAAAGATGGTTGCCCACACTTCTCAATTTCAAGAAGATACAAGGAGAAATCACATAAATACCACTACTGCAATTAAAAATTTAGAAGTTCAAATAGGACAGATTACACAGCAGTTAGCATTACAAGTACAAGGAAATTAGAAAAATCATGAGAATGTTAATGTTGTCAGAATAAGGAATAAGAAAGTTGCTGAAGAGAAGAAAGATGAGGTAAATTTTGATGATAGTATCATAGAAGTAGAGTTGAAAGTGAGAGAGAACAAGAAAAAATAGGAAGAAGTGGTATCACCTGTGAAGCCAGTTGAAGAGAAGACTAAACTAGTGATCAAGTTACTGTATCCATCTCGAGTGGCAAAGAAGGACACAAAAGAAACATATTTTGAGAAATTTGTCAAAATTTTCAAAAAGCTAGAGATCGACATACCGTTCTTTGAAGCACTTGAGAAAATTCCATTGTAACAGAAATTCATGATGGAGGTACTTTCAAAAAAGAGAACAACAGGAGATGGACAGGCACCTGTTGATGAGAAATTGTGTACAATTACGCCCGAGAGAAAAATACATGTCAAGCAGAAGGATCATGGGTCAGTTGCAATACAATGCACCATAAAAGGCAGAACTTTCAAGAGGGTTTTAATTGATTCTGGATCTAGTGTGAGTTTAATGACATTATTGATTTTTCAAGAAGCTCGGTATTGAGAAGATAAGTGGGAGTGGGACAAAATCGAAATTTGTTGATCACACCATCAAGCAGTCATATGGGATAGCTGAAGATGTATTAGTAGAAATTAACAATTTTGTTTTCCCAGTTGATTTTCAGATCATGGACATACCTGAAGATGAAGAGACTCCTATCATTCTTGGTCGACCATTTATGTTGACTAGTCGATGCAATTTTGATATCGAGACAGGTAATCTGACACTGAAATCATTTGATGAGAAGATAACTTTAAAGGTGTTGGAGATCAAAAAGTAGGGTGCAGGTGAAAAGAATCCAGCTTCCACCGGTATGATCAAATTAGTAGGATATAACAGAAGTTTAAAATCACCCTTAGAAAAAGTCTACAACATAAGTTCTCAGGTGGCATCAACAAAAATTTCTAAGTTCGGTTCAGAAGTCAAGAAGAGAAAGAAAATGACAACAAACAAGGTATGGAAGAGGAAGTACCCCTCATAAGGAGATGAACCATCGAGCCATGCGACGTTAAAAGAAGCGCTTCGTGGTAGGCAACCCACGCTTCTAATAACTTAGTTTTTGTTTTTGTGTTTGTTTCGTTTTGACTGCAGGTAATAAAATGGGAGCCTTAATGGTGAAAGCTAGAAGGCAACAGTTGGTGTTGCATTACCCTCTGTGAGTCACCTTCCTCGAGCTTGTTAAGAAACATTAGAGTCAATGTTTAGTTCAGGTTGGGGGGGGTACTGCTTTTCTGTTTGAGTTATTTATTGTTTCTATTCTAATTGATGTGTAAATCCATGAGTTGAAGTCCTTCCCAAATTTGGACCAAATTTTTATTTTGTTTTGCTCAAGAGCTTGTATCTCATAGAGATCGGGGATAATATATAGAGACAAAGGGATGGTTGTTCGAGGGTAGGAAGTTCATAATAACGTGACACGGATACGAGTCTAACATGTAGATTTGTACCATAGTACTTGAATCCTGAGAAGTATTCCTTGAGTAGTTTATCTTTACAGTTTGATATAATATAGATTCACATGCAGGTATGATTGGTTGAGAAATAAATAAAGCTGGCACCAAATGATGAAAAGGCGGTAAAAGGCAATTGGCTCGCTAAGTTGGGTAGCCCTCACCAGGTTATTCATCCCAAAGGGGGTGATCTCCAAACTTCATCCATAAAGGACAATATATAAACTGAAAAGTTTTTAAAATTTCATCTGAAATTAAAAAGGAGCAAAAACTCTTATTTGGTGTCTGAATAAAAATTTTCTTGATCAGTCTTGTGCGTGTGATGATCATCAAAAATTCTCATTGCCTTAAGTTGACTGTCTGAATGAAAAAGGAGGAAAATTGGAAAATGACTTAAGTACAAAGCATAGTTAAAGAGGTATCTGAAGAGGAAGCTCGAGATTTAAAGGTTTTTCAAAACATTCTTCGTGTCATATGAACATCGGACGAACTGCTTTTTGATCGATTTAAATGAATGTCTCACGTATAAGTATCGGGCTGCTATGATTTTCATTAGTTATTGTAATGGTCGCTTGAGGTCAAGCAACGGTTTTCACTTCTTTTCTATTCGAGCTATTTGTTGGTTCTATGCTAATTGATGTGTAAATACACGAGTTGAAGTCCTTCCCAAATTTGATCTAATTTTTAATTTGTTTTTCTCAAGAGCTTGTATCTTATAGAGATCGAGAATAATATATAGAGAAAAATGGTTGGTTGTTCAAGGGTGGGAAGTTCAGAACAACGTGACAGGGATACGAGTCTAACATGTAGATTTGTACCATGGTACTTGAATCCTGAGAAGTACTATGTGAGTAGTTTATCTTTATAGTATGGCATAATATAGATTCACATGAAAGTATGATTGGTTGAGAAATAAATAAAGCTGACACCAAATGATGAAAAGGTGGTAAAATGCAACTGGCTCGCTAAGTTGGGTAGCCCTCACTAGGTTATTCATCCCAAAGGGGGTTAATCCCCAAACGTCGTCCATAAAGGACAATATATAAACTGAAAAGTTTTGAAAATTTCATCTGAAATTAAAAAGGAGCAAAAGCTCTTATTTGGTGCCTGGACAAAAAAATTTCTTGATCAGTCTTGTTCGTGTGATGATCATCAAAAATTGTCATTGAATTAATTTGACTATCCGAATGAAAAAGGGGGGAAATCGGAAAAAGACTTAAGTACAAAGAATAGTTAAAGAGGTATCTGAAGAGGAAGCTCGAGATGCAAAGGTTCTTACACAAACTCTTCGCATCATGTGAACATCGGGCAGACTGCTTTTTGATCAATTTGAACAGATGTCTCATGTATGAGTACCGGGCTGTTATGATTTTCATGAGTTATGTTAATGGTCGCTTGAGGTCAAACAACGGTTTAAGTTTGGGGGAGTTTGATCGGTGATTTTTCCCCCTTTATTTACAGTTGATTTTAGTTATAGTTTCTTTATTTTGTCACGTGTTTTATTTCATTCTTCTATGTTTATGTGTTGGTTGTGTATTTTGTTGCTTTCAGGCTCAGAGGAATAAAACCAGGAAAATCGATGCGAAAAGTTAAATAATTCAAAGTTTCGAAGGAAATGCTACAAGAGCCTTGACACGGGTGCTCGTGTCACCTGGCACGAGCCGTGTCAGGGTAAAGACTTGGATAACGTGAAAAACAGGGGCTGACACGGGTGGTCGTGTCGCCTGACACAGGTTGTGTCAGCATTCCTGGAGCAGAAAAATTACCTGATCGCAAACACGAGCGCCCGTGTCGCCTGACACGAGCCGTGTTGGCCAGTGACGCTGATTTTGAAAGTTCTTATGACTTTTATGATTTGGGACCCAGATGGGCGTTTTGGGTATTTCTCACCGATACAAATGGATTATTCACTATTTATCCAACTTTCCACGATGAATTGAGGGACTTTTTTTAGAGCGAAGAATAGTTTACACAACTGAAGGTTGGGGAGATCAAGGTTCTTGGAGAATGGAAGATTCTCATGAGCGGAAGCAATTCAAGATTCAAAGATATCCAATTACTTGTAATTCCTAATCTTTATCTTGTGATTATTTTAAACAATATGAGTAACTAAACCCCCAAATGCTAGGGGGTGTCCCTGATTTGAATCTGTAATGATTATGAATTCCTGAATTCTTTAATAAAGTTGTTTTTTTATTCGATTTAATTGTGCAATGTTTTTATGCTTTCCTGATCGGACCAATTAGGATTGATTTACAGTTAACAACCAGTTGAACCGTGGTTGTTAAGGTTTTTGTACGAGTAGACTATAGTAGATATCACCTAAGACTAGGGATACCGTATAGTTACCGGATCACTCTTGATAAAACAAAGGCTTGAATCCGTCAAAAATATCTAAAGACTTAGGATGAAGGTTCAAAGGTTTTTCCACTAAGGACTCAGGGGAAGATAACCTAAAGGGTTGGTAATTTAAGGATATGAACTTGTTGAAGAGATCGGGATTCAAGATGGTTACAGGTAAAATTATACACCTTACCCTAGCATGCTCCTCATATCTGTGAAAAAACCATTTTATATTTTTGCTACTTGTTAAGTGACAAATACAAAACCAAAACTCATATCAAGTTTTATTTAATTGATCTACAAATTTAACTCGATAATTGCATCTAGTCCTTGAGATCAAAATTTGGGGAATCTCCCTATTATTACAAGAGTCAAAAATAGTACACTTGCTATTTTTTCTATCAATAGTCACCATTAGCGTACATATATAGCACCATGCAAAATTAGGCCACCATAGTCTCACTAGTGTAGATGATTTGAATATCATCAATGCTTATAGTGAAGCGACAAGTACTGGTAACCTCCATTGATGATCATAAGAAAGAATAGGGAAAAAAATAATTTTGATGTCACTATAGTCGGATGAATAAGAACAGTAATAACTTTGGTCGCAACTCTTAACCATCCCTAATTGTACAAGATTCTAATTGACCTTCTAATCAGGTTGCCTTGAATTTTCTACACAATGTCTCCATATCTCAAAAATCCCCTGATGTATTCTGAGATCTACTATAGAATCTAGTTCATCTAGTTCATAATTTCATTACATTAAATGAACCCTTGACCCAAGAACCCAACATTCACGTCTGTCTCAGTAGTTACCTAGATATCACTGAACATCCCGCCTCAGAAACAAGACATGAACTTTTGAACTAACTAACGTGAAGGTACGAGAAACACAAGAAAAAGGGGGGTTTGAATTGGGTTACACCAAATATAATCTTTTCACAATTCAAACACAAAGCTAACTCATGAATAAAGATAAATGAACATAATTATTTTTATCCTGGTTCACTATTATCTAATTTACTCCAGTCCATCCCGCAAGGTGATTTTCCTTATTCACAAGGAAATAATACACTATAATTCACTGATTACAGACAACCATAATAAGTCTGATCAACCTTTTTGACAACCACAATAAGTTCGTTGATCCTTATTGTCAATCCTTAGTGAATGCAACCAAAGTCTTCTTGAGAATTTTGACTACTCATAGTCTCTCAAGGAATCTATCAACAATCGTTGATTATAAATATGTGTATATAACGATGTTTCCAACAAGAAGATTACACATTGTTTAAGTACAACAATACAGAAGTGTTGATAGCAAGATATGAACAAAAGCTCCTTGCTAATATATAAAATTATACAAAAAATATCTCAAAAGAGTTTGTGCAGCACTTTAGCGTAGTTTTGTAGAACTGAGAGTTATCTTTTCAATTCTTCCAAGTCCTCCTTTTATAGTTGAAAAATAGATCCTTTAGAGAGTAGAATAAGAAACATAAAATCAGTTGTTTTGTCCCCAACAGTCATGGTGGGAATGGTAGACAACATAGTACAAGACCTTCTTTATGCCACCTTAGCAGGGTATTTAAAATGTACTTTGTACTTTTATACTCACCATCTCGGGTAAGCCAATCTTGATTTTTATCTTCTATTTTTCAGAGGATTCTGATGTATGTTTATGAAGCATGTTGTAGAAGGATCAGAACTTGAATATTTTTAGCCTAAGTCTTTGGAGTCTCCATAACTTATTCAACTAAACCTTGTCTTTAGAATCTTCAACACTTGGTCTTCAGAAGTAGTATCTTTAGATCTTCAGAACTTATTCAGCAGAACCTTGTCTTCAGCATCTTCAGAACTTAGGACAACAGAATCAAAGTTTTAGAAGACCTCCAAAGCTTTCTTGTAAAGTCTCGATCAGAAGCTCTTGTGCTAACGATTCTTATAATCGTTGCATAAGAAGCATTCCAGAATCTTGACTTAACTTTGTAACACACTAAAGGTATTCTTCCAGAGTGTTGAGTTCAGAACCTGATGACGTCACACGCCTTCTACCAGAGTCGAAACCTATTTAGCAAAATCTACACACTAGACATAAACCATTAGAGTACACAATTGTTCTCTAAAATACCATGTAAATTTATCATCAAAATTTAAGGCAAAATGCAGAATCAATCTTGTTCTTACATAACTTTCCCAAATCGCTCTCCTTTCTAGGCCTTATACTTTGAGGAAATCACCCTTCCAGGCCTCGTACTTGGGAGATTCGTCCTTCCAGGCCTCATGTTTGAGGAACTGTGAACTAGGATGATCTGCCTTAACCACAGTGTCTTTCCAAACATTGTGCTTGTGGGATTATGAACGAACATGACTTATCTTAATCACTTTTCTACTCCAGGCTTTTCTTTTGAAAGACTGTGAAATTGAATAACTTTGGATATGCCTTTAAGAAGTTGTCCCATCAATCATTTAGCTCGGGAATGACATGGAAAGAGCTTGGGCACGAAAGGGAGGGATCACGCGAAAATCACCTGATCTCCTCTGATTTAGCCTAATGGGTCTCAGTCATGGATTATTTGATCCAATCCACTATGTGTCAATCATGGATCACACTAAAACGTGTCAAGCCACAAATTAGGGAGATAACTAAAGTCATCATCACTTGTCCAGTGAACTAGTTGCACTCCATATTAAGTGGGATAACTGGTTTCAATTATTCCCACAATCTAGTTAAGGGTAGGGGATGTGTGGTCGAGCATATAGGCATGTAAATTGGTTAGCAAAAACTGAACCAAGGAGCCAAATCTATAAATACCCCAATCATACGAATACGGTTGAGGAGGACATCCATTTTTTCACATATGAGTACTCAAAAACCCTCTTCCACATCTCATCACAAATAGGACATTCTCTATTATACTTACAACAGATTAAGCTGTGAAATGGAAAGGCTTTTTAACCTTAGTTAGTGTAATAGAGGTTCAACTAGTTATTTACAGCTCTATTAGATAATTAGATAATTGGTTAAATAAGCTTTCTATAAACAGAACATTTGTATCTTATTTTCAACATTTTTTCCAATAAATATGTTCACCATCTTTAATGAAATACGTTACCTTCCCCTGAGAATATATTCCCTCAAACAATCTAGCACTGTTTTTTTATTATTGTTATCTATATCTCATATGTAATGTATCATAGTATGAATATGAGTCACACTAAACTGTTATAAAGACCAAGACTCCGCTTACTTCTTAACTTTAATCATCCTTAATTCACACTAGTGACATTATTTTTCTTTACAGCTGCACATACTTCAACATAGTATGAAAGCTCTCCCTTCAATTGCATACCAGTTTATTGATAATATAAAATCCAGAATCGTTCTAGCTCAAAATCATGTGTGACCGACCTAGTAGTAAATTCTTCATCACAGGAATTGAATTAAAGGGAAAGAATATTGTGGTTTACCAATGACTTTATTTCTTTATTTTTGGGTTAGGATTTTGAGGAGTGTTTTGTCAAAGTGGGTGTTGAAAGAGATGAAAAAGTGATAGAGAGGAAGAGTGTATTTGCAGGGGTGATTGCCTGATTGGTATTGAAAACAGTGAAAGGTATGAATGCTTAAACTCCAAGGAAATGACACCATATGTCATTGTTTGACTTGACCCGTAACTTCAGGCCTATGAATCTATACATTGAATTTCAACCTAATGTTAATTAGGGCAAGGGTATAATTAGTTTAATACAAGTTACAATTTAAATAACAGAAATACTATCTTAACACTATACTCATACACTATGAATATGTGGAAAAGCAAAGTGTATGGGGTAGGGTTTAGTGATCAGTTTTTACGGGCAGCATCTCATTTTCGATCTTGTAAGATAGATGTTGCTTTAGACATTTAAAGTGGAAAAAGATGATGATGTAAGAGTATGATATATTTTGAAGATGATTAGTAAGTATATTTGGAATCTGTTTATTCTACCACAATTTTTTCTAAGTATGCTTTTACGTAATTTCAACGTGATCTTTTAAGGATTCTAACGTGGACTGATTTATGAATTGAATAAAAGGATTATAAGACTCAAATTTCAATTTTAACAACCCCAAATATTTTTCTTCTAGTTATCTCTAGTCCTATACTCAAATAATTCAACAATTCAACACGTACATTTAATTTTTAAGAGAACTACGATGGCTAATGAAATTTTTTTTAGATACCGATCACTTATTTTTGTTGTTTTTTGTTAAGAATTTTTATGTTGTGATGATGTTTTATATATATATATATATATATATATATATATATATATATATATATATATATATATATATATATATATATATATATATATATATATATAATTTTTTCAATTTTCCATATCTCGTTCGTTTTCTTTTTCTTTTTTTTTTAACAAATTTTCTATGAAATTTGTCTTTTTGGTTTGATTTTCTTTGAAAGTACTCTGATAGTCATGATAATATTTAGTGAGGAACAACCACTCTAAAATTTTGGATTTTCACAATTTCTTTGACACTATATTATATTTGCGAGGAAAAGACACGGTTGAACGTCTTATTTAGAGTGTATGAATAAAATCGTTCTCTTGAAAGTTTAATACATAACCAAACTAATTGGAAAAAAAACTACCCTACCCTAGACCATGATTAAAGATTTAGTAAATAAAGAAATACGACTTTCAGACTCAAAGGAGGAGACTAGGGATTAAAGTTCCTTAACTCCTTATTGTTTAGTGAAACGATTTCTTATATAATTAACCAAACTTATTCAAAAGTATACTTCAGCTATATTTGAGTATTTAGTTTACATCCTCCTCCACTAATCTTTGTTAAAAAAAAACTTTGATAAAGAAAAAGTGAGGTGAAGAACATTGATATTATTTTTTTTGCGAAACAAAAAGAAAGAAATAATATAAAAAGAGTAAACACGAAAGGACTAGTTCAAAAAGATGCATGATCATTTCAATACTTTTATCATTAAAAAAATAGAATACTTACAAGTAAATGAGTAGTTAACAAACAAGGAAATTACAAAGAAAAATTCTAAAATAGTCAAATGATCATCAGCATCGAGGATATACCTTTATACTTGATTCATGTTTTGTTGGTCTTTTAACCACTTAAGGGTGAAAGAAGATTGGGGCTACATATGGGTAGTTCAAATTTAAGGTCGATATGTTTTTTCACATTGAGATGGTGTTTTAGATTTTATCATGATTGGCATCACTGCATTATCTAAGTCTTCTTCCTCGGGCTCCTCTAACATTGAGTTCTCCACTTTTACTGCTTTTGGAGGACAAACAATGATTTTTCATGATTTTATTCCTATTTTGAATCTCTCCCCAATAGTGACTAGATCAGAGAAAATTAATGAACAAATTCTAAAGATTTTTTTATAAATGGGATATTTGAGGGAATCAATAAACAACGATAGCCAATTCCCTCTCAGAAAATGGAGGTTCAATTTGGGAAGCAATTTCTCTCCAACATTAAGCATATTCTTTAAAGGTCTCATAATCCCTTTTTGTCATGTTTTAAATTTTCACTCAATTAGGATTCAAATTAATATTATACTTGTATTGCTTTAAGAAATGAATTTTTTTTATTAATAACCAAGTATTAAAATAATATTTCGCGAATAACCGGGTTTCGGAAAAAATTACGCAAATAACCATGTTTGAGATGGCTCCACAAAGGAGGAGCCATCTCATTTGGCGCATCCTCCTCTTTTTATAAGGGAGGCGCCATCTCATTTGGCGCCTAAGGGCAAATGGCAAGCCCTAAGCCAAATGAGATGGCGCCTATGTGCAAAATTAGGTCAAAAAAAAAATTTTTTTTTTCCTTTCCTCCGCGTTGCGTATTAGACAGAGATAAACAAAATTGATTTTTTATTTGAAAAAAAATAATTACATTCAACTGTTTTACATTTAAATAACAGTAAAAAAATAGATACAAAAAATACTGGAAAAAAAAAAGATACATCAATGATCCCCAGGAACCCGGTAATGACCCCCAGTTCCGCATCCCCGTCCTCGCCTTTCTCTTGCTGGGTGTCGTCTCGTTTCCTGTTGCGGCAAGGTCGATGGCCCAGCGAAGTCAATGCGATCCGAATCCATAAAATCAGTAAGATCTCCATATCTCGAAGATCCGCTCTGGTACAGTCGGTTACCCATACCCTCGAAGTTTGGTCGTGTTGGCGGTGGGTGGGGTTCCATGGTTGGTCGGTAGCATTGGTCGTCTGAGTATGGGGGGTAGAAAGGAAATGGATCTTGGGGTGTTTGGTACTGTGGATGTTGGGTTGTTTGGTGATATGGTGGTTGATGGTAGGTTTGGTCGGGTTGGTCATAATCTTCTGACATTCCCATATCAGGGCTAAGGCTGGATGTTGAGGGCCCCATATTGGGATATGTGGAAGACTGAAATTGTGTATGGGGTATGTGGGTTTGCTGGTATTGGGGTTGGTATTGTGGTTGGGTTTGAGGCATATCTGGGTATTGGTAGTTTGGCGGTGATTGTGGTTGGTAGTACGGCATTTGGTTGTAGTTGTGTTGTGGTGGGGAATGTGGTTGTGTGTTTGTTGGTCTGTTTCTTCTTGGGGGTTGGTTTGAGGTTGATGGATTTTGGGTTTGTTGGTGGGGAATCGAGGGTTGTGCCCATTGTGTGCGTGGGTCAACCAAGTACCTCGGATGAGACACGTGCATATCTGGGTTACTAACCGACCTGTACCACGACATATATTGATCGGTGTGTCGCATGTTACCTTGAGTAAGGAAAATAGGGGATTGCAAGATGTAGCGATGACGCCTTTGCCACATTTTACACCATTCTGGAGCAAAGTCTTTCCAGTTGGTTAGATTCCACTGGGCGTCGACCCTTTTTAGATGCCAGGGGGACAAATCTGTTGGGTCACTTGGTATCTCTTGGATCATTCTGAACTGCATCTTCACACGGTCGCTGTGGTGCATCTCCACAATGTTGAACCGAATGAGTGCAGTCTTTGCAGTCCAAGTTGCTGCATCCTCTGGATTTGGAGAATGGTCCAAACCCAAATATGGTCTCCAGACGAACTGCGATAAAATTTAAATCAGGTAAGCGCAAAATTAATGTATAAATAATTAAAATGAACAAAAGTTAGAAGCTACGACTTACGTCATCTGGGCCTAAGTGATCCAACAGATTCCGGTAGAGTGCGACATTGAATCTGGGATTCTTGCCGTAATCCATACCCCTCACGCAGTACCTATAGGAAATGAGAAACATTTTATTTTTAGCATATATTTTGGAAAGAGAAGAATAGTTATAAATGCTATAACTTAATGACTTACTTTGTTGCGTAAGGGAAACCAAAAGTGTTGTTGTTGATGGGGTTTAAGGACTCCATCCTCCACCAACCCCAGGCTTGTAGTAAAAATGCGCACCCATAAAATGTACATTTTTCCTTGACTGCGTTTTTGCACAAGGAACTGTACAGGTGGGCTAATACTGCAGAACCCCAACTAAATTTTCTAGTTTTATCAAAATTGATTAGTAAATGTAAGTACATGAAATTTACACTATTTCCCGTACTTTCGGGAAATAAAAAGTACCAAAAAGTATCATAATATACGTTCGGGCTTTTACTACTCGGTCATTTTCTGAGGAATTTTCATTTAATTCCATACTTGCATAATGCCGTTTCAGGTCAGTGAGTAGTATTCCCTGCCCTCTTGCTCCACCACCTTCTACCATGTCCCTACCCAACAGTTCTTCACACTGTGAGTTGGGTTGTTGAACCGACCCGTTCACCGCTTTACCGTCAATAGGTAGGCCCAGTAGCATGTACACATCTTCGAGAGTGATGGTACATTCACCTATTGGTAGGTGAAATGTATGGGTCTCCGGTCTCCACCTCTCCAACATTGCAAGGATGAATTTGGAGTCAATGGTGCAGTTGGAGATCTTTATCACGTGTCCAAAACCTGCATATTCCAGATAAGGGACGATAAAAGGGTCGGGAGCCAAGTATTTGTGCGAACGGATTCTGAATCTTTGTGTATCCTGAGATCATAATTAAACAAGAGTAAGATTAATTAAGATGAACAACACGTTTTTTAAAGTATGAAAAATGTATAACCAAAGAAGAGACTTACAAATGCAGCAATGTTTTCCCTTGTGCCTCTGTGAGTATCTCCCATTGTAAGAAGGGCCATTCTTCAGAACGCTTGAGAGAATGAAAGACTTAGGAAGAAATAAAGAGTACGAGAGACTTAAGAAATATTTCGTAGCAGAGAGTGAGAGAGTGAGAGTTGTGTGGGTGTGAGAGATGTTTCATAAGGTATGTATTTATAGGCAAATAATTTTGATGTAGTGGTTGCATGCCTGCGAGGTGTCACATTTGCATGCTTAGGGAGTTACACATATGCATGCATGCATTTACAAATAATGTAAGGTGTCACTCTTGCAGGCTAGGTGGAAGCCCATGCATGTATCACGATTGGACAGTAAGGGAGGCGCCATCTCACTTGGCGAAATAGTACAAAAATGAATGTTGTCGCCACCCCATTTGGCGAATAAGAGGTGTCACGTTTTACAGCATTGGCTCAGGCTACGTGACAGCCTTTGGGATTCCTTTCTCTGTTGCATGCAAGGCCATTGGAGTTGATGGGTGGCAGGCTTACACAAAACATTTATGTGTGTAGAATAGGGCCAGGCTAGGTGGCAGCATAAGCCCATGCATGTATCACGATTGGACAGTAAGGGAGGCGCCATCTCACTTGGCGACATAGTACAAAAATGAATGTTGTCGCCACCCCATTTGGCGAATAAGAGGTGTCACGTTTTACAGCATTGGCTCAGGCTACGTGACAGCCTTTGGGATTCCTTTCTCTGTTGCATGCAAGGCCATTGGAGTTGATGGGTGGCAGGCTTACACAAAACATTTATGTGTGTAGAATAGGGCCAGGCTAGGTGGCAGCATAAGCCCATGCATGTATCACGATTGGACAGTAAGGGAGGCGCCATCTCACTTGGCGAAATAGTACAAAAATGAATGTTGTCGCCACCCCATTTGGCGAATAAGAGGTGTCACGTTTTACAGCATTGGCTCAGGCTACGTGACAGCCTTTGGGATTCCTTTCTCTGTTGCATGCAAGGCCATTGGAGCTGATGGGTGGCAGGCTTACACAAAACATTTATGTGTGTAGAATAGGGCCAGGCTAGGTGGCAGCATAAGCCCATGCATGTATCACGATTGGACAGTAAGGGAGGCGCCATCTCACTTGGCGACATAGTACAAAAATGAATGTTGTCGCCACCCCATTTGGCGAATAAGAGGTGTCACGTTTTACAACATTGGCTCAGGCTACGTGACAGCCTTTGGGATTCCTTTCTCTGTTGCATGCAAGGCCATTGGAGCTGATGGGTGGCAGGCTTACACAAAACATTTATGTGTGTAGAATAGGGCCAGGCTAGGTGGCAGCATAAGCCCATGCATGTATCACGATTGGACAGTAAGGGAGGCGCCATCTCACTTGGCGAAATAGTACAAAAATGAATGTTGTCGCCACCCCATTTGGCGAATAAGAGGTGTCACGTTTTACAGCATTGGCTCAGGCTACGTGACAGCCTTTGGGATTCCTTTCTCTGTTGCATGCAAGGCCATTGGAGCTGATGGGTGGCAGGCTTACACAAAACATTTATGTGTGTAGAATAGGGCCAGGCTAGGTGGCAGCATAAGCCCATGCATGTAATATTATTGGACAGTAAGGGAGGCGCCATCTCACTTGGCGAAATAGTACAAAAATGAATGTTGTCGCCACCCCATTTGGCGAATAAGAGGTGTCACGTTTTACAGCATTAGCTCAGGCTACGTGACAGCCTTTGGGATTCCTTTCTCTGTTGCATGCAAGGCCATTTGAGCTGATGGGTGGCAGGCTTACACAAAACATTTATGTGTGTAGAATAGGGCCAGGCTAGGTGGCAGCATAAGCCCATGCATGTAATATTATTGGCAGCCTTGGGGGGTTGCATCACTTACTTAATTGAAATATTTTGCCTTAGGTTGAACATAACATTCATTCACATAAACTGTAAAATTTTCCAACCTTCGAATCAGTCATCTAACCTTCAAACATTCCAGCATTCATACCTTCATATAATCAATAAACCCAAAACATTCCCACCTTCATACCTAAAACAATTCTACACAATGGCCTCTTCACCACAATTTGTTGTCAAAGCACATTTCAACGGTGAGACATACATGTGTCCCACAATTGGGTTTTTGTTTAGAAACACCGACAATGTTCGATTTCTCTTAAACGGGAAAGCAAATTTCTCCTACTTTAAGAAAAGATTGGAGGCCAAACTTGAACGAGGCCCGGTATCCCAGATATTTTATCAGAGTCCAGTCTTTTTTGGAAACAACCAAGTCATATTTTATAAGGTTGCAATTCAAGATGACGAGGATTTCCAGAACATGATTTCCAGCCATGTCTATTCTGGAAACGACTCTATTGAATTGTACGTTCTATTTCAAGAGCCTCCGGTGACACAGGAGGTAGAGCCTCCGGTGACACAGGAGGTTGATCCTTTGGAGAATGAGCAAGATGAGGTGGATGCAGTTGATGATGAAGAAGAAGATAACGAGTTAGAGTTCGATGAAATGGTGAACGACGATTCTGACGATGATGGCATCCCAAGTATTCCTACCGACAAAATCTACACACCACCTACGCATATGACAAACTTCAACATGGGCGGAGATGAACCTTCTACGGACTTGTTTTTCCAACCGTATATGCAATCAGATGAAAATTTAAAAGAGAAGGACAAGTTTCGTAATAGAGAGGAATGCATAAGGGCCATCAAAAAATTTCACATGCTCAACTCGGTTGATTATAAGGTGGGTCGTGTAAACCCGGAAAGGTACAAGATCAAGTGTGTCCACCCTGACTGCATGTTCAAGCTGACCGCTTCATACAGACTAAGGGGTGACTGCTGGGTCATAGGTTCCATGACTACCCATACTTGTGTAAGTTCCACTCAATCACAAGACCACCGAAAACTCAACCATGATCTAATATGTCAAGAAATCCTACCCCTGGTCAGCAACGACCCTTCTTTGAAGGTGAAAACAATCATCTCCCACATCACCACGGTTTTTAACTACACTCCGTCTTACCGTAAGGCGTGGTTAGCAAAGACTAAGGCGATTGAAAGGGTGTACGGAAACTGGGAGGAGTCATACCGAGAACTTCCCCGCTACCTAAATGCACTCAAGACATATTCTCCAGGTAGTGTTTATGTTCTGGAAACATTGCCAGCGTACGCTCAAGATGGTAGTCTACTACATGGCAACGGAATATTCAGTCGCGTCTTTTGGGCTTTTCAACCATGCATCGCAGGGTTTGCATCATGCAAACCAATTCTACAAATAGACGGGACTTGGTTGTATGGGAAGTACAAAGGCACGCTTTTGATGGCAGTTGCACAAGATGGCAACAATAACATTTTCCCCGTTGCGTTTGCCCTTGTCGAGGGGGAGACCGGTGGTGCTTGGAGCTTTTTCCTGAAAAATCTTCGTACACACGTGGCTCCTTAACCAGATCTCTGTTTGATCTCGGACAGACATGCCTCCATTGAAAGTGCCTATAATAATCCGGCAAATGGTTGGCATGACCCTCCTTCTACGCATGTCTATTGCGTCAGGCATATCGTCCAGAATTTCTCGAGGGAGGTCAAGGACAAAACATTGAGGAAAGCGGTGATGAATGCGGGATACGCACTGACACAGCCCACATTCAAATATTACCGCAACGAGATCCGTTTGTCTAACCCAGAAGCCGGTACGTGGATCGACAATATACCGGTCGAAAAGTGGACTAGGTCATACGACAATGGCCAAAGATGGGGGCATATGACAACAAATCTTATTGAATCAATGAATGGGGTATTCAAGGGCATATGAAACCTCCCCATCACTGCCTTGGTGAAATCCACGTATTTTAGGATGGCTGCGTTATTTGCCAAAAGAGGTGAAATGTGGTATGCGGTCTTGCAATCAGGACAACTATGGAGTGAAAGCTGTATGAAATACATTAAGGCTGAAAGTGCTAAAGCCAACACTCACATGGTTACACGGTTTGACCGCCATAGCCACAACTTCATTGTGAAAGAGACAATTGACCACAATGAAGGCCTGGCAAGACAAGAATACAGGGTCATTTTACCTTCTCAATGGTGCGATTGTGGCAGGTTTCAAGCTTTTCGTATGCCTTGCTCTCATGTCATTGCCGCTTGTGCGCATACCCATCAAGACGCGCTTCAACTGCTCTCAAACGTTTATAAATCTGAAACGTTGCTCACTGTTTACAACAACAACTTTCCTTTGGTGGCAAAACCGGACTATTGGCCTGAATACAACGGTGATATAGTTTGGCACAATGACCAAATGCGAAGGAACAAGAAGGGTCGTCCCAAAAGCAGGCGCATAACAACAGAAATGGACGATCTTGACAGGTTGGAAAGAAAGTGTGGTTTATGCCGTCAGGTCGGACACAATCGCAAAAACTGTCCGAATCGGGCGTCTGGCTCGACCACATAAATTTTGTAATACAATAAATATTTTCAATATTTGTGTTGTAAACATTATGGGTTTTCCGTTAATAAAACTGTTCACACAATTTAAGAAATTCAATATAGGAAATTACATTAGGGTTTTCGCGTACAACAATGATTAACGATAATCAATATAGGAAATTACATTAGGGTTTTCGCGTACAACAATGATTAACGATAATCAATCTAGGAAATTACAACTGTTAACACAATTTCATCTGACCCATGCATCATCAGCATTACATCACTGTCTGTTTTGACTTCCTCCAACCACACATTAGGTCTTCCTGTCGCATGCGAGGTTGTTGTTCATTTTCGCTGGATCCTTCGAATTTTTTCCCCCTCGGCGATGTCTCCATCTAGCCACCGCATCAACTCCCGCTTCAGACGCTCCATGGAGTGAATGTGCCAGAATTTCATTTTCATCACGAGTTTCGTGGCGGAGAATATAACGTAACCATCTCTGCTAAAAATCATAGGCGACGTCATTACGTAAATAAGGGAGTACAAAATAAAAATACAGTGCGAGAAAGTGTGAGAAATTTCAAAGAAACGGACGAATTATTTATAAAACAGCAAAAAACCCTAGTTTTGCCCTAGGCGCCAAGTGAGATGGCGCCTCCTCTCCTTTTTAAGGAGCATGCGCCATCTCACTTGGCTAAAAGCCAATGGAGGCGCCAAGTGAGATGGCGCCTAGGGCAAAACCCTAGGTGCATGCGCCAAATGACTTGGCTCCTCCTTTGTGGAGCCATCTCAAACATGGTTATTTGCGTAATTTTTTCCGAAACCCGATTATTTGCGAAATATTTTTTTAATACTTGGTTATTAATAAAAAAAATTCTTAAGAAATATTCACCTAAGTCTTTCCAAGAGTGGATGTGGTTTTTCTTGAGGCGCATGTACCAACTTAAAGTTTCCCCAATTAGACTGTCTAGAAATAGATGAATTAAGAGCTTATCATCTTGGGCATGAAGATCCATCTTTCTACAATACACGATCAAATGGTTCTTTGGAAAGTTGATCCTGTTAAACCTTTTGAAATCAGGCACTTCGAATTTTAGAGGAACCACAACAACAACGACCAAGCATAAATCAAATGCATTCAGATTGTAAGCATCACCCTCTTCAATTATCCTTAGTTGTTCTTCAAAACTCTTAAAACTTTCTCTTAATAGAGTGACTTGGGGGTGTGTCATTGCATATATAGTGTGTCAGGTACATAATTTGAGGTATTATTTCCCTTTGAGGATGATGAAAAGGAGGACGATTAATATCTTGAGGTTGAAGAACGGTGTTATGGTGATCCACACTTGCAATCAAGTGTTCTTCATTTTCTTTTTCTTCTATCAAAGTTTGCAAGACTGTCAAAAATCTCACCCACTTTATCATTCAACTTGTTGACCTCGTGTTTCATAGTTTCTTGACTTAGCGCAAATTCATCCATAATTTGGGAATGAGTTCAATGCAAGCGCGGAGAAAAAATTGACTTTGAATTTATCTCTGGATGATAAATTAATATGCATTAGGTATCGGTGCGATGCAACAAAAGGATTTTTTAATACCAAAAATCAATGTTATGAAATGAATGATATATGTTAAGAGTTTTTTTATAAGAATGGATGCAATGCCATGTATGTATTTTGGAGGTTATGAATGTATTGATGAGAAAGTTTTAAACGACCTACATGAGAGTTTCTTATGATGGAAAGGTTATATGCGCCTTCTAATTAGTGAAGCTCACAAAGGATGACTCTAGAGTATTAATAAGGTTTTTAGAGTCATAGACTTTATTTGGGTACATTGCCATCAATAACGGATTGTGAACTGTAACACCCCAGAATAATTATATTATTATTTAATTTATTTATGATGAGTAATTGCGAATTATTTGTGAATATATGGTGTTTTGTTGAATTATTTGTGGGGATTAAGGTGTTATTTAGAATTTTAGTAATTTAGATAATTAGTATAATTATTTAGAATTATTAATTAGAATTATTAATTAGAATTATTTTTATTAATTAAATAAAATAATATGGTGTGGAGGTGATAAGGGCAAGGTGGTAATATTCATAAGGATTAGCGAGAATAAATTGGGAAAACATATTAGGGGTATAAGGGGAAAGTTAAACAAAAATGAAAATTTAGGTTTAGTGATTCATTTTGTACGATCACATTTTTGTGAGAACTATTGTGGAGAAAGAACTAGGGCACAGAGAAGCGAGAAGGAGAGCTCGATAGAGCGCGAGAAAGAGAATCAAACTTGCTGCTAGGAATTTATGGTAAGGGGGTAATCCTTGCTATTATGATTGGTATGAGGTTTAGAGTTATGTAGGTTGTTTGGGGTTTTGTGATGAATTGGTAATATGGTGAATCTATGATGAAACTGATGATTTGTGATGTGTGAAATACCATGAATTGATATCGGTAATGATGTGATAATGTATTGTAAATGATTGTATGATGACATGATGATTTATGGTGAATTGGGTTTGTTATGGTATGAAATTGCATGAGAAATTGGGACTGAATTATGCAGAAAATGCAACAGCAAAGTTGTTGTCACGCGTCAAGCATTGGGCAAGCCTTCTACTTCGTTAGGAAAAGAAAATTTGCCTAGGCCTCCCCGGGCAAGAATGAGGCGAGAGAAAATGTTGATTGTTGGTGCTCTTGGAAAAATGTATGGGAAGGGTTTCTCGCTCCAACTTCGTCGGGTGGAAGTGGTGGCGAGCGTGAAATTCGTTAGGCGAGTGTGAGGCAAAGGAATGCGAGAAAAATGCAAGCTCCTGGAATTTGTATGGGGAAGGTGGGTCGCCCCTACTTTTTAGGGAAAGCCTCGAGTGAGGGGTAGTTGACAGAATTTTCTAAGTGTCATAACTTGAGTTTCCAAACTCTGTTTGACACACGTTCAAAGCGTTAGAGAGCTAATGTGATGAACTATGTTTTAGTAGAATAAAAAGAGTAAAATGATGTATTTTTAGTGCCTTTTCCATGATTAGGTTGGACTTTATGTGATGAATTGTGATGGTGTAATGATTTATGAAGATCCGTTGATGTTATGATGATTTTGTGATGAGCTATGATGTATTTGATAATGATATGTTTAATGAAGTTGATTATGTAGAGGTTTGATGTGTATACATACTAAGTGTATGATGTTGTTAATGATGACATGAGTGATGATGCGTTTTGACTTGCAGCAATCATGTTTTATCATGTTGTTGTGCATCATGCATTCATGGCATATGTTAGGATGTTGGTCCAGTGATGGCCTCAATCCTATTGTGTGGATTGAGTGCATTTTTGTGAAGTTATCCGGTTCCAAGCAGGAATTAATCCTATGGTGGGGATCTTTGAAGGAAGATGGCATAGGGTCATCGGTGAATTTTGGTACCACATGTATGAGTAAAATGAAGTGCATTACATTCTTTATGGAACTGCATGATGATTGATTAAGTGATGTTGTGATCTAATTGATGTTGGTGATGAATGTTGATCTGATGATATTATGATATGATTGATGTGTATGTGAAATTGTGAGTATGATATATGAATTATGATGATATGTGGAATTCTTGATGATTGTTGTTATACTATTATATCTATTTTATATATATTTTATAATGATTTTTGATTGCTCACTCTTTCTGCTTGGAAATGTTGCTTCGATATGTGGGTAAGTTGCATGTAATCAAGAGTGGCTCGTAGAAGTTGAGAATAGCTTGGATTTATTCATTTATTTTTGTTAATAATGAGGGTCTTTCTCTAATATGTAACATCGAGGTTGGGATCGTTTGATTGGAATATTATGTTCTTTTATGTGATATGAGATTGTGAATTACTTTTCTATGGTATTTATGTTTTTTGTACTTATGAATTATCGAACGATGGAGTATGAGGATGTTTTATTTGAAGTAATTTAATAAAGATGTTTTGAGACTAATATTCCGCTGCGAAGTTTGAAGTTATATGTTGATGTTAATAAAGAGATAATTGTTTTAATTTTTGAGAACTTATGTTACAGAGCAGGATGATTTAAATTGATGTTTTTATGAAGATGTGGCACCCAAGATGGTGGTTTTGTGTTTAATTATTTATTAAATTATTCATGAATTATTCGTTGAGGTTAGAAGGGTGTTACACCAACCAAGTGAGATATACGTCTAAAATATTAACCTTACGTGTTAGTGTAAGAACAAGATTTGGTTCTGCAATATTATCTCTGAGTTTTGATGACAACAAATGAGTATGTTTGTATGAATAATTTTGATACTCTAATGTTTATTACTTTTGAGTATTTAACAAACAGGTTCTGCTTCTGATGGATGGTGTGGCCAAGACATTAGAATAGAATTGATTCTGCTTCTGCACTAAACAAGTTATGTTGAACAGTAGCAAGACACTCCAGAAGGCTCTGAAGTGTAAGCTTTGATGTTTGTCTAAAGAAAACAATCAGAAGATCTGAAGAGAAAAGTTCCTACTTACATTCAGATGATAAAAGACTCAAGCTTCTAAAGACAGCATGCTCTAAGGAAACAGTTAGAAGATATGAAGACTCAAGTTCCTACGTTCAGATGCTAAACACTCAAGTTTCTAAAGACAGTGTATTCCAAAGAAAGAAAGTTAGAAGATCAGAAGACAAAGTTTCTATTGAAGTCCAGATTCTAAAAACTTAGTTTCTAAAAGATAACTTATTTCAAAGAAGACAAAGTTAGAACATCTGAATACAAAGTTTCTACTGAAGTTCAGAGGCTGGAGACTTGTGTTTCTAATAACAAGGTTCTTAAAAGGATTCTTAAAGAACTAAGTGCTAAAGATTCTAAAGACGGAAGTTTTGAAGATTCCAAAGACTTGAAGTTCTAAAGATCCAAGGTTCTATACAGTGGGTTCTTAAGACCAAGTGATAAAGACAATAAAAACCCAGTTCTTAAGACTCTAAGGATTTGAAGCTCTTCTCATCCAAGAATCTCTACAACGGATTCTCACGACCAATTGCTGAAGACTCTGAAGACGCAGTTCTGAAGATTCTAAAGATTGAAGTTCTGAAGACCTTGTGTTATGTTCCCACTTCTAAACTCATGCTCACATAATCCTCTGAAGTGCAGAAGGAAAGAATATAACAGCAGCATGGTGCAATAGTAAACAGTACGAAAATGCCTTATTCCACGACCTCTCCACTAGCTTGAATTACAAAAAAGAAAAATATGTAGCAGTCTTATTTGTAACCGTTGTACCCCAAAATTTTCCCTCTCACTTATCAAGAATTTTCTCACAAGATCTCATTGGGCTCAAAACTGCACTAAGATTTGATCAGCTCAAGACACCTCCTTATGCACTAATGACCAAAATTAGGGTTTGAGTTTGCACAAGGATTTCTGAACTATCAATTCTTCATATGACTTTAATGGATCATTATGGACCCCCGAGGTTATTCATGTCAAGTTTCAAGCCTTGGATCACACTTTTGATCAGTCAATTGAACAGTTGACCTAAAAATCAACTGTATTGGGGAAAAAGTCAACCATGGCCAATTTACAGTCAAACTTCATAATTTGTTATCCATATCAACATTTTAGACTCATATGTATCATTTGATCAAGTTTGTACCATAATTCCTCAAGAAATTTGATCAAATCTCCAAAAGGGCAAAATGGTCAAAATTAGGATTTTGACTGGGAAAGGGCAATTTCTGATTTTTGACCTAGCAAATGGTCAATTGGTTTAAGGAATGATATCAAGAGTCCAATTGCATCATTTTTACCTAATAACATGATTCAAAACATTGCAAATCCTTTGGATTGACAGATGAATTTTGCAGTCAACTGATTAAAAGTCAATTGTATACTGAAAAGTCAAACTTTGACTTTTTGGTTAAATTCAAGTGCCAAAGATCACAATTCATCAAAACATGTTAAAATAGGAAACTTATTCATCAATAAATCAAGAAATCAAGATTTCATTTTGAAAAGTCAAAATTTCTAAACTTGGAAATTTTTTCTAAGTGTTGAAAATTTCTTATTTTTTCATAACTTTGAGCAATTTTTTCAATATGATACAAGATGATTCAAAGGAAACTTCCATCATGAAAGTTTTAGATCTCCATGAAATATACAACTTTTCTTCACACAACTTCTTCCAAAAGCTCTTGGATCTCAAGTTATAATTTTGTGAATACATGCTCATGAACTAAAAAAGACTTAGTGAAATTTTGTCCTAATTAGGCAGATTTTTTACTTAACTTCATGGATATTTTTCACATAGTTACAAGGGGAATCTTAAAAAGCAATTTAAATATTGGTTGTATAGCACATTTAAATCTTTCTAAAATGTCCAATAAATCCTTGATATCATTCTTGAGCAAGGAGAATCGAAGGAAAGAAGTTAGGGTTTTCAAACTTGAATTACAAGCCATTTTGTGAAGAACACTTAATCCAATCTTCAAGCATGTTGTACAAATCTTGATTTGCAGGCTTCAAACTTGCTAATCACTTAATAATTTAATGTTTACACAACTGATAGAGCCATTGTCCAAGCATTTGAGTCATTATACAAGTTGCATTTCCATTTTGGGAAGAAAGTCACCACTTCCATTTTGGAAACGTGACTTTAATCATAATGTCAACTCTTCTTGAGCCCATACATTGTTGTTTCTGACTCAAAAACATTTAAAAGCAAGAAGAAACATATCTACAGCCTACTAACCACCCTACAAATCCTTGTACTTCACATTGAAACCATGATTGTCAACTTTGCTTCAAAATCAAGTAACCAAGCCATAACATGTGATTTCAATTTTTGAGTTATTTCAAGCCTCAAAACCTTTTGCCTATAAGTACATACACTATTTGAAAGCTAACACATGAGCTTGAAGATCCTAAAAACTCTCCAAAACACCATTGCTGCACAAAATTGCCCAGCTTGACAGTTTTGAGCAAAAACTCATAATCTTCATTCCACTCGTGCGTTTTGAAAACCAATCATTCAAACACATTCTATACATCATACCAAAGTAATACAGGCCCCTGTTTCAAGATTGTAACTCCTCCATCACTATCCATCATTTTCAAAAATTAAGCTTGCAGGTTGACTTGAGTAGAGAGATTCAGGGAGTTTCAAGGCAAAGTAGGAGTTGGAATACACTCAAGGAAGTCCAGGCAAGCTAAACAGATCCTCAGACCATCTTAAAAGTTGCTCAAACTCCATTTACGACTCCATCTGCAAGAGGTAAGTTTTCAAACTTCCATCTCTTCATACAGACATCATTTGTTTCTGATTTATGAAGATAAAATATAGATATCATTGCTCTAAAACTGACCATGTTCATAGTTCCAATTTATATTGACTGTGTATAGAGAATTTTGGATTTGAAATTTCTGAGAAAATTAGGTTTCAATTTAGGGCCAGCAAAATTAATCTTCATCTTTGACTTTTAGCTTACATAAGTTATATGGTTAGATTCGTAAGGAAAAATAGCACAACTTTCATGTTTTCATTTTCTATTTTTGTTGAAAAATGAATGAGATACAGGTGGTCCGGATGGCTGAAGGTTGAAGACGAAGTACAACGAATGGAAACATTTTAACTTATGTATTTATTCTTTCATTTGAGTTAACGGATATACAGCCACCCCAGTGGTAAGGCAGCGCACCTTATTGATAGAGGTCGTGGGTTCGAACCTCAGCGCTGCCTTTTGCAAATGTTTTTACATTTTGTCTTTTTTTGGTTCCTTCCAGCGCATGGGCCTCCCCCATCTTGGGCCTGACATTTTTCTACCCTTCCCCCCCCCCCCCTTTCTTCATATTTGCACCCTGGCCCATTTGTATTTATTTGTTTCATTTTTATTTTTCTTAAATATTTCTTTTCTAAAATACTAAAAAATCATAAAAACACACAAAAAAAGATAATTTTATATTTTGACTTTATTTTATTTTATTATAAACAAAAAATATTTTAATTACTATAGTTTATTTATTTTTATTAAATAAATCTTATAGACTTAATTAATAATTATATTATTTATTTTACTTTATACCATTTAAAAATATATTATATTTTTATTGCTATAAATATTTTCAAAATAAAAAAATGCTAAAATATATATATATATATATATATATATATATATATATATATATATATATATATATATATATATATATATATATATATATATATATATATATATATATATATATATATATATATATATATATATATATATATATATATATATATATATATATACTTTCCTTAACTTATTTTCTTTTGATTAATTAATAGAATTAGGGTTTCCTTTTAAAAACTTTTTCTTAATAAATTCAAACTTAATTAATTATTTTCTTTATTTAAATTAGGTTAAGACAAAAAATCTTTCTTTATGAAAATCAAACAAAATTCATTTTCTTTACATTTTTCATCCTTATACATTATTCATCATTATACTTTGTAATTCTTGTACAAATTCAATTTGGTTGTAATAGATTAATTAGGTTTATATATTGCAATCCCCATCCATAAATATTGTAATAGCATAGTGTTGTACCCCAAAATTTGCCCTCTCCTTTCCTTAACATTTCCTCATCACTAGACCCTTGGAGTTCAAGAACAAGTTAGGATTTGCTCTGCTCAAAACTCCTCCTTGCACTGTTGACCCAAATTAGGGTTTGAGTTTGCACAGAGATGTTTTGACCTAAAATGCCCAAAATGACTTTCATGCTTCATGTTGGACTCACAAGTTTATCCATACCAAGTTTCAAGCCTTGATTCTAATCTTTGCCCAGTCAATTGGACAGTTGACCTAGAAATCAATTGTATTGGGGAAAAAGTCAATTGTGGTCAATTGACAGTCAAACCTCATGATTTTTGACCCACGTCAACATTATGAACTCATATGGACCATTTTATCAAGTTTGGATCACAATTCCACAAGAAATTTGATCAGATCACCAAAAGGGCAAAATGGTCATTTATAGGGTTTTGACTGCACAAAGGCAATTTTTGACTGTTTTACCTAGCCAATGGCAAACCAAGCTCACATATGGACTCAAGGATTCAATAGCATGGTCTTGACATATTCAACAAGTTCAAAAGATCCCAAATGCACAGGATTGACAGATGAATTTTCCAGTCAACTGAGCAAAATTTGACTGTATACTGAAAAGTCAAACTTTGACTTTTTGGTCAAAATCAAGTGCCAAGATTTATTTTTCATCAAGACATGTCAAATTATGAAACTTGTTCATCAAGAAACCAAAAATTACAAATTAGGGTTTAAAATGAAGAAATTTCATAACTTAGAAATTTTCTAAGTTATGAAATTCCCTTATTTTTTCCTAACTTTGTCCCATCTTTTCATCAAGATATATTTGGCAAAACAAAACAAATCAAATGATCATAGTCCCTCGATGAAGCTTTCGAAAGTTGCCTAAACAAAATGATCATAGTCCCTTAAAGGAAAAATTGCCAAAGACACTTGGCACTATTGCATTCATGGTCTAAACGATGACCCGCGCCCGTCCCGTTAACATCCTAACACAAGATTGTCCACCAAATATAATGGTGGAACAATATTGTTAAAAGGGTTAAAACATAGGGAAGATCTTTGAGAAATTTAGGGTAGATAGCTCTTGGTTACTTGACCAACCTTGCAAAACAATCCTTGCCATTTTTCAAAACACACATCACAACACACTTTCAAAACAACTTTCAAAAACATTGAAAACTTTTCAAAAGACAAATACACCTTTGTATACATTCAAACATGGATCATTACAAAGGTTGCCTAGAAAAGGCCTCTTTTTCAAAACATTTTCAAAACACACATACACACCACATTTCAAGCAATTGAAAATCAAAGGCAAGTGATCTAAAACAAGTAACTAAGAGCCCATGGATAACCATGGATGAAAAGGGTGCTAATACCTTCCCTTTTCATAATCTACCCCCCGAACCCACGAAACATCTCAAAACGTTTTTCCTGTGCTTTTTAACCTTTCCTTTAGGATAAAATAAAAAGTCGGTGGCGACTCTTGCTAAACCGAACAAGTGCGAATACAAACGCAAAACCTCAAGTCAGTTCTCCCACCGTATCACAGAACTGGAGACTCTGCTGGGGAAATTAATTCAAAAGTGGGGTTACCTTAGGGTTTAGATCACATATACATACTTGCTTTGATTGCTTTACTTTTTGGGTCCTTGTTTGGGTTTGTTGTAAATCCTACACCCGGATCTGGGGAATACCCTTTAGGTAGCATAAGCTGTGAGGGACCTGTCCGGCGTAGACCGACACGGGTGAAGCAGTGGCTACGTTGGTGTGACACCTTGGTCTGTACCGATATCCCTTGTGTTGCAACGAGGAGAATATGGGTCTTCTGAGGAGTCATTAAGCACCAACCGACCTTAGAACCCTAAATTGACCCAACTTGGCCATAGAACGGTAGCAGTATGCTACACTCATTGAGGCTAAACTCTCGTGATGGTTCTGGCCGCAAGAAAAGATTGCGATGCTGGAGTTATGACCGATTGAGGGTAGTGTGATCGGTGGATCTGGAACTGACTGTTTAACGCTGGTTCGCAAAATGTCGCGGAAGCAAGAGTCGCCACCGTCTTTTATTTTCTCCAAATGGAAAGGACAAAAGCACAGAAAAATTCCTTATAGATATTGCTCTCGGTTCGGGAGGTAGATTATAGAAAGGGAAGGTGTTAGCACCCTTTCTATCCATGGTTATCCATGGGCTCTTAGATACTTGCTCACTTGTGTTTTCAAAAATGGTTTGTTTGCTTTTCAATTGTGGGTTTTAAAAAGTTTCTTTGAAAATTCCAGTTCGACTCTTGTATCGGTCCTCAAGAGTGTTTGAAAAAATGCTTTCGAAAGCTTTTTTTGAAAAGGTGTCGGTGTGAAAAGTATTTTTTGATTTGTTTTGAAATTAGAGCAAGTATCTAGAGTCGTCTACCTACCCTAAGGAATTCGTCTGGGTAAATGTCCTTTAAAGTAGTGCCATCCCACCATTGAGAGGCAGGTAGCACCACCGTTGGAGGTGTTCGGGTCAATTCGAGGTTCGGGACATGGTGATCACCAGAGCAATAGGAAGATACCTTAGAAGATACCCTCATGCCAGGTTCCCGGATCATGAGGACTTACTAAGACATCCTCTACTCGACGATCACCTTTCGAGGCAAGGCAACAGTGAGGCGTACCCTAGGGGTGGTGCGTGATTTGTGTGTCATGTTCATTTATTTTTGTCTTGTCATGTTATGGGTGATCTACGCTTTTGTTTTTATTTTGTCATTCATTCTTGCATGCCATTATTAACAGTTAAAAAAAATTGCGAGAAGTGTAAAGTTCCTAAACTATTACAAAGGCGCGGGTCCACATCGCCAAAATAAATCCAGGACCCGATTTGACGTAAAATAAAGATGCGAGAAATGTAAATATCAAGTTTACACGGATTTGGGATAATTACATACATATTTAAAAGAAATAAAATAAAATGCGCGAATTGAATTAAAATTGAAAGCGAGGGTGTTGGACCCTTTTTAATGAAATTAAATTATTACTAACAAATTAATTAAATTAAAATAAAAAGAAATTGTTTTTGAGGTTTTTCACAAAAAATGCAAAAGTGTTTCTTCAATTCAGGCGCAGCTCAGAGGTTATTAGCATTAGGGTTGGCTTTGCACTTATGTATGGAATGATTAGGGTTAGGTTTTTGGTCCAAAAGAATCAATGAATTGATGGAATCAATATTTGATTTTCATGCCATAATTTTTCAATCTTTTTCATGCTATTTTGGTTTCAATCATGTCCAATCACATGGATTCTTTCTAAATCAGATCATGCACGAAATCTTGAGACTATTTCATGCACAAAAAGATTTAAAAACTTAGGTTTGGTATTTTTCATATATTTTAATTAATTAAATGAATTATTAGCAATTAAAAATTCAAATAAATAAATAAATAAAAATGATGCAAAACTTCCCTTTGGGCCAAATGGTCGTGCACATGTCTTGGATGATGAATTTTGGAAGAAAATGAGGCCCATTAGCAATTTTAAGGCATTTGAAGCAAAGTTGATTTTTCAAAATATCCAAAAATTTCCCAACATCCACAAGGCATAACTTGCTCAATTTTTAAGCTGCTCATGTTCTTGGACATTTTGGAAAGGTCTTTGAGTCCTCTAACCAATGTCTTTGGTTCCATGTCATTTTGATTTACCAATCTCAAGTTATGGCCTTTGACTTAAAGTCCCTTTTTGTTGACTTTTGAAAAGGACCTATAATGTTGAAATTGATAACTTTTTGTGAGAGCATTTCTTAGACTTGAAGTGTGAAGAGGAGTTGTAGGAAATGTCTTTATCTTCAAAATGATCTTTGGATGGAATTTTTCTGATAATCCATGTGGAAGTTATGCCTTGGTCAAGTTACAGTTGACTTTTTCAACTGTCCAAATATGGAAACTTTTGCATCTTGAGACTTTTTGAGCCAAGCTTTGAGAATCATGATCAAGATTTGATCAAATGATGTTTGTGGCTTCAAAATAAGGTGTTGACCAAAAATTTGAACTTTTGATTGTCAAATGACCATTTTGCCCCTACAGTTGACTGTAGTGCAATTAGGGTTTTTGACTGTGCAATTTTGTGCTGTAAGTCTTGAAACTTGGCATGAGGATGTTTGACCATGTTTGTAGGCATGTGGGACTTGATTGGACCCTTGGAAACTTCAATTTCTTTGTCAGAACCAAAACCCTAGTTTTTGACTGTTAGGAGGCCCTTGAACTGTGCAACCCTTGGGGAATTTTGAAGCTTTGACTTTGCAAATTTTAAAGAATATGGGAGGGCAAATTTTGGGGTACAACAGTTGCCCCTGTTCAATCTTCTTAGACCTGAGGATGCAGATTGGCTGACGTGCCTTTCGTAATCCGAAGGTGGAAGATGATTGAACACTAGAGTGCCCAGAAATTTGCGCTCACATAGTAGCGTGATGGCGGGAATGGGCTTATAGATGCCATTTGGGGATTGATGAATAGGATGATGGGCTTATAGATGCCATGCTAAGAGATGATGGATAGGTGGATGGGCTTATAGATGCCATCTGGATGTTGATCGCGTAAGAGATTCCTTAGCGAGAACTTGCGTACCTGCAAAGGAGAAAATGAGTACCTGACCTGTTACAGGAGCTGGTCTTCAAACTCTTTGTATGAATGTGTACCCTGACTGGTTACAGGAGCTGAATCTGGATCTTCAAAAGGTGATGAATGAACCAGGGGTGGTTACTACCTCAACAGGAACGGTGAGAGAACCTTAGGCGACTTCAACCTCAACAGTAATCATTGAGAGAATCTTTGGACGACTTCAACCTCAACAGTAACGCTGAGAGAATCTGGGGACGATTACTACCTCCGCAGTATCGGGGAGAGAACCATAGGCGACTTCAACCTCAACAGTAATCATTGAGAGAATCTTGGATGACTTCCACCTCAACAGTAACGCTGAGAGAATCTGGGGACGATTACTACCTCCGCAGTATCGGGGAGAGAACCATAGGCGACTTCAACCTCAACAATAATCATTGAGAGAATCTTGGGCGACTTCAACCTCAACAGTAATCATTGAGAGAATCTTGGGCGACTTCAACCTCAACAGTAATCATTGAGAGAATCTTGGGCGACTTCAACCTCAACAGTAATCATTGAGAGAATCTTGGGTATCTTCTACTAAGTCTTTATCAGGAAAATCTGTTAGGGGTCGATTTAGCTGGACTAGAGAAGGCCTTTGACTGGATAAGAAACAGTAAAATCTTAGGGTCAATTTAACTGAACCGGTCTAGGTCTTGAAATCTTCATCTGGATAAGAAACAGGGAGATCTTAGGGTCGATCTGACTGAACCAGAGAAGGCCTTGGACTGGATAAGAAACAGAAAAATCTTAGGGTCGATTCATCTAAACCGGTCTAGGTCTTGAAATCTTCAACTGGGTAAGAAACAGGGAGATCTTAGGGTCGATCTGACTGAACCAGAGAAGGCCTTGGACTGGATAAGAAACAGAAAAATCTTAGGGTCGATTTATCTGAACCGGTCTAGGTCTTGAAATCTTCAACTGGGTAAGAAACAGGGAGATCTTAGGGTCGATCTGACTGAACCAGAGAAGGCCTTGGACTGGATAAGAAACAGAAAAATCTTAGGGTCGATTTAACTGAACCGGTCTAGGTCTTGAAATATAGCTTGAGAACTTAATTGGATCTTTCCTGAAAGGTAAAGGTCAGTCATATGCAATGCATGATATGGATCAAGCAATGATGTTCTCAACATAAATGAGATTTGTAAGATATGATGCGTATACGCATGCTATAATGATGTATGTGATGTTTATGATTGTATGTTTTCGTCTTAGGAAAATAAATCCTTGACGGGTGCCGGGAAGTCACTCCTGGGCTGATATTGAAGAATAGATCTTTGCTTCCGCTGGGGATGATAATTGCAAGAATACCGGTAGGAGAAGATAACTCCGTTGGGGAATAAACTTGACGAATAGATTACTCTGCGGGGAGAAAAAATACTCTAGTGATCTTGCTGGGAAACAATACTCTGTGGGGAGAGAGATACTTTGCTGAAATGTTGATGGTAACTTCACTGGGGATACCATTGTGTGTTGGAAGTGTTAATAGACTTCGCTGGGGATAAGAAGACTTCGCCGAGGACGATCTTTCCGTGGCTTTTGGCTGAGGATAACCCAGTTATATCCTAGTAGGGAAATAACTCTTGAATAAAGCCGGGAGACGCGTTCGTGCTCTGTGAGGATAAGCTTCCAGAATCTACCGGGGATAAGCTTACTGCTTGGGGAGATGGATTCCAACTTTCCTGGGGAAACTGGATTGGACTCTCCTGGGGAAATTTGAACTACTGGGGAAGTGACTCTATTGCATGTCCGGTATACCGCCGGGGAACAATCTTAGATCAAGACTGCCGGGGATGCTTGTTAAGAATGTCTGTATATTGTGCTGGGGAATGTTGAGATCTGCTGGAGGATACTCAATTTCCTTAAGGCTGTTAGTATAGCTTGGCTTAGGGAGAGTGCATTGATATGCTGACTCTCTGTGGAGTTAAAGTGTATTGGTTACGTTCTTCAACCGAACCTACCTTGATACCTTGGAGGACAGAACAATTAGATCGTTTGGACAACTTATCATTGCCCCTGTTTCTGAGGTGGAAGAGGAAGACCTGTGAGGTGCTGACAGTTGTTGATGGACAAACCTTCTTCCGGTAGGCAGGCGACAAGATGACAGGACATAGTCGTACGCTTAAATCCCTAATTTTTTCCTGGACCGCCCTTTCGGGTTTTCAGTCCACCGGGATACCCATTTTTGCCCAAGCCGCCTTTTCAGGTTTTCGACTTGCCGGGTGTACAGATTTTTTTCATTTCATCCCTCATTTTGCCTGAACCCTTTTGGTTCACCGGGAAGCCCTTATTTTTGCCTAGGTGTGTCAACCTAGCGGGTCTTTGATTATGCGCAGTATTTTTTTCGACTATGTCCGTGCTTTCAGAATGTAAGGAGTTGCCCCTGTTAGAAGTGTTTTGTCATGTCACCAGAAGGTGTTTGATTAGGCAAGATTCGTTGCTGGAGTGCCCCAAGTGTCTCAGACGGAGAGTTACCCCAGGCTATTTGGCCTTTGAGAGATTCTCCGAATCTTGACTGAACTGCCCCAGATGATGAACCATGATCATGTCATGCCCCTTGATTGGAAGTGCTTTTGTTCATTAGGCATTCGTCGTGCGAATTTCCATATTGTTCAAACAAAAAGTCATATGCAAATAGAGTTATATTAAAAATGCAAAGCTTATGTCTGTCTTGAAGATTTTGAAAATGCATTCTTTCTCATAAAACAAGTGATTGTTTCTAAAACGTGATGTCAACTCGTTATTTTATTGCGAGCCTTAAGGAGTTAGGATACCTTTCGTAACAGTATGCTTTCGAACTAACCCATGCTTCAGCTAGGACTTTTAAGGGTTATAACGTGGCTTGGTTCACGGTTTAAGAAACAAAGGATAAAGGCTCAAACTTTATTTGTACCCACCCGCTCTTCGTGATATTCTCCAAACCTAAACTCAATTGATCATACGTTAGACCTTGTTTGAGTCTTTGCTCTGATGTTCCAATGATGGTTCAGATATTGATGATTTATTCTGAATAGGCAGTCATTCCTTTTTGTTATTGTTGAGGGTTTGTATGACCTCTTTCTTTTTGATTTTGCTATCCCTAAATTTTTTTGCCTGAACTGTTCTTTTGGTGATTACAGTCAGCGGGATGCCCCAGTTTTGTAAGTCTCCTTCATAGGATTTGACTTATTGGGTTTTTATTTTTGAGATATAATGACTGCCTATCCTTGTGATTATTCAGAATCATCATTGTCTTTTGTTTCGTAAGGACCTCTTTGGTATCATTCGTTATGCACTTGGATAAACTGAGGGACTACCCTGCCCCGGGTTATGATTAAGGGTTTTAAATTTCGAAAAGAAAAACTCCTACTTATTTGGCTCGAAGGGGTTGACAAGGGATTATCTTCCTTATAACTCCAGTGTTTAGGGATTGAAACAATGCATGTACCTCATCAGCGGGGTCTGTTCAAAAGCATACTGTAGTTGTCGTGGTATCGTTTTCGTCATCCTCCCTCAAGAGGCTTAGATTTATTAATCGAGCGTTGATCATCAGAAAAAATATGAAAATAATTTGCATATAGTGAATACGAATATATTGCTTCAAAACAGACATATGCGATGCATTAATGAAATAACAACGTTTAACATGAGTAAATGTTTAAACAATCAAAGAACAACACAACTTGAACATTCGAATGAACAAAAGTTTTTTAGTCTCAGGGCTTGTCACTTCAAATGGTGAGTCTTGGAGGGATGATAGAAAAACTCAGCCTGACCATCTTGTGTGAACTCCAGTGCCCCCTCATCAATCAGGTCCTGGATCTTATTCTTCAGAGCCCAACACTCGTTTGTATCATGTCCTGGACTGGCAGAGTGGTAGGCACACCTTTTATTGGGATCATAGGTAGGAGATGCAGTGTTGGGGTTCCGGGGATGAGCCCTTAATGTGATCAGATTCAATCTCAACAGGCGTTGTAAAGCTTGAAACAGAGACATGTTGAGCTGGGTGAATTGCCTCCTGGGCTTGTCTGGCTGATGCTGGTGAAGTTGCTGCTGAGTTTGTGACCCTGAAGCCATTTGAGGAGCTCTCCCCTTATCTCCTTGTCTCAAAGGTGGTTGAACGATGACTGGCTCTTTACCCTTAGATGTTTGCCCCAGTTGGTTACCCCGAAGCAGTTGGTTGACGAGAACCCCGAGCTCATCTTGTCTTTGAGTTAAACTTTGAATGGCAATCACCTGCCCCAGCATTTGGACTTTCAAGGTATCCACCTCAGCTTGCAGGTGTTTCAGCCTTTCATCCTCAGCACTGTTCTTGACAAAAGTCTCTATAAGAAGTGTCCTCAGCTCCTCCTGTCCTTTGGATAGATTCAGAAGGATTTCCCCGAACCGAGTCTCTTGAGCAAGAAGGTCCTGGTTATCTTGTTGGGAAGTCATTGCTGAAATAAACAGCGACAAAGGTAAGTGACCTGTAACAAAGATACTTGTTATGTAATGATGTATATGACATGCATGTAATGTTTTCAAGGATCTCGCGGGGTAAACAAGAAAATTTGTTAGAATTGGGATCCGGTAGCTTGATTGAAGGAACTTCATGTTGTTGGGAGTCCTTCTTCAAAGGGTCAAAGGCTCACCATATCCAGTGGGTCATAGCCCCTGACTTTAGTCATCATGTCTGGTTTTGATTTCCAAACAACCTTGATTAGGGGAACCTTCTTCCCGAGTCAGAGCTCACCATATCAAGTGGGTCATAGCCCCTGACAACTTTGTTTAGAGGAAAATAAATCCCCTTTGCCCCTTGCTGGACAATTGGTTCATCGTGACCTGCATCACAAGCCCTTGAGATCCTTGAAATGGGTTAGGATGTATGCAATGGTATGATGTTATGCTATGCATGGGGTAATGTAGGTAAACCTTGTTATAAGTCCCTATTAAGGACTATAAACAAAACCTGCAAGCAAACTCAGTAAACCCTGTTATGAGTCCTAGTTAAGGACTAAAAACAAAACCTGCAAGGAACTCAATAAACCCTGTTATAAATCCTAATTAAGGACTATAGACAAAACCTGCAGGAAACTCAAGTGTCAGACAACAAGCATGCAAATAGTCAAGTTGGAAGGCACACAAGTCACACAAAAGAAGCCCTTAGAGTTTAGGCCAGCATGAGGTCTAGGTATTACCCTCTTGAAGTTGGTGGGCTCAACCTGTCCTATTAGAAGTAACCGGGTTTTAAGGGTCCCAATATCACTGGATTGCTTTCATTGTTCATCGTTTCGATTTAGCCACTGAACTGGCGACCGAAATATTCCAGGAAAGCAACCCTCAATTGAGTGTAGTATCGAGTATCAACCAACCTCGGACTGCACCAAAGTCAGTTATCTCACTACCCTAAAGAGGCCAAGATAGTTCAATTAAGGTTCCTAAGGTCTGTTGATGCTTCACGACACCACGCGGAGGCCCCGTACTCTCCTTGACTGAACTCAAGGGTTACCGATACACACCAAAGTGCCACATCAACATAGCAGACTGTTTCAACCATGTCGATATACCCCGCACAGTTCCCTCACAGCCTTGTTGCTACTTTCTAAGAAGGTATCCCCAGATCCGGGTTAGGATCTATAGAACTCCCAAGACAGTCCCACAATTTAAAGCAAATAAAGAAAGCAATTGAAAACACAGTGATCTTAGTCCTAAGGTACACCTCACTTTAAGTTTAAGTCCCCAGCAGAGTCGCCAGTTCTGTGATCGGTGGATCTGGAACTGACTGTTTAACGCTGGTTCGCGAAATGTCGCGGAAGCAAGAGTCGCCACCGTCTTTTATTTTCTCCAAATGGAAAGGACAAAAGCACAGAAAAATTCCTTATAGAGATTGCTCTCGGTTCGGGAGGTAGATTATAGAAAGGGAAGGTGTTAGCACCCTTTCTATCCATGGTTATCCATGGGCTCTTAGATACTTGCTCACTTGTGTTTTCAAAAATGGTTTGTTTGCTTTTCAATTGTGGGTTTTAAAAAGTTTCTTTGAAAATTCCAGTTCGACTCTTGTATCGGTCCTCAAGAGTGTTTGAAAAAATGCTTTCGAAAGCTTTTTTTGAAAAGGTGTCGGTGTGAAAAGTATTTTTTGATTTGTTTTGAAATTAGAGCAAGTATCTAGAGTCGTCTACCTACCCTAAGGAATTCGTCTGGGTAAATGTCCTTTAAAGTAGTGCCATCCCACCATTGAGAGGCAGGTAGCACCACCGTTGGAGGTGTTCGGGTCAATTCGAGGTTCGGGACATGGTGATCACCAGAGCAATAGGAAGATACCTTAGAAGCTACCCTCATGCCAGGTTCCCGGATCATGAGGACTTACTAAGACATCCTCTACTCGACGATCACCTTTCGAGGCAAGGCAACAGTGAGGCGTACCCTAGGGGTGGTGTGTGATTTGTGTGTCATGTTCATTTATTTTTGTCTTGTCATGTTATGGGTGATCTACGCTTTTGTTTTTATTTTGTCATTCATTCTTGCATGCCATTATTAACAATTAAAAAAAATTGCGAGAAGTGTAAAGTTCCTAAACTATTACAAAGGCGCGGGTCCACATCGCCAAAATAAATCCAGGACCCGATTTGACGTAAAATAAAGATACGAGAAATGTAAATATCAAGTTTACACGGCTTTGGGAGAATTACATACATATTTAAAAGAAATAAAATAAAATGCGCGAATTGAATTAAAATTGAAAGCGAGGGCGTTGGACCCTTTTTAATGAAATTAAATTATTATTAACAAATTAATTAAATTAAAATAAAAAGAAATTGTTTTTGAGGTTTTTCACAAAAAATGCAAAAGTGTTTCTTCAATTCTGGCGCAGCTCAGAGGTTATTAGCATTAGGGTTGGCTTTGCACTTATGTATGGAATGATTAGGGTTAGGTTTTTGGTCCAAAGAATCAATGAATTGATGGAATCAATATTTGATTTTCATGCCATACTTTTTCAATCTTTTTCATGCTATTTTGGTTCCAATCATGTCCAATCACATGGATTCTTTCTAAATCAGATCATGCACGAAATCTTGAGACTATTTCATGCACAAAAAGATTTAAAAACTTAGGTTTGGTATTTTTCATATATTTTAATTAATTAAATGAATTATTAGCAATTAAAAATTCAAATAAATAAATAAAAATGATGCAAAACTTCCCTTTGAGCCAAATGGTCGTGCACATGTCTTGGATGATGAATTTTGGAAGAAAATGAGGCCCATTAGCAATTTTAAGGCATTTGAAGCAAAGTTGATTTTTCAAAATATCCAAAAATTTCCCAACTTCCACAAGGCATAACTTGCTCAATTTTTAAGCTTTGCTCATGTTCTTGGACATTTTGGAAAGGTCTTTGAGTCCTCTAATCAATGTCTTTGGTTCCATGTCATTTTGATTTACCAATATCAAGTTATGGCCTTTGACTTAAAGTCCCTTTTTGTTGACTTTTGAAAAGGACCTATAATGTTGAAATTGATAACTTTTTGTAAGAGCATTTCTTAGACTTGAAGTGTGAAGAGGAGTTGTAGGAAATGTCTTTATCTTCAAAATGAGCTTTGGATGGAATTTTTCTGATAATCCATGTGGAAGTTATGCCTTGGTCAAGTTACAGTTGACTTTTTCAACTGTCCAAATATGGAAACTTTTGCATCTTGAGACTTTTTGAGCCAAGCTTTGAGAATCATGATCAAGATTTGATAAAATGATGTTTGTGGCTTCAAAATAAGGTGTTGACCAAAAATTTGAACTTTTGACTGTCAAATGACCATTCTGCCCCTACAGTTGACTGTAGTGCAATTAGGGTTTTTGACTATGCAATTTTGTGCTGTAAGTCTTGAAACTTGGCATGAGGATGTTTGACCATGTTTGTAGGCATGTGGGACTTGATTGGACCCTTGGAAACTTCAATTTCTTTGTCAGAACCAAAACCCTAGTTTTTGACTGTTAGGAGGCCCTTGAACTGTGCAACCCTTGGGGAATTTTGAAGCTTTGACTTTGCAAATTTTGAAGAATATGGGAGGGCAAATTTTGGGGTACAACAGGTAGTCAGTGATATTGAGATCCTCTAGAACTTGGTTACTTTTGATAGGACAGGTCTTAACCAACGAAACTTCAAGAGGGTACTTACCTACAAACCCCATGCAAGCCTAAACCTAAGGACTTGTTTGCTTTGTGTGAATATGATTACCTGTATATACACTCACTTGTTTTTGCATCCATGTACATAACATCATAACATCATACCATAGCATTTTCAATAAACCATTTCAAGGATCTCGAGGGTTCTTTTGATGCAGGGTTACGTTGAACCAGACGTCTACCAAAGGGCAAGAGGTTTCTCCTCTAAACAAATGCCATCAAAGATCAAGTGCAACAACTTGAATCAGGGGCTATGACCCATTCGACATGGTGAGCTTGTTTCTAGTGGAAAGACATCCACAGGTGCAAAGTTCTTCGATCAAAGATCAAGTGCAACAACTTGAATCAGGGGCTATGACCCACTTGACATGGTGAGCTTGATTCTCGTGGAAAGACATCCACCGGTGCAAAGTTCTCCAATCAAAGATCAAAGTTCAACCTCTAACATTCTCTTGTGTTTACCCCAAGAGATCCTTGAAAGCATGCATTCACATATCATGCATTGCATCATAACCTTTTTCCTTTTCAGGTGTCCTTACTCTCCTAATGTTTATTTCAGTAAGAGATGGCTCTAGAAAGGACTGTCAAGGATATCCAGGACCAAAATGCTCAGCTTCAAGAAATGTTCTTGAACCTGTCCTTGGGGCAAGAAGAAATGAAAGATCTCCTCACAAAGGGCTTGGTCCAAGATACTTCAAACAATGCCAGGAATGATCAGTTGGAGGCACTACAGTCTGAGCTGACTACAATGAGGATCCAAATGATGGGGCAACTGGTGGGCCAGATGGCTCTCATCCAGGACTTGTCTCAAAGACAAGAGGGGCTCAGAGTTCTCGTCAACCAACTGCTTCGGGACAACCAACTGGGGCAAACATCTGAGGTTGAAGAGCAAGTCACCACTCAAGAAGACAAGGGGAAGGCTCCTCTACTTGCTTCAGGGTCACAAGCCCACCAATAACCTCGTCGGCGTCAATGGGGTAATCGGCGTAAGCAGAATATATCGGGAAGACAGTTCACAGAGACTGACATACCGTCATCTCTAATACTGGAGCGCTTGTTGGAGGTCAATCTAACTGCTTTAAGGGATCCTATTCGGAAGCCCAATACCTCCGCTCCTAACTATCATCCCGACGCATTTTGTGTTTACCACTCCTATAGCCCGGGACATGACACCGACGACTGTTGGGCCTTGAAGAACAAGATTCAAGATCTGATTGACATTGGAGTGCTGAGGTTCATGCCATATGGCGAGATGAAAATCTTCCGTTAGGGGTTCCTCCACCTGAAGTGACAGAGCTCAATCTGAGAGATTTTTGTTCCATTTGAATTTCCAAGTTGTAATCTCTTTGTTGTTCAAACAATTGTCTTTTAATGTCAAACTTTGTTTCATTAATGCATTGCATATGTTTGTCTTAAATTCATCCATTCGTTTTCACTACTCTTATGCTTTCTTTATGATATCTAACTCTTGATAAAAAGCTGCAAGCCTTTAGAGGGAGGATGACGAAACAATACCATAATCTCATACAGTATGCTCTCGAACAGACCTTGCTGATGATGTACAGGCATTTCTTTCAATTCCCAAACACCGGAGTTATAAGGAAGATAATCCCTAGTCAACCCCTTCGAGCCAAAGAAGTAGGAGTTTTCTGTTCTAAACAAATTGAAACCTTTGATATAAACCTGGGGCAGGGTAGTCTCTCAGTTAATCCAAAAAAAGGTGCGCATTGAAGTCGCAAACTCTCAGTTCATAATACAACGAACGACGTCAAAGAAAAGCATTCCCTTGGAATCAAAAGACAGTGATGGTTCCTTATCTCATAGGCAGTCATTATCTCTCAAAAAATAAAAGGCCCACTGAGCCAAAACCTGTAAAGGAAGCTTAAGAAACCTGGGGCATCCCGCTGACTGTGATCTCGAAAACAGAGACAGTCGGGCAAAAGTTAGGGATAACAAATCAAAAGAACAAGGTCGTTACAAATCCTCAACAACATGAAAAATGTTGAAAAAGAAAAAAGAGATGATGATTGTCTCCCAAAATTCAACTGGTGAACCACCACCCCAAAGTCGTTCCAAACTCGAACAGAGTTCGACGCACAATTAACTGAGCTTAGGATTGAAGAACATCACGAAGATCGGGTGGGTACAAATACACTTTTGAGCCTTTATCCTTTGTTTCTTAAACCGTGAACCAAGCCACGTTACAACCCTTCAAAAGTCCTAATTGAAGCATGGGTTAGTTCGAAAGCATACTGTTACAAAAGGTATCCTGACTTCTGTAAGGCTTTGCTCTAAATCTTGTGTTGAATTTGTTTTACGAAAAGTTTTCTGCTAAAAAACGCATTTTTTAAAACTTTGAGACAGACATAAACTTTGCATTACTTGAATATCACTGTTTGCATTTGGCTTTTTGTTTGACAGCGGAAAAATTCACACAACGAATATCCGATGAACGAAAGCTCTCTCAGTGAACAAAATCACTTCAAAAAGGATGACACTTCCATTGACAAATCTCCTATCAACAAGGGGCATGACATGTCACCATCCAGTTAACCTGGGGAAGTCCAGTCAAGGTTTCAACAGATCTTTCAAAGTTCAGTTAACCTGGGGCAGTCCAGTCAAGATTTCAAGAAATCTCTCAATTTGCAGAGTAACCTGAAAAGTCTCCTTCATCATCACTTGGGGCATTCGAATGTCAAAAGTGTTCAACAATTCCTTCATCACCTGTTGGAAGATGTAGTTTTACACAGACTCATCATCAGGAAACCCTACACCGGTTCCTTCTCAAACCAGATGCAGTTTTACACTGACTCATCATCAGGAAACCCTACACCGGTTCCTTTTCAAACCCAGATGCAGTTTTACACTGACTCATCATGAAGCAACCCTACACCGGTTCCTTCTCAACTCCAGATGCAGTGTTACACGGACTCATCATCAAGCAACCCTACACCGGTTCCTTCTCAACTCCAGATGCAGTGTTACACGGACTCATCATTAGGAAATCCTACACTGGTTCCTTCTCAACTCCAGATGCAGTTTTACACGGACTCATCATCAGGAAACCCTACACCGGTTCCTTCTCAAACCAGATGCAGTTTTACACGGACTCATCATCAGGAAACCCTACACCGGTTCCTTTTCAAACCCAGATGCAGTTTTACACGGACTCATCATCAGGAAACCCTACACCGGTTCCTTCCCAAATTCAGATACGGTTTTACACAAACTCATCATCAAGAAACCTTACACAGGATCCCAGATCAATGCCTACATCAATCAAAGGATTCTGCAATCCCCAGCGAAGCTAAAACTTCCAACTATCAATCCCCAAGCAGAATGAAGACTCTCATTCTCAATTCCTCACAGAATATTCGAATATTCTCCAGTGAAGATCTCCTCAAGACAGGAATCCCCAGAAGATCTCAACATTCCCCAGCGGAGTATAGATATTCCTCAGCAAGCATCCCCGGCAGTCTTAGTATAAGATTGTTCCCCGGTGGAATACCAGACACCCTAGTGGAACCCCTTCCCCAGTACAGTCTGAAAAGTTTCCCCAGGAAAGTTGAATCATCCTCCCCAGTAGTTTCTGAAGCTTATCCCCAGTAGATTCTGGAAGCTTATCCCCTGAAGAGTACGAACGCATCTCCCCGGATTCATTCAAAGGTTATTTCCCACCAGAGCTTATAACTGGGTTATCCTCAGCTAATTGCCACGGAAAGATCGTCCTCGGCGAAGTTCTTCCTATCCCCAGCGGAGTTTATCAAATTCCCCAGCATAACATATCAACGGTATCCCCAGCGGAGCTCTCATCAAAACCTCAGCGAAGTATCTCTTCCCACAGAGTTAATTCCCCGCAGAGTAATCTCTCCAACAAGTTTATTCCCCAACGGAGTCATCTTCTCCTACCGGTTTATTCTTGCAACCATCATCCCCAGCGGAAGCGAAGAACTCCACTCTTCAACATCAGCCCAGGATTCCACAAACTCCCGGCAGTCGTCAAGGATTTATTTTCCTAGACAAAAATACATTCATCACATTATCATACACTATGACGCATGCATATACACATCATATCACACAATCTCATTTATTCTTGAAAACATCATGACATCATGCATTTCATACATCATGACATTGCATACAACTGATGTCTTGCCTTTTCAGGAAAAAGGACAATCCAAAGATGATTACTATCAACTGTCACAATTCCAGATTCGATTCCTGTATCTAGCCAGGGCATATCTGTGAGTGATTTGATTGTAGATTCGATACCTGTATCCAGCCAGGGCATGTCTACATGAAGAGTTTAGAGATTCAATTCCTGTATCCATCCAGGGCATATCTGTAGAGGACCAATTCCAGATTCGATTCCTGTATCTAGCCAGGGAATATCTGTGGGCGATTAATTGTAGATTCGATACCTGTATCCAGCCAGGGCATGTCTGCATGAAGAGTTTAGAGATTCGATTCCTGTATCCAGCCAGGGCATATCTGTAGATGACCAATTCTAGATTTGATTCTTGTATCTAGCCAGGGCATATCTGTGAGTATTTGATTGTAGATTCGATACTTGTATCCAGCCAGGGCATGTCTACATGAAGAGTTTAGAGATTCGATACCTATATCCAGCCAGGGCATATCTGTAGACGACCAATTCCAAATTCGATTCCTGTATCCAGCCAGGGCATATCTGTGAGTATTTGATTGTGGATTCGACACTTGTATCTAGCCAGGGCATATCTGCATGAATAGTTTAGAGATTCGATACCTGTATCCAGCCAGGGCACGTCTGTAAGCAACCTTTTGAAGTTCCGGATTTGATTCCTGTATCTAGCCAGGGCATATCTGTGAGCAATTGATTGTAGATTCAATACCTGTATCTAGCCAGGGCATATCTGCATGAAGAGTTTGAAGATCAACCCCTGTAACAGGCCAGGAAATTATCTTTCTTTCTCAGGTACGCAAGTTCTCGCTAAGGAATCTCTTACGCGATCGACACCCCGGATGGCATCTTTAAGCCCATCTCCACAACTATCCATTACACTTCCAAATGGCATCTATAGGCCCATTCCCGACATCACATTGCTGATACTCCACTATGCGAGTGCAAATTTCTGGGCACTCTAGTGTCCAATCATCTTCCACCTTCGGATCACGAAAGGCACGCAAGCCAATCTACATCCTCAGGTCTAAGAAGATTGAACAGGGGCAACTGTTGTACCCCAAAATTTGCCCTCTCCTTTCCTCAACATTTCCTCATCACTAGACCCTTGGAGTTCAAGAACAAGTTAGGATTTGCTCTGCTCAAAACTCCTCCTTGCATTGTTGACCCAAATTAGGGTTTGAGTTTGCACAGAGATGTTTTGACCTAAAATGCCCAAAATGACTTTCATGCTTCATGTTGGACTCACAAGTTTATCCATACCAAGTTTCAAGCCTTGATTCCAATCTTTGCCCAGTCAATTGGATAGTTGACCTAGAAATCAGCTGTATTGGGGAAAAAGTCAACTGTGGTCAATTGACAGTCAAACCTCATGATTTTTGACCCACATCAACATTATGAACTCATATGGATCATTTGATCAAGTTTGGATCACAATTCCACAAGAAATTTGATCAGATCACCAAAAGGGCAAAATGGTCATTTATAGGGTTTTGACTGCACAAAGGCAATTTTTGACTGTTTGACCTAGCCAATGGAAAACCAAGCTCACATATGGACTCAAGGATTCAATGGCATGGTGTGATCGGTGGAAAAAGAACTGACTGTTTAAAGCTGGTTCACGAAATGTCGTGGAAGCAAGAGTCGCCACCGTCTTTTATTTTCTCCAACATAGACAGGACAAAAGCACAGCAAAATTCCTTATGAGAACGTTTCTCGGTTCGGGAGGTAGGTTTATAGAAAGGGAAGGTGTTAGCACCCTTTCTATCCATGGTTATCCATGGGCTCTTAGATACTTGCTCTTATGTTTTCAAAATGTTTGCTTTTCAAAATGTGAGTGGGTTTGAAAAAGTTTCATTGAAAGATTTCTGAATGACTCTTGTATCAGTCCTCAAGAGTGTTTGAAAAATTTGTTTTGAAAGCTTTTGAAAGTGTCAGTGTGAAAAGTTTTTGTCTGTTTTTAAAGAGAGCAAGTATCCATGAGTCATCTACCTACCCTAAGGAATTAGGCTGTGTAAGAGTCCTTAAGGTAGTGCCATCCCACCATTGAGAGGTAGGTAGCACCACCGTTGGAGGTGTTCGGGTCAATTCGATTGAGGGACAGTGTGGTCACCGAAGCAACAATTAGGACACCTTAGAAGCTACTCTTATGTCCTAGATCCTTTTTTAATCCGAGGCAACCGTTTCGAGGCAACTGTTTCGAGGCAACTGGATCTTGGATATAAGAGCGACCGCTAAAACGTCCTATACTTGACGACCACGTTTCGAAGGCAACGAGTGAGGCGTACCCTAGAAGTGGTGTGTGTATTGTGTGTTATTTTCATGTTAACAGTTATCTTTGGTCATGGCATTGTGAGCTACGCATTGTTTTTAATTAACATACATTCTTTCATGCAAGTTTAGAATTTAGGAGTGCGGAAAATTAAAAGACGAAAATATAAAAGCTACGCTATTACAAGGCGCGGGTCTATACATCACCAAAATACAAAGACCCGTTTTTGATAAAAGATGCGGAAAGTAAAAGAAACCTAATTACTATTACATCCAGAGAGCAGTTACATAATAATCAATAAGAAAATAATGCGCGAAAAGAATTAAACTGAACGTCCGAGGGTGTTGGACCCTTTTGAGAAATTAAATTAAATTAGGACTTGATTATTATTTAATTAAAGAGAAGAAAGTGTTTTTTTATGTTTTTTGTGTTTATGAAAATAAAGAAAATTAAAATTAAAAGGAAACCCTAATTCTAAGTTTATTTTAATTATTAAAGAAAATATTAAAGTTAACCTAATTTAAGCTAATTAATTAATTTACATGTTATTTACAAAAATTAATGATAATTAATAATGGTAATAATAATGATGAAAAAAATTAATTAAGAAAAAGATAAAAAATGTCAAAAACTTAATTCTATGTATTTTTTATTTATTAAGAAAAGTATTAGAATTAAAACATAATTTAAACTAGATTAATTATTAGAGTTTATTTACAAAAATAAATTAATGGTAAATTTAATAAATAATTAAACATATTTTTGTATTTTGATTTTCTGTTTTTATTATGGAAGAATTTATTTTATAGTGAAAAAACAATTAAAACAATTAAAAAGAATTAGAAAAGAAAAGAAAATAAAATTAAAAAGGATGCAAACCAAGGGGGGGTGTCAGGCCCAAAGTGGAGGTGTTTGTGGAATTCTGGCCCATTACCACAAGGCCTCGTTTGACTTTCAGGAATCAGGTGCACGCTTGTTTGACTGGACCACACCATGGGTGTTATTTCCTGACCATTGGATTGGATCTCCTGGCCACTTGGCAAGCCACGCGTGAGAGTGCATGATGGACTTCTAAGCATACGCTGCATGTGAACGCTTTATGAAAAAATAGAACAAATTATATGGGGGACCTGGGGATCGAACCCAGGTCCCAGCACTCACCAAGCCACGTCCCTTGCCAATTGAGCTATTGCGCGTGTTTGTCATATGAATGGGGAACAATTATTATATAAGAAAAACAAATATTATGGTATTAAACAAAACAAAAACGCGCCAGATTTGAATGTCCCAACCACAGGATGCGACCTATGCTTCTTCTTCGTTTGTACCTGTAAACATGAATAAGATAGCGTGGGTTTTAAACCCCCACTAAGTGTAATAGTGAAAAATAGCGATTACGCTCACAGATTATATAAATTGAGCGCGAGTATCTCAATGAATCAGGCTTGTTGCAACGAGTTCATCCATATTGGTCTTGAGGTCCAATTTTACAGTGCAAGGAAAGCCCCAATATGGGAGCTCTGGAACCCTAAAACGTATCAATGGCAAATCATGATTCAGAACCCTATAATGCAATTAAACTATGTTATTAGCTTCAGAAGGTTCCTGTGAATACAAAACAACCAATAATGTGTATCAAATGCGCATGAATTATGATATGAAATTCTGGAAAATATGGCAAACCGTAGGGCTTGTTCTTGCGCGTTCTTTGGGTTTTAGGACTCGTTCTTGATGCCAATAGACTCCTGGAGACTCAGGCAAGGTGATTGAATCCTTTTTAGGATTTGAAACGTGCTGCAAGTATGAAATCAGTTTCACAAATTTCTTGAGTTTTTTCAAATTGGTTATGGAGCTTTCAGCAGCTTTTTTGTGTATGTGACTTTAGGGTTTCACTCAGCATATGTATGTGAATGATTCTAGGTCAAAAATAAGCCCACAAATCCATGAATTGATGACTTGAATATTTGATTTTCAATTATGTGATTTTCAATCTTTTGCCATGAAAACTTTGCCAATTATGGAAGATCTTGTCCCCTTGAGTGATGCACGAAATCCTTAGCATGTGTGGAGTATATTTGCTGCATAAAAAGATTTGACAACCATGCTTTGATATTTTTCTACAATTAAAACCAATTAAATGAATTAATAATAATAAAAATTCAATTAATTAATTAAAAATAAGAAAATAAATCATTTTGAGCTTAATGGGTCGTGCATAGGCTTTGGGTAATGATTCAAGGAAGAATTTGAGGCCCATTAGCAAAATTGAAGTGTTTTAGGCAAAGTTGACTTTTGAAAGTTCCCAAAAATTTCCCAACTTCTCCAATGCATATCTTGCTCAATTTTGAAGCTATGAACATGTTCTTGGATATTTTGGAAAGGTCTTGAAGTCCTCTAACCAATGCCTTTGGTCCCATGTCATTTTGATTTACCAATCTCAAGTTATGGTCTTTGACTTAAAGTGCCTTTTTGTTGACTTTTGAAAATGACCTATAATATTGAAATTGATAACTTTTTGTGAGAGCATTTCTTGGACTTGGAGTGTGAAGATGAGTTGTAGGAAATTTCATCCCCTTCAAAATGAGCATTGGATGGGATTTTTATGATAAACCATGAAAACTTTATGCCTTGGTCAATTTGCAGTTGACTTTTCAGTTGTCCAAAAATAGAAACTTTTGTATCTTGAGACTTTTTGAGCCATGCTTGTGGAATCATGATCAAGAATTGATCAAATGATGATTGTGGCTTCAAAATAAGATGTTGACCAAAATTTTTGACTTTTGACTGTCAAATGACCATTTTGCCCCTGTAGTTGACTGTGAAGCTTTTAGGGCTTTTGACTGTGCAATTTGATGTTGTGAGTCTTGAAACTTGACATATGGATGCTTGACAATGTATATGGGCACATGGGACTTGATTGGACCCTTAAAAACCTCAATTTCTTTGCAAGAACCAAAACCCTAATTTTGACTGTGTTAGGAGGCAATTGGACTGTGCAACCCTTGATAGATTTTGAAGCTTGGAGATTGATCTTGCCAAATCTTTGAAGAATATGGGAGGGCAAATTTTGGGGTACAACAGTTGCCCCTGTTCAATCTTCTTAGACCTGAGGATGTAGATTGGCTGGCGTGCCTTTCGTAATCTGAAGGTGGAAGATGATTGAACACTAGAGTGCCCAGAAATTTGCACTCACATAGTAAAGTATCAGCAGTGTGATGTAGGGAATGGGCTTACAGATGCCATTTGGAGGGATGATGGATAGGAGGATGGGCTTATAGATGCCATCTGGAACTGTGACGGAGCCTTGTCGGGAATGGGCTTATAGATGCCATTCGGAGACGGTAATGGTAGTTGTGGAGATGGGCTTATAGATGCCATCTGGGTGTCGATCACGTAAGAGATTCCTTAGCGAGAACTTGCGTACCTGAGAAAGAAAGATAATTACCTGGCCTGTTACCGGTGTTGATCTTTAAACTCTTTATGTAGATGTTCCCTGATTGGATACAGGTATCGGATCTTCAATCAATTACTCACAGATGTGCCCTGGCTAGATACAGGAATCGAATCTGGAGTTAGTCGTCAACAGATACGCCCTGGCTAGATACAGGAATCGGATCTTCAAACTCTTCAGACGTGCCCTGGCAGGATACAGGAATCGAGTCTGGAAAATAGTCGTCAACAGATACACCATGGCAAGATACAGGAATCGGATCTTCAAACTCTTCAGACGTGCCCTGGCAAGATACAGGAATCGAGTCTGGAAATTAGTCGTCAACAGATTCACCCTGGCAAGATACAGGAATCGGATCTTCAAACTCTTCAGACGTGCCCTGGCAAGATACAGGAATCGAGTCTGGAAAATAGTCGTCAACAGATACACCCTGGCAAGATACAGGAATCGGATCTTCAAACTCTTCAGACGTGCCCTGGCTGGATACAGGAATCGAGTCTAGAATTAGTCGTCAACAGATACGCCCTGGCTAGATACAGGAATCGAGTCTGGAAAATAGTCGTCAACAGATACACCCTGGAAAGATACAGGAATCGGATCTTCAAACTCTTTAAACATGCCCTGGCTGGATACAGGAATCGAGTCTGGAATTAGTCATCAACAGATACACCCTGGCAAGATACAGGAATCGGATCTTCAAACTCTTCAGACGTGCCCTGGCAGGATGCAGGAATCGAGTCTGGAATTAGTCGTCAACAGATACACCCTGGCAAGATACAGGAATCGGATCTTCAAACTCTGCAGACGTGCCCTGGCAGGATACAGGAATCGAGTCTGGAATTAGTCGTCAACAGATACACCCTGGAAAGATACAGGAATCGGATATTCAAACTCTTCAGACGTGCCCTGGCAGGATATAGGAATCGAGTCTGGAATATAGTCGTCAACAGATACACCCTGGCAAGATACAGGAATCGGATCTTCAAACTCTTCAGACGTGCCCTGGCAGGATACAGGAATCGAGTCTGGAATTAGTCGTGAACAGATACACCCTGGCAAGATACAGGAATCGGATCTTCAAACTCTTCAGACGTGCCCTGGCAGGATACAGGAATCGAGTCTGGAAAATCATCGCTCACATATATGCCCTGGCTAGATACAGGTATCGAATCTGGAATTGCGACAGTTGATAGTAATCATCTTTGTATTGATCTTGGTCCTGAAAAGACAAAACGTTAGTTGTATGCAATGTCATGATGTATGAAATGCATGACGTTCTCAGAATAAATGGGATTGTATGTTCATGATGTGTGTGTGCATGCTATAATGTATGAAGATGTGACGTTTATGAGTGTATTTTTGTCTAGGAAAATAAATCCTTGACGAATGCCGGGAAGCTGAATCCTGGGTTGTTGTTGAAGAGTAGAGCTTTTTGTTTCCGCTGGGGGTGATGGTTGCAAGAATACCGGTAGGAGAAGATGACTCCGTTGGGGAATAAACTTTGCTGGAGAGATTACTCTGCGGGGAGTGGACTCTGTGGGGAGAGATACTTCGTTGAGATTTGATGATAACTCCGTTGGGGATACCATTGTTGAGCTCTGTTGGAAGTTTTGATGAACTCCGCTGGGGATAGGAAGACTTCGCCGGGGACGATCTTTCAGTGGCAATTGGCTGAGGATAACCCAGTTATATCCTGGTGGGGTATAACCTTCTGAATAAAGCCGGGGGAGCGTACTCCACAGGGGATAAGCTTCCAAAATCTACTGGGGATAAGCTTCTTGAATCTACTGGGGAGATTGATTGAACTCTCCTGGGGGAACTTTTCAGATTGGACTGGGGAATGGCTCCACTGGATGTACGGTATTCTGCCGGGGAACAATCTTATATTAAGACTGTCGAGGATGCTTGCTTAGGAACACCTGTATACTCCGCTGGGGAATATTGAGATCTTCTGGGGATATCCAATTTCCTTAAGGCTGACAGTAGACTAACTCTGCTTGGGGAGAGCGTTGCTGAGTTGTTGTGGGTACTGTGCCTTTTCGGGGCTAAGGAGAGGCCAACTCTGCTCGGGGGAGAGTATTGCTGAAACCTGTCCTTACTCTGCGGGGAGTGGAGGTAACTTGGTCATGTTCTTCAGCTGAACTTACCTTGGTACCTTGGTGGACAGAGCAACTAGATCATTCAGACAATTCTTATTGCCCCAGTTTCTGCGGGAGAAGGTACCTATGGAGGTGCTGGACAACTGCCGATTGACCGATCTTCTTCTGGTAGGCAAGTGACGAGATGCCGGGACATAGTCGTACGCTGTGATCCCTAACTTTTGCCTGGACCGCCCTTTCGGGTTTTCAGTCCACCGGGATACCCATTTTTGCCCAAGCCGCCTTTTCAAGTTTTCGACTTGCCGGGTGTACAGATTTTTTCATTTCATCCCTTATTTTTGTTCGAACCCTTTTGGTTCGCCGGAAAGCCCTTATTTTTTCCTAGGTGTGTCAACCTAGCGGGTCTTTGATTATGGGCAGTATTTTTTTCTGACTATGTCCATGCTCTCAGAGTGCAGGGAGTTGTCACTGTTATTAGTGTTGTGTTACCATAACACCAGAAGATCTTCGTTGATCATGCAAGATTCGTCGCTGGAATTCATGTCCAATGCCCCAAGTGACTCAGGTGGAGATTTTCCCCTGGTTATTTGGCCTTTGAGAGATTCTCCGAATCTTGACTTAACTGCCCCAGATGATGGACAATGATCATGTTGTGCCCCTTTCATTGGAAGTGCTTTTGTTCACTAGATATTCTTCGTGCGAATTTCTTTGCTGTTCGAACAAAAAGTCATATGCAAACAAAGTTATGTTAAAAATGCAAAGCTTATGTCTGTCTTGAAGTTTTTGAAAATGCATTTTTTTTATAAAAACAAGTGAATTTTTTATAAACTGTGATGTCAACTCGTTATTTTACCGCAAGCCTTAAGGAGTCAGGATACCTTTCGTAACAGTATGCCTTCGAACTAACCCATGCTTCAGCTAGGACTTTTAAGGGTTATAACGTGGCCTGGTTCACGGTTTAAGAAACAAAGGATAAAGGCTCAAATTTTATTTGTACCCACCCGCTCTTCGTGATGTTCTTCAAACCTAAACTCAGCTGATCGTGCGTTTAGACCTCGTTTGAGTCTTTGCTTTGATATACCAGTGATGGTTCGGATATTGACAGTTTATTTGGAATAGGCAGTCATTCCCCCTTTTTGGTTGAGGGTTTGTAGGACCTCTTTCTTTTTTTATTTCTTTATCCCTGTTTTTTGCATGAACTGTTTCTTTGTGATTACAGTCAGCGGGATGCCCCAGTTTTTGTAAGTCTCCTTCATAGGTTTCGACTTATTGGGCTTTTATTTCTGAGAGATAATGACTTCCTGTCTTTATGATTATACAGAACCATCACTGTCTTTTTGTCTCGGAAGGACTTCTTTGATGCTATTCGCTGTGCACCTGGACCAACTGAGAGAACTACCCTGCCCCAGGTTATGATAAAGGGTTTTAATTTTTGAAAAGAAAAACTCCTACTTCTTTGGCTCAAAGGGGTTGACGAGGGATTATCTTCCTTATAACTCCGGTGTTTAGGAATTGAAACAATGTCTGTACCTCATCAGCGGGGTCTATTCAAAAGCATACTGTAGATTATGGTATCGTTTTCGTCATCCTCCCTCCAGAGGCTCAGAATTATTAATTGAGAGTTGACATCGAAAAATGAAAGCAGTTTGAATATTAGCGAATGCGAATATATTGATTCAAAACAGACATATGCGATACATTAATGAAATAACAGCGTTTGACATGATAATTGTTTGAACAATCAAAAGAAAATTACAACTTGAAAATTCTAATGGACAAAAAGTCTTCTCATCTCGGAACTTGTTACTTCAAATGGTGAATCCTGTAGGGATGGTAGAAGAACTCAGCCTGACCCACTTGGGTGAAATCCACTGCTCCTTCATTAATCAGGTCCTGGACCTTGTTCTTCAGAGCCCAGCAGTCGGCAGTGTCATGTCCAGGACTATCAGAGTGGTATGCACATCTTTTGTTGGGATGATAGTTAGGAGCAGAGATGTTGGGATTCCGGGGAGGAGCTCTTAGTGTAATCAGATTCAACCTCAACAGGTGTTGTAAAGCTTGAAACAACGACATGTTGAGCTGGGTGAATTGCCTCATGGACCTGCTTGGTTTACTCTGATCAACCTATTGCTCTGGGCGGGGTTGTGGTTGGACCTGTGAAGTGGTAGCAATTTGGAGAGGTCTATTCTTCACCATACCAGACTCTTGTCCTCTTGGAAGTTGATCAATGACCTGGTCCCTGACTTGGACTGGTTGCTTCATGTCTTGATGAAGCTGACTGATCATAGTCCTCAACTCTTCTTGCTCCCGAGCTAAGCCTTGGATAAGAGCCATTTGCCCCAGCATCTGGGTTCTCATTGCATCCACCTCAGCTTGCAGATGTTTCAGCCGTTCGTCTTTATCGTCTTCTGGACTTCTTCTGACCAAAGTCCCCATGAGGAGTGTCCTCAGCTCTTCCTGCCCCTTGGATAGGTTTAGGAGGATTTCCCTGAACCGAGTCTCTTGAGCCTGAAGATCCTGGTTGTCTTGTTGGGAAGCCATTGCTGAAATAAACAGCGGAGAAGGTAAGTGACCTGTAACAAGGGTACCTGTTATGCAATGGTGTGTATGTATGCATGCAATGTTTTCAAGGACCTCGCGGGGTAAACAAGGAAATTGTTAGAATTCGAATCCGGTAGCTTGATTGAAGGAACTTCATGTTGTTGAGAGTCCTTCTTCAAGAGTCAAGGCTCACCATATCGAGTGGGTCATAGCCCCTGACTCAAGTCATTAACCTTGGCTTAGAGGAAAATAAATCCCCTTTGCCCCTTGCTAGGCATTTGATTCATTATGACCTGCATCACAAACCCTTGAGATCCTTGAAATGGGTTAGTCTTTATGCAGGATGTATGCAATGGTATGATGTTATGCTATGCATGGAGTGATGTAAGTAGGCCTTGTAATGAGTCCCAATTAAGGACTGTAAACAAAACCTGCAAGGAACTCATGTGTCAGATAACAAGCATGCAAGTAGTCAAGTTTGAAAGCACACAAGTCACACAAGACAGCCCTTAGAGTTCAGGCCAACATGGGGTCTAGGTATTACCCTCTTGAAGTTGGTGGGCTCAAAACCTGTCCTATCAAAAGTAACCGGGTTATAAGGATCTCAATATCATTGGATTGTTTTCTGTGTTCATTGTTTTGATTTAGCCACTGAACTGGCGATCGAAATATTCCAAGAAAACAACCCTCAATGAGTGTAGTATCGAGTATCAACCAACTTTGGACTGCACCAAAGTCAGTTATCTCACTACCCCTAAAGAGGCCAGGATGGTTCAATTAAGGTTCCTAAGGTCAGTTGATGCTTCACGACACCACGCGGCGGCCCCGTACTCTCCTTGACTTGACTCAAGGGTTACCGGTACTCACCAAAGTGCCACATCAACGTAGCAGACTTCTTCAACCGTGTCGGTATACCCCACACAGTTCCCTCACAGTCTTGTTGCTACTTTCTAAGAAGGTATCCCCCAGATCCGGGTTAGGATCTATAGAACTCCCAAGACAGACCCAATAATTTTAAAGCACACAAATCAGGCAATTGAAAACATAAGTATGATTTATCCTAAGGTACACCTCACTTTATAAGATCTCCCCAGTAGAGTCGATAGTTCTGTGATCGGTGGAAAAAGAACTGACTGTTTAAAGCTGGTTCGCGAAATGTCGCGGAAGCAAGAGTCGCCACCGTCTTTTATTTTCTCCAACATGGACAGGACAAAAGCACAGCAAAATTCCTTATGAGAACGTTTCTCGGTTCGGGAGGTAGATTTATAGAAAGGGAAGGTGTTAGCACCCTTTCTATCCATGATTATCCATGGGCTCTTAGATACTTGCTCTTATGTTTTCAAAATGTTTTCTTTTCAAAATGTGAGTGGGTTTAAAAAAGTTTCATTGAAAGATTTCTGAATGACTCTTGTATCAGTCCTCAAGAGTGTTTGAAAAATTTGTTTTGAAAGCTTTTGAAAGTGTCAGTGTGAAAAGTTTTTGTCTGTTTTTGAAGAGAGCAAGTATCCATGAGTCATCTACCTACCCTAAGGAATTAGGCTGTGTAAGAGTCCTTAAGGTAGTGCCATCCCACCATTGAGAGGTAGGTAGCACCACCGTTGGAGGTGTTCGGGTCAATTCGATTGAGGGACAGTGTGGTCACCGAAGCAACAGTTAGGACACCTTAGAAGCTACTCTTATGTCCTAGATCCTTTTTTAATCCGAGGCAACCATTTGAGGCAACTGTTTCGAGGCAACTGGATCTTGGATATAAGAGCGACCGCTAAAACGTCCTATACTTGACGACCACATTTCGAAGGCAACGAGTGAGGCGTACCCTAGAAGTGGTGTGTGTATTGTGTGTTGTTTTCATGTTAACAGTTATCTTTGGTCATGGCATTGTGAGCTACACATTGTTTTTAATTAACATACATTCTTTCATGCAAGTTTAGAATTTATGAGTGCGGAAAATTAAAAGACGGAAATATAAAAGCTACGCTATTACAAGGCGCGGGTCTATACATCGCCAAAATACAAAGACCCGTTTTTTATAAAAGATGCGGAAAGTAAAAGAAACCTAATTACTATTACATCCGGAGAGCAGTTACATAATAATCAATAAGAAAATAATGTGCGAAAAGAATTAAACTGAACGTCCGAGGGTGTTGGACCCTTTTGAGAAATTAAATTAAATTAGGACTTAATTATTATTTAATTAAAGAGAAGAAAGTGTTTTTTTATGTTTTTTGTGTTTATGAAAATAAAGAAAATTAAAATTAAAAGGAAACCCTAATTCTAAGTTTATTTTAATTATTAAAGAAAATATTAAAGTTAACCTAATTTAAGCTAATTAATTAATTTACATGTTATTTACAAAAATTAATGATAATTAATAATGATAATAATAATGATGAAAAAAATTAATTAAGAAAAAGATAAAAAAATGTCAAAAACTTAATTCTACGTATTTTTTATTTATTAAGAAAAGTATTAGAATTAAAACCTAATTTAAACTATATTAATTATTAGAGTTTATTTACAAAAATAAATTAATGGTAAATTTAATAAATAATTAAAGATATTTTTGTATTTTGATTTTCTGTTTTTATTATGGAAGAATTTATTTTATAGTGAAAAAACAATTAAAACAATTAAAAAGAATTAGAAAAGAAAATAAAATAAAATTAAAAAGGATGCAAACCAAGGGGGTGTCAGGCCCAAAGTGGAGGTGTTTGTGGAATTCTGGCCCATTAGCACAAGGCCTCGTTTGACTTTCAGGAATCAGGTGCACGCTTGTTTGACTGGACCACACCATGGGTGTTGTTTCCTGACCATTGGATTGGATCTCCTGGCCACGTGGCAAGCCACGCGTGAGAGTGCATGATGGACTTCTAAGCATACGCTGCATGTGAACGCTTTATGAAAAAATAGAACAAATTATATAGGGGACCTGGGGATCGAACCCAGGTCCCAGCACTCACCAAGCCACGTCCCTTGCCAATTGAGCTATTGCGCGCGTTTGTCATATGAATGGGGAACAATTATTATATAAGAAAAACAAATATTATGGTATTAAACAAAACAAAAACACGCCAGATTTGAATGTCCCAACCACAGGATGCCACCTATGCTTCTTCTTCGTTTGTACCTGTAAACATGAATAAAATAGCGGGGATTTTAAACCCCCACTAAGTGTAATAGTGAAAAATAGCGATTACGCCCACAGATTATATAAATTGAGCGCGAGTATCTCAATGAATCAGGCTTGTTGCAACGAGTTCATCCATATTGGTCTTGAGGTCCAATTTTACAGTGCAAGGAAAGCCCCAATATGGGAGCTCTGGAACCCTAAAACGTATCAATGGAAAATCATGATTCAGAACCCTATAATGCAATTAAACTATGTTATTAGCTTCAGAAGGTTCCTGTGAATACAAAACAACCAATAATATGTATCAAATGCGCATGAATTATGATATGAAATTCTGGAAAATATGGCAAACCGTAGGGCTTGTTCTTGCGCGTTCTTTGGGTTTCAGGACTCGTTCTTGATGCCAATAGACTCCTGGAGACTCAGGCAAGGTGATTGAATCCTTTTTAGGCTTTGAAACATGCTGCAAGTATGAAATCAGTTTCACAAATTTCTTGAGTTTTTTCAAATTGGTTATGGAGCTTTCAGCAGCTTTTTCGTGTATGTGACTTTAGGGTTTCACTCAGCATATGTATGTGAATGATTCTAGGTCAAAAATAAGCCCACAAATCCATGAATTGATGACTTGAATATTTGATTTTCAATTATGTGATTTTCAATCTTTTGCCATGAAAACTTTGCCAATTATGGAAGATCTTGTCCCCTTGAGTGATGCACGAAATCCTTAGCATGTGTGGAGTATATTTGCTGCATAAAAAGATTTGACAACCATGCTTTGATATTTTTCTACAATTAAAACCAATTAAATGAATTAATAATAATAAAAATTCAATTAATTAATTAAAAATAAGAAAATAAATCATTTTGAGCTTAATGGGTCGTGCATAGGCTTTGGGTAATGATTCAAGGAAGAATTTGAGGCCCATTAGCAAAATTGAAGTGTTTTAGGCAAAGTTGACTTTTGAAAGTTCCCAAAAATTTCCCAACTTCTCCAATGCATATCTTGCTCAATTTTGAAGCTATGAACATGTTCTTGGACATTTTGGAAAGGTCTTGAAGTCCTCTAACCAATTCCTTTGGTCCCATGTCATTTTGATTTACCAATCTCAAGTTATGGTCTTTGACTTAAAGTGCCTTTTTGTTGACTTTTGAAAATGACCTATAATGTTGAAATTGATAACTTTTTGTGAGAGCATTTCTTGGACTTGGAGTGTGAATATGAGTTGTAGGAAATGTCATCCCCTTCAAAATTAGCATTGGATGGGATTTTTCTGATAAACCATGAAAAAGTTATGCCTTGGTCAATTTGCAGTTGACTTTTCAACTGTCCAAAAATAGAAACTTTTGCATCTTGAGACTTTTTGAGCCATGCTTGTGGAATCATGATCAAGAATATGATGATTGTGGCTTCAAAATAATATGTTGACCAAAAATTTTGACTTTTGACTGTCAAATGACCATTTTGCCCCTGCAGTTGACTATGAAGCTTTTAGGGCTTTTGACTGTGCAATTTGATGCTGTGAGTCTTGAAACTTGACATATGGATGCTTGACAATGTATATGGGCACATGGGACTTGATTGGACCCTTAAAAACCTCAATTTTTTTACAAGAACCAAAACCCTAATTTTGACTGTGTTAGGAGGCAATTGGACTGTGCAACCCTTGAGAGATTTTGAAGCTTGGAGATTGATCTTGCCAAATCTTTGAAGAATATGGGAGGGAAAATTTTGGGGTACAACACATGGTCTTGACATATTCAACAAGTTCAAAAGATCCCAAATGCACAGAATTGACAGATGAATTTTCCAGTCAACTGAGCAAAATTTGACTGTATACTGAAAAGTCAAACTTTGACTTTTTGGTCAAAATCAAGTGCCAAGATTTATTTTTCATCAAGACATGTCAAATTATGAAACTTGTTCATCAAGAAACCAAAAATTACAAATTAGGGTTTAAAATGAAGAAATTTCATAACTTAGAAATTTTCTAAGTTATGAAATTCCCTTATTTTTTCCTAACTTTGTCCCATCTTTTCATCAAGATATATTTGGCAAAACAAAACAAATCAAATGATCATAGTCCCTCGATGACGCTTTCGAAAGTTGCCTAAACAAAATGATCATAGTCCCTTAAAGGAAAAATTGCCAAAGACACTTGGCACGATTGCATTCATGGTCTAAACGATGACTCGCGCCTGTCCCGTTAACATCCTAACACAAGATTGTCCACCAAATACAATGGTGGAACAATACTGTTAAAAGGGTTAAAACATAGGGAAGATCTTTGAGAAATTTAGGGTAGATAGCTCTTGGTTACTTGACCAACCTTGCAAAATAATCCTTGCCATTTTTCAAAACACACATCACAACACACTTTCAAAACAACTTTCAAAAACATTGAAAACTTTTCAAAAGACAAATACACATTTGTATACATTCAAACATGGATCATTACAAAGGTTGCCTAGACAAGGCCTCTTTTTCAAAACATTTTCAAAACACACATACACACCACAATCTCAAGCAATTGAAAATCAAAGGCAAGTGATCTAAAACAAATAACTAAGAGCCCATGGATAACCATGGATGAAAATGGTGCTAATACCTTCCCTTTTCATAATCTACCCCCCGAACCCACGAAACATCTCAAAAGGTTTTTCCAGTGCTTTTTAACCTTTCCTTTAGGATAAAATAAAAAGTCGGTGGCGACTCTTGCTAAACCGAACAAGTGCGAATACAAACGATAACCTCAAGTCAGTTCTCCCACCGTATCACGCATAGTAACTTTAAATTTGACAATTTATCGCTTTTACATAACATGCTAGTAATTAGGGTTTGTATGGAAAGAATAAAATCAACCAAATAGCAAACCCTAATCCAAGACAAAATCAAGCATGAAAATAATACACTTTCACACAAGCACCCCTAGGGTTATCCCACTTGGTTGCCTTATACAAAATGGTCATATTACGCATGTAAGGTATCTTAGCAAAAGCAAACAAATACAAGATCATAGTCCCTCGATGATGCTATCTAAGTTGCCTTACAAATTATATTAGTCCCTCAAAAAGAATGCTAAGATAACTTGCAACATTTCTAATCATGGTTATACGATGACCCACGCCCGTCCCGTTAAAATCCAAAGATAGGGTTGCTTACCAAATCAATGGTAAGACAACAGGGTCAAAGTAAAAGAAAATGAACAAGAAAGACTTTTGAGTAGGTAGAATGCTCCTAATTACTTGCTCCATTTCAAAACAAACATCCTTGCTATTTTCAAAAATAATCACTTACATTTTCAAAAACACCTTTCAAACTTGAAAACATTTTCAAAAGATCAACACTTTGTATACGTTCTTACGAATGAGAACTATTACAAAGTTTGCCTAAATGATGGCGCCTTTTCAAAATACTTTCAAAAAACCACACAAAGAACAATTTCAAACAAAAGCAAGTGACCTAACAAGTAACTAAGAGCCCATGGAAAACCATGGATGAAAAGGGTGCTAATACCTTCCCTTTTCATAATCTACCCCCCGAACTCAAGAAAACATCTCTAAAGGTCTTTCCTGTGCTTTTTCACCTTTCCTTATTGGATAAAAGAAAAGTCGGTAGTGACTCTTGCTAACCGTAACATTTACAATCAAACGCAAAACCATCAAGTCAGTTCTCCCACCGTATCACAGTAACGATTCTTTTTCAAATAGCCAACGACTCTATTTTGCTTGGCTATATAAGAAAGTAATTGTATGATTAGAAAAATAGTTGGTGTTGGTGTTCAATGTTAAAAATGAAAGTTGTCATTATTGGAACACAACCAAAAATCTATCAACCACTATAACAACAACAAGAACAAATGCTAATAAAATGATTCTCCAATCATGTTGATAATGATTACAATGAAATCATTTATCATAATATGCTTAATCTCATATGTTGCACAAAGCTTGATAAGCCTCAGAAGATAACGAAGATGGTCATGAAATCTCCAGTTACAAATCTAGAACATAAATGTTGTGCTCTAAAGTGATCATCAAAGAAAATAGAACAAGGGTTGTTGTCCAGAGTGTTCTAAGATAAATCAATATGAAGAAGTTCTTCTCTTTACTACGTCAAGATTAACAAAGCTTCCAGAAGCTTATGAAGAAGAAGACTTCAGCAATTCAAGTGCTTTGGGTTGTTGTCCGTGAAGAAGCTACTTGAAGAAAAAGAAGACCACACATTAAAGCTATAATACAATGTAATATATTTTAGTGTGTATTAGGTTCTACTGATGTACTTAATTTTGTTTACATCCAGATTATGTAGAAGCATTATTATTGTAAACAAATGTAAATCAAACAGTATTTTAATGGTTCCCTAAGAGACTCGGTTGAGTCAGAATTCTCAAGACTTTGGCTACAATCATTTTAGATGAAATCCTGGTAGTGGATTCTATTGGTTCAATGGTAGTAATATCTCAAAGGGGACTGTGTGAAGGTCATCCTTGTGAGATCACTGATGGATATCATTGGAAGGAAATCCTGGTAGGAGATTCTGAGGGATCCAATTATATTGGGTCAATGAACATTATATCCAGTTTGGATCACTGAACATGTCATTGGATGTTAGTCACTGATGTTTGACCATGCGATTGTAATCATATTAGTTATAATGGATTAAGTCCTTGAGTTCAACGAAAAATCACCTTGGTAGCATGGACTAGACTAGCTTGGGGGATTCTCAAGTGAACCATGATATATCACGTGTTTTTTACTTTTGTGTATGCTTTAGAGTTTATGTTTTCGTAACTTAATTAGAAACATCACTTAGAAGTAACACTCAGAAGCATTGTTCAACAAATAATTCTTAGAAATGAAAGTTATTCAAGGAATGAAACCCCAATTCAAACTCCTCATTTCTTGTGTTTTCTTAACATCTTCAATTGGTATTAGAGCCTTGTTCTGTTATTGATGGATATTAAACACCTAACAGTGTCAAATAATGATCCAGATGTTGTGTGAAGAATTACTCTAAGGTGATAGTTATTCAATTTTCAACTACTGTCTAAAAATAGAAAATTGAAGAACAAGCTAACAAGAAACGATTTATCAGATAAGAAGTTATATCTGTTGAATGCTTTTGATTAAGTTCCTTGAGAGTATGATATGTTTTCAAGAAACAGATTAGTTTACCCTTGACTTTCTCATAAGATCTCATTAGGAATATTTTCAAAAGAAGAAATATTGTTGTCTTATGATACATAAGAACTTCATGATAAAGTTGTTTATTCAAGCAGACAGAAGATATTATGTAGAAGATCTAAACATTGGCTCTGTCGAAGGAGGCCTTGGAGAAGACCATACATTACTGGGGAAAGAACGCACATTGACTTATCAGAAGTATGATCAAAGACTAACTTTAAATAAGTTAGTTCAGTATTGCAAGAACAAGGTTATCAGTCAAAATCATTAAAGTTTAATGATATTTGTATTAGAACAGATTCTACAATTTGTTCAAGGAATCAAAATTCAGAAGACGCTAGGTAATGATAGTTAATTCTCTCTAGCACATATCTTCTCAGAAGTTCATGAAATATTTACCTTCTAAAAAACAAGCTTTTGTTCAAAGGAAGTTTGACAAACAGATGGATGTTTTGATAATAGAGGATCAAAATATATGTACTCTGAGGATTATTCTCAAGAATTCAGACGGGTAATTCTAAACAGAAGAATGAAGAGATCATCTGAAGTGAAGAATGATCCTAGCTCTCAGATTAGAGATTAGAGTTCAGAAAAAGATTATTATTCTCAAATAAAAAAATTGATAATATTCAAAGAAATAAGAGGAATCAATTTGTAGATAATTCAGAACCTCTGAAAGACCGCTCTGAAGAAATCATAAGAAGAAAGAAGTTGATCAGAAGTTGTATCTAAGAGAAATCTAAGGTTAAAGACAGATGGAAAATCTTCAAGGACATGACAAGCCTGATCATAAGATCTATCAAGGATAAGCTAAAGTCAAAACCAGAATATAGAGCACTCAAATAAAAGAATCAAGGTGAAGATTTCAAAATCTCAAAGGTATGTTTTCTTTTATCTATAATTTATTATAATTTATGATAAAAATAATTCTACAAGTTAGAAGATATTTTAAAAAGAAGCATTCCAAATGTTAGTGCAACTCCAAGTTGTGAATTTTCTAGTTAAGTGAAAATCTCATGATCTGGAACATTCTCTTTTTCCAAGAGAAAAATATTTTAATTAACTCTCTGGATACTGTGAACACGTAAGTTCTCTTGAGAATGAACCGAATATTTTATATATGATGGATGTGATGATAGCTTCTCATTTAAGCAACTATGTTCAATATTTTGCTATATTTGTTTCCGGTATGTCACCTCTAAATGTTGATTCACTCAAAGTCCTTATTTAAAACATGTATAGTACTCTATCTTTATAAAGACAGATTCACTTTATTCCCCTTCTTTGAAAGTCTTGTCATGTGACAGTGATCTATATCATTCTTACGAATTAGTACAACCTTTTTCACCCAATTGAATATATATATATATATATATATATATATATATATATATATATATATATATATATATATATATATATATATATATATATATATATATATATATATATATATATATATATATATATATATATATATATATATATATATATATATATATATATATATATATATATATATATATATATATATATATATATATATATATATATATATATATATATATATATATATATATATATATTATTTATCATATTTATCTTTTCCTCTCATAAACTAATTCCTATCAAGATTCTTCTTCTCATCTGTTCATCATGCCTCAACCAACCTTTCTTGGAAATTAAAACATTCTTGAGATCATCATCAAAAAACAAATTGAACTCTCTTCTCTTGAAAGTAACATTGCTTCCAATATCACAAATGTGTCATGCTTTCAACAATGGACAAAATACTTCACTATGTTAAAGAAACTTGTCTACGTGAATCTTGTTAAAAAATTCTGGAAGCATGCTTATCTTGATTATGAGAGCGGTTCTATCTTTTCATATATCTTTGAAATTCTCATCATCAATACTCCCTTCTCAATCACTCTTGCTACTGGATGTGAAAATGTAGGTGTCACAGTTGACTATGACAAGTCTAGGTTTGTGATGTCTGATAAATTTGACTCTTGTCATGACATATCATCAGGATATGAAACTATCAACCCTGAAAATCTCTTACCTATTCCCAAAGCCTGGTTCAAGCTTGTGTTGTCCAACTTTCTTCCCAGAGGGGATAACCAAGACCTTCTGAGGTATGATGACCAAGCATTCATCTATCTTCTGATGAATGATACTCATGTAAGCTTGCCACAATCCATCTTCATATGTCTTTGGAAATCTATCTCAGTCTAGGAATTTCATTAAGTCATACATTCCTTTTGGAAGAGTTTTGTCTGAGATATTCCTTCAAGAAGGAAAAGTGGATACTATCAAAGAAATGATAGTAGAAGATGTACCAGAGAGATGTCTTGAAAACTATTTATTGAAAACTAAGTGTGGTAATTTTAGTGGATAGGAGAACATAGTTTATCTTATCATAGTTGTCCTTTTTTCTTGTTTTCTTGTCTGACTATTTTTTAGTTGTGTCTCTTATATTTCCTTAATTAATGAAGCCCTTCATTTTAATGGACTATTTTGTATGCTTAATTGGATATAAAAATATCAAGCCTCTGATATAATCATAAACATCCATTATCATGAAATTACAAGTATTTAGGCATTATAAATTCATTAAATTTTGAAATAAAACAGTCACACATGCGTCTCCAGAGCATAGATTAGGTTTTAGACCTTTGATGTTTGTCAGTTACTTTATCCACATGTTAGAAGATAGTTATGAACAATTTGATATGTCCTCATAAATGAGATTAACTATTCTTTTTCCCTTTCCCATACATCTATATGTCCTACTTTACTCTAGATACTCAAACCTAATTCAAAGATATCAATTGTCACTCATTTCTCTTTATTGTCAAATCTTAGAAGTTATAGCTTCTCTTCTGACTTTTCTCAGTTATTTATTATTGAGTCTCCCATGATTGATTACCTTATGTAAGGAAAATCATTTCTCTTGTCAATTCACATCTTCTCGCTTCTTTTTATACATCATGTTACCCTCTACTTCTCATAACAAGTAATCTCTAACTCTCATAACAAGTAAGACTGGTTTCGCTTTATCTTGACAAATCTTCGTCCATGCAAAACTAACAAAAATCTCTTAACTAATGATGATAAGACTCTAATTTTCTGTCTGATCAAACGAATTCTGATTAAATTCCCTGAAGCCATCCTCAATCATCTCAAAAGGTCCATTACTTCCTCTAAAATTTGAACAAAGCCTTTATTCCCTATGGAAGAATCCTGTCAGAAGTGTGTGTTCAAAATGAGATTGTGAGAATTCTTTGAAGGATTCCTGGTGGTCCTAGTGATGTTCTTCATCAAGAGGAGTGTGGGAATTTTGATGATCAGTGGTTTCAATAAGTTTTAATTATGTTATCAATCATTCTGTTGTGTAATATGTTTAATTCTATCATCAATGTAACTCTTTCTGATTAGCACTAATTGTTACTTTTATTAACTTTTAATGTTTTTCATGAATAATTATATTTTTAATGATGTAAAAAAGGGGGATAAGTATAATGATTTTGATGAACCTAAATAAATTCAAAAACTCATCATAATAATAAAATGATATAGAATGTGCATGCATGTGCATACATTTACCCCTAATGCTTGTTTGATTGTTTGATGATTAATTGAGGAACTCTGAACAAGTTCACTAGGAATTCTAAGACATGTCAAAATGAAATAAATATGTTAAATCTCTTAAAGAATGATTGTTCATATAATCGAAGATGTATACTCTGTGAACATATGTTCAAGAATCAGATAGACCCAATATTGTTTAGAAGTTGAGAACTTTCTGAAAGTTAAATTTATCTTGGTTTTGGTATCATAGTGTTCAGAAGATATAAAATGTTTGAGAATGTGATATTCAGAACATAAGAATCAAAAGAAAAAGCATATAATTTCCAGAAGAACTGAGCAAATCAGAAGTTGAAGACTATCTGAAAAATATGGATAGAAGATTCAATAAGAAGAATCTTTTATGAATTCAAGATCTCAATTGGTTATATTGGTATCAAGATTCAAGACTCTCAAGATCTCGATATCTGATCTATTGGAACCGGGGGGAGTTTTACTCAAATAGTTCAGAGTCAGGATATTCGATCTTAATCAAGTCATTGACTCAAGAGGAGTATCATAATAAGGATAAGTATTCCTTACCTTTATATTTTCACTTTTTCTGATTATAAGAACAAAATTGTGTCATCAAAATACATAGTTTTGTCATCATCAAAAAGGGGGATATTGTAAGAATAAGATTTGGTTCTGCAATATTATCTCTGAGTTTTAATGATAACAAATGAGTATGTTTTTATGAAAAAATTTGTTACTCTAATGTTTGTTATTTTTTAGTATTTAACAAACAGGTTCTACTTCTAATGGATGGCATGGCCAAGACATTATAAGAGAATTAATTTCGCTTCCACACTACACAAGTTCTGTTTAACAGTAGAAAGACACTCCAGAAGGCTCTGAAGTGTAAGCTCTAATGTTTGTCTAAAGAAAACTCTCAGAAGATCTTAAGACATAAGTTTATACTTATATCTAGATGCTAAAAGACTCAAGCTTCTAAATATAACGTGCTCTAAGGAAATAGTCTGAAGATCTGAATATTCAAGTTTCTACTAAATTCTAGATGCTAAAGACTCAAGTTTCTAAAGACAGTGTGTTCCAAAGAAATAAAGTTAGAAGATCTGAAGACAAATTTTCTACTAAAGTCTATATGCTAAATATTTAGTTTCTAAAAGACATCTTGTTTCAAAGAAGACAAAGTTAGAAGATCTGAAGACAAAGTTTCTACTGAAGTTCAGATGCTGAAGACTTGTGTTTCTAATAACAAGGTTCTTAAAAGGATTCTTAAAGAACCAAGTGCTAAAGATTCAAAATATGGAAGTTATGAAGATTTCAAAGACATGAAGTTCTAAAGATCCAAGGTTCTATACAATGGGTTCTCAAGACCAAGTTCAGAAGACTCTAAAGACGTGGTTCTTAAGACTCCAAAGACACAGTTCTTAAGACTCTGAAGACTTGAAGTGTAACACCCTATTTCTACCAGAAGGATAATAAGAAAATCAGTGTTCAACATAAATAGAATGCTACATTTTCAACTAAAAATAAATCTTCATTTAATCGCATACAAACAGATATATAATGTAACACGGTGGGAGAAATGACTTGGTTGTTTTGTGTTCGATCGCAATTGTTGCGGATAGCAAGAGTCGCCACCGACTTTTATTTTATCCAAAAGGAAAGGCTGAAAAGAACAGGAAAGACCTTTAGAGATGTTTTCTTGAGTTCGGGAGGTAGATTATGAAAAGGGAAGGTATTAGCACCCTTTTCATCCGTAGTTATCTACGGGATCTTAGTTGTTTTCTAAATAACTTGCTTTTGTTTGAAAGTGTGCTTGTGATGTGGGTTTTGAAAGTATTTTGAAAATGTCTTTGTAATGGTTCTCGTTTCTATAAGAACGCGTACAAAGTGTTGTTTCAAAAATAGTTCAAAGAGGTGTTTGTGTAATGTGTTTTTGAAAGTGATTCTGAAAAGGTGTCTTTGTAATGGCTCTCGTTTCTATAAGAACGCGTACAAAGTGTTTGTCTTTTAAAAATGTTTCAAAATGAGAGTGTTGGTGTATAAAATGTTTTTGTTGTGAGCAAGCGAGCAACTAGGAGCAAATCTACCTACTCAAAAGGTCTTAGATGTTCTTTTCCTTCCCCTTTAGATGTTGCTATCTTACCATTGTTTTGGTAAGAAGCCCCGTCATTGGATGTGAAGGGACGAGTGTGAGACGTTTTTGTATAGTCATATAAAGTAACCTACGGGATATTTTAGAAATGTCGTTTAGGGACTAGATCGTTTACCGAAGGCAACATCGAGGGTCATCGAGGGACTACGATCTTTTATCGAGGGTCTTTGCTAAAACGCCCATGTTCGAGGGACATGACTATTTTTCCGATAGGAAACAAGTGGGATTACCCTAAGGGGTGTGTGTGTGTGAATAGTGTGTTTAATTTGCATGTATTTAATCTTTGATTGGGGTTATCTACTTGTTGATTTTATCTTCCCATACAAACCCTATTTACTAGCATTTATATGAAAGCGATAAATTGTGGAAAGTAAATATTCTACGCTATTACAATCATTAGGGGGATGGGGTATACAAATTTACAAATGGGGATTGCAAGAAATTAAACCTAATTATCTATTACAACCATATTGAAATAATGTACAAGAAATGAATAAATATAATGTACAAGGATATAAATGGAAAAGAAAAAGATTTTTGTTTGGTTTTTTTAGGAAAGGGTCTTGGTTTTAACCTAATTAACTAAAAGAAGTAATTAATTTATTTAAGAAAATTAAACCTAAATTAATTAAGAAAAGAAATTAAGTTAGAAAGCATTTTTTAGGGTTTTTTAGAAAAGGTTTAAAGTTTAATAAAAATAGTATGGAAATTAATTAATTAAAAGAAAACTTATATTCTAATTTAATTTTAATTAAAAGGAGAATAACTAAACCTAAATCTAATTATTAATTTAATAAGAAAAAGAAATTAAGTTTTTTATAAGAAAAATGTTTTTTGTCTTTTGTTTTAAAGGAATAAAATATATAGAATGCAAATAATAAATAAAAATATTTTTTTGGAATTGTTTATATGAAAATAATAATAATAATAAAAATATAAAGAAAAAGTAAAAATAAAATATAAAAAAAAGGTTAAAAAAATGTTTTATGAGCTGACACATGAGCTTATGTATTGGCTCATGCAGGTTTCGTATTGGCTCATGTGTCGGCTCATGTATTGGCTCGTGTATGTTTCTTGTTCCTGGAAGTCAAAATAACTCAGTATGAGTCGACGCATATTGGTTTCGTATCGACTCATAATCATTTTGTGTCGATGCATACGTGTTTCGTGTCGACTCATAACCTGTTTTGAACATAATATGTATCAACTCATAGCATTTTATATCGACGCATAACTGCTGTTTTTTGCTTTTATCATTGTTTTGCTACATGTAAAAGTTAGTTCTCAACACATGGTTAGTGAAATGAAAAGCAAGCATATGGTTAGCTTCAAGGCAATGATATCTACATTTTATCTTCACAAATGAACCATTATTGATGCTTGTATGAAGAGTTCAAAGTTAAGAAAACTTACCTTGAAACTGAAATTTGTGCTTTGAGTTTGAGCTGTTGTATGGGTTGTTGTTGAGCTTGGGAAGTGATGATACTGATGTTACAAAAGTTTTTTTGTGTTTGAACAACTTCTATATGATGTATGTGGAGTGTTTGGATGGTTTGTTTGGAGAAAACTTGCAAGGTATGAGATTCAAAGATTTGGACTTCAAAGCTTAAAAATGGAGGTTTTGTGGACAATTCTGGTTTTTGACAGCAAGAATGATTTTGAGTGTTAGTTTCCCCTTTTTTTCCTGACCCATTTCTCTTGCAATTGGCCTCTATTGTACCCCAAAATTTTCCCTCTCATTTCTCAAGGAATCACCCTGGATCCTCAAGTTTTCTCTCATCCAATTCCAAGCCTTAAACTATCAATTTTTCCAACCAATTCATTCACAAGGGCAAAATGGTCATTTGCACACTGAGAAGTCTAACTTTGACTTTTAGATCAAAATCAAATCTCAAAAAAATCATATTTCATCAAGACATGTTGGAATATGAAGTTTGTTTCATCAAGAATTTCAAAAGTCAAATTCTAAATATTTAGAAATTTTTCTAAGTGTTTAAGAAATATGACAATTTCAGAACTTTTGGGCCAGTGTTCACACTCAGCAAATTCTGGATATTCTCAAGACAGAGTTTGGTCAGAACTTTTGGACCAGTTTTCATACAGGTTCAGTTAGAGTTTGCCAGGTTAAATCAAAGAATATTACTAAGCATGCTGCAAGCTTTCTAGAAAGTCTGAAAGTTCCTTCAGAACATGCTGGAGTCCGAAGATAAAAGGATCAGAAGATGAGATGCTATGTTGAAGCAGAACTTCTAATCCAGAGTCAAGCAAGGATGCAGAGTTTCACATGGCAGGATTTCTGATTTGATAAATCTTATCATCATTTAATGCTCACAACCACTTGTGAGTTGTTATCCAAAGGATTTCCCCCACGTGTACCCCTACTGCCTTGGGAAGACAAACTTTTATGCAAAAGTATGCTAGGCCCATGCGCTGCTTCTACTTTTCCTTAATTCGTGTGGATGAATCCAGCTTAGGCGCTGCTAATCATCCCACTTGATGCATTTAACCACACTTGTTTAAGCTTACTTCAAGAGTAAGTGAGCATCTAGCATATGATGTTGGCGCCACTTGACATCTCCAAACTACAAAACCTTTGCCTATAAATAGAACACCATTATCCATTGAGAAGAGGTCAGAAATTTGAAAAAGAGCTGTGGAATTTGAGAAAGAAAAGTCTTGAACTCCTGCAAAAAATTCCAAGAATCCACAAAACTATAAACACAAAAATACAAAACCTTAGCATTTGATTCTTGCATTCAAACTTCATTTTTCCTCACATGTTTCTTGACTAAAGCCATCCACGCAGTTGCTGATTCACATATTAGAAGTTACCATAACTTATGTATTCCTACTGCCATACACTCTCCATCCACCTCAAAGAAGTCAGAATATCACCCCTTGGATGTTCCAGAATTTGCAAACTTCCATCCTGCTAAGTACGTGAAAAAGTTGCTCAAAACATCACCGGAGTTCAGGATCAACCTCCAGTTCACAGAATCTTTTCCAGCTGCAAGGTAAGTTTTCTGTTGACTCTCATCATACTAATTAGGCATTGTCAGATTTTGCATATTTAACATAATGTAGATATTCTGATCCTGGTGATGTATATATTCTGAAATTTTATGCATCTGCCTGCCTAAGTAGAAGGAATCCCAGTTCATAGTTTCATAAAGAAATTAGGACTCAGAATTATGATTAGCAAATTCATGTTGCTTCTGATTTGTGTTTCTGATATTTCTTGAAACTTGTCATAACTGTCATGTGTGCAACTTTTGTTCTGTTAAGAAATGACTAAGTTGCAGATGTTCTGACTAGCTTGGAGGGAGGAAATGTTCTGACAGTTGCATCAGAACTTCTGAAAACTTCTGAGTTCTCAGAAGACCCAGAACTTCTGAACTTCCATATTTCTACTAACGTTGTTTCTGTTTGTGCAGCACGTCAGAGTCAGAACTTCTGACCTCTTCTACTCTCATGCATTTGCGCTGATTTTGGTTTTCTTTCTCTTTTATTATTTTTTCCATCATTTTATTTTTCATTAATCAAAAATACCAAAAATATTTCATACTCACATATTATATTTTCTTTTAACATAAAAAGACAAAAAATATTTTCTTAAACAAAACTTATTTCTTTTCCTAAATAAATAAGCATTTTACATTTCCTGTACATTCTTATCTATTTCAATAAGGTTGTAATAGTAACCTAGAATTTTAATTTGCAATCCCCATTTGAAATTTGTACATCCCACCCCCCTAAATATTGTAATAGCATAGGACTTTACATTTTCGCATTGTTATTGCTTTCATATATTGTTAGTAACTAGGGTGTGTATGGCAAGACTAAAACCAATGTTTAGAAAATTCTAATTCAAGACAAATTATGCATGTAATCAAAATACACTCGCACACTTAAACCCTTAGGATAATTCCACTTGTTGCCTTACAAAATGGTCATGTTATACATGTGGGGTGTCTTAGCACAAACAAATCAAAAATACAAGATCATAGTCCCTCAATGACGCTATCAAAGCTGCCTTTCAAAATGATCTTAGTCCCTAAAAGAAAAGTGCTAAGTCATCTCACAATATTGCTATCATGGTCATACGATGACCCAATGCCCGTCCCTTCACATCCAATGATGGGGCTTCTTACCAAAACAATGGTAAGGTGGCAACATCTAAAGGAGGAGGAAAAGAACATCTAAGACCTTTTGAGTAGGTAGATTACTTTTAGTTGCTTGCTCAATTTCAAAATAAATGTCCTTGCTATTTTCAAAAACAATCACATACACTTTCCAAACACCTTTCCAAACTTGAAATATTTTAAAAAGCTCAACACTTTGTATGCGTTCTTACGAACGAGAACTATTACAAAGTTTTCCTAAATGATGGCGCCTTTTCAAAATACTTTCAAAACCCAAATCACAAAGCACATTTTAAAACCAAAGCAAGTGATATAGCGAACAAGTAAGAGCCCATGGAAAACCATGGATGAAAAGGGTGATAATACCTTCCCTTTTCATAATCTACCCCCCGAACTCAAGAAAATGTCTCTAAAGGTCTTTCTTGTGCTTTTTCACCTTTCCTTATTAGATAAAAGAAAAGTCGGTGGCGACTCTTGCTAAACCGCAACATTTGCAAACACAAACGCAAAAAAGTCAGTTCTCCCACCGTATCAAGGCCTCTCTATTTATAGAGAAGGTTTGAGACTTCAAACAACTCAGATTTTGAATCACATGTTATGGCTATCTTGCTTGTTTTTTAAGCAAGCATGAAGAACATGTTTCCCATGCTTGTACCAAGCTATCTAAAGTGGTTGATAACTTTAAACATGTTTGTTCTGACTTGTAGAAGTTGAGTGTGATTAGAACAACAAGTTAGAGGCTCAAGAAATTGACTTTATGATTAAAGTGAACTTTGCAAGAATGGCAATGGTGCCTTCGTGCCAAAAATGGAAAGATGCAATGGACAATACTTGAACCACTTGGATAATGGTTCAATCAAATGTGTAAACATCTGATTATGGATAGATTTGCAAATCAAGAAGCTTGTAAAGTGAAGATTATGTAGCATGGCTAAGATTTTGGTTCCTTGTTCATCACAAATCTGCCTTGTAAATCCAGAATGAATGTCCAACTTCAGATCCTTGAATCTCCTAGCTCAAATATGATAAATTCATGCTCTTGGATGTTTTGGAAATCTTAAAACACCCTCTATAACTTTTATGTTGGCCATTTTGACAAAATCATCTTGTAACTATGTGAAAAAATGCCAAGAAATTGGGATAAAATCTTGACCAAAACTGCTGAAAATTTCTCTAAGTGTTTATTCAAAAATGCCATGACTTCATGAATTTATAACTCAAAATCCAAGCATTTCTAGAAAAAGTCCTGCCCTAAAAAGTTTTAGATCTCATTGAGATCTACAACTTTCATGTTGGAAGTTTTCCTTGAATCATCTTGCATCATGGTGAAAAGTTGGCATGAAGAAATGAAATTATCATGTATAAAAAACACTTAGAAAAATTTCTAAGTCTTGAAGAGTTTGAATTTTCAGATTGACTTTTGACTTTATTGATTTCTTGATGATCAAGTTTCATATTTCTGAATGTCTTGATAAATTTTGATCTTTGAGACTTAATGTTGACCAAAAAGTCAAAGTTTGACTTTTGGTGCTACAGTAGACTTTTTCATCAGTACAGCTGATTTTTGGTCTCTTGGTCAATTGACTGAGAAGACTTGAAACTTGACATGAGAATTCTTGAAGGTCTATAATGATCAAAGAACGTCACTTGAATTATTAGAAGTCCAATTGTCCTTATGCAAATTCAAACCCTAATCTTGAGGTATCAGTGTTGAGGAGATGGCTTGACCTAGTCAATACTAGTGCAAGCTTGAGCTTTCGCAGATCTTTGTGAGAAATGTCTTGAGAAATTAGAGGGCAAATTTTGGGGTACAACAGCTGCCCCTGTTCAATATTCTTAAACTTGAAGAGTTAGATTGGCAGAACCGCCATTCGTGACTTGAAAGTGGAATTTGATTGAACACTAGAGTTCCCAGAAATTTGCACTCGAAGATGAATTGTGAATGGGCTTATAGATGCCATTTGGAGGAATGATGGAGATTTGTTGGAGATGGGCTTGTAGATGCCATCCAAAGGTGACTGTTGATAAAAAATGGACTAAATCTAAACTTGATTTCAACTGGAAAAGAATCAGAACAAATCTTTGGAGCGATTTATCTGAAACTAGCAAAAGTATTGTATGTTGCTTGACTAGGAAGAATCAGAATAAATCTTGGAGCGATTTATCTGAACCATAAATGTTCATTTGAAAAGTATCAGGATAAACCGTTGAGAGGTTTAAACTGAAATAAAGGAGGTCTTGTATATTCTTTAACTGGAGAGAATCAGAGTAAATCTTTGAGCGATTTATCTGAACCAGAGAAAGTGCCTACTAAGAACAAATCAGAATAAATCGTTGAGAGATTTATCTGAACCAGCAGGGATTTGGAGAAGAATCAGAATAAATCATTGAGAGATTCATCTGAACCAGTAAAGGTCTTGGATGAGCAACAGAATAATATTCATAAATGAATTGTATCTGACTCGTATCTGAGAGATGTACTGAATGAGAGTCAGAATGACATCCGTATCTGGATTGTATCTGGACTGTATTGGAAAGGTATGCTGAAAGAAGTATCAGAATGATATTCGTATTTGGATCGTATCTGGACCATATTTGAATGAGTGACAGAATGACATCCGAATCTGGATCGTATTTGGACTGTATTTTGAATGAGTTACAGAATGACATCTGAATCTGGATCGTATCTGGATTGTATTTTGAATGAGTGATAGAATGACATCCGAATATGGATCATATCTGGATTGTATTTTGAATGAGTGACAGAATGACATCCGAATCTGGATCGTATCGGGACTGTATTTTGAATGAGAGACAGAATGACATCCGAATTTGGATCGTATCTGGATTGTATTTTGAAGAGAATCTGGAGTAAGTATCAAAATGTCAGCCATATCTGGATCGCATCTGAACTGTTTTTAGAAGAGGATCTAGAGTAAGTATCAGAATGTCAGCCATAACTAGATCTCATCTAAACTGTTTCTAGAAGAGAATCTGGAGTAAGTATCAGAATGTCAACCATATTTGGATCGCATCTGAATTGTTTCTAGAAGGAATCTGGAATAACTGTCAGAATGCCAGTCGTATATGGATTGCATCTGAACTGTTTCTAGGAGAGTGTATGGGAAGGAGCTCGTGTAGGATTTCTTCAGTTGGTCGTGTAGATAATTGCCTTGGCTTTTTATAGGTATTAATTTCTGACCTTTTGAAGATTATTGACTATAACCATCTATTGATTAACCTTTTCCTGAAAAAGGTAAAACGTTAGTTGAATGCAGTGTCATGATGTATGAAATGCATGGTGCAATGATGTTCTCAAAATAAATGAGATTGTGTCGTGTGTACTTGTCATGTATGTAATATGATATATTAAATGTGAGATGTTTATTTGAATGTATCTTTGTCCGGAAAAGTAAATCCTTGACAAATGCTGGAGAGTCATTAAATCCCAGACTGTTGTTGAAGAGTAGGTGAATCTTCAAACTTTGCTTAGAATATTTCCACCAAGGATTCCTATTTTTTTGTTTGAGGAGAGCTCCACTGAGGAATATTGAAAACACTGTGGAGAGTGTTGATCCTTGCTTGGGGAAAAAGAGTTCAGGAGTCTCAGTTGTTCGTTGCTTTACTGGGGAGTCGAAGTTGAACTGATATCTGGTCGGGTCCAGGCTTCACAGTAACTTGTTGGGGATTGTAGAGTAGTCTACTGGGGAAGAGGAGTTTTGGTCCTTTGATTTGTAGTAGTCAGAGATGCAAAATCAAGCTTGTGAATTTGTAGTTTGTTGGGGAAATGAACCCTGTTATCGGTCTTTTGGAGAGGTGTCTTCTTCACTGGGGAAAATCCTCGAGGGTTCTTGAGGTCAATTCAGCTGGTGAGAAGTTTTCAGAGATTGAAACTCTGGCTGGGAGTCATCCTATGAGAAGGATCTTGGGGAGATTTGTCATTTCCCCTAGTAGTAAATGTTGTAGTAATGCCAGAAAATGTTTGCTTGGTCGCACATGACCCTTTATGTGGGAGCCTGTTTTCCCCCAGAGTTAATCTGGCGCACCTCGACGCTTGAGATTTTGATTTCCAGTAGCCCTGAACTGGATAGAGATATTTTCTAAGACTATTGTGGAAGAAACCAAAGACCTGATACTGAAACCATCTGATACTACTGGCGCAGACGAACAAATTGGTGGTACCCAAAATCTTTGGTCAAGTCTCAGAATTTTCTAAGAACTGTCATGGGAGGATCCGAAAACATGATACTGACATCACCTGATACTGACATCATATGATACTATTTATACAGACAAGCAATTTGATGGTACCGGAAGTCTTCACAGTGGATTTTGTTCAAACCCATGATCAATATAACATTGCCCCTTGAGTGATACATATGGAGATTTGCCCCTGGTTATTCAACAATTCTTTGAGAGATTCTTTGAATCTCGACTTGACTGCCCCAGATGTGTTGGACAATGGTCATGTTGTGCCCCTTGATTATGAGAGATTTTTCATTGGAAGCGTCTTTCCATTTGAAGTGATTTTGTTTACTGAGAGAGCTTTCGTTCACTGGATATTCATTGTGTGAATTTCTTCGCTGTCAAACAAATAGCCATATGAAAACAGTGATATTCAAGTAATGCAAAGTTTATGTTTGTCTTGAAATTTTGAAAATGCGTTTTAGCAAGTAAAGAAATTTTGTAAGAAAAATTCAACTCAGCATTTGGAGTAAAGCCTTACAGGAGTCAGGATACCTTTTATAACAGTATGCTTTCGAACTAACCCATGCTTCAATTAAGACTTTTGAAGGGTTGTAGCGTGGCTTGGTTCACGGTTTAAGAAACAAAGGATAAAGTCTCAAAGTGTATTTGTACCCACCCGCTCTTCGAGATGTTCTTCAGTCCTAAACTCAGTTAATTATGCGTTTGAACTCCAATTGAGTTCGGAATAACGTTTTGGTGATGGTTCGGACAAGTTAAGTTTGTCGGAAGGAAGTCATTTTTGCAACATTTTTCATGTTGTTGAGGATTTGTAGTGACCTCTTTCTTTTGATTTATTATCCCTAGTTTTTTTCTAATTGTTCTTGTTTTTGAGATTACAGTCAGCGGGACGCCCCAGTTTTCTTTAAGTCTCCTTCGTAGGTTTTGACTTAGTGGGCTTTTCTTTTGAGAGATAATGACTGCCTATTTGATAGGGAACCATCACCATCTTTTGGTTCAGAAGGAATGTATTTGATGTCGCTTGTTGTAATACGAGACGAGAGTTTGCGATTTGAACACGCACTTGAATTAACTGAGAGACTACCCCGCCCCAGGTTTTGAATAAAGGTTTCAATTTATGTTAAAACAGAGAACTTCTACTTCTTTGGCTCGAAGGGGTTGACTAGGGATTATATTCCTTATAACTCCAGTTTTTAGGATTTGAAATAAACGCCTGTACATCGCCAGCAAGGTCTATTTATAAAGAAGGTTTGAGACTTCAAACAACTCAGATTTTGAATCACATGTTATGGCTATCTTGCTTGTTTTTGAAGAAAGCATGAAGAACATGTTTCCAATGCTTGTACCAAGCTATCTAAAGTGGTTGATCACTTTAAACATGTTTTTCCTAACTTGTAGAAGTTTAGTGTGATTAGAACAACAAGTTAGAGGCTCAAGAAATTGACTTTATGACTAAAGTGAACTTTGCAAGAATGGCAATGGTGCCTTCGTGCCAAAAATGGAAATATGCAATGGACAATACTTCAACCACTTGGATAATGGTTCAATCAAATGTGTAAAAATCTGATTACAGATAGATTTTTAAGTCAAGAGGCCTGCAAAGTGAAGATTATGAAGCATGGCTAAGATTTTGGTTCCTTGCTCATCATAAATCTGCCTTGTAAATCAAGAATGAATGTCCAACTTCAGATCCTCGAATCTCCTAGCTCAAATATGATAAATTCATGCTCTTGGATATTTTGGAAAGATTGAAACACCATCTATAACTTTCATGTTGGCCATTTTTACAAAATCATCTTGTAACTATGTGAAAAAATTCTAAGAAGTTGGGATAAAATCCTGACCAAAACTGCTGAAAATTTCTCTAAGTGTTTATTCAAAAATGCCATGACTTCATAAATTTATAACTCAAAATCCAAGAATTTCTAGAAAATGTCCTGTCCTATAAAGTTTTAGATCTCATTGAGATCTACAACTTTCATGTTGGAAGTTTTCCTTGAATCATCTTGCATCATGGTGAAAAGTTGGCATGAAGAAATGAAATTATCATGTATAAAAAACACTTAGAAAAATTTCTAAGTCTTGAAGAGTTTGAATTTTCAGATTGACTTTTGACTTTCTTGATTTCTTGATGATCAAGTTTCATATTTTTTAATGTCTTGAAGAATTTTGATCTTTGAGACTTAATGTTGACCAAAAGTCAAAGTTTGACTTTTGGTGTTACAGTTGACTTTTTCATCAGTACAGCTGAATTTTGGTCTCTTGGTCAATTGACTGAGAAGACTTGAAACTTGACATGAGCATTCTTGAAGGTCCATAATGATCTAAGAACGTCACTTGAAGTATTAGAAGTCCAATTATCCTTATGTAAATTCAAACCCTAATCTTGAGGTATCAGTGTTGAGGAGATGGCTTGACCTAGTCAATACTGGTGCAAGCTTGAGCTTTCGCAAATCTTTGTGAGAAATGTCTTGAGAAATGAGAGGGAAAATTTTGGGGTACAACACATAACACTTAACTCGGATGAACCGATAACAATCTGATTTATTCTTCAAAATCAAACAACTTTTATTGATAAGCAGTGGAATATACATACTCAACTTCAATTCACTTAACATCTTTTATTCAACTAAGATAACCTCAAGACAACAATTATTTCATGTAATCAACTTAAAAATTCAGAAACTGAAATAATAATCAACAACTAAACATCAATCGTTCATCCCCCCGAGTGCTATGTATCAGAGCGGCAACACCAACTTGAACTAACGAGGTAATAACTATCCTTCTTAATTACCTGCACGTTACCAACAGAGGGAAACATTCAAACAGAAGGGGTGAGATATCAAACTATATAATTAGTCATATGATAAATAATATATTAAATCAGATCATATAAAATCACCACTTCACAACTTACAAACAACTTTAATCACAATTGTTGTACCCCAAAATTTGCCCTCCCATATTCATCAAAGATTTGTCAAGTCAAGATCACAAAATTCCCCAAGGGTTGTGCAGCTCAACTGTCTCCTAGACAGTCAAAACTAGGGTTTGAGTTCTGGTCAAGCAAATGAACTTTTCAAAGGTCCAATCAAGTCTCACATGCTTAAAAAGATGGTCAAGTGTCTTCATGTCAAGTTTCAAGGCATTCAGCTCAAGATTGCACAGTCAAAACCCTAGATTGCACTACAGTCAACTGTAGGGGCAAAATGGTCATTTGACAGTCAAAAGTTCAAATTTTTGGTCAACATATCATTTTGAAGCCACAAACATCATTTGATCAATGCTTGATCATGATTCCCAAAATTTGGCTCAGAAATCATCAAAGATGCAAAAGTTGCTATATTTGGACAGCTGGAAAAGTCAACTGAAATTGACCAGGGCATAACTTTCACATGGATTATCAGAAAAATTCCATCTAAAGCTCATTTTGAAGAGAAAGACATTTCCTACAATTCATCTTCATGTTCCAAATCCAAGAAATGCTCTCACAAAAAGTTATCAATTTCAACATTATAGGTCATTTTCAAAAGTCAACAAAAAGTGACTTTAAGTCAAAGGCCATAACTTGAGATTGGTAAATCAAAATGACATGGGACCAAAGGCATTGGTTAAAGGACTCAAAGACCTTTCCAAAATGTCCAAGAACATGTGAAAAGCTTAAAAATTGACCAAGTTATGCCTTGTGGAAGTTGGGAAATTTTTGGAAATTTTTGAAAGTCAACATTGATGCAAAAGGCCTAAAAATGCAAATGGGCCTATTTTTCTTCCAAGATTCTTCATGCCAAGCCTATGCACGACCACTAGGCCCAAAGGGAAGTATTTTCATATTTTTTAATTATTTATTTGAATTAATATTAATTTATATTCATTTAAATCATTTTAATACATGAAAAATATCAAATTTAACCTAAAAAAATCTTTTCATGCATGATTATTCTTAATATTTCGTGCATATCCCAATTAGGCAAATTTGGATGAGATTGGATCATGATTGAACAAAAACAACATGAAAAAAGATATGAAAAAGATTTTCCAAAATCAAATATTGAAATCCATGAATGCTTGAGATTTTGTGCAAAGTTTTTAACCTAATAGTCTCTATACATACTCAGCATGAGAACCCTAATGTTTTTAGACTCCATACTGCGCAGCAATTGACATTAAAAACTTGCAAAAATCCTTAAAAAGTTCAATACTGAATTCAAGGTTAGAGGCCGATTCAAGCATCAACTCTCATCCCATTAGCATTCTGAGACATCATTGAGTGTTTCTCAATCAAGAACATCCATTGAAACACCCTGAAACGGTATCACAAACTCAAACTGTACCAAGAACATCTTGAAATCGCATAGCATGATTTAGACATCTTTTTGCATTTTTGTTTGTATATTCATGCTTCTTATGAAGTTTGCGAACTAACCATCATAATTAATTGGGTTTTTGTGGCATAAACATGAATCTACCATGAGCGTCCTCTAGGGTTTGCAGGTTTCCAATTTGGGGGTTTTTGCCCAAGGAAAAATTGTGCTTCCAGACCAATTCCAACAGCTTAAGCAGGATGAGACGAAGAAGTTGGCACCCTCGCGCTCAATTTATGAGCGACGAGGGGCTAGTCGCTATTTTCTTCTAAGTCCCCTAAAGCCACGATCAAAAACCGTTGCCCATGAGTTTCTTGTTTCAGGAAAACGAAGAAGATGACCCCGTGTCCATTGGTGATTGGTCCTTTTGAAATTCGCGCGTCTTTTACCAATTAGCATTATGTTTCATTTATTATATTTGCGTATTATTATATATTAAATGAAATGCGCTTGGTTCAGTGGTAACGTGTTAGGCATATGACCTCAAAGACCTGGGTTCAAATCCCAGGTCTTGCAAAATTTCATATTATTTTTCCTTTGGCAATCTCATACAGGTCTCACATAAAGATTCACCATACACGCTATATCCAAGCCACCCACGTGTGCACTAAGACCAAATCAGAGGCGTGGATCCCAGGAGCACACTAGACTACAGTCAATGCATCATATGGAATCTGGAAAAGTCAATGGATTCAAGGCTTGATGGGCCATAATTCCCAGGCCTAAACCTCTCAATCTGGGGCAACACCCCACCCTGGTTTGCATTTTATATTTTTCTCCTCACTTTTATTTTTATTGTTTTATTTATTTTATTGTCTTAATTTAATTAACTTATTTTTTCTATAAAATATAAAAACATTAAAAATTAGAAAATACAAAAAAACATAATATTTATTTTATTATAATTATTTTCATAAATAAATTAGAATGTAAATTATGTAGTGTAATTAGGTTTAATTTTAATTCCTTTTTTAATAAAAATCCAAAAATGTAGAATTTAGGTTTTAATTGTTAATTCTTTTTGTTTCCCTTTTTCCACAACAATAATTATTATTTATTTATTTATTTTCCTATTTAAATTGTACATGAATGAATTAGGTTTAATTTAGGTCATATTTTAATTCTTTCATAATAAATAAAAAAATATTAGAATTAGGGTTTGCTTCTTAATTTAATTTCAATTAACTTTTTTTTCTTATTAAATCTAAAAAACATAAAGATACCCCAAAACATTTTTCTTCTTAATTTTAATTTTAATTCCTCTTTATTTAATTAATTCATTAACTTTAACTATTGTTTGTAAAAGGGTCCAACGCCCTAGTTTTGTTTTAATTATTTTTCGCGCATTTACTTTATTGCTTATTATTATGTAATTGCCCCAAAGCGTTGTAATTTACTTTTCGCACTTTATTTCTTCGCATTATTTATTTTTTCGCTAAATCGGGTCCGGTTTAATTTTGGCGATGTGGACCCGCGCCGTTTGTAATAGTTTAGGTTTATTTCCTCGCAAAATATTTAACTGTTAACGAATGCATGCAAGAATAAATGGACAAATTAAAATCAAGCGTAGAACACGACAAACATGACAAGACAAATAACTGAAACATGACACACGATTCGCACACACCACCCCTAGGGTACGCCTCACTGTTGCCTTTCGAAAGGTGGTCGTCGAGTAGAAAACGTCTTAGTAAGTCCTCATGATCCGGGAACCTGGCATGAGGGTAGCTTCTAAGGTGTCTTCCCATTGCTCTGGTGATCACCATGTCCCTAAAATCGAATTGACCCGAACACCTCCAACGGTGGTGCTACCTACCTCTCAATGGTGGGATGGCACTACTTTAAAGGACATCTACACAGACGAATTCCTTAGGGTAGGTAGACGACTCTAGATACTTGCTCTAATTTCAAAACAAATCAAAAAAATACTTTTCACACCGACACCTTTTCAAAAAGCTTTCGAAAGCAAATTTTTCAAACACTCTTGAGGACCGATACAAGAGTCGAACTGGAATTTTCAAAGAAACTTTTTAAAACCCACAATTGAAAAGCAAACAAACCATTTTGAAAACACAAATGAGCAAGTATCTAAGAGCCCATGGATAACCATGGATAGAAAGGGTGCTAACACCTTCCCTTTCTATAACCTACCTCCCGAACCGAGAGCAATCTCTATAAAGGAATTTTTCTGTGCTTTTGTCCTTTCCATTTGGAAAAAATAAAAGACGGTGGCGACTCTTGCTTCCGCGACATTTCGCGAACCAGCGTTAAACAGTCAGTTCTAGATCCACCGATCACAGAACTGGCGACTCTGCTGGGGAAAATGCTTAAAGTGGGGTGTACCTTAGGGCTAGTTCATAACTATGTTTTCAATTGTTTTCCTTGTGTGCTTTAAATTGTGGGTTGCTTGGGAGTGCTATAGATCCTAACCCGGATCTGGGGGATACCTTCTTAGAAAGTAGCAACAAGGCTGTGAGGGAACTGTGCGGGGTATACCGACACGGTTGAAACAGTCTGCTACGTTGATGTGGCACTTTGGTGTGTACCGGTAACCCTTGAGTTCAGTCAAGGAGAGTACGGGGCCTCCGCGTGGTGTCGTGAAGCATCAACAGACCTTAGGAACCTTAATTGAACTATCTTGGCCTCTTTAGGGTAGTGAGATAACTGACTTTGGTGCAGTCCGAGGTTGGTTGATACTCGATACTACGCTCAATTGAGGGTTGCTTTCCTGGAATATTTCGGTCGCCAGTTCAGTGGCTAAATCGAAACGATGAACAATGAAAGCAATCCCGTGATATTGGGAACCTTAGAACCCGGTTACTTTGATTAGGACAGGTATGAACCCACCAACTCAAGAGGGTACTACCCAGACCCCATGCTGGCCTTAAACCTTAAGGGCTTGTCTTGTGTGCCTTGTTTGCCCTACATGTTTGTCTTTGTAAATATCTGTGGTGTGTTTAATCATAGCATCATGACATCATCCAGCATCATATGCATTGACTAACCATTTCAGGGGTTCGAATTTTCATCTTTGTTCTTGTTTTGTAGGACATGGAAACTGCTCGTAGAAAGACAATTCAGGTCAATCTTGTAAGGATCCCTCCTCAGCTTAAGGAACTTATATCCAGGATTCCCGAGAACTCTTCATTCAGTGAAAGGCATGGAAGCCTCATCAGCTTGGTCAACACCAACATTGAGGAAGATATGATAAAGGTCTTGTTCCAATTCTTTGACCCTCTGCATCACTGTTTTACCTTCTTGGACTATCAGTTGGTACCTACATTGGAGGAGTTCTCCCGGCTCCTGAAGATCCCTATCCTTGATCAGCTACCCTTCAACGGTACAGAAAAGGAACCTAAGCTGGAAGAGATTGCTAAAGCCTTGCACCTACAGTCATCTGACCTCAAGGGACATTGGGAAGTCAGAAGTGGCATCAAAGGGTTCTTAGCCAGGTTTCTGTTTGAAAAAGCCCTTGAATGTTGGAACTCCCTTGACTTGCAAGCTTTTGAAGAGGTTGTGGCCCTCCTTGTTTATGGTTTGGTATTGTTCCCTAACCCAGACCAGCTTATTGATATCAGTGCCGTTCAGATCTTTATGTCCAGGAATCCTATACCTACGTTGCTGGGGGACATCCTTCACTCATGTTACACTCGAACCATGAGAAAAAGAGGTGTCCTTATGTGTTGCACTCCTCTCCTGGGAAGGTGGTTTATTTCGCACCTTCCACAATCAGTCCTGAAGAATGAGCGGGGTTTGAGATGGTCACAACGGTTGATGACTCTTACACATGCAGATATACATTGGTGCCCTAGATCCAGAGGAGACGTCACTATCATTGATCGTTGTGGGGAGTACCCTAACGTTCCTTTACTTGGAATCAGAGGAGGTATTACTTATAGCCCATGCCTGGCTTGGAGACAGTTTGGTTATGCTCGGAGGGACGGTCCTCATGACATGCTAATCCCCGACATAGTTTTTGACTTCGACAGTGATACTCAAGGACTTCGTCAGAGGTTTATCAGAGCCTGGAGGATGCCCAGTAGGATAGACAGCAAGACACTGGGGCACAGGAACTCCATCCCTTTGGAGCCTTATCTCAAGTGGGTACGGGCCCGCTCTCAGAAGTTAGTCATGCCTTATCCTCACATGCTTCCAGTAATCAAAGAGCCTGTCTTGGAAGGGGAAGTGTCCTACACTATTCAGCACCCTGATATGCCCACATCCTGGGAAGAGATGCAGAAGAGCTGGATCCAGCTTAAGGAGGAGCGGAATTCTCTTGAGACTAGTCTGCATGCCAGTGAAAAGAAGGTCTTGGAGCTCACCCGTCTGTTGCATGAGGAGAGGAATCTCAACACCTACATAGCTCCGAAGAGGATGCGCAGTGTATTTTGGGATTGACTTGATTTTTGTACTTTTGCCCATGAGGCTTTGATGTATTAAAACGATGGTTTTCTTTAATGATAACGTGTGTTCTTTTCTTGTCTACAACAAATTTGAACTTTCGAACCCTTGAATGCATTGCATACGCATTTCATACATCATATGCATAGCAGGTTTTTCCCCTTTTCAGGTTGCTTACAGTTCTTCGCTGTTTATTTCAGCATCATGAATCCCGGATCTGAATCAACAGAGACTTCAATCAAGGCTCTCCAGGCGCAGAATGCGCAGTTTCAAGAACTAATCCTGGGTCTGGCTAAAGGCCAAGAAGAACTGAAGACTATGCTCTTGAAAAAGAAGAAAAAGAGAAGAACTGTTCTATTCAACTCGGGCCGAAGGTTGGGTAATACTCTGCAACACGAAGTGGCTGCTTCTTCTGTTGGCAGGAGTCCTTCTCAGGCAGAAGTCAAGGTTCCTACTCCAGTGGTCTCCGACAACGAGACGGATTTTGATGAAGAGCAGTACCCTCCTGAAGACAACAGGTACAAACAACTGGAAGACAGGTTAAAGGCTATGGAGGTGCAACAGGCACCTGGGCTGGATTTCGGAGATCTGGGTTTGTCGACTGGTGTGGTTATCCCGCATAAATTCAAAGCTCCCACCTTCTCCAAGTATGACGGGGCATCCTGTCCCAAGCTGCATTTGAGGTCCTATGTGCGAAAGATTCAGCCGTACTCCGCGGACAAGAATCTATGGATCCACTTCTTCCAGGAGAGTCTTTCAGGGACTCATCTCGAATGGTTCTATCAGCTGGATGGGACCAAAGTTCGTAACTGGGAGGAGCTGGCTACTGCTTTCTACAAGCAGTATCAGTATAATGCCGACCTTGCCCCCACACGTACCCAACTCCAGGGTATGTCGTTAGGTGCAAGTGAAGGTTTTAAAGAGTACGCGCAGAAGTGGAGAGACCTGGCTGGCAGGGTGCAGCCACCTTTGACTGATCGAGAGTTAGTAGACATGTTCTTGGGGACCCTGTCTGGGCCATTCTTCAACCATCTCATTGGGAATTCTTCTGCTGGTTTCACTGATTTAATCTTGACTGGAGAGAGGATCGAAGCTGGGCTGAAATCTGGGAAGATTGCAAAGGCTGCATCATCATCTGGGTCGGACAAGAAACCGTTTAAAAAGGAGTCTAGTGCCGTGTATGGCTCCAGGAAATCAGAGAGACCTGATCGCCGCCAATCTGTCAGTGCGGTCATGATCGCTACGCCTGCTGCCGCTCCCCGGCCAAACAATCCTCAAAGGGCTGATAGACCCCGGAGAGAGTTTACCTGGTTAAGCATGACCCTATCGCAAATCCTGCCACAGTTACTATCCACCAATTTGGTGACTGTCAAGGAGGCGCCAAAGTTTTCAAACACTACCTCTCCTAAGTACAACCCGAATGCCCGTTGTGCTTACCATTCAGACAGCCCGGGGCATGCCACTGATGACTGTTGGGCGTTAAAGAATAAGGTGCAAGACCTTATCGATGCTAAAGAGATACAATTCGAGGCGCCTGCAAAACCGAATGTAGTTACTGCCCCTATGCCTCAACATGGGGTCAATGCTATTAATGAAGATGTGTATGCTGTTTCCGTGGATGATCTAGCCACTCCTTTAAAGATCATTAAGAAGAACCTACTGCAGGCCGGTTTATTTCCGGGTTGTAGTGAGGGTTGCCTGTTCTGTGTTGTGTCCCCATCCGGTTGTCCCTTGCTAAAATTAGGCATCCAAAGCTTAATGGATAGCAAGGAGATTCTATTCAAGAAGTCTGTTGTTCGTATGGTTCCAATGGAAGAAGTCTCCGTGGTGACTATCTTCAACAATCCGATCCCGGCTCTCCAGAAGAAGCCCGTTCAAATTCTGACCGTCGCACCTGTCACTATCACTATTCCTGGGCCCCTGCCCTACGTATCCAACAAAGCTGTCCCTTGGCACTATGGGGCAGATGTATATATAAACGGAGTTAAACAAGAGCTCAACGCTGGCGCCAGCATCTGTGACATCACTGGCCCGGCCAAAGTTACCCGCAGTGGCAGGCTCTTCTCGCCTGACATTGCGCCACCTGCTGCTAGAAGACCACTCCTGATAATTCCTGCAAGTACACCTACTCCCGTTGCTGATCAAGTTGTTATTCCTGCTGCTGATCCTATTGTTTCTCCTGCTGCCGAGTCATCCAATGCTCGGGGCAAGGGAATTGAAACTGAGCCTGCCCAGATGGAGGTACCCATACCCATAGCTGCTGAGGCCTCCCCACAAGAAATGGAGGAGATTTTGAAGATTATAAAGAAGAGCGATTTTAACGTTGTGGAACAGTTGGGGCATACGCCCTCCAAGATCTCCATGCTCTCTTTACTGCTGTGTTCTGAGGCCCATGCAAAGGCCCTCATCTCATTCCTCAAGAAGGCCCATGTGCCACATGAAACCTCTGCAGTCCAGTTCACCGATTGCGTGGCTAGTCTAACGGCAGACAATGGCTTGGGTTTTTCAGACGCTGATTTGACCATGAAAGGGAAAGATCATAATGATGCTCTGCATGTCTCAATCGAATGCAGGGGCACCACCTTGGCACATGTGTTGGTTGATACTGGGTCATCTTTGAATGTGCTACCCAAGAAGGCTCTGGATCGTCTAGATTGTGAAGGCCTGGATTTGAAGCCCAGCAACATCATTGTCAGGGCCTTTGATGGTTCAAAGAGGATGGTCCATGGGGAGGTGGACATTCCGATTCGTGTGGGTTCTCAGGTGTTCGACTCCACTTTTTATGTGATGGATATCCGTCCATCTTACTCTTGTCTGCTGGGTCGACCCTGGATACATAAGGCTGGGGCAGTGACCTCTACCTTGCATCAAAAGCTGAAGTACCCCGTCAGAGGGAAGATTGTCACCGTGCAAGGTGAGGCAGAATACATGGTGAGCCACCTAAACTCGTTCAGATACATTGAGATGGATGGGGAGTTCATTGAGACCCCCTTTCAGCATTTCGAGGAGGTGTTTCCAATCGCAGCAGAAACAGCAGAAGCAAGTGGTCCTCTGAAGATGGCTTCCCTAAAGGATGCCAGGGCTGTGGTGCAGAAAGGTGAAGGTACCAACTGGGGCAGACTTCCAGACTTCACCCAGAAGACTGACAAACTTGGGCTGGGTTTCACCTCAGAAGGGCAGAGAGCTATGAGGAAAGAGAAGATCGGAAGGCCTCCGGTATTTATTAAAGGTTCAGAAGCGAATGCTGTCGGGGAAGACCTTGAAGTGGACGAAGCCGAATTTAACAGCTGGATTTATCCGACGGCCGAAGAAGGATTGAACAATTGGAGTGCAAAGGATCATACCCCTGTTACCTTTGTGACACAGTAATGAATTCCCATGTTTCGATATTTTTGTAATAAACATTGATAAACTCTATGGCCCGGTGTCTTACCCGAGGCACCATGGTTCCATTTGTGAGGGCATATGAACTGTCATTTTATACATCATGAATGAAAATCTTGGACGTCTTTCGCATTGCAAATATTGTGTTCCTTTTCTGTCTTTCTTTTCTTTTACATAATTTTCAAAAACAGCTGTATTTACACACACACTCACTCATACAGGTTCCAATCCACTCTGGATCTCACTGATAACAGCTCTGCTAATGCCAATTATGACTTCGAAAATCCGATCAACTTAGCCGAAGACGAAGGTGAAGATGATTGCGAAGTGCCTGGCGAGCTTGCAAGACTGTTGCTTCAGGAAGAGAGGGCAATTCAACCCCATGAAGAGCCAGTGGAAACCATAAACCTGGGTACCGAGGCAGACAGAAAAGAGGTAAAGATTGGTGCCAACCTAGAGCTCAGCGTGAAGCAACGGTTAACCAAGATGTTACACGACTATATGGAGATCTTTTCCTGGTCCTACGAAGACATGCCAGGGTTGGATACCGATATTGTTGTCCATCATTTGCCGACTAGGGAAGACTGCCCTCCAGTTAAACAAAAGGTCCGTCGGATGCGTCCAGAGATGTCAGAGAAGATTAAAGCCGAGGTCATGAAACAGTTTGATGCCGGGTTCCTTGCAGTGACTTCTTACCCTCAGTGGGTTGCTAATGTGGTGCCAGTACCTAAAAAGGATGGCAAGGTCAGAATGTGTGTCGATTACAGGGATCTGAACAGGGCCAGCCCCAAGGATGACTTCCCCTTACCTCACATTGATGTCCTTGTTGATAATACAGCTCAGCACAAGGTATTCTCTTTCATGGATGGCTTTTCAGGCTACAATCAGATAAAGATGGCACCTGAAGACATGGAAAAGACTACATTTGTTACTCAGTGGGGCACCTTCTGTTACAAGGTCATGCCGTTCGGGTTAAAGAATACTGGGGCAACCTACCAGCGTGCCATGGTTGCCTTATTTCATGATATGATCCATCATGAGATCGAAGTGTATGTGGACGACATGATTGCTAGGTCCCAGACTGAGGAAGAGCACCTAGATCATCTGCAGAAATTGTTCGACCGGTTGAAATTGTACAAGCTGAGATTGAACCCGAACAAGTGCACCTTCGGGGTAAGATCTGGGAAGTTGCTAGGCTTCGTGGTCAGTGATAAAGGTATTCAAGTGGACCCTGCTAAGGTCAAAGCTATTCAAGAGATGCCAGTTCCTAAGACAGAGAAGGAAGTCAGAGGCTTTTTAGGACGCCTGAATTACATCGCTCGATTCATCTCTCATCTGACTGCTACCTGTGAGCCAATCTTCAAGCTACTGAAGAAAGATCAGGTAGTACGTTGGAACGATGAATGTCAGGCTGCCTTCGACAAAATCAAAGAGTATCTCCAGGAACCACCCATCCTTATGCCACCGGTTGAAGGGAGACCTCTGATACTATACCTGACAGTACTCGACAACTCAATGGGGTGTGTGTTGGGGCAGCATGACGAGTCTGGCCGAAAAGAGCATGCCATTTATTACCTTAGCAAAAAGTTTACCGACTGTGAGACCCGATACTCACTGCTTGAGAAAACTTGCTGCGCTTTGGTATGGGCTGCTCGCCGGCTGAGACAGTATATGCTGACTCACACTACTTTGTTGATCTCAAAAATGGATCCGGTAAAGTACATATTTGAAAAGCCTGCTCTGTCTGGGAGAATTGCAAGATGGCAGATGATCTTGACGGAATACGACATTCAGTATACAACCCAGAAAGCCATCAAGGGAAGTGTACTGGCAGACCACTTAGCTCATCAAGCTGTAGATGACTACCAATCAATGAACTTCGAGTTTCCGGACGAAAGCATTATGATAGTAACTGATTGTGAAGTACCTGGACCGGATGAAGGACCTGAACCAGGATCCCGATGGTCTATGCATTTTGACGGAGCTTCCAATGCTTTGGGAAATGGTATCGGCGCCATCATCATATCCCCTCAAGGTACTCATACTCCACTCACTGCCCGGCTGTGTTTCAACTGTACCAACAACATGGCAGAGTATGAAGCGTGTATCATGGGTCTTCAAGCTGCGATCGACTTAAGGATCAAGTTCCTCAGTGTCTTCGGAGATTCCGCTCTTGTGATCAATCAGATCAATGGAGAGTGGGATACGAAACATCCAAACTTGATTCCTTACAGAGAATGTGTGTTGACCATGATTCCCCACTTCACAGAGATGACCTTTGAGCACTTTCCAAGAGAAGAGAATCAGTTAGCGGACGCGTTAGCTACAATGTCTTCAATGTTCAAGGTTAAATGGGATAATGAAGCTCCCCGGATCATCATATGGAAACTGGATGAACCGGCATACTGTTGTGATCTCGAAGCTGAATTGGTAACTGAGAAGCCTTGGTACCACGAAGTGAAGAGATATCTGGAAGCTCAGGATTACCCTGAAGGTGCCTCTGTCAACGATAAGAAATTCCTGAGGAGGTTTGCAGCCAAATTCTTCCTAAGCAACGGCATCTTGTACAAGAGAAACCATGATTCAACCTTACTGCGTTGTGTGGACAAAACTGAAGCAGAACGAATCATGGAAGAGCTACATGAAGGGACCTTTGGTACACATTCTAGTGGACATACTATGGCTAAGAAGATCCTACGGGCAGGATACTACTGGTCCACAATGGAAGCTGATTGCTACCAACACTCCAGGACGTGCCACAAGTGCCAGATCTATGCAGATAAGGTGCATGTTCCTCCGGTTCCCCTGAATGTTCTGACTGCGCCTTGGCCGTTTGCAATGTGGGGCATAGACATGATCGGCGAGATAAAACCTACAGCATCCAATGGACATCGCTTCATCCTAGTAGCGATTGATTATTTTACGAAGTGGGTTGAAGCAGCATCCTATGCTACGGTAACCAAGACTGTTGTGGCACGGTTCATTCGGCACAATCTGATCTGTCGATACGGCGTCCCTGAGCGTATTATTACAGACAACGGTACCAATCTGAACAATAAGATGATTGCTGAGCTCTGCGAACAGTTCAAGATACAGCACCACAATTCTTCTCCTTACAGACCGAAGATGAATGGGGCTGTAGAAGCAGCAAATAAAAACATCAAGAAGATCGTGCAAAAAATGACAGTGACTTACAAAGATTGGCACGAGATGTTACCGTTTGCTCTGCATGGGTACCGTACCTCAGCTAGGACGTCAACCGGGGCAACTCCCTTCTCTCTGGTTTATGGCATGGAGGCAGTCTTGCCGATCGAAGTGCAAATTCCCTCTCTCCGGATAATGAAGGATGCAAATCTGAACGAAGATGATTGGATCCAGACACGACTTGATCAACTCAATCTCATTGACGAAAAGAGACTTGCTGCTATCTGTCATGGTCAGACGTATCAGAAACGGATGATCAGGGCATTTAACAAAAAGGTCAGACCACAGGAATACCAAGTCGGGGATCTGGTTATCAAAAGAATCATCCTTCCTCAGAGTGATCCAAGGGGCAAATGGACCCCTACGTACGAAGGGCCATTTGTGGTTAAGCATGTGTTCTCAGGAGGAGCAATGATCTTAACTAACATGGATGGTGACGACCTTCCTCACCCCGCCAATGCAGACATAGTTAAAAAATACTACGCATAAAAAAAAGACCCGCTAGGCTGACATGCCTAGGCAAAAGTTAGGGCTTCCCGTCGAACCAAAAGGGTTCGGGCAAAATGTAGGGATGAAAATGAAAAATCTGTACACCCGGCAAGTCGAAAACCTGAAAAGGCGGCTTGGGCAAAAATGGGTATCCCGGTGGACTGAAAACCCGAAAGGGCGGTCCAGGCAAAAATTAGGGATAAAAGCGTAAAACTATGTCTCATTGATCACTTTGCATCCAGAATCCGGTATCTGCATCAAGTTCAGACGGCATCGATCGGTCAGCTTCACCTTCAACCAAGGTCATCAAGTGATGAGACGCTCGGAGTTATAAGGGCAATAGCAGAGTTGAAACCCAGTGGATCATTCATCTTTCACACAGCTGTTTCATTTTCTTTTGTACAAAACTTGTATAAACTCTTTTGATCGGCGGCGTACCTCTTACTAGGACGTCAGCCTCTTGTACACAAAACGCCTATTTTCAGGCCATTCAAAAATCAATAAAAATATATCTTCAGTTAAATGTGCCAAGTGTTTTTCTTTTTTCTGTTTTGTTTTGCGAAGAACGTCCAAGGTTCAATTTGTGATGTATGCATTGACAATAATTTGCTAATTCATGAATATTTGCATACGAAACAAAGGAATTAATTACAGGTGACACTAGAAACATGGGCAATAAAGAGTTGTCCAAGCGATCCAATTGCTCTATCCTCCAAGGTACTAAGGAAGGTTCAGCTAAAGAACACGGCCAAGTGTATCTTAATTCCCCAAAGAGTGGTTCAGCAGAACAATACATTCTTCTCCAAGTAAATCATCAAATGTCAAGGAAATTGAGTACCCTCCTGTAGATCTCAATACCTCCCCAGCAATACATATTCTTAACAAGGATCCCCGGCAGTCTTGGTCTAAAGATTGTTCCCCGACGGTATACCATATTCAAAGGAATCACTTCCCCGCAGTCTCAAACTCCCCAGAAGAGTCCAATCCAGCTTCACCAACAAAGTTGGAATTCATATCTCCCCAAGCAGTAAGCTTATCCCCAGTAGATTCTGGAAGCTTATCCCCTCGCAGAGCACGAACGCGTCGTCCCGGCTTAATTTAAAGAGTTATTTCCGTAACAGGATATAACTGGGTTATCCTCAGCCAAAAGCCACGGAAAGAGCGTCCTCGGCAAAATATCTTCCTACCCCCAGCGAAGTCTATCAACACTTCCAGCATAACTCACCAACGGTATCCCCAGCGGAGTTATCTTCATCAACTCAGCAAAGCATCGCTATCCCCACAGAGTAGCACTTCCCAGCATGATCGCTAGAGTATCTTTTCTCCCGCAGAATTATTTCATTTGCCAAGTTCATTCCTCAACGGAGTTATCTTCTCCTACCGGTATTCTTGCAACAATCATCCACAGCGGAAGCAAAATCTCTTCCTCAACATCAGCCCAGGATATGACTTCCCGGCACCCGTCAAGGATTTATTTTCCTAGACGAAAACATACATAAAACTTTACATACATCATCATAGCATGCATAACGCACTGCATCATATCATACGAATCTCATTTATGTTGAGAACATCATTGCTTGATCCATATCATACATTGCATATGACTGACCTTTACCTTTCAGGAAAGATGCAGTTGAAGTTCTCAAACATATTTTAAGGACTTCTCCAGTCCAGTTAAATCGACTCCAAACAGATTTTTCTGATAAAGACTCAGTAGAAGTTCTCTTATGGTCCCCTCTCCAACGGCGTGTGAGGTGGTAATTCCTTCTTCAGATGTTTCCCTCTCCGGCATGAGCGTGAGGTGATATTCTCTTATGGTCCCCTCTCCAACGGCGTGTGAGGCGGTAATCCCTTCTTCAGATGTTTCCCTCTCCGGCATGAGCGTGAGGTGATATTCTCTTATGGTCCCCTCTCCAACGGCGTGTGAGGTGGTAATCCCTTCTTCAGATGTTTCCCTCTCCGGCATGAGCGTGAGGTGATATTCTCTTATGGTCCCCTCTCCAACGGCGTGTGAGGTGGTAATCCCTTCTTCAGATGTTTCCCTCTCCGGCATGAGCGTGAGGTGATATTCTCTTATGGTCCCCTCTCCAACGGCGTGTGAGGTGGTAATTCCTTCTTCAGATGTTCCCCTCTCCGGCATGAGCGTGAGGTGATATTCTCTTATGGTCCCCTCTCCAACGGCGTGTGAGGTGGTAATCCCTTCTTCAGATGTTTCCCTCTCCGGCATGAGCGTGAGGTGATATTCTCTTATGGTCCCCTCTCCAACGGCGTGTGAGGTGGTAATTCCTTCTTCAGATGTTCCCCTCTCCGGCATGAGCGTGAGGTGATATTCTCTTATGGTCCCCTCTCCAACGGCGTGTGAGGTGGTAATTCCTTCTTCAGATGTTCCCCTCCCCGGCATGAGCGTGAGGTGATATTCTCTTATGGTCCCCTCTCCAACGGCGTGTGAGGTGGTAATTCCTTCTTCAGATGTTCCCCTCTCCGGCATGAGCGTGAGGTGATATTCTCTTATGGTCCCCTCTCCAACGGCGTGTGAGGTGGTAATTCCTTCTTCAGATGTTTCCCCCTCCGGCATGAGCGTGAGGTGACATTTCCTTCCAGATTATAATTTCCTATAGTTCCCTCTCCAACGGTGAGTGAGGTGACTCCCTTTGAGATTATAATGTCCTTGGGTTCTCTTCCTGGCACTACGAAGATGGTAATTCTCATCAAGATTTTCTCGGCGAGCGTTGTTGAGGTTGAAATCATTCAGGATTCTCTTACCATCCTTGCTAAGGTAGTAACCATCCCTGGTTCATTCATCAACGTTTGAAGCTCCAGACCCAGCTCCTGTAACCAGTCAGGACCTATCTATATCAAGCATCTAAAATCAGCTCCTGCGACGTGTCAGGTACTCATTTTTCTGTTTTGCAGGTATGCAGGTTCCCGCTAAGGAATCTCCTACGCGATCAACGTTCAGATGGCATCTATAAGCCCATCATCCTATCCAAGCAACATCCAAATGGCATCTATAAGCCCATTCCCTCATCATCACTGCTATCATGTGAGCGCAAATTTCTGGGCACTCTAGTGTCCAATCATCTTCTACCCTCGGATTACGAAAGGCACGTCAGCCAATCTGCATCCTCAGGTCTAAGAAGATTGAACAGGGGCAACTGTTGTACCCCAAAATTTGCCCTCCCATATTCATCAAAGATTTGTCAAGTCAAGATCACAAAATTCCCCAAGGGTTGTGCAGCTCAACTGTCTCCTAGACAGTCAAAACTAGGGTTTGAGTTCTGGTCAAGCAAATGAACTTTTCAAAGGTCCAATCAAGTCTCACATTCTTAAAAAGATGGTCAAGTGTCTTCATGTCAAGTTTCAAGGCATTCAGCTCAAGATTGCACAGTCAAAACCCTAGATTGCACTACAGTCAACTGTAGGGGCAAAATGGTCATTTGACAGTCAAAAGTTCAAATTTTTGGTCAACATATCATTTTGAAGCCACAAACATCATTTGATCAATGCTTGATCATGATTCCCAAAATTTGGCTCAGAAATCATCAAAGATGCAAAAGTTGATATATTTGGACAGCTGGAAAAGTCAACTGAAATTGACCAGGGCATAACTTTCACATGGATTATCAGAAAAATTCCATCTAAAGCTCATTTTGAAGAGAAAGACATTTCCTACAATTCATCTTCATGTTCCAAATCCAAGAAATGCTCTCACAAAAAGTTATCAATTTCAACATTATAGGTCATTTTCAAAAGTCAACAAAAAGTGACTTTAAGTCAAAGGCCATAACTTGAGATTGGTAAATCAAAATGACATGGGACCAAAGGCATTGGTTAAAGGACTCAAAGACCTTTCCAAAATGTCCAAGAACATGTGAAAAGCTTAAAAATTGACCAAGTTATGCCTTGTGGAAGTTGGGAAATTTTTGGAAATTTTTGAAAGTCAACATTGATGCAAAAGGCCTAAAAATGCAAATGGGCCTATTTTTCTTCCAAGATTCTTCATGCCAAGCCTATGCACGACCACTAGGCCCAAAGGGAAGTATTTTCATATTTTTTAATTATTTATTTGAATTAATATTAATTTATATTCATTTAAATCATTTTAATACATGAAAAATATCAAATTTAACCTAAAAAAATCTTTTCATGCATGATTATTCTTAATATTTCGTGCATATCCCAATTAGGCAAATTTGGATGAGATTGGATCATGATTGAACAAAAACAACATGAAAAAAGATATGAAAAAGATTTTCCAAAATCAAATATTGAAATCCATGAATGCTTGAGATTTTGTGCAAAGTTTTTAACCTAATAGTCTCTATACATACTCAGCATGAGAACCCTAATGTTTTTAGACTCCATACTGCGCAGCAATTGACATTAAAAACTTGCAAAAATCCTTAAAAAGTTCAATACTGAATTCAAGGTTAGAGGCCGATTCAAGCATCAACTCTCATCCCATTAGCATTCTGAGACATCATTGAGTGTTTCTCAATCAAGAACATCCATTGAAACACCCTGAAACGGTATCACAAACTCAAACTGTACCAAGAACATCTTGAAATCGCATAGCATGATTTAGACATCTTTTTGCATTTTTGTTTGTATATTCATGCTTCTTATGAAGTTTGCGAACTAACCATCATAATTAATTGGGTTTTTGTGGCATAAACATGAATCTACCATGAGCGTCCTCTAGGGTTTGCAGGTTTCCAATTTGGGGGTTTTTGCCCAAGGAAAAATTGTGCTTCCAGACCAATTCCAACAGCTTAAGCAGGATGAGACGAAGAAGTTGGCACCCTTGCGCTCAATTTATGAGCGACGAGGGGCTAGTCGCTATTTTCTTCTAAGTCCCCTAAAGCCACGATCAAAAACCGTTGCCCATGAGTTTCTTGTTTCAGGAAAACGAAGAAGATGACCCCGTGTCCATTGGTGATTGGTCCTTTTGAAATTCGCGCGTCTTTTACCAATTAGCATTATGTTTCATTTATTATATTTGCGTATTATTATATATTAAATGAAATGCGCTTGGTTCAGTGGTAACGTGTTAGGCATATGACCTCAAAGACCTGGGTTCAAATCCCAGGTCTTGCAAAATTTCATATTATTTTTCCTTTGGCAATCTCATACAGGTCTCACATAAAGATTCACCATACACGCTATATCCAAGCCACCCACGTGTGCACTAAGACCAAATCAGAGGCGTGGATCCCAGGAGCACACTAGACTACAGTCAATGCATCATATGGAATCTGGAAAAGTCAATGGATTCAAGGCTTGATGGGCCATAATTCCCAGGCCTAAACCTCTCAATCTGGGGCAACACCCCACCCTGGTTTGCATTTTATATTTTTCTCCTCACTTTTATTTTTATTGTTTTATTTATTTTATTGTCTTAATTTAATTAACTTATTTTTTCTATAAAATATAAAAACATTAAAAATCAGAAAATACAAAAAAACATAATATTTATTTTATTATAATTATTTTCATAAATAAATTAGAATGTAAATTATGTAGTGTAATTAGGTTTAATTTTAATTCCTTTTTTAATAAAAATCCAAAAATGTAGAATTTAGGTTTTAATTGTTAATTCTTTTTGTTTCCCTTTTTCCACAACAATAATTATTATTTATTTATTTATTTTCCTATTTAAATTGTACATGAATGAATTAGGTTTAATTTAGGTCATATTTTAATTCTTTCATAATAAATAAAAAAATATTAGAATTAGGGTTTGCTTCTTAATTTAATTTCAATTAACTTTTTTTTCTTATTAAATCTAAAAAACATAAAGATACCCCAAAACATTTTTCTTCTTAATTTTAATTTTAATTCCTCTTTATTTAATTAATTCATTAACTTTAACTATTGTTTGTAAAAGGGTCCAACGCCCTAGTTTTGTTTTAATTATTTTTCGCGCATTTACTTTATTGCTTATTATTATGTAATTGCCCCAAAGCGTTGTAATTTACTTTTCGCACTTTATTTCTTCGCATTATTTATTTTTTCGCTAAATCGGGTCCGGTTTAATTTTGGCGATGTGGACCCGCGCCGTTTGTAATAGTTTAGGTTTATTTCCTCGCAAAATATTTAACTGTTAACGAATGCATGCAAGAATGAATGGACAAATTAAAATCAAGCGTAGAACACGACAAACATGACAAGACAAATAACTGAAACATGACACACGATTCGCACACACCACCCCTAGGGTACGCCTCACTGTTGCCTTTCGAAAGGTGGTCGTCGAGTAGAAAACGTCTTAGTAAGTCCTCATGATCCGGGAACCTGGCATGAGGGTAGCTTCTAAGGTGTCTTCCCATTGCTCTGGTGATCACCATGTCCCTAAAATCGAATTGACCCGAACACCTCCAACGGTGGTGCTACCTACCTCTCAATGGTGGGATGGCACTACTTTAAAGGACATCTACACAGACGAATTCCTTAGGGTAGGTAGACGACTCTAGATACTTGCTCTAATTTCAAAACAAATCAAAAAAATACTTTTCACACCGACACCTTTTCAAAAAGCTTTCGAAAGCAAATTTTTCAAACACTCTTGAGGACCGATACAAGAGTCGAACTGGAATTTTCAAAGAAACTTTTTAAAACCCACAATTGAAAAGCAAACAAACCATTTTGAAAACACAAATGAGCAAGTATCTAAGAGCCCATGGATAACCATGGATAGAAAGGGTGCTAACACCTTCCCTTTCTATAACCTACCTCCCGAACCGAGAGCAATCTCTATAAAGGAATTTTTCTGTGCTTTTGTCCTTTCCATTTGGAAAAAATAAAAGACGGTGGCGACTCTTGCTTCCGCGACATTTCGCGAACCAGCGTTAAACAGTCAGTTCTAGATCCACCGATCACAACAATAAAACATCAACACGACATAACTACTAAATTTACAGCTTTTAGATAATACTTGTCACAACAAGTCGACAATATAAAGCAACAACGAATTTATCTTCACCATAAATCAAGATGCAACATCAAATGAGACTCAATCACAATGCACATGCATGTGGTACCATTGGAGCAGAACTCCCAACTTAAAAATTGCTAATTAATAGAGGCATCAACAAGGCATAAGCCTTCTTCGCAGTTTGCCAATACAGTTCTTCACAAAATCCACCAATACAGGCCATCACAGAGTATGCAAATGTATGTGACTCAATGAATGCACCATCACATACTAACAACAATCATAATTCATCGCAAGGCATAAGCCCATATCACCATTATTATTAGTAAATAGAGGTAATTCATCATCATCTAAAATCTCTGAAACTTCACATTATCAACAAGAATTCACAGAGACAATCACAACAACACAACATCTCAACATTGGTCATAGACCTACAACAGAATATTTACCATAAATAGAGGCAATTCAACCAAATTCATCATCACCTGCAATTTCATATTTTTCAGCAAGGTATACAACACAATTTTATAAACGGAAACCATTCAACTTAATTCCACTTCACCTGCAAATCAACTTTATTCTACATAATTCTAACAAAACAAACCAACTAAAAATACCCATATGTATATATGACTCACTCCGACAATTTCAACTAATTTCGGTTAACTACTTTTACCGTCTAAATCTACAAAAATTCGGCTAATCGGTATTTGTCGTACCCCAAAATTTTCCCTCTCATTTATCAAGACTTTTCTAACAAGATCTCTTTGACTCAAGACTGGATTAGGTTTTGACCAGCCCAAGACATCTCATCATGCACTGATGACCCAAAATTAGGGTTTGGAATTGCACAAGTATTTTTGTACTATCAATGCTTTGTATGACTTTCAAGTATGATCATGGACCATTAAGATTACTCATGACAAGTTTCAAGCCTTGAATCACATTTTTTATCAGTCAATTGGACAGTTGACCTAAAAATCAACTGTATTGGGGAAAAGTCAACTATGGCCAATTTACAGTCAAACTTCATAATTTTTTATCCACAACAACATTTTAGACTCATATGTATCATTTGATCAAGTTTGTACCACAATTCCTCAAGAAATTTGATCAAATCATCAAAAGGGCAAAATGATCAAAATTAGGGTTTTAAATGAGAAAGGGCAATTTCTGATTTTTGACCTAGCAAATGACCAATTGATTTGAAGCATGATTTCAAGGGTTCAATTGTATCATCTTGACCTAATATCATGGTTAAAAACATTGCAATTTCATTGGATTGATAGATGAAATTTGCAGTCAACTAATCAAAGGTCAACTGTATACTGATAAGTCAAACTTTGACTTTTTGGTTAAAATCAAATGCCAATGATCACAATTCATACAAACATGTCAAAATGTGAAACTTGTTCATCAAAAAATCAAATATTGAAGATTTGGTTTTGAAATTTGAAATTTTCTTAACTTAGAAATTTTTCTAAGTATAGAAAATTTCTTATTTTTTCTCAATTTTAAGCCAAATTTCCACCATGTTACAAGATGATTCAAAGGAAATTCCCAACATGAAAGTTGTAGATATCCATGAAATATACAACTTTTCTTCACACATTTTTCCCTAAAGATGCTTGGATCTCAAGATATAATTTTGTGAATACATGCTCATGAACTAAAATAACTTAGTGAAAATTTTCCCTAATTTAGGCAGGTTTTTAACCTAACTTCATGGCAATTTTTCACCTAGTTCCAAGAGGAATCTTGAAATGAATATCAAATATGAGTTATATAGCACATTGCAAGATTTCTAAAATGTCCAAGAACTCCTTGAGATCATTCTTGAGTAGGGAGAATCGAAGAGAGGAAGTTGGCAATTTCTCACTTTGATTTCAAGCCATTTCATGAAGAACAAAATTCAAATCTGAATCTATGCTGCCTAATCCTTGCTTTACAGGTCTCAAACTTGTTTCTCACTTCATAATTTAATTCTTACACGGATGATAAAGCCTTAATCCAAGCACAAGAGTCTTTGTCCAAGCTTTAATTCCATAAATGGCACAAAGTTGCCATTGCCATTTTAGAAAAGCATAACTTTTGCAACTTTTCACTCCTTGAGCCTTGCATCTGTTTTTCTGCACACACAATTCCTATAAACCAAAAGCAAGTTGTCTAGGACTTGTACCAACTCCAAGAAGGCATGTACAAGCATGTAGAGAGTGGTCTCTTCACTTTTCTTAAAAGGAAAGCAATAGAGCAAAAAGCCTATAACTCAGAAATTTGTTGTGGAGTGGATTGAAAACATTCTCTATACTTATACACAAACACATTGCAACCTAACAGACGATTGCTCAAGGCCAGAAACTCTCTAAAACTCCCTATCACCAAAAACCTGTCATAACTTGCAGTTTGAGACCAAACATAGCAATCAAAAAATCTACTCGTGTGTTTCAAGTTCTAATCACTCAAACACTTAACCTACCTCATATCTAAGTGTTCCAGACCATCACCCCTTCATCGTAACTCCTCCTTCTCCATCTTCCATTTTTGTTTTTCAAGCTTGCAGGTTGACTTGGATAGAGAGATTCAGGCACTTTCAAAGCAAGGCAAGGATTGGAACATACTCAGGGAGGTTCGGGCAAGCTAAAGGGATCTTCAGGCCTTCATAAACCTCACTCAAACTCCATTCACGATCTCAGCTGAAGAAGGTAAGAACTATAACTTCTACTTCTTCATACAGACATCCATTGGTCTCGATTTGTGAAGGAAAAGTGTAAATATTATTGTGCTAAAGCCAACCATGTGCATAGATTTCATTTCTGTTCATTATGTATAGAGAATTTTAGAGTTCAATTTTCTGTAAAAATTAGGGTTGAAATTAGGGCCATTAAAATTTGCTTTAATCTTTGACTGATAGTTTACATGAGTTACATGGTTGAAATCGTGGGAAAAAGTACTACCATTTTCATGTTTGAAGTTTCCATTTTCATGGAGAAATGAGAAAGATACAGAGATTCTAGCTAGCTTGAGGAAGAAGATGAAGTACAGGGCAAGGAGGCATTATGTGTTATGTATTTTTTGTTTCATATGAACTAACGGATCTACAGCCACCCCAATAGCAAGGTAGCACGCTGAAAATGCATAGGTCATAGGTTCAAACCTTGGCGCTACCTTTTGCATTTTTCTCATTTTTCAGCTTCACTTTTGACATTTTTGGCAGCGTGGGCTCAGTTTATGAGCCTCTCATTTTTTTTCTAACACTTACCTTCCTTTTCTCTTACAGCACCCCTGGCCCAATCTTTTTATTTTTTATTTTTATTTTCATTTTCATTTTATCAAATATATTTTCTTTAACATAAAAAATCATAAAAAAATATAAATATGTTAAATATTACATTTTGATTTATTTTATTTTATTTTCACATAAAAAAAATATTTTTTTTATTATATTATATATTAACTATTTTTCTTAAATAAACTTTCAAGATAAAATAGACTTAGATATATTTTTATTCCTTTTTTTCATACTTGTAAATATTTATTTTGAAATATAAAAAGACTAAATATTTCACAAAATATTATCTATTATTTTTAATACAAAAATACACAATAATAATACTTAAATAAGTTTATTTTCCTTTAATAAACTAAAATTAGGGTTAATCACTTTTTCAAGAAATAATTTCCTTTTCTTAAATTATTAGGATTAGTTCAAAACTCTTTTTGCATATGAAAAACAAAGCAAATTTCTTTTTCTTGCATATACATAACATTGCATATTTAAATTATATTGTATATTGTTTATTCAAATACTTGTACAAATTCGATTTGGTTGTAATAGATTAAATTAGTTTTACATTATTGCAAATCCCCATTCATAATTTGTATACCCCCCCCCCCCCCCTCCCATAAAATGTTGTAATAGCGTAACAATCTTTAAATTATACAATTTATCGCTTTTACATAACATGCTAGTAATTAGAGTTTGTATGGCAAGATAAAAACAATCAAATAGAAAACCCTAATCCAAGACAAAATCAAGCATGAAAATAACACACTTGCACACAAGCACCCTTAGGGTCACTCCACTTGGTTACCTTACACAAAAATGGCCATATTACGCTTGTGAAATATCTTGGCAAAACAAACAAATATAAGATCATAGTCCCTCGATGACGTTATTCAAAGTTGTCTTACAAAATGATCTTGGTCCCTCAAAAATGCTAAGATACTTTGCAACATTGCTAATCATGGTTATGCGATGACCCACGCCCGTACCGTTTACATCCAAAGATAGGGTTGCTTACCAAATCAATGGTAAGACAACAATATCAAAGGAAAAGAAAATTAACAAGAAAGACATTTGAGTAGGTAGATTACTTCTAGTTACTTGCTCCATTTCAAACAAACATCCTTGCTATTTTCAAAACAAACACACACATTTCAAAAAATCTTACAAACATTGAAAACATTTTCGAAAAGACAAACATCTTTGTATACATTCTTACGAACGAGAATCATTACAAAGATTGCCTAAACAATGGCCTCTTTTACAAAATACTTTCAAAACCACACAAAGCACAATTTCAAAACAAAAAGCAAGTGATCCAGAAAGTAACTAAGAGCCCATGGAAAACCATGGATGGAAAGGGTGCTAATACCTTCCCTTTTTCATAATCTACCACCCAAACTCAAGAAACAATCTCAAAGGTCTTTCCTATGCTTTTTCACCTTTCCTTTTGGATAAAAGAAAAGTCGGTGGAGACTCTTGCTAACTGCAACATTTGCGGTAAAACGCAAACCCTCAAGTCAGTTCTCCCACCGCATCACAGAACTGGCGACTCTGATGGGGAATTTTATAAAAGTGGGGTTACCTTAGGGCTAGATCACATTTATTTTCTTACATTTTTTGACTTGTATGCTTTATATTATGGTTCTTTGTTTGGGTTTGAAATCCTCTACCCGGATTTGGGATACATTGTGGAAACTGTGTGGGGTATACCGACATAGTCTAAGCAATAGCTATGTTAGTGCGACATATTTGTGGGTACCGGTAGCCTTTGAGTTAATAAAAAAGAATACGGGGCTGCTGAGTGATGTCATGAAGCACTAATGAACTTTTAGAACCCTTTACTTGACCAACTTGGCCTTTAGGATGTAGTGAGATGACCGGCTTTAGTGCAGTCCGAAGTTGGTAGATACTCGATACTACACTCATTGAGGTTTGGTTTCTTGGGATATTTCGGTCGCCATTAAAGAGGCTTGAGCTGAAACAATGACCAAGGAAACAATTTGGTGATATTAAGCTCCTTAGAACCTGGTTACTATTATTAGGACAGGTTTAAGTCAACTAAACTTCAAGAGGGTACTTACCTATAAAACCCCATGCAAGCCTAAACTAAGAACTTGTTTGTTTTGCTTGTATATGCATACTTGTACATAACATCCTGGACATCATGAACATCATATACATCTACTAACCATTTCAAAGATTTTAGAGATTCATCTTGTTCTCGTTTTATAGGATATGGAGTCACTTCGCAGGAAAACTATCCAAGTCAACCTTGTAAGAATTCCTCCACAACTTAAGAAGCTAGCTTCAAGGGTCCATGAGAACTCTCCATTCACCGAGAGGCATGGTCGTATACTCAACTTGGTCACCTCCAACATAGATGAGGATATGATGAAGGTGCTCTTTCAGTTCTTTGATCCTTTGCACCATTGCTTCACATTTCCCGACTATCAGCTTGTGCCTACTTTGGAAGAATTCTCCTAACTCTTGAGGATTCCCATTCTCAATCAACTACCTTTCAACGGTACGGAAAGAGACCCAAAGCCAGAATAGAATGCTCAAGCTCTGCACTTGCACTCATCTGATGTCACAACTCATTGGGAAACTAGAAGTGGTGTCAAAGGCTTCTTAGCAAAGTTCCTGTTTGAGAAAGCCCAAAACTGTTGGAATTCCTTAGACTTGCAAGCCTTTGAGGAAATTGTGGCTCTTCTTATCTATGGGATGGTCTTGTTTCCCAATCCTGACCAACTCATAGATGTGAGCACCGTCAAAATCTTCATGTCACGCAATCCGGTGCCTACATTGCTAGGGGATATCCTACACTCTTTTCACACTCGCACAATGAGGAAAAGAGGTGTCCTTATGTGTTGCACTCCTCTATTGGCAATATGGTTTATTTCGCATCTTCCCCAATCTGTATTAAAGAATGAGCAAGGTTCAAGGTGGTCACAAAGGTTAATGACGCTCAAACATTCAGATATTCATTGGTGCTCCCGATCCAAAGAGAATGTTATCATTGTTGACCGTTGTGGGGAATTCCCTAATGTCCCTCTACTTGGAATTAGGGGAGGCATCACCTATAACCCATGTTTAGCTCTAAGACAGTTTGGTTACGCTCAAAGAGATGGCCTGCACGAGATGTTGATTCAGGGTTTAGTATTCGACAACGACAACGACGATCAAGGTCTTCGCCAGAGATTCATCCGAGCTTGGAGGATGCTAAACAAGGTGGATAGTAAGACTTTGAGACACAAGAATTCCATCTCCCTTGAGCCTTACCTCAAGTGGGTATGAACCCGCGCTCAAAGTCTTATGATGCCTTATCCTTCCATCCTTCCGGTGATCATTGAGCCTATTAAGGAGGGAGATGTTCCATACATTATCCTACATCTTGACATGCCCACATCTCTTGAAGACCTACAAAGGGATTGGATACAGCTCAAAGGAGAGCGAGATACTTTCGAAGCCCAATTCTACGCAAGCGAGAAGAAGGTTTTGGAACTCACTAGGCTACTTCATGAGGAGCAGACTCTAAATGCCTACATTGCACCAAAAAGGATGCGCACTACTTTTTTATCTTAGAGTTTCATATTATTTTATCCAAGGGGCATTGATGTACTCAAACTTTATGTTATTAATATAATGTGTGTTTCCTTTTTTTCTCTAAAATGAACTTGAATCTTTGAAATCCTTAAAAACATTTCATATGCACATATCATTCATCATAACATAAACAGGTCTTTTGCAACGAGTTTCCTCATCTCTCTACTGTTTATTTCAGTAAGATGGATCTGGAACAGACAGTCAAAGATCTCCAAGCTCAGAACACGCAGTTTCAACAGTTGCTCATGACCCTAGCCAAGGGGAAAGAAGAGTTGAAGACTCTGCTGGCTGAAGAAAGGAGAAAAAAACAAAGAAAGTCACTGGGGTTTTAAACATGGGGAGAAGATTCCAGGGGCAGACTAGAAGAACCTTGAATTTTGCAACAACATTCGGTGAAGGAGAGGGGAAAGGAAAGGAAACAGCGGTTCCGTCAGAATCTGAAGAGGAGGAATAAGAGGAAGACTACTCAAAGGAACAATATACTCCAGCTGATGACAAGTACAGACATCTTGAAGAGCGTTTGAGCGCTATGGAAATACAAAAGGTGTCAGGCCTAGACTTTGAAGAATTGGGACTAGTGTCAGGAATTGTGATCCCTCCGAAATTCAAAGTGCCCTTGTTTGTAAAATATGATGGAGTGTCATGTCCTAAGATGCACCTCCGATCATATGTAAGAAAGATCCAACCACACTCCGCTGATAAAGACTTGTGGGTACATTTTTTCCAAGATAGTCTATCTGGAACACAACTCGACTGGTTTTACCAACTGGAAAAGGCCAACATCCATAATTGGGAAGATCTTGCCGCAGCTTTCTATAAGCAATATCAATATAACGCTAATTTGGCGCCTATCCGTACTCAACTTCAGAGTATGGCTTCCAATGAGGGTTTCAAGGATTACGCGCAGAAATGGAGAGATCTAGCTGGAAGAGTTCAACCCCCTCTGTCTGAAAGGGAATTGGTGGACATGTTCTTAGGCACTCTATCGGGCCCTTTCTTCAACCATTTAATTGGAAGCTCATCTGCAGGATTTACTGAGTTAATACTGACCGGAGAGAGGGTGGAAGCTGGCATAAAAAGTGGAAAAATTCATAAGGATTCATCTTCTTCTACAGCTGTGAGGAAGCCTTTTATTGGGAAGAAAGAAGTAGCTGTTGTATATCCACAAAGGAACCAAGGGAGAGCCAAACACCGACCAATGGTAGGGGTTGTTATGATCCCAAAGCCTACATCTGATCAACAAAGAAGTAATCAACCGAGGGTGGAAAGGCCAGTCTGGAAATTCACCAGAATCAATATGACTCTGTCCCAAGTATTACCGCATCTTCTGAAATCCAATTTGACAACTTTAAAAGAAGCTCCAAAAAACCCCAACACAGCGTCCCCTCATTATCACCCAAATGCCCGTTGCGCATATCATTCCGAAAGTCCAAAAACCTGTGAAAGGTGTTTGTGTGAAAAGTTTTTATTGAGCAAGTACTTAAGATTCTACCTACTCGAAAAAAGATTGTTTGTTCTCGTTTCCTTTAGAAAATGACATCCTACTATTAAGGAGTAGGTAACACCGTCGTTGGAGTTGTAAGGGACATTTGAAAGGGACAAGTACAATCACTAAAGCAATAGTTAGAAAACTTTAGTAGTAAACCTAGAGTCTTAAGATCTTTCCGAGGCAACATTTCCAAGGCAACATTTCCAAGACAATATTTCTGAGGCAACATTTTGATCTCTTAGACAGAAGGGAAACCACTAAAATCTCCTATGCTTAATGATTGTTTACCGAAAGCAACCGAAGTGAGGTAAACCCTAGGAGTGAATATGTGCATATGAATTGTTTCAGTTATTTTAATCTTTGCACATTAGGTGATCTACCGTTTTAATTTCAAATAGTCTTCCAATACAATCCTATTAGCATACATCTATGCAGTTAAATATTTGCAGGAATTTAAAGTGCGGAAAAATAAACCTAGCTATTACAAGGCTTTGACAATTACATAATTGTCTTGACGGGAAATAAAAGTGCGGAATTTAAAACCCTAATTAAAACTATTACAAACTTGAAACAGTTACAATAATAATAAAACAAATTAAAATGCGCGCGGAAAATTAAACACGAGGAGAAATTGAGAACCCTAAAATCTAATTAAAAAATAATTATGTTATTTTTTAGAGAAAAAGAATTAATTAAATTATGTACAATTAAACCCTAATCCTAGTTATTTTTAATTATAAAAGAGAAGTTGCAATTAACCTAATCTAAACTAAATTAAATAATTTCAAGAAAATAAAACATTTTACAAAAAAAGATTGTGTATTTTTGGTGGTTTTTTATTTGAGAAAAAAAAAACAATTTAGTTACAAAATTTAAAACCTAATTTCTATTTAATTGAAACAAAATAATCAAATAAACTAATTAACCTAATTTATTTTCAAAAAAAATTAATTTGAATAAATAATATTTAATTCTGTATTTTTGTGATTTTTTTTAGTTTTATGAAAAATAATAATTTTGTGTTAATTAATTAAAACAATTAAAGAAATTAATTCAAGAAATTAAAAAAAAAAAAATAGAAAGAAAATGCAAATTGGGCTTGTATGTGCTAGCAAATGGGGGGTGCAAATCTGAATTTTTCAGGCCCAAAAAGGCTCCAAGCCCAGTCAGCGTTTGATCTCTTGTAGCTTAATACCAATGCCTCATTGCCAGCTGCGCTATGTGTTCTAACTATTAGTATAATGAAAACAAAATATAATATAAAGAAAACAAGTCCCTAAATCCCACACGCGCGAATTTTCAAATGGGAGAATGGCTAGCTGACACATAACCTTCTTCTACCTCTCTCTGTCGCCTTAGGTTCTTGTACCTTTACCTACAGACAAAAGTTTGTAGCTACAAACCTGTAAAACTCAAAAATCCAGCACATGCATGATAAATTGTTTCCAGTTATGTGGATCAATTCGTCTTGATCTCGTGAACATCATGGTATTCTTCTTTTGGCCCAATTTAACCTGTGTAGCAAACCCCTAAAACGCACACGAAAACCCTAATAATGGAAAAGGCACGTATATGCATCAAAAACATAATTAAATCATCCAGTCAGGTTGCAAACACATTCATGATCACAAATATATAACTTAAACATGCTAATGATGCAAGAAATTCAATAATCGATTTGGAAAACATAAGCAAACCGCGAGAGTGGTTGCGTGCGTTTCTGGATGTTTCAAGCCTTACAAATGCTTGCTACAGGTTCAGTGAGTGCCTAGGGAGATGACTTGATCGTTAGAAATGCTTGAAACAGCCTATGGAGCAAGATTAGATCTGCACTTTTCTTTGAAAAATTCAAGCTTTGTTCTTCCTGTTCACGCCTGCAAAACTTTTATCCCATGCTTTGTTCTTGTCCAATATATATCTAGGAATGAATTAGCATTGTGAAATTGGATTGAATCTTTGCAATTATGACAGATTTGATTTGATTTTCAAGCTACATGTAAACTTGCTATTTTAAGCCAAATCATCCCTTTCTTGTACCAATTATGCTTGATTCATTTTGGCCTTGATAACTCAGCATATTTTGATTGTCAACCTGTCCAAAAACCAAACCAACTCATATCTTTGCTATTATTCATCAATTATTTGATTTAATTCAGTTTTTAATTAATAAAAAATCAAAATAAATTGAAAAATGAAGCAAATAATGTGTGGGTGAATATTTGAGTCGTGGACCACATTATAAGTGAGGTGCAAGCATAAACAATTAGGGCTATTTAGCAAAAAATGCATTTTTGAGCACATTTGACTTTTGGCAATTTTGCAAAAAAGGTCAACTTTGATAAGGCATATCTCTTCCAATTTTAACCCTAGATAGGTGTTCTTGGACTTTTTAGAAAGATTAGGATTTCCCCTAAGCAAACCTTTTGGTCTCATCTCAATTGAGTCTTCCATGTTCATGTAAGAAGCTTTGACCCAAAAGGTGTTTTTGTTGACTTTTCAAAAGAACCCATAATATAGAAATTCATATCTTTTTCTGAGTGCATATTTTGAACTTGTAGGCTGAAGATGAGTTGTGGGGAATTGCTTACTCTTCAAAATGAGCTTTGGATGGAAAATATTTGATAAAGCATGTGGAAGTTATGCTTGGTCAAAGTTTGGTTGACCTTTATTGAGAAACCCTAATTTAGCAACTTTTGGGTTTTGATGAATTTGGAGCATTCCTTGAGGAATCATGATCAACCCTTGATCAAATGATGAAAGTCACTTCAAAATGTTAATGTTGACCAAAAATCTTGAAGTTTGACTATATGTGGGTCACAGTTGACTTTTGACCTAATATCGTCGATTCTCAAGCATCTGAGCAGTTGACTGAGCAAACTTCTTGTGCAAGGCATGAAACTTGACATGTAGGGTCTTGAGAACATATTAAGACCATGGAGAGCATATGAGTTCTTTTTGTTTCACCCATCTAGATGAAAATGGAAACCCTAATTTGAGGTACACTGCCTTAGGAGAGAGTTTGTCTGGTCCACTCTTGGGCAACCTTGAGAAAATTGAAGATCTCAATGGACATGTACTGAGTAAAATGAGAGGGAAAATTTTGGGGTACAACAACTGCCCCTGTTCAATCTTCTTAAACTTGAGGGTGTAGATTGGCTCATCTGCCTTTCGTGATCTGAAGGTAGAAGATGATTGAACACTAAAATGCCCAGAAATTTGCACTCGCATGAAGTGGCACTTGATTTTGTGATATCGGGAATGGGCTTACATATTCCATTCGGAAGTTGATGATAGAAGATTTTTGGAGATGGGCTTAAAGATGCCATCCTAGGTGTGATGGAGAATCGTCGGAGATGGGCTTAAAGATGTCATCTAGAGGATGTTGATTTCCTGAGACATTCCTTTGATGAGAGTCCCTGTTACTGTTGTTGTTGAGGAATCTGCTGAGGAACGTTGGAATCTGTGTTGGGAGAAATAGAATTTTAGGAGCTTTAGTTGTTCGTTACTCTACTGGGGAAATAAATCTGACTTGAGGAAGTGGAAGTGACCTGTATAACTGGTCAAGGTATATGCTGCATCGTGACTTACTAGGGAACTGCAAAACCAACTGTGTTTGATCGGGTCCCGGTCTTACAATGTTGTGAACTATTGTCTGGAGATAAGAGAGAAGGAACCTGGATAGTAGGATTATGAGAAGGAACCTGGATAGTAGGGTTGATTCAAAATGAAATACTGGATATTAGGGTTGTGAGAAGGACCCTGGATAGTAGGGTTACTTCGATATGAAAGCTTGGATAGTAGGGCTGTGAGAAGGAACCTGGGTAGTAGGGTTACTTTGATATGAAAACCCGGATAGTAGGGTTGTGAGAAGGAACCTGGATAGTAGGGTTACTTCGATATGAAATACTGGATAGTAGGGTTGTGAGAAGGAACCTGGATAGTAGGGTTACTTCGATATGAAATCCTGGATATTAGGGCTGTGAGAAGGAACCTGGATAGTAGGGTTACTTCGACATGAAAACCTGGATAGTAGGGTTGTGATAAGGAACCTGGATAGTAGGGCTACTTCTATATGAAAGTCTGGATAGTAGGGTTGTGAGAAGGAACCTGGATAGTAGGGTTACTTCGACATGAAAGCCTGGATAGTAGGGCTATGATAAGGAACCTGGGTCGTAGGGTTACTTCGATATGAAAGCCTGGATAGTAGGGTTGTGAGAAGGAACCTGGATAGTAGGGTTACTTCGACATGAAAGCCTGGATAGTAGGGTTGTGAGAAGGAACCTGGGTAGTAGGGTTACTTCGATATGAAAGCCTGGATAGTAGGGCTGTGAGAAGGAACCTGGATAGTAGGGTTACTTTGATATGAAATCCTGGATAGTAGGGATGTGAGAAGGAACCTGGATAGTAGGGTTACTTCGACATGAAAGCCTGGATAGTATGGCTGTGAGAAGGAACTTGGGTAGTAGGGTTACTTTGATATGAAAGCCTGGATAGTAGGGCTGTGAGAAGGAACCTGGATGGTAGGGTTACTTCAAAGTGATAGTATAGATTAGTTGACCCGCTTGATTTTAGGAACTGAGTTTCTATTAATCGTCCGTAGATATGATCTGTATAACTGCTGGATTTATTGAAGCTAATCATATTTTCTGGAAAAAGATATCAGGGTTAGTTATATGTGATGTAGGAAATGTAGGGTGAGATGATGTTCTCAAAATAAATGAGATTATGCTGCATATGATATGTATGTGTATGTCATGATGTATGTTTATGAAATGATATTGGGGTATGCTCGCGTCTTGGGAAAATAAATCCCTGACGGTTGCTGGAGATTTGTAATTATTCTGTCGGGAAGAGATGCTAGAGAATAACTCTGCAGGGACCAACTTAGGGGGGAAGAGATATTATGTTGGTAGACTTGATGACCCGGAGGAATAAACTTAGTTGGGGATGAAATTTGTTGCTGGAGATGACGAGTTCTGTTAGAGATTGAGCTTCTATATCTGGAGAAATAAACTCCGCTTGGGGGATGAAATTTACTGACTCGTCCGCGATTATGAACCTCAGCTGGGTATAGTTACGTTCTGTTTCGGGGAAGCTGACCTCAATGCCTTTGGATACTTTTACTCTGTGGGGAGTGTATATACCAATAATTATGTTCCCAAGCTGGCTCTATCCCGGTACCTGCTGGGCAAAGTAACTGTAGGGTTTTGCTTTTCTTGTTTTTTCCCTGTTTCTGGAATTACGAGTAATTGCCTTTTGTTTCTTATATAAATATTTATGAGCGGAAATCATTTTCAAAATCATTGGGCGTTCTTGTAAAACAAAACAGAAAAAGAAAAAACAGATTGAAGTTTCTTGTGAAAATGACTTGTATTGATTTTGAAGTTGGCCTGTAATAGGCGTTTTGTACAAAGTGGTTGACGTCCTAGAAAGAGAACGCCGCTAAAAGATGGAAATTATACAATTTGTGTAAAAGAAAGAAAGACAGCTATGTGAAACGACCCCATTGGGTTCCAACTCTTCTATTGCCTTTATATCTTCAAGCTTCTCATCACTTTGCTACTTGGCCGAAGGTTGATCAGATTGGTTGGCGCCGCCCGAGCTTGATAGTCGATACCGAAGTCTGGTCGTAAGGCGATCCGATGAGACATAGTGGTACGCTTCAATCCCTAGCTTTTGCCTGGACTTCCCTTTCGGGTTTTCAATCCACCGGGATGTCCTTTTTTGCCCAAGCCTCCCTTTTAGGTTTTCGACTTGCCGGGTGTACAGATTTTTTCATTTTCATCCCTTACTTTTTCCAGAACCCTTTTGGTTCGCCGGGAAGCCCTTATTTTTTCCTAGGCCAGTCAACCTAGCGGGTCTTTGATTAGGCGTAGTATCTTTTCACTATGTCTGCATTGACAGGGTGAGGAAGGTCGTTACCATCCATGGTGGTTAGAATCATGGCTCCTCCCGAGAAAATGTTCTTAACCACAAATGGCCCTTCGTACGCGGGGGTCCATTTGCCCCTGGGATCACCTTGCGGAAGTATGATGCGTTTGATCACCAGATCCCTGACTTGATATTCTTGACGCATGAATTTCTTGTTAAAAGCCCTGATCATTCGCTTTTGATACGTCTTACCATGGCAAATAGCAGTAAGTCTCTTTTCATCGATTATATTTAACTAATTAAGTCGGGTTCGGATCTAGTCGTCTTCGCTCAAACCCGCATCCTTCATAATCCTGAGAGAGGGTATCTGGACTTCTATGGGTAGGACTGCCTCCATGCCATATACCAGAGAGTAGGGTGTTGCCCCTATCGACGTCTGTGATGAGGTATAGTACCCATGAAGAGAGAATGGTAACATCTCATGCCAGTCTTTGTATGTCACTGTCATCTTTTGTACAATCTTCTTGATGTTCTTGTTAGTTGCTTCAACAGCGTCGTTCATCTTTGGCCGGTAGGGAGAAGAATTATGGTGCTGTATCTTGAACTGTTTACAAAGCTTGGTGATCATTGTGTTGTTGAGATTCGTATCATTGTCAATAATAATTCTCTCTGGTACACCATATCAACAGATAAGATTGTGTCAGATAAACCGCGCAACAACGTTCTTGGTCACAGTAGCAAAAGAGGCCGCCTCAACCCACTTCGTGAAGCAATCAATGGCTACTAAGATGAAGCAATGTCCATTGGAAGCAGTGGGTCTGATCTCGCCGATCATGTCGATGCCCCACATTGAAAAGGGCCATGGATCTGTCAAGACGTTCAAGGGGACCGGAGGCATATGCACCTTATCAGCATAGATTTGGCACTTATGACAGGTTCGAGAGTGCTAATAACAATCGACTTGCATAGTGGACCAAAAATATCCTGCCCGTAGGATCTTCTTAGCCATGGTATGTCCACTAGAATGGGTTTCGAAGGTGCCTTCATGTAGATCTGTCATGATCCTCTCTACTTCATTTTTGTCTATGCACCATAATAGTGTGGAGTCATGGTTGAGTTTATAGAGGATTCCATTACCGAGGAAGAACTTTGCAACGAATCTTCTTAGAAATTTCTTATCATTGACAGATTCCCCTTCGGGATACTCTTGAGCCTCGAGATACCTTTTAACTTCGTGAAACCAGGGTTTGTCTGCCACTTCTTCGGTATCGATCTCACAGCAGTGTGCTGGTTCATCCAACCTCTCAATGGTAATCTAGGGAGCTTCATTGTCCCACCTAACCTTGAGCATAGAAGACATGGTATCTAGTGCGTCCGCTAACTTGTTCTCCTCTCGTGAGAAATGTTCAAAGGTTACCTCCTCAAAGTGTGGGAGCAACATCAGTACATACTCTTTGTAAGGAATGTGATTCGGGTGCTTCGTGTCCCACTCGCCTTTGATCTGACTTATCACCAGAGCGGAATCCCCGAATAAACTTAAGAACTTAATTCGCGGGTCAATAGCAGCTCGAAGACCCATGATACATGCTTCATACTCCGCCATGTTGTTAGTACAGTTGAAACATAATCGGGCGATGAACGTAGTATGACAGCCCTCGGGAGATATGATCACAACACCAATTTCGTTACCCAGTGCATTTGAGGCTCCATCAAAGTACATATACCATTGGGATCCCTCCTTAGGTCCTTCATCTGGTCCAGGTTCTTCATAGTCAGTTACCAACATGATATTCTCATTCGGAAACTCAAAATTCATAGACTGGTAGTCGTCCACGGCCTGATGAGCCAAATGATCAGCCAATACACTCCCCTTTATTGCTTTTTGGGTTGTATATTGTATATTGTACTCAGATAAGATAATCTACCACCTTGCTATCCTTCCGGAGAGAGCAGGCTTCTCGAAAATATACTTGATCGGATCCATCTTCGATATCAACAAGGTAGTGTGAGTCAGCATATACTGTCTCAGTCAGCAAGCAGCCCATGTCAAAGCGCAACAAGTTTTCTCGAGCAATGAGTATCGTGTCTCACAGTCGGTAAACTTTTTGCTAAGGTAGTATATTGCATTCTCTTTTTGACCAGACTCGTCATGCTTCCCCAGCACACACCCATTAAATTATCTAGCATTGTCAAGTATAATATCAAAGGTCTTCCTTCAACTGGAGGCATCATAATTGGTGGTTCTTGAAGGTATTCTTTGATTCTTTCGAAAGCGGTCTGGCATTCATCATTCCACTTTACCACTTGATCTTTCTTCAGAAGCTTGAAGATTGGCTCACAAGTAGCAGTCAGATGTAAAATGAACCTGGCAATATAATTCAGGCGTCCCAAGAAACCTCTAACCTATTTCTCTGTGCGGGGAGCCGACATCTCTTGTATGGCCTTTAACTTCGCAGGGTCTACCTGAATACCCTTGTCACTGACAATGAAACCCAGAAGCTTACCAAACCTTACTCTGAAGGTGCACTTGTTCGGATTCAACCTCGGCTTATATATCTTCAACCTGTCGAACAACTTTTGTAGATGGTCGAGGTACTCCTCTTCTGTTTGAGACCTGGCGATCATGTCATCGACATAAACCTCTATCTCATGGTGGACCATATCATGGAACAAAGCGACCATGGCGCGCTGATAAGTTTCCCCAGCATTCTTTAACCCAAAAGGCATCACCTTGTAGCAGAAGGTGCCCCATTGTGTAACGAAGGTTGTCTTCTCCATGTCTTCAGGAGCCATCTTGATTTGGTTATATCCAGAGAAACCGTCCATAAAGGAGAAGATTTTGTGTTGCGCGGTGTTATCAACCAGAACGTCAATGTGAGGAAGCGGGAAGTCATCCTTGGGGCTTGCTCGGTTCAGATATCTGTAATCAACATACATCCGTACCTTACCGTCCTTCTTAGGTGCCAGAACAACGTTGGCAACCCACTGCAGATATGAAGTGACAACTAAGAATCCTGCGTCGAACTGCTTCATGACCTCTGCCTTGATTTTCTCTGACATTTCAGGGCGCATACGGCGGACCTTCTATTTAACCGGAGGACAATCTTCTTTAGTCGGCAGGCGATGTACCACAATATCAGCGTCCAAACCATGTATGTCTTCATAGGACCTGGCGAAGATCTCAACATAGTCGTGCAACATTTGTATCAACCTCTGTTTGACGCTAAGCTCCATATTTGCACCTATTTTAACCTCTTTTATGTCTTCCTCAGTACCCAAATTCATTGTCTCAATCGGATCTTCATGAGGCTATATGGCCCTTTCTTCTTGTTGTAGTAGTCTAGCAAGTTCTATAGGCACCTCACAATCATCCTCACCTTCATCCTCGGCTTGGTTGATTGGATTTTTAAAGTCATAACTAGAAATAGCAGAGCTGTTATCAATGGGATCCAAAGTGGATATGGATTTGCATTATGATATGTGAGTGTGTGTAAGAGAATAGTTGTTTTGATAAAGTGAAAACAAGAAAGAAAAACAGAGAGCGCAAAATTTGTATGCAAGAAACGTCCAATGCTTTACTAATGATATATGAAATGACAAATAATAGCCCTCACAAGCAAAGCCAATGTGCCTCGGGCAAGGCACCAGGCCGTAAAGTTTCAAATTGTTTATTACAAATCTCAAAACAAGTAAGTCAATTACTGCGGAATAAAAGAAACAGGTATAAAGTCCCTAGTCGTCCAGTTACTCGGTCCACCGTAGTAGTTGGGTAGATCCAGCTGTCGATGTCTGAGTCATTTTCCCTGTATTCAATGGCGTTAATTCCCCCATTGCTGATGTGTAGGGGAGGTCTTCCAGCTCGAGCGTGTCTAACAGCTCTTTGAGCCCCTGTAGTAAAGACCAAACCAAATTTGTCAGTTTTCTGAGTGAAATCAGGGAGCTGACCCCAATTGGTACACCCACCTTCTTCAACCACAGCCCTGGCGTCCTTGAGAGAAGCCATCTTCAAAGGAGGTTTGTTGGTAGTAGTTTCATTCGATGCCAAGATCTGAGGGACCTCTTCGAAGTTCTGACAAGGAGTTTCTATGAACTCCCCGTCCATTTCTATGTAACGGAAGGAATTGAGATGGATCACCATATACTCCTCTTCACCCCGCACTGTGAAAATCTTCCCTTTTACCGAATACTTTAGCATTGGTGGAGTGTAGAAGTAACTGCCCCAGCCTCGTGGATCCAAGGACAACCCAGCAAACAAGAATACAACGGCCTGATATCCATCACATAGAAGGTGGACCCAAAAGTCTGAGAATCCACTTTGACGGGGATGTCCACCTCCCCGTGCACCATTCTCTTTGATTCGTCAAAATCCCTTACCATAATGTTACTAGGCTTTAACGTCAAACCCTCGCAATCCAACCGGTCCAACACCTTCTTTGGAAGAACATTCAGTGAAGACCCAGTATCTACCAGCACATGAGCCATAGTGGTGCCCCTGCATTCAATCGAGATATGCAGAGCATCATTATGCTTCCTTCCCTTTGGTGTCAAATCCGCATCTGAAAAACCCAACCCATTATCAGCAGTCAGGATGGCCACACAATCTTTGAACTGATCCACTGAAGTCTCTTGCGGCACATGCGCAGTTTTGAGGAATGCAATCAAAGCCTTTGCATAGGCCTCGGAGCACAACAGTAGGGATAACATGGATATCTTTGATGGGGTCTGCCCCAGCTGCTCGACCACATTGTAGTCGCTCTTCTTAATGATTTTCAGTATTTCCTCCATTTCTTGCTTAGAGGCTTCCACAATAATTTTCTTAGGCGCCTCCGTCCGGGCAGGCTCACCTATAATCTCCTTGCCGCGGGTATCATACGATTCGTCGATAGGGGTAATAACTGGAGTAAGAACAGGAACAGTAGTTGATGTACTAGCAGGAACAGCAGATGGAATGACAATAGGCTTGTTGACAGTCTTCGGGGAAATCTCGGGAGAGAAGACCCTTCCACTTTGGGTAACTTTGTTGGTTCCGACAATGTTACCAATATCAGGATCAGCTTCTTCATCTTTCAAATCTTGTTTGATGCCATGATAGTATACATCGGCACCATAACTCCAGGGAACGACTTTGTCTGAGACATACGAGATAGGACCAGGAACAGTAATTATCAGCGGAGCAATTCTTGGGGCAGATGTAATCCTAACAGTTCTTCTCGAGGAGACCTTAGAAGAATTGGCGGAAATGGTTTTAATAGCAACGTATTCAGATGGAATAGCGAGAACCAAAGTTTTTTCAAACAAAATTTCTTTGCTATCTATAAGGCGTTGAACACCTAATTTCAGCAAACGGCAACCAGAAGGTAGAAACGAACACATGTGGCAACCTTCACCATAACCCGGAAATAAACCGGCCAACAGCAAATTCTTCTTGACAGTCATGAGAGGAGTAAAAACTTCATCAAAAGAGGTAACAAACAAATCAGTATCAACAGCATTGACTCCACGACCGTGCTTGGGCATGGGAGCCGTTATGACATTTGGCTTCTCCGGAGCATCAAAATCTATTTCCTTGGCTTCAATCAAGTCTTGTACTTTGTTCCTCAGAGCCCAGTAGTCATTTGTATCGTGGCTAGGACTCTCAGAATGATAGGCACACCGGGCATTCAAATTATATCGGGGAGATGTAGTGTTTGGATTCTTGGGAGCCTCTTTCAAGGTTGCCAAGTTGGATCTCAGCAAGTGAGGTAGCACTTCAACCAATGTCATGTTGATGCAGGTAAACTGCCGTTGTGGTCTTTCCACGCTTTGTTGATTATTGCGTTATGGAGCAACTTCAGGTCTAGGTATCATCACGGCACTTACTGTCTGACGATGTTCAGCCCTGTTTTGGCCCCTCGTGCTATAGATGGCACTGGCTTCCTTCTTACCAGAAAATGGATTCTTTACTGAGCTTGAAGAGGCATCTTTCTGTATCTTTCCACTCTGAATCCCAGCTTCTACTCTTTCTCCAGTTAGAATCAGCTCGGTGAAACCAGCTGACGAGCTGCTGATCAAATGATTGAAGAATGGACCAGATAGTGTCCCCAGAAACATATCAACCAGCTCTCTATCAGACAATGGGGGTTGAACTCTCCCAACCAAGTCTCTCCATTTCTGTGCATAGTACTTAAAGCCTTCACTTGCACCCATGGACATACTCTGAAGTTGAGTACGAGTAGGAGCAAGGTCGGCGTTGTATTGATACTGCTTGTAGAAAGCAGCAGCCAGATCTTCCCAATTTCGGACATTGGCTCCCTCCAGCTGGTAGAACCATTCAAGATGAGTCCCTGACAGACTATCTTGAAAGAAATGAACCCACAGATTTCTATCAGCGGTGTGGGGATGGATCTTTCTGACATAAGATCAGAGATGGAGTTTTGGGCAGGACACCCCATCATACTTAGCAAAAACTGGAGCTTTGAACTTCTGCGGGATGACCGCTCCCGAGACTAATACCAATTCTTCTAAATCCAGTCCAGGTATCCTTTGAACTTCCATGGCACTCAAACGATCTTCCGACTTCTTGTATTTATCCTCAGTAGGAGGATATTGCTCATCATTGTAGTCGGTATCATTGTCAGAAACTGCAGGATTGGGATCCTTCTCTTCTTCCTGATTCTCCCTTTCCTTGGATGAAGAGGTCAGGTTAGCTTGTCGCTTCAACCGCTCTCCAAACCTTCTGCCCATATTCAGAATACCAGCAGCCTTCTTCTTTTTCTTCTTCTCTTTCAGGATGAGGGCTTTCAGATCCTCCTGCCCTTTTGCCAGACTTATGAACATTTGTTGGAACTGGGCGTTTTGTGCCTGAAGGTCCTTGATGGTTTGTTCGGAAGACATTTCATGCTGAAATAAACAGTGAAGAAGATGAGAAACCTGTAATGGTACCTGTAATGATGTGTATGATAATGGGATGCGTATGCAATGATTTCAAAGACTTCGGGAAATTTAAATTTGCAAACCAAAATAAACAAAGATTTTATTAGCTGAATTTGAAGTTCAAATGCCTTTTAGGCGTTACAATAAAAAAAATCTAAAACTATAAAAGACATCAAAGTTCCCATGGATGCTTCCTCTTTGTGCCGAGATAGTCATTGAGTCCTCTTTCTTCATGCAGTTGCTTTGTGAAATCTAAAACCTTCCTCTCCTGAGCATGGAACATATCCCTTCTTCAGTAGTGGGTTCCACAATCACTGGTAAAATGGCCACATAGGGCATCATAAGCTTCTGGGCACAAGCTCGTACCCACTGAAGGTAAGGTTCCATAGTAATGGAAGCTTGTGGCCCCAAAGCCTTGGCGCCAGATCTGTTTACCATGTCCCAAGCTCGTATGAACCTCCGGCGATACTCTTGAACATCATCCTCATAGTTGAATACAATGCCCTCAATAAGTAATTCATGGGGACCATCTCTTTGTGCATAACCAAATTGTCGCGAGGTAAACAAGGATCGTAGGTTATACCCCCTCAAATACCAAGTAATGGGACATTAGGGTACTCCCCGCAACGGTCAATAATAGCAGTGTTTTCCATAGCTCGGGAACACCAGAGAATATCCATGTGAGCGAGTGACATTATCCTTTCTGACCAACCCAAACCTTTTTCATTCTTCAGTACAGACTTAGGGAGGTGAGAAATAAACCACCTCGACAGCAATGGCATGCAACACATAAGAACCCATTTTCTCTTCATGGTACGAGTATGGAGAGTGTGCGAAATATCTCCGAGCAATGTTGGCACAGGGTTGCGGGAGAGGAAGATCTTGATAGCATTCACATCTATGAATGAATCCGGATTAGGGAATAGGACTAACCCATAGATTAGAAGAGCCAAAACCTCCTCAAAAGCCTGAAAATCCATATCATCCCAAAACAACTGGGCCTTGTCTATCAGAAACTTAGCTAGAAAACCCTTGACTCCGCTTCTTGTTTCCCAATTGGATACCACGTCGGCTCGTTTCAGATGTAAAGCTGAGGTAATGACTTTTGGCTTAGGAACTTCTTCTAGACCTGTGAAAGGCAACTGTTCAAGAATGGGTATCTCCAACAGCTGAGAGAATTCTTCCAATGTAGGCACCAACTAATAGTCTAGAAAGGTGAAGCAGTGGTTCTTGGGATCAAAGAACTGAAAGAGTACACTCATCATCTTTTCATCAAAGTTTGAAGTAACCAGATTGAGAAGTCGACCATGTCTCTTAGTGAACGCGGAAGTTTCAGAAACCCTTGATGCTAGCTCTTTGAGTTGGAAAGGTATCTTCACAAAGCTGATTCGGATAGTGTTTCTGCAAACGGAAGTCATGATCTGCAAAACAGGACAAAGATAAATTCCCTCGGTCTTTGAAATGGTTAGTGCAATAAGAATGAATGCCATGTTATAATGCATGATGTTATGATAAAACACAAGTATAGCAAACACTGGTATAGCAAACACAGTTAAATCACACAAAGTCCTTATGTTTAAGGCTTGTATGAGGTTAAAGGTAGTACCCTCTTGAAGTTTAGTTGGTTTCAAACCTGTCTTAAAAAGTAACCGGGTTCTAAGGAATCTCAATATCACTGATCTTTCTTTATCGGGCATTGTTTAAGCTCAAGCAATCTTTTCTTGCGGCCGAAATATCCCGAAAGTCTGATCTTAATGAGTGTAGCATCGAGTATCAACCAATCCTCAGCTGTATACCGAGGCCGGCTACCTCACTACTTTCTAATGGCCAAGTTTGTTAAACTAAGATTCTAAGGTCCATTAGTGCTTCACGACACCACACGGAGGCCCCGTATTCTCCTCGTTTCCTCACGAAGGATACCGGTACCAACCAAAGTGCCACACCAACACAGCCACTGCTTAAACCATATCGGTCTATGCCGTACAGTTTCAATGATCTATTGCTGTTTACCTAAAAAGTGCCCCCAGATCCGGGTATAGGATCTATAGTAACCCAAACAAGACCCTTTAAGAATAAAGCAAGCAAGCAAGAAAGCAATTTGAAACATGACCTAGATCCTAAGGTATACCCCACTTATTTAGTCACTAGTTCTGTGATACGGTGGCAAAATCGACTGTTAATACTCGTTTGCATTTTGTATTCGCAAATGTGCGGTAAACAAGAGTCGCCACCGACTTTTATTTTATCCAATCATGGAAAAGGAAAAAGAACAGAAAAAACCTTTTTTCGAGATTATTCTGAGTACGGGGGGGGGTAGATTATAGAAAGGGAAGGTGTTAGCACCCTTTCTATCCATGGTTTTCCATGGGCTCTTAGGTACTTGCTCATCTTTTTAAAATTGCTTTTGTGTCTGCTTATTTTGAAAATGTTTTACTTCGTGATAACCCTTGTATCAGTCCTCAAGGATGTGACGAAGTTTGTTTTGAAATTTTTTTTTGAAAGGTGTTTGTGTGAAAAGTTTTTATTGAGCAAGTACTTAAGATTCTACCTACTCGAAAAAAGATTGTTTGTTCTCGTTTCCTTTAGACAACACTATCCTACTATTAAGGAGTAGGTAGCACCGTCGTTGGAGTTATAAGGGACATTTGAAAGGGACAAGTACAATCACTAAAGCAATAGTTAGAAAACTTTAGTAGTAACCATATAGTCTTAAGATCTTTCCGAGGCAACATTTTCGAGGCAGCATTTCCGAGGCAACATTTCTGAGGAAATATTTTGATCTCTTAGACAGAAGGGAAACCACTAAAATCTCCTATGCTTAATGATTATTTACCGAAGGTAACCGAAGTGAGGTAAACCCTAGGAGTGAATATGTGCATATGAATTATTTCAGTTATTTTAATCTTTGCACATTAGGTGATCTACCGTTTTAATTTCAAATAGTCTTCCCATACAATCCTATTAGCATACATCTACGCAGTTAAATATTTGCAGGAATTTAAAGTGCGGAAAAATAAACTTAGTTATTACAAGGCTTTGACAGTTACATAATTGTCTTGACGGGAAATAAAAGTGCAGAATTTAAAACCCTAATTAAAACTATTACAAACTCGAAACAGTTACAATAATAATAAAACAAATTAAAATGCGCGCGGAAAATTAAATGCGAGGAGAAATTGAGAACCCTAAAATCTAATTAAAAAATAATTAAGTTATTTTTTAGAGAAAAAGAATTAATTAAATTATGTACAATTAAACCCTAATCCTAGTTATTTTTAATTATAAAAGAGAAGTTGCAATTAACCTAATCTAAACTAAATTAAATAATTTCAAGAAAATAAAATATTTAAAAAAAAAAAGATTTTGTGTATTTTTGATGGTTTTTTATTTGAGAAAAAAAACAATTTAGTTACAAAATTCAAAACCTAATTTCTAATTAATTGAAACAAAATAATGAAATAAACTAATTAACCTAATTTATTTTCAAAAAAAATTTAATTTGAATAAATAATATTTAATTCTATATTTTTGTGATTTTTTTAGTTTTATGAAAAATAATAATTTTGTGTTAATTAATTAAAACAATTAAAGAAATTAATTCAAGAAATTAAAAAAAAAATAGAAAGAAAATGCAAACTAGGCATGTATGTGCTAGCAAATGGGGGGTGTAAATCTGAATTTTTCAGGCCCAAAAACGCTCTAAGCCCAGTCAGCGCCTGATCTCTTGTAGCGTTGACTTAAGGGTGCATCATGGTCCCTCACTTCCTGTGCGTCGGATCTGGTACTATGTTGAATCAAGTGGCTGGATGCTGATGGAGTATGGTGGACATCAGGATGAGAGATGCATTGAATTTGTTGAAAGAAAATAAAATAAAGGGAATGCTGGGACATAGGATCGAACCCAGGTCCTTATGCTTAATTCAAATGCCTCGTTGCCAGTTGCGCTATGTATTCTAATTGTTAGTATAATGAAAACAAAATATAATATAAAGAAAACAAGTCCCTGATTCCCACGCGCGTGAATATTCTAATGGGCGAATGGCTGGCTGACATATAACCTTCTCCTACCTCTCTTCGTCGCCTTAGGTTCTTGTACCTTTACCTACAGACAAAAGTCTATAGCTACAAGCCTGTAAAACTCAAAAATCCAGCACAGGCATGATAAATTATTTCCAATTATGTGGATCAATTCGTCTTGATCTCGTGAACATCATGGTATTCTTCTTTTGGCCCAATTTAACCTGTGTAGCAAACCCCTAAAACGCACACGAAAACCCTAATAATGGCAAAGACACGTATATGCGGCAAAAACACAATTAAATCATCCAGTCAGGTTGCAAACACATTCATGATCACAAATATATAACTTAAACATGCTAATGATGCAAGAAATTCAATAATCGATTTGGAAAACATAAGCAAACCGCAAGAGTGATTGCGTGCGTTTCTGGATGTTTCAAGCCTTGCAAATGCTTGCTACAGGTTCAGTGAGTGCCTAAGGAGATGACTTGATCGTTAGAAATGCTTAAAATGGCCTATGGAGCAAGATTGGATCTGCACTTTTCTTTGAAAAATTCAAGCTTTGTTCTTCCTGTTCACGCCTGCAAAACTTTTGTCCCATGCTTTGTTCTTGTCCAATATATATCTAGGAATGAATTAGGGTTGTGAAATTGGATTGAATCTTTGCAATTATGAGAGATTTGATTTGATTTTCAAGCTACATGTAAACATGCTATTTTGAGCAAATAATCCCTTTCTTGTACCAATTATGCTTGATTCATTTTGGCCTTGATAACTCAGCATATTTTGATTGCCAACCTGTCCAAAAACCAAATCAAATCATTTCTTTGCTATTATTCATCAATTATTTGATTTAATTCATTTTAATTAATAAAAAATCAAAATAAATTGAAAAATGAATCAAATAGTGTGTGGGTGAATATTTGAGTCGTGAACCACATTATAAGTGAGGTGCAAGCATAAACAATTTGGCCCATTTAGCAAAAAATGCATTTTTGAGCACATTTGACTTTTGTAAATTTTGCAAAAAAGGTCAACTTTGATAAGGCATATCTCTTCCAATTTTAACCCTAGAGAGGTGTTCTTGGACTTTTTAGAAAGCTTAGGATTTCCCCTAAGCAACACTTTTGGTCTCATCTCAATTGACTCTTCCATGTTCATGTAAGAAGCTTTGATCCAAAAGGTATTTTTGTTGACTTTTCAAAAGGATCCATAATATAGAAATTCATATCTTTTTATGAGTTCATATTTTGAACTTGTGGGATGAATATGAGTTGTGGGGAATTGCCTCCTCTTCAAAATGATCTTTGGATGGAAAATTTCTGATAAAGTATGTGGAAGTTATGCTTGGTCAAAGTTTGGTTGACCTTTATTGAGAAACCCTAATTTAACAACTTTTGGATTTTGATGAATTTGGAGCATTCCTTGAGGAATCATGATCAACCCTTGATCAAATGATGAAAGTAACTTCAAAATGTTAATGTTGACCAAAAATCTTGAAGTTTGACTGTATGTGGGTCACAGTTGACTTTTGACCTAATATAGTCGATTCTCAAGCATCTGAGCAGTTGACTGAGCAAACTTCTTGTGCAAGGCATGAAACTTGACATGTAGGGTCTTGAGAACATATGTAGACCATTTAGAGCATATGAGGCCTTTGTGGTTCACCCATCTTGATGAAAATGGAAACCCTAATTTAAGGTACACTGCCTTAGGAGAGAGTTTGTCTGGTCCACTCTTGGGAAACCTTGAGCAAATTGAAGATCTCAATGGACATGTATTGAGTAAAATGAGAGGGAAATTTTTGGGGTACAACATATACATCCTGACAACTTAGCATAAATCTTCCTCCTTTTCGACACCGTAAATTCCACACAACTTCGCGCTATCGTATTTCATTCTAATTAATAACACCAAAGCTTTCCAAATGATACCTTTGATTTCACAAATTACTTTAACTAAATCTTCTAATTGCTCCTTTAATTCACCTAACTCAGACGCTGGCATCCCGTACAACACTGAAGAACAAGTCTAGTCCCAAAGACAAGCTTAACAACAAACTGCACTTACTTCCAATATCATCACATGATAAATTAATCTATTAAAGCTACTGGAACCATTTTTAAAATTAAGCTCATTTCGTTAACTTTTCAACGCTTCAAAAGGAACTCAAACCGAATGCCCAGAACTCTAGTTATGAATTTTTGAAGTCCCGCAACAATTCTGCAGTTTCCTGCGATTTGCTTACGGAAATTCCACTCCGAAACTCATTTGTCTTCAACTTAGACATATTCCAAACAACTATTAACATATCTCGTGCTCCCAAACTTCTTATAACTCGAGAGATGCATTCCTTCGCCAAAGTTCAGGTTCCAAAACACCAGGACAACAATTCTTTTCGCAACGCTACTCACTTCTTCAAGTTTCGACTCAGACTCACGATTCACAACTACTTATAAACGTCAACTACTTCCAAAAATCACTTATGTGATCCCAACACAAAAGTTATAGCAACTTTATTACTCCATCATTGTTCAAACATCGACATCTTACACTTGCTTCATAAATCAACAAATATTGCATCGCTCTTCATTCTTCGAGAAGTAAGCACCAATAATGTCTGATCAATTTCTCTCAAGTCGCTCTGACTCGACTAACAACAAGACCTTGAATCCAAGTCACCTTCAAATTCAGGAACAATAAGATTCCAACAATTCTTGCATTGTCGTCTTCAGCAGCACACCAAACCATCACCTTTCAATTGAACATATCCTTGAAGCAAAGCTTCTCCCCCACTTATCTTCAACCAACTTCCTGCAATCAAGGCAAACAAGTACCGACAGTGTTTCACACACTTGTCGCGCACTAAGGAACAAACAACATTAGACAACTTGGTCGGACGGGCCGACCTGCTCTGATACCACTAATGTAACACCCCATTTCTACCCGACGGATAATAAGAAAATCAGAGTTCAACATAAATAGGATGCTACATTTTCAACTAAAAATCAATCTTCATTTAATCGCATACAAACAGATACATAACACTTAACTCGGATGAACCGATAACAATCTGATTTATTCTTCAAAATCAAACAACTTTTTATTGATAAGCAACGTAATGTACATACTCAACTTCAATTCACTTAACATCTTTTATTCAACTAAAACAACCTCAAGACAACAATTATTTCATGTAATCAACTTAAAAATTCAGCAACTGAAATAATAATCAACAACTAAACATCAAGCGTTCATCCCCCCGAGTGCTACGTATCAGAGCGATAACACTGACTCAGACTAACAAGGTAATAACTATCCTTCTTGATTACCTGCACGTTACCAACATAGGAAAATATTCAAACAGAAGGGGTGAGATATCAAACTATATAATTAGTCATATGATAAATAATATATTAAATTAGATCATATAAAATCACCACTTCACAACTTACAAACAACTTTAATCACAATAAAACATCAACACGACATAACTACTAAATTTATAGCTTTTAGATAATACTTGTCACAACAAGTCAGCAACATAAAGCAACAACGAATCTATCTTCACCACAACTCAAGATGCAACATCAAATGCGACTTAATCACAATGCAAATGCATGTGGTACCATCGGAGCAGAACTCCCAACTTAAAAATTGCCAATTAATAGAGGCATCAACAAGGCATAAGCCTTCTTCACAGTTTGCCAATACAGGCCTTCACAAAATCCGCCAATACAGGCCATCACAGAGTATGCAAATGTATGTGACTCAATGAATGCACCATCACATACTAACAACAATCATCATTCATCGCAAGGCATAAGCCCACATCACCATTATTATCAGTAAATAGAGGTAATTCATCATCATCTAAAATCTCTGCAACTTCACATTATCAACAAGAATTCACAGATACAATCACAACAACACAACATCTCAACATTGGCCGTAGGCCTACAACATAATATTTCCCATAAATAGAGGCAATTCAACCAAATTCATCATCACCTGCAATTTCATATTTTTCAGCAAGGTATACAACACAATTCCATAAACCGGAACCATTTAACTTAATTCGACTTCACCTGTAAATCAACTTTATTCTACATGATTCTAACAAAACAAACCAACTAAAAATACCCATATGTATATACGACTCACTCCGACAATTTCAACTAATTTCGATTAACTACTTTTACCGCATAAATCTACAAATTTGACTAATCGGTACTGTTTTATATACTGTTATTACTATTATTTATTTATACTGCTACTAATCAATTTACTCTACTAAATTACGCTACCTCTGTTATTTAGTTTACTGCTATTATTGGTCTCCGCCAAAACTACTTGTTTGCTATCTACAACTTCTATTACTACAACTTCTTGCCAGTGACAAATATTAGTTATAAACCAAAACCAATTTCTACTTATTCCTCTTGTTACTGAAATTCTCCGTTATACTTTCTGTATGATAATTTGCAATTTCTACATCTTTTGATACTTCCTAATAATGCTCAGTTAAGTTAGTCCATACACTATTATTTTTGCTACTCTTACATATACATCCTATTATTCATTTGACTAAAGTATTACAATTTATTCCTACAACTTCTTTAATATAATCTGATACTAAATTATTTTACTAATTATATTAACTTATTAATAATATAATATATGACATAGTCTTTCCATCACGCTTATATGTTCTTTCGAGTCTCATCTCAGGACAACAACTCAATAATAGCCATAACAACATCATAACACAAATATGATTTAAATAAATTGCAGAACAACTTCATCAACACATTATGAACATTCACTGACAACTAAAATTGTAGGACTGATAATCTTCACAGAATCACAATATAACTGGATTGACAACAATTCATGGCATAAATTTATACAACCCAACCCCACATACGGTTTATCATATACCCGGTTATAGAGATTGAACTCCACCCTTATCTGGTTTGGATTGAAGGTAACTCTAAGGGTCTCCGATTGAATCTCCTCTTGGCCGCTTGGTGTAACTTCCACGTATCCCTCTTCTTCTCCTCAAAACTCTTATTTTTCTCTTCTCTGCAATTTCTCTTGTACCAAAACCTTCCAAGATTTTTTTTCTTCTCTAGATCAGAATCAAAGCTGAAATTTTTCCCAAATATACATCTACAGTGCGATGATTATATCTCCCAACTCATATCTTATTTTGAAGATCCCAACGGTCAAAAGTTAGATGTAGGTGTTGTGAACATACCCTTAAAATTTGAGCATGATCCAACGGTTAATGAATTGGGGATTATCGATTTAGTGAGACTGCTGCAATAAAAACGAGAATGAGTTTCTCCCATCTATTCTCTCACTTTTTCTCAATTAACCTAATTCCTTTTATATCCACTTAATCTTGTAATTCTAGTCATTCTTATTGGGCCAATATCCACACTCTCATATTTACTACATGACATCACTTAAATAAGCCCAACGATTAATCTTATAATGCTCCAATATATTTAATATTATTAAACCACCATTTAATCAAATAATATCACAGAGCAACTTAACAATAATTCACAATATTGCTCAACTCCAAATAATTATTTTAATTAAATAATTAATTAAATTATCGGGGCGTTACATGAAGCACTTTTGATCTAAGTTTCTCTACAACGGGTTCTCATAATCAAGTGCTGAAGACTCTGAAGACGCAATTCTGAGGATTCTGAGGACTTGAAGTTATGAAGACATTATGTTATGTTCCCGCTTCTAAACTCATGCTCACATAAGCCTCTGAAGTGCATAAGAAAAGAATATAATAGTAACATGATACAATAGTACATAGTACGAAAAAGCCTTATTTCACTACCTCTCCACTAGTTTGGATTGTGAAAAAGAAAAGGACGTAGCAATACTATTTTTAAAAACTCTTTTTCAAATAGCCAACAACTCTATTTTGCTTAGATATATAAGAAAATAATCATATGATTAAAAAAAATAGTTGATGTTGGTGTTCAATGTTAAAAATGAAAGTTGTCATTATTGGAACACATCCAAAAAACTATCAACCACTATAAGAACAACAACAACAATTGTTATCAAAATGATTCTTAGATCATGTTAATAATGATTATAATGAAATCATTGATTCACAATGTGCTTAATCTCATATGTTGCACAAAGCTTGCTAAGCCGTAGAAGATAATGAAGATGATCATGAAAGCTCCAGTTACAAATTCACAACATAAATGTTGTACTTTAAAGTGATCATTGAAGAAAATAGAGCAAGGGATGTTGTCCATAATGTTCCAAGGTGAATCAAGATGAAGAAGTTCTTCTCTTTACTACATCAAGATCAAAATAGCTTCTAGAAGCTTATGAAGAAGAAGACTTTAGCAATTCAAGTGTTTTGAGTTGTTGTTCGTGAAGAAGCTACTTGAAGAAAAAGAAGACCACACATTAAAGCTACAATACAATGTAATATCTTTTATTGTGTCTTAGGTTCTTCTGATGTACTTAATTCTGTTTACATCCAACTTGTGTAGAAGTATTATTATTGTAAACAAATGTAAATCAAACAGTTATTTGATGGCTCCTTGAGAGACTCAGTTGATTCAGAATTCTCAAGAAGACTTTGGCCGCGATCATTGTAGATGAAATCTTGGTAGTGGATTCTATTGGGTCAATGATAGTCATATCTCAAAGAGGACTGAGTGAAAGTCAGCCTTGTGAGATCACTGATGGATATCATTGGAAGGAAATCTTGGTAGGAGATTCTGAGGGATCAAATTCTATTGGGTCAATGAATGTTATATTCAGTTTAGATCACTCAACGTGTCATTATATATTAGTCACCGGAGGTTTCCCATGGGATTGTAATCAGATTGGTTATAGTGGATTAAGTCCTTGAGTTCAAGGAGAAATCACCTTGGTAGGGTGGACTGGACTAGCTTGGGGGTTTCTCAAGTGAACCAGGATATATCATATGTTCTTTACTTTTGCTTATGCTTCAGAGTTTATGTTTTCTTAACTTAATTAGAAGCATCACCTAAAAATAACACTCAGAAGCATTGTTCAACGAATAATGCTTAGAAACAAAAGTTATTCGAGAAAGGAAACCCCAATTCAACCCCCCCCCCCCCCCATTTTTTGTGTTTTTCTTTATATCTTCAGTTAGATCTATGAATTTATGGTTGACAACAATTTTGGTAAAACAAATATTTGACAACAATTTTATCAAAACATGTTTCATTGGGTAAAACATGTATTGCAGCCTAATGTTAAGCAAGATGTCATAATATCTTGACAAGCTGGTACATCAAAGTTTATTCATGCTTATTTGACATATGTTTTATCATATGTTGTAACATGCTGCAACAGAGTATCATGACAGTACAACTGGATATTTTTCCTTGAATGTTTAATTGAAAACTATGAGATTGTGAAAGTTTTTAGTTCGCATAACAGGAGCATCAAATCAATGATATTTTGGAATAATTGCAAATTTGATTTATTTCATAAAAAGGATATTTGAGACTTTTTAGGAAATATTTGAAAGATTTGTTTTTGTTTCTATTTTTATGGAGATGATTTTGCAGGGATTTATAGCTGAAGATTATATTTGATTGAAGAGTTCAAGCCCAACTGTAGAAGTCTATATAAGGATTCATCCAAGACCTTATTTTTTAAGCATAGTTTTTATGGTAAAACCTTGTGAAAAATAAGGGTTTAGGGTTGTATAGTTTCTTAGGTTCTCTGTGTGTTCTTTGTACATCCTCATGTATCTTTTGATACATTTGAGTTGACTGATTTTTACTTTTTTTATTAAGTTATTGTACTCCTTAAAGCTTTTAAGCAAGAGTTGAGTATTGTTCTTAGTGAAACTTTTAAGCAAACTAAGTATTTTAATTGGGAAGTGTGTTATTCCTTTTTTGTTTCTTGATACATTCCCTGGGGCCGGGGTTGTTTGATATCACTATGGTGATTGGATGTGAGAAGGGTTCTCATATCTAGGAGGTGTCTAGGTAGAAGTTGCACTGGGTAGGGGTTAAGTGAGGGGTGTAAACTGGGATTGTTTATCTTTGAATTGATACTACTTATAATAGATTTCCTTCCTGACTTGGTAGCCTTCAGAGTAGGTGAGTTATACTGCAAGTTATAATTATGCATTGTTGTTATCTTCTTGTTGTTCTTTCAGCAGATGTAATAACATTTGTTGTGACATTGTGTATTGTTGAGACATATTTCTTAACTTCTGATATATTTTGTGTGTTAAATTTTCAATTGGCATCAAGAGCAGGCACCTTGTTCTGTTTATTGGATGAGATCTAGGGATATATTTTCTGGAACTATGGATAAAGAAGGAGGATATAACAACAGACCACCCATGTTGGATGTTTCAAACTATGACTGGTGGAAGGTTAGAATGGTAACTTTTCTGAAATCTATGGATAGAAAAGCTTGGAAGGATGTTCTTAAAATATGGGCGCATCCTATTGTGAAGGACAAAGATGGTGTCACTACCGCGAAAAAAATATCAAACACAATGAAGCCGCCATCGAATATTTATTTATCCCAGGGAAGGGAAAGGAAAACATCAAAGAAAACCTATAAATGAAAAGATCATGGTTACGAGACCAAGAGAAGGGTAGGGGAGTCGATTACGCAAAGAGAAGATATTTGCACCACTCACATCCGCTATACTCAACAGGATACATTCTTATTGTTCTAATCAAAGGGTGTATATATCTAAAACTTAAACTTGCTAAAGGGAATGCATGAATGAATTATTAAAGAACAAAAAGAAAAGTTTTTATTATTGTGCTCACATCGATTTCGAAACCTCGTGCCTACGTATCCCCGTCGTGCAATAGGGAGTCAGAGTACCATAGTTCTTCTCTAAATGGTTTATTTGTTGGTTGGTTTTAAATGACGAGACAAGTCATCATTTTTAAGGAGAATACTCAACTAATCACCCACAAAATATGAGAAAGAGGGACAACGCACCAACATGAGGGAGGGTTTGGACACACCTCTAGTACTCAAGTGGAAAAGACGACATCTTTACAACCATGGGGATAGGGGAATGATATATCAATTATAAATAACTTATGTCTAATCTTGAAAAAGGTTTTAAAGGAGAAAATATGCACGAAGGGCATAAAATGATTTGAATGAGTTAAGCGTTTTTGTTGGGATAATAGTAAATGTATCACAATGGAGGGACGCTCACTATTTATTCGCTTATTTGTGAAAGAATTGTGAACTAGATCATACTAAAGACTATGGATGAGAGAAAGAACAAGGTTCAAAATACCACTTCATCCATTGCCCACCACTTAAGGCTCGTGACATATGATCCACGTCTTTATTCATTAAGTATTTTGAGTTTTTGATAAAGAAAAAGAAGTTTGAGAAAAAAGTCGCTTGACAAAGTCAAGGTTTATTATGAATGTGGTTAAAGTTTGAAAAACGAGAAGGTTTTGAAAGTTGAAGAATGGAAAGGAGATGAAGAGACTATTCTATGTACAAGAAAACAAAAGATAGGTAAGAAAGGTCTGATCAAACAAGAAGCTGACACTTGACATGATAAAATCAACATAGAATTTTCATCCTTTGAATTAAAGCCACAAGCAAAGAATAAACTAAGAGTATACCAAGCATCGGGTGAAAATAAATCACAAGCAGAAAGTACATCAGATAAATTCAAGATATCAGATAAGGCTCAAAGCATCAGATGATCATCAAGATATCGGATAAGAATCCTTGCATCAGATGAAACTCCAAATAAACACACAAAACTAGAATACTAGAGAAATAATCCAAATGTATCGTATGAAATAAGAACTCAAGTCCAAATGAGTTAGAACCATGTAACAGAGCTAAATGAACAAATGAAATATGAAGTGAATGTTTAACCAATTAATCAAGAGTTGATTAATTTAATTAATTAGTTTAAGAAAAATTAATTAGCAAAACTGTTACACCATAAAATTTACCCTCTTCTTTTTAATTCTAATTGGTTTATGTTTCTCATTTCAACAACATAACATACACTCATATGTTGCATCAGTTATATGGTTATGGGATCAAGGTATCTTGTTTTAGTGGATTTTCTTCAATAAAAAAGAAGAGTGATAAGGTCCAAAGCAAGAAGATTTAAGGCAATCCAAGCATGATGACTCCTTTTCGTTACCACAGTTCTGCCCCAGACATTCTTGCGTCAAGCCATTCATATCACAATTTAACTGTACATGCACCATCTCTGTAAATTCGACGTTGGGTAGGCTTTCGGTTCATTCTAAAGCCCGAAGGTTGAGTTTTGTGTATCTCAGATATTTTTGGCACTTTAGGTGACTTTGTGGACCATGCTACGATCTTCATAATAAAATTTTTGTTCTACAGGCAGACCAGTAAAATCGTTTCAACACTATGCAGAAAATTAACAGGTAAAATATTTCGAGTTTCGATCTCTATCTGATTGTTTTTTGACTCTACGTTGCGCGTAGATCATGTTAGTGTGTTCGATTTATTTTTGCGGTACAGTTTATTGTCTCTTTGGTGATCGTCAATGTCTATTCAGTTGGGTATTTCTCGTTTTATTTTATTTTTGACTTTTTACCTTCGTTTTATTTTCGCCGTATTTTTTATTTATCTTCGTGATTGATAGATATTTTTAATGTGTTCATTTTCTTGTTTCGGTTCAGTATTTGTGTTTAGTATATCATTTTTCGTTATTTTAGATTTTGTTTTTTTATTTCGGAAAATTAAAAGAAAAATATTTTTAGATAGATTTATTTTTACCCATTTGATTTTTTATTTTTATTTTGTTATTGAGAATATTTTTGGTATTTATAAATATTTTGCTAACCTCATTGATTTTTTGTATATAATTAGAGTTATGTTTTAAGCAAGCTACAGTAGAACGAAGAAGTAGCACATTTAGAAATAGAGAACTCAGATCTACAGTAACGAAGCTGCAAGGAAGCATATTTGAAATTCAAATTGAGATCTAAACACAGAGGCACTTCCGAAACGGTGCTCTTCCTTTCCCTCCATCTCACCGTGACAATTCCGACACGCCACTGTCAGCTGTGAATCCGTACCGGTCCCGTCCAGCAACCGCATACTCCCTCCGGCGTGTTCTCTCTTATACGTGATGCCTTCTTCCACAGCTCCCTCCACCACTATCTTGATTTGGTACTAATTTCATTTCATTATCACTATTTTGCTTAGTTTAATTTGTAGTATTGTCTTGTTAAATTGAGATGGTGAATTTGTTGATGATGATATTGTTGTGATGTTGGTTCATTAATGATATTTTTAATGAGTTTAGTTTTGAAATTGATAGTGATGACATTGTTTTGTTAATGGTGTGAGAATTAATGTGTTATTGTTGTGGATTTGGTAGTAAAATGACATGGTTATGTTAATCTTTACATTGTTTTTGCAAATGATTTGAATGAATTAATGGTGAGGTTGATGTCAATTTGAGTTGAAATGATGAAGCTAATATCATATTGATGTTGATTATGTCTTGAAATTGATATTTGAATTTTGTAATGAACATTAAGGTGTTGAAGTTGTTGGTTAACCTTAACATGTTTATGATTGGAAGGCTAATTTTGTGAGGATTTTTTATTGTAAATTTCGTATAATTTGAGTGATTTCGGGTTAATTTTGAAGGTATCAGTGTCTAACTCTAAATCAGTTTTAATGATATTTTTTGGACTTCTATAGTAATTCGAAATTGGTTTTGATTGAAAATCATTTGGTTTAGCTTATTAATTTCATTTTCTCTTTTGTTTGGAATTTATTTGAGATGAATTTTCAACACTTTTGATTCATGTGTAGTTGCTGTCCGGAATGTGATTTAAGTGATTAAAGCTTGTTCCGGAGTTTGGTTTTCATGCTTTGAAGTTGAATTGAGTCATAATTTGAGTTAGTGCTATTTAAATTTGTTTTTTTAATGATATTTTTGAGCATCAGTGTTGACCCGTAAATCAATTTGATTGAGAGTTCTTTCGATTTTGGGTATTGGGCTTATTTTCTCTCGTCCTGAACTTATTTGAAATGAGTTTTTAAGCGCTAATTTGGCGTTGTTTATTGTTGCCTGAATATTAATTTGAATGATAAAACTTTGATTTAATTTTTGTTTTGCTCATTTTTGAAGCTAATTTGTATATATCATGAGTTTAGTTCTATATGACTTTGGTTTTGATTTTTAGAATGGAAATTGGTGCTCCTAATGTTGTTTAAAGTGTGTTGCAAAATTTGAAACTCTCATTAAACTTTTGGTTGCTAATTATCTTGCCATGTCTCTTGTTAATTCACAAATGGATTTAATTGCCAATTTGATTCATGTGTTTGTTTTACTACTACATTCACTCATGTATGTGATTCTTTGGTTGAGGGAAATATGTTATTATCCATTAATTTGATGCAAGTTCTTGTTTGTCGCTTTTAATCCCTCTTGTTATTACTAACAAGTTTGCTATTGTGAAGATTTCCAAGGATGGTTCAAGCGCTCATTTCCTCTCAACATCTCTTTGTTGCTTGTTAAATTAATTAATTCGACATTCACTTCTTATTCCATTTAGCTCGGTTTTGTCTGGTTGCGATATTTTTCATCTGATGAAGGATTTGGAATTCTTATTTGATACCTCAGATTTATCTGACGCACTTTCTACTTGCCATTTATTCTTACTCGATGTTGATCATTGACGTGATCTTTATGCATTTGAATACTAATTCGATTCTTTGTTGGTGAAGCTTCCACGAGGATTCTTGAGTTTAGCACACATTGAAAAGGCAACAGACCTTCTCCGTTTGGTATTCCTTGAGATCTCTTTACTATCTCTTTCTTGCATCGTTTTCAATTATTCTTTCCATTAGAAGTAGCATAGAGATGCATGACTAGAAGTCATACCGTCGTAGGCAATGTTTGATTTGGAAGTCCTACATTTGTAGGTCATGTTATTGGTGTAGCTAGCTCATTTATGCGTTTCATTTGTGCCATAGTGCCTAGTCGTGTACTTGAGGTCAATTTTGTGGAAAGAGCTCGTATTCGGCTCCCACGTGAAAGTCCAATGGGGACAATGGTCTTTGGTTTCGTTTTGAGGAGACATAGCTCACGTTTCATTTACGTTGATGCTTCGAGTCATATTCCGTTGTCGTGTAGTTAAGGTCAATTTAGTGGAAGAGAACTCGCATTCAGCTCCCACGTGAAAACCCGAATGGGATAAATGTCTTTTTGTTTCTTCATCTCCCTAATGCATGTTTACATTGAATCTCTTGTTCATTTTTATCTCATCTTATTCACCCTGTCCTTTATCTTCTGACTTACTTGTTAGCACTTCTTGCATGAGGACTTGTGTCCACTTAAGGTTGTTTGTGACTTCTTGGTTGTGTATTTTGATTGTGGTTTTTTTCTCAAGCATGTTTATGTGTGTTTGTTGCTTTAATGCTTGCTTGGTTAAGTATGTATGCTTTAGGTATCTTGTTTAAGTTCCTATGTTGTGAGTAAATGGTTACTTCTAATATGTATGTGTGTTTGCTTTCATATCTTGTTTAAGTATGTGATTGTCTATCTCCTATTCTTTTTCCTTGTGAGATTGCATGCTCCCCATAGGATGCCTTTGGTTCGTTATTGTTCAAGTTTGAAGTAAAGTAGACCCTAAGATTGTTATCCATGTATGACAATATTAGGTAGATCTCCCCTTGTTCCAACTATAGGTCCACAAACATGACAACAAGTAGGATTGTGATCCCCTTTTGTTAGTTTTTTTCTCTTTTGCATTCATCTAAAACTAAAACTTTTTCTTCTTCTCAAAAACTCAAAACATTTAACAATAAAGAGGTGAGTCATGTGTCACGAGCCTTAAGCATGTGTGGAGCACTCTGGATACGAGGCGTCTGACATGACCATCCAAAGTCTCTCATGTCGTAGTCTTTAATGTGGTTCAAATCACCAAATCCTTTTTCAAGGTAAAAAATACTCAACCAATCAAACTTTTTTGGGGCTTTTTCTTTTGAAAACTTTCAAAAAGGGCATGCTTGTCAACATTGTTCATAAAAAACACAACAAACCAAAACACTTTTTTAGATGAACTACGAGTGCCCTAATCTCTCATTGCACGAAGAGGGTACGTAGGCACAAAGGTTCGCAACTGCGACAGACACAACTAATAAAAACCTTCATTTTGTATATACTCTTGCATGCATTCCCTTAGCATTAAATTTTAGATTTTTACACACCCTTTGATTAGAACAAACTTGAGTGGATCCTATGGAGTACAACAGATGTGAGGAGTGCTAACACATTCCCCTTGCATAATCGACTTCCTTACTCTTTCTCTTGGTTGCGAGACCGTGTTCTTTCCCTTCTTTAGGTTTATTCAATACTTCTTTTCCCTCTCTTGGGATAAATAACATTGATGACGACTCTCCTTTTGCCTCCTTCGCGTTTGATATTTTTTCGAGATGCGATAAAAACTAATTAATTTTTAACAACAATATCAACTAATTAAATCAACACTTGATTAATTAATTAAAAGCAACAAAGTGTGTAAAGAGGGAGTGAGCACTTGAGATATCTTTGGAAGCTTAGACAAACCACAAACTTGTTAGCAACACAAGAGAGAGTGTAATGAATAAAGAAACTCGCATTAATTTACATGTATTAGTAACCCGATTTTTCAACCAAAATCACCATACATGTTGAGTGAAAGAAGAAAGCAAGGAAACATAGTTTAGGACACACTTAGCATCAATTGTGAATTAACAAAGCAAGTGGTAAAAACAATTAAGTCTCAAAAACAACTTCAAGCACTTAATAACTTCAATTATCTTATTTTAAACCAACTAAAACCTAAATCAATTAGCAAAATCTCAAGGTATACTCAAATCAACTTCAAAGCATGAAAATCAAGTTTCGAAATAAACTTTAATTACCTAAACCAAAATCCGGGCAGCAACTCAACTTACACAAAAAGACTAAAAAAATATCAAATCAAATAGGTTCGAAACAAATGTGAATAAATCAATATCAAAACCAAATTTATCATTCAAAATCAACACCAATAACACCAAAAATGTCATCAACAATTCTTAAATTAATTAAATAACACGGTATCGACATCACAACTCATTAAGTCATAACATTATCAAACTTCATCATTTAACTCAACATAAACAACACAATAACATCATCACAATTTCATCATCAATTTGACATAAACAATATGTTATTACTATAAAAAAAAACTATCTCAATTTACCACAAATAAACACATTGACAACATCACAACCTCAACACAAATTAACACAAATAATTACAACCTCATCATTTAACACAAATAATACCACAATCATCAATTAAAAACTTCAATTAAGTTAACTCAAGTAACATGGTATTATCATCAAAGCTCAATATTCAATTTAACATAAATAACCTATTATTACTAACACAACTTCAACATCAATTTTGACACACATAAACATAACAACATCAATTCTAACATCAATAATCAGCCAGAAATTAAATTAAACAAATAATGATAGTAAAGTTTACCGACCCACAAAAATGGAAGTGGTTGTTGGAAGTGAAGAAATTGATGTTGCAGAAGTGTGAGAACTGGGCAGTGGTTTGCGTGGGATGTTGAAGAAGACCGATGGGTAGTGGTTACGTTACGGATACAGGCGGATGGTAATATGCAGACAGAAGGGGAGCGTGGGTCTGAGATGGGTTTCGTGATGGAAGAGCTGAGCGTATCAGCGTGATGGGTGTTGGAAGGTTGAACGGTGTTATGCAGATAGAAGGTATGAGCAGCCCGGAAACTGGGTTGTGGTGGAGGTGGGTGTCGTGGGTGATGGGATTCAGGCGGAGGAAGTTGAACGTAAATGGAAGGTGGGTGTTGATTCTGTGCGGTGACAGAGGGAGGAACGTTGGTTCGTGAGGGAGGTGAGAGAGAGAGATGAAGATCTCTCTGTGTTATTTCGTTTCTGGTTTTCAGATGATACTCCCTTCTCAACGATACTCTATCTTATCTCTTTTTTAGCAAATCTTTTTAATGGCCAAAAAAATCCTTTTGGATAAAATTGACCTAATTAAAAGAACAAGAATAAATACATTTAAAAATATTTTTATTTTTATTTTTTCTGAATAAAAAAGGACATCCAAAATAATTAAAAACGGTAAAAAATAAATATTTAATTAATCGGAAAAAAAATGGACACATTAAAATAAACTACGATCACAAAGGTTAATAAAAAATAATGCAAATGATCAAAATAGAAAATAAAACTAAAATAAAAATACTCTGATGAACAAACACTGACAATTAAGAAAGAGACTGCAAACTATATCGAAAAATAAAGCAAGCACACTGACATGATCTATGCGCATTACAGATTCATAAAATAGTCTGTTGAAAATGATAACTCAAAATATTTTACCAGTTAATTTTCTACACAATGTTGAATCACTTTTAACATTCTTCATGTAGAACTGAAATATCAATATTATTGAAATATAATCAACTTGCCGCAATGCATTAAGCAGTGCAAAGAGATAAAAATGCATGAAGTGAGATATTAGATATTTTTAACTCAAATGATGCAAATGATGATTTAAGTTAACTTTTGGTCAACCTAAATGCATGAACGATCGACTAATGATGCAAACGCAATGAACGAGTGACCCTGGGGCAAAATTGGGGTATGACATATGGAAAGGAATCTATTAATCCTGAAGAAGACTAGGATGAAAATGATGATAAAGAAGTCATTAGAAATTTCAAGGCTTTAAATGCTATATTCAATGGAGTTGACAAAAATGTGTTCATGCTGATTAATACATGTACTGTAGCCAAGGATGCTTGGGGAATTCTCAAGACAACTTATTATGAAGGTTCCTTAAAGTGAATATTTCAAGACTTCAACTTATCACTTCCAAATTTGAGAACTTGAAGATGAATGATGATGAGACAATTCAGGAATATCATATAAAGATTCTTAAAATTGCTAGTTCATCAAGTGCCTTGCGAGAGAAGATGTCAGAAGCAAAGCTGGTCAGAAAGATTCTTAGGTTATTGCCTAGAAAATTTGACATGAAGGTCACATCTATTGAAGAAGCTCGGGACATCAACAACATGAGAGTTGAGGAATTTATTGGGTCACTTCAAACATTTGAATTTACTATTGGTGACAAGACTGAGAAAAAGAACAAAAGCTTAGCTTTTGTATTCAATGTTGAAGATGATAAAGGTCAGTCTGAGCTGGACACTGATGATGATCTTTCTAATACCATTATGCTACTTGAGAAGTAATTCAATAGGGTATTAAAAATATTGGACAGAAGAGGGAGGCCAGATGTCAAGAACATCTCATATGACATCAATAATAATCTTGAGAAAACAAGATCAGAAGATAAGTTAATTCAAAGAAGAGGCATTCAATGTTTTGTATATGAAGTATATGACCATATTAGACCTGAATGTCCTAACTTCCTCAAAAAACAACAGAAGGGTTTCACTGCATCTTGGTTTGATGATGATAAGTCGGAAGATGAAGATAATTTTGAAACTGCCAAACTTGTATTGGCTCTATCTAGCAGATGGGAAAATGAAGTTGAAGCTTGTGATGAGAATGATCTTTATGAAGACCTGGATGAGTTCTACAAGGATACTTGTGACAAGTGTGAAGAAAGCCTCAAGAAAGAGGAAGAGAAAAAGAAGATCATTGTTGATTTGGAAAATGAAAGGCAGCAACTCCTAAGTATTGTTTCTCATCTACAAACTGAGGTAACACGCTTAAATTCCAAGCTTGATAACTTGACTGATTCCATAAATAGGATGAAAGAGGGTGAAGATACTAAAGTTAATTATCAATATGATAATAAACTGAGGAGAATTTCAGAAGAGAAGGTCTTTCCTTTTGAGAAAAATAAAGAGATCAACATGTCCAAGCACATGTTACAACATCCTGGAAGAAATAGTGAATTTTCAAATCAACCTCAGTCTACTTGGAGATGTCACTTTTGGGGTGAGTCTGATCATATAAAGCCTTTTTACTTCAAATTGTATGGAGATAAAAAAATATTCAGTCTGTTCTAGGCAAATAAAGTGCGCAAGCAGAGATGCATTGAAAAGAGGGGTATTAAACTTATAGCTCATACTTCCTTGAGAGGCTTAACTAGTGAAGAATGATACTTTGATAGTGGATACTCTAGACATATGACAAGAATCCAGAAGATGTTGGTGGATGTCAAACATTATTCTATAGGTTTTGTTAGATTTTGTGATGGGTTTAACAGAGAAATCAGAGGAGTTGGAAAGCTGATGTGTGATTATTGTTCCAGGTTAGAAGATATGTTGTTTGTCAAAGGATTGACTGCTAATCTTATTAGCATTATTCAAGTGTGTGACCAAGGTTTATTAGTCAACTTCTCAAAATCAGAATGTTTGGTTAAAGATGAGGAAGAAGTTGTTCTAATGAAAGGGATAAGGTCCAAAGATAACTGTTATTTATGGGAATCTCAAATAGTTGCTTACTCTTCCACATGTTCAACAAACAATGAGGATGAGTTAAAGCTATGACACCAAAAACTTGGACATCTTCCTTTCAAAAGAATGAAGTAAGTCACATCTGAAGGCGTCATTAAAGATATGCCAGAGCTCAAGATTGAAGAAGGAGAAGTTTGTGATAAGTGTGAAAGTAAAAAGAAAATCATGATGTCACACTCAATGTTGCAACGTCAGATTACTTCCAAAGTTTTGGAACTTCTTCATATGAATGTAATGAGAATATTACAGATAGACAACCTAGGAGGAAAAAGGCATGTCTTTGTGATTATAGGTGAATTTTATGGATATACTTGGATAATGTTTCTTAGAGAAAAGTCAGATACCTTTGAAGTCTTCAAAGATTTGTGTCAAAACATTCAGGAGGAAAAGAAAAGTATGATTGTCAATGTCAGAAGTGACAATGACATGGAGTTTAAGAATATGAAATTTTCTGAATTTTGTGATTCTGAAGGAATAAGCCATGAGTTCTCTTATTCTTGGAAAACTCATGGAAATGGAATTGTTGAGTAGAATACTAGAGTCATACAGGAATCAGCTAGAGTCTTGCTTAGTGCTAAGTAAATTCCATTTGAATTTTGGGATGAAGCTATGAATATTGCATGCTATATTCATAACAGGGTCACTTTGAGATGAGGTATTGTCACTACTCCCTATGAGCTATGGAAATGAAGGAAACCTAAAGTCAAATACTTTCATATATTTAGAAGTAAATGTCAGATCTTTGCTGATAAAGATCAAGTGGACAAGAAGGATCCCATGGGGGATAAAGAGATATTTATGGGTTACTCGTCAAGCATAAGAGCTTATAGAGTTTATAACTCTAGAACTGGAATGACAATAGAATCTATCAATGTCAAAATTGATGATTCAATTACTATAGAGAATATGGATGTCACAGACAATGTTGGAACATCGTATGTGCAAATTATTGAAAAACTAAGAGAAGAGATTTGTGAATTCACAAACACTGAGTTAGTGAATTCTCAATCCAGTAAAGATCTGTCTATTGAATGACAAATAGAATAATCCAGGGAACTGACTGCAAGTCACCCTGATAAAGGTAACATCACTGAAGTTAAATAGAAGATATCAAATACAGATAGGTGTATTACCTTGAGGGAAACAAGAGGAAGTTTCTATGAACTGGTGTTGAAGAGATATGATGTCGAGAAGGATGTCATGACATTTCATAGTGAAGATCTCAGTTCTTTCAGATATCTCGTTCAATATGGCTAGAACAAGGACCTTGGTAGTTGTAAGAAACTGATCAAGAATCTTATTGAAGAGAAGGTTGTGACTATGGAGCATATAGATAACAAGGAACAACTTGCTGTTATCAAAAACAGTGGGATTGGAACTTGTACTATTAAGGAGTTATAACAATTATAGAAATGGAGGAATGCAACTAGTGTTTCATCTTTTCTATATACTCTGAGGCATGACATGCCTGGACAAATTACTACTAAGAAGGGATAGAATGAAGGTATTCTGCAAGACAGTGGGGTTGGCTACATCACCAAGAGATGCAGAAATATCTTTGATAATGACAAGAGGCTCTTTGATAGAGTCAAGAGGTGGATGACCACCTGAAGTTGGCCAAAATGTTTTGTTTCCATCTATTTGTTTCCATCTGGTGCTCATGATTGGTGATTCTCCTGTTTGATTCCATTTGTAGTTGTGTAGCACCCTTAAGTGTGATTGGTTCTTATGTGTGTTTCCATATGTGGTATTGCTTTTGTGCAATATGTTGGTCTATAATGCTCCCTGTGTTTTCATTTGTGTTATTGCATGGGAGAAATATGTTCTCATGTGATACGTGTTTCCACTGTGTATATTTACTCTATTTGTTTTTGTTAATATTTTGGCTAAAAAGAGGGAGTAAAGTGTTGTGTTCTAATGATTCATCACATGTCTTGACATGTTGATTTATCATTGTGATATGATTGTGTGCTACTGCTTTTGAGAGAGTAGTTGTTTGTGGTTTCTCATGCACTATTAAGGGGGGCATGATTGTTTATGCTTGTTTGTGCTGAAGCTACAACTGCTGCTTTTGTTGTTCCGCTCCATGTGCTTTGATGTGTGGAGTTTTCCCTTGAGGGGGAAGACTGATTGTGTATGACATGGGGAGTACTGTAACATGTCTGATTGTACAAGTTTCTAAGTTGTGTTGTGTTTACAGAGTTTACATGATTTCATGTAACTTGTGTTTGTGGTTATATTCCTCTCTCCAAGTTAATTGGCCTTTGGTTGTTTTATCCAAAATTTGCCAAACGGAGAGATTGTTAGGTCTGCGAATTTATGGTTGACAACAATTTCGATAAAACAAATAGTTGACAACAATTTTATCAAAACATGTTTCATTGGCTAAAACATGTATTACAACCTAATGTTAAGCAAAATGTCATAACATCTTGACCAACTGGTACATCAGAGTCTACTGGTGCTTATTTGACAGATGTTCTATAAGATATTATAACATACTGCAACACAACATCATGGCAGTACAACATGATATTTTTCCTTGAAGATTTGATTGAAAAAATGAGATTCTGGAGGTTTCTAGTTCTCATAACAGGCGCAACCAATCGTGGATGTTTGAGAATAATTACATATTTGATTTATTTCATAAAAAGGATCTTTGAGACTTTTTATCAAATATTTGAAAGATTTGTTTTTGTTTTTGTTTCTATTTTATGGAGAAGATTCTGCAGGGATTTAGAGTTGAAGATTATATTTGATTGAAGAGTCTAAGCCCAACTGCAAAAGTCTATATAAGGAGTTGTCCAAGACCTAGTTTTTTAATCAGAGTTTTTATTGTAAAACCTTGTGAAAAATAAGGTTTTAGAATTTGATAGTTCCTTAGGTTCTTCGTGTGTTCTTTGTATGTCCTCATGTATCTTTTGATGCATTTGAGTTGATTGATTGTTTCTTGTTTATCAAGTTATTGTTCTCCTCGAAGCTTTTAAGCAAGAGTTGAGTATTGTTCTTAATGAAACTTTTAAGAAAACTAATTATTTTAATTGGGAAGTGTGTTCTTCATTTTTGGTTTTTGGAGACATTCCTTGGGACTGAGATTGTTTGATATCATTGCGATGATTGAAAGTGATAGGAGTTTACATATCTAGGACGTGGCTAGGTAGAAGTTACACTGAGTAGCGATTAAGTGAGAGGTGTAAACTGTGATTATTTAGCTCTAAATTGATACTACTGATAATGTATTTCCTTTCTAGCTTGGTATCCCCAGAGTAGATGAGTTTCACTAACTGGGTTAATAATTCTGTGTATTCTTTTATCTTTTGCAAGTTATAATTATGCATTGTTGTTATCTTGTTGTTGTTCTGTCAGCAGATGTCATAACATCTGTTGTAACATTGTGTGTTGTTGAGATCTCTGTTGTAACTTCTAATATATTGTGTGTGCCACAATTTCACGACGTAACCTCTAAATTTAATAACGACTCAATGGTTCTAAACAAGGTTCCTAAAATCACGACCCTTATTTGAGAATATTTTCATAAATAATGAATTAAGCATTAGACGATAATATCCTCTAAAGGGTCTACTCTAGGTGAGTTCTTCATGCAAACGTAGAAAAATATATGTCTCGAAGGCCAACACTATAAAAAATCTTACTAAACTTAAGCTTTTTTCATACTCGGGTATAGAGGCCCACCCAAAGTTATGTGTAATGTGAAGATGAGTAGAAACCAAACATTAAAATATTAAAATCATATAACAAATAATACAATCATAAACAATTAGTCAACTAAAGAATAATAAAATACAAAATAAAACATAAAAGATATTATGATACATAAAGATAAATGAGATTAACACTATTGTAAAATTAACTATGCTAAACTTGACTATTTAATTATCCTCAGTGAAGCTGCCAACAGTCGTGACGTAAAAAATATTTGAGGTGTGCTCGAAATCAATGAAGTTTTCACCAAAGTTTATTTTAAAAGATAAAATGTTGATAAAATCCTTAGAGAATAAAAATTGGTCTTTGCAATTAAATTTAGATTCACGAGTATGCAGGGAATATATTAAAACCCTACGACATCCACTTAAGAAAAGAATTACCTTTGGTTAATTTTGAAAACGAATATTGTTAACCTTATTATATCGATTTTCTCCTAATCATTAAACACAAAATAAAATATATTTACAACAAAGGAAAAAACAAATTTTTTTATTAGGGTGCTTGACAAGATTTGACTCTTGCTCCTACGTATCTTCCGATACGACGGAGAATTCAAAGCTACGTAGTTCATGGTAGAAAAATCTTGTGTGTTGGTTGATTTTAAAGAAAAGTATTTTGATCGCGTTTAAGAGGAAAATGTTACTTGTTGGTCGTGTTAGTGCGGACAAAAGCATTGTTTGTTGATTGTGTTAGAGTAGATAAAATATTGTTTCATAATTGGTCATGATTGCTATTAGGAGGAATACAAATATTAGAGAAAGCAAGCTATATGACTTATGCCCTAACATTCGAGGATAAAAGGGATATTCGTCCAATTGATCCTTTTTAAATCCCATTTTGTTTATAAAAGAAAATATTCAACATGAGTTGAGTCGTAATCTTTTCGTGGAAGAAAAACTTTAGAGCAAGAAAGTTATACGACTTGTGTTTGAACACTCGGGGATAAGAATGTATATACATCTAATTAGTATTTTTTAATCCTATAAAAGAACAGACTCAAAAGGATTAATTTATTAATTTTTTAGAGAGGAAGACAAGTGTTAGAACAAAAAATTTATATGACTTGTGTCCAAACGCTCGAGGATAAAAGAGATACACATCACATTAATTTTTTTAAATTCATATTTGATTAATAAAAAAGAGATTAAAATAATTGAGTCGTTATCTTAGATGATTTAATCATATCTTGAGTTTCATAACTCTGATTGAGGTGGGAGTAACGAAAAATGAAAGCTAACAAAGTGAGCGAGCTTGTTCTAATTACCACAAAATAAGTACGTTATATATTGCAACAAACAACACTAACACATCATACATACAACAATATCCCACATACATCATGGAATATGTTTGGTAATTTGATCATATATTGAGTTTCATAATTTCAATTTAGGTGGGACCAACCCAAATGAAAGATAACAAAAAGAGTTAGCTTATACCAAAATTAAAAATGAAACTCCAAAGTTATGAAATTGATTTTCATGGGAAGCACACACTGAGTTTTAGAAGTTATAATCATTTTATGGAATTAATTATCATCCTAAATATGTAAATATGAAGTGTTTAAAAGGTTAACACAAACAAATAACATATATATATATATATATATATATATATATATATATATATATATATATATATATATATATATATATATATATATATATATATATATATATATATATATATATATATATATATATATATATATATATATATATATATATATATATATATATATATATATATATATATATATATATATAACAAAAACACAACATATTTAAGAAAATATCAACATATAAAAACAAGAACTCGACAACACATAAAAGAATAAAAATTCAAGATGTGGAAAAAATGGTTACTATTGTTGCGATAAGCAGAAAGCAAAAGTAAGTATTTTTGTTTTATCGTCTCCACATGAATTAATGCGATATCAATGATATTCAACGGCCACTATGTTTTTAAGCTTATGGTTGCAAGATTGTTTGAAAGGAAAGCTTGTAGATTTTAAAAACAAACGAATGCTAAATGAATTTTCAGAGATATGAGAGCTTGTCATGATTGAATTTCATCTGCCGATAGAGTATGCAATTTTTACCAATCAGTTGTACATAATCTACACGTTCATCAACATCATCACGTATTACTCACAAAAGAGTTTATTTCTAAACTCTAATGAGATTAATTATCAACCTTAATCACGTCTAACAGGTTTTGTGGGTTCTACCGTATTATTTAATTAATGATGTTTCAACTCATTAAACAATACGGTGCATTACGAGCCGATACTCACAGTGAATGTTAAACCTAAATCTACGTGTAGAGTTTAGAATCTAACAAATGTTCATCTTAGTTCGAGTTCGAACCATATTTGTCAAAAACAATCCAAATTGTAGCGGTAGAAATGTTCAAGACTAAGTCATTGGATTGACTAGACTTATACAAATCAAAATAAAAATCGCCATTGCGCTTTATTGTTTCCAAAGGAATAGGAAAAGAGCGAATAACCCAAAAGAGGGGGTAAACATTTAAGGTAAGGGGGTTGGTTATACAAATGGAAGGTATTAGCACCCTAAACATCTACGGTACTCCGCAGGAATCTCTTTGTAAAAATCTGTATATTTTGGCTATAAAAATGTTGTATGAAATAGATGGTGGAGGTGAGAAAAGAAATATATTTATTATTTTTTGCACCCGTCGCGGTTGCGAACCTTTAGTGCCTACGTACCACCTTTTCATGCAATAGGGGATCAGGGTACACGTAGTTCCTCTTTTAAAAATTTTAAAACACAAATGTATTGGTCAATTTTATGAGATAAAACATCATCGTCATTGTCCGTGTGGAAAACATACCTACTATCCACAATCATGAGAAAGGAGAATTTGCATCATCTCAAAGTGGAGGATATGGCTTGGATTTTAAAATCAACAATGCATCACTCAACACCCAAGTGGAAAATATCTCTCTTTACTACATATTGTAGAAGTATAGTTGTTTGCATCACTATAAGGATTGACAAGAGTTCAATCTTTTGAGAAAAGTTTAAAGATAAAAGCCAAAGTGCCAAAATAGTTTGAAATGAGATTGACTGACTTTTAGTCTTCTCACAAAAGTGTCAAAGTATTGTTAATTTTATTGAAGTTTATTTATGAAAATGTTTGAAAATGCATGGACCTAAGTCCAAGTTTATTATAAAAGTAATTCAAGTTTAAAACAAGTAGAATTTTCAAAAGGGGGGAAGAAGATTTTTGAAATTAAAGAAGATGGGAGGAGAAGAAGAGGCTATCCTAAAGCATAAGGTAAAAGCTAGGGATAAGGACCATCTAACCAACAAGAAGCCAATACTTGACTGTGATACGGTGGGAGAACTGACTTGGGTGTTTTGCATTTGATTGCAAATGTTGCGGTTAGCAAGAGTCGCCACCGACTTTTTTTAATCCAAAAGGAAAGGTGAAAAAGCACAGGAAAGACCTTTGAGATTGTTTCTTGAGTTCGAGGGGTATATTATGAAAAGGGAAGGTATTAGCACCATTTTCATCCATGGTTTTCCATGGGCTCTTAGTTACTTGCTAGATCACTTGTTTTTTGTTTGAAATTGTGTTTTGTGTGGTTTTTGAAAGTATTTTGTAAAGAGGCCATTGTTTAGGAAACCTTTGTAATGATTCTCGTTTGTAAGAATATATACAAAGATGTTTGATCTTTTGAAAATGTTTTCAATTTTGTAAGATGTTTTAAAATGTGTAGGTGTTGGTTTTGAAAATAGCAAGGATGTTTGTTTGAAATTGAGCAAGTAATTAGGAACATTCTACCTACTCAAAAGTCTTTCTTGTTCATTTTCTTTTCCTTTGACATTGTTGTCTTACCATTGATTTGGTAAACAACCCTATCTTTAAATGTAAACGGGACGGGCGCGGGTCATCGTATAACCATAATTAGCAATATTGCAAGGTATCTTAGCATTTCTCTTGAGGGACTAAGATCATTTGTAAGACAACATTCGTAGCGTCATCGAGGGACTATGATCTTGTATTTTAATTGTTTTTGCTAAGATACCTCACATGCGTAATATGGTCATTTATAAGGCAACCAAGTGGATTTTATCCTAGGGGTGCTTTTGTGCAAGTGTATTGATTTTCATGCTTGTTTTGTCTTGTATTAGGGTTTTCTACTTGTTGATTTTATCTTTCCATACACACCCTAATTACTAACAATTATATTAAAGCAATAAGTTGCGGAAATTAAAATCCTACGCTATTACATCATTTGGGGGATGGGGATACAAATTTACAAATGGGGGGATGAAAGCAAATAAATCCTAATTTACTATTACAACCATATTGAATGAATAAACAACGTACAAAAATAAATAAATAAATAAACAAAGAAAATTGTTTTGAATTTTTTTTATGTATTGACACATACACTTATGTATTGATACAAAAATAGTTTATGTATTGACGCATGCCATTATGTATTGATACGAAAACAATTTATGTATTGACGCATGCCATTACGTATTGATACGAAAACAATTTATGTATTTACGCATGCCATTATGTATTGATACGAAAACTTCCTTGCTGCTGAAAAATGAAAATTAACTCAGTATGAGTCGATGCATTCTCATTTCATGTCGACTCATGCAACATTTTGTATCTATGCATAATAGTTTGCATCGGCTCATAACCTGTTTTGGACATAATATGTGTCGACTCATGGCATTTCGTGTCGATGCATAACTGCTGTTTTTTGTTTTTATCACTGTTTTGCTACATGTAAAAGTCAATTCTCAACACATGGTTAGTAAAAATGAAAAGCAAGAATATGGTTAGCTTTAAGGCAATGATATCTACATTTTATCTTCACAAATGAACCATTAATGATGCTTGTATGAAGAGTTCAAAATCAAGAAAACTTACCTTGAAACTGAAATTTGTGCTTTGAGTTTGAGCTGTTGTATGGGCTGTTGTTGAGCTTGGGAAGTGATGATAGTGATGTTACAGAAGTTTTTATTGTGTTTGAACAACTTCTATATGATGTATGTGGAGTGTTTATATGGTTGGCCAGAATTTGCAAGGTATGAGAGGTTCAAAGGTTTGGACTTTAAAACTCAAGAGTGGAAGTTTTGTGGACAATTATGGCTTTTGTGAATGTGAGATTTTGAGGGTTTACCAATAAAACTTATGGCTTTCCTCTCTATTTTTTCTAACCTCTTTGTCTTGCAAATGCTTCTTCTATTTATAGGCAGGAGGTTTGTGCATATGAGCTAACTAGGTTTGCAAGACAACATGTTATGGTTTGGTTGGATTACAAAGATCAAACTATGTCAAGTACTACATAGTCCCAAGGTGAAGTACCAAAGTTTCTGGTATAGAGGAGCTACTTCCCATGATTTATGGTAGAGTATAATCAGCAACAAGCAAGGTATGGGCTCAAGACAAACTTTGTACAAAAAGCTTGCTTTTCAAGAATAGCAATGGTGCCTTTATGCCATAAATGGAAAGATCTTCTGGACAATGGTTTAAACACTTGGGTAATAGTTCAAGCTCTTGCGTAAACATTAAATTATGATGAGATTTTCAAGCAAGGAGGCCTGCAACATAAGATTACGCAGCAAATCATAAGAGTTTTGTTATGTGTTCTTCACTAAAATGACTTGCAACTCAATAATGGATGCTCAACTTCATGCTCTTGAATCTCCTAGATAAAATATGATAAATTCATGCTCTTGGATGTTTTGGAAAGCTTGAAACACCCTATACAACTTTCATATTTACCACTTTTGTTAAATCAAACTGGAACTTGATGAAAATTGGCCAAGAAGTTGGGACAAAAACCTGACCAAAACTGCTGAAAATTTCTCTAAGTGTTAAATGAAAATGTCATGACTTCATGAATTTATAACTTGAAATCCAAGCATATTTAGGATAAGTTGTGTAAATAAATATTGTAGATATCATGGAGATCTACAACTTTCATGTTGGAAGTTTCTCTTGAATCATGGTAAAAAGTTTGCTCAAAGTTATGAAAAACATGAAATTTCCAACACTTAGAAAAATTTCTAAGTTTAGAAATTTTGACTTTTCAAAATGAAATCTTGAATTTTTTATTTCTTGATGAATAAGTTTCATATTTTGACATGTTTTGATGAATTATGATCTTTTGCACTTGAATTTGACCAAAGAGTTAAAGTTTGACTTTTCAGTATACAGTTGACTTTTGATCAGTTGATTGCAAAATTCATCTGTCAATCAAATGGACTTGCAATGTTTTGAACCATGTTATTAGGTAAAATGATGCAATTGGACTCTTGAGATCATGCCTTAAACCAATTGATCATTTTCTAGGTCAAAAAAATCAGAAATTGCCCTTTCCCAGTCAAAACCCTAATTTTGACCATTTTGCTCTTGTGGAGATTTGATCAAATTTCTTGAGGAATTATGGTCAAAACTTGATCAAATGATACCTATGAGTTTGAAATTTTGATGTGGATAAAAAATTATGAAGTTTGACTGTAAATTGGCTATGGTTGACTTTTCCCCCAATACAATTGATTTTTAGGTCAACTGCCCAATTTACTGATCAAAAATGTGATTCAAGGCTTGAAACTTAGCATGAGTAATCTTGGGGGTCCATAATGACCCATGAAAGTCATATGGGGCATTGGAAGTTCAAATTTCCTTGTGCAATCTCAAACCCTAATTTTGGTCATCAGTGCTTAAGGAGGTGTCTTGAGCTGATCAAACCCTAGTGCAATCTTGAGCCCAAGAAGATCTTGTGGGAAAATTATTGATAAGTGAGAGGGTAAATTTTTGGATACAACAGCTGCCCCTGTTCAATCTTCTTAAGCCTGAGAAGTTAGATTGGCCAGTTTTTCCATTCGTGACTCGAGGGTGGAAGATGATTGAATAATAGAGTGCCCAGAAATTTGCACTCGATGATGCGATGATAGAAGGAATGGGCTTTAAAGATACAATTTTTAGAGGTGATAGAAAGTTGTGGGAGATGGGCTTAAAGATGCCATCCAAGAGTGATTGTTGAATTGTAATTTGTAAGCTGAAAGAATGAGTATCAGAATTGCGTCCGTGTCTGGAGCGTGTCTGAACTGTATCTGAAAGTTGAATCTGAATGAGTATCAGGATGGCATCCGTGTCTGGAGCGTATCTGAACTGTATCTGAAAGTTGAAATCTGAATGAGTATCAGAATGGCGTCCGTGTTTGGAGCGTATCTGAACTGTATCTGAGAGTTGACTTTGAATGAGTATCGGAATGGTGTCCGTGTCTGGAGTGTATCTGAACTGTATAAAAAGTTGAAATATGAATGAGTACCAGGATGGCATCCGTGTCTGGAGCGTATCTGAACTGTATCAAAAGTTGAAATCTGAATGAGTATCAGAATGGCATCAGCGTATGGAGCATATCTGTACTGTATCTGAGAAGTTTGAATTTGAAGGAGTATCATAATGGCATTCGTATCTGGTGTGTATCTGAACTGTATCTGGAAGTTGAATCTGAATGAGTATCAGAATGGCATCCATGTCTGGGGTGTATCTGAACTGTATCAAGTTTTGAATATTGTTAATTGTAGCTGTTAATCTTATCCTGAAAAAGGGTAAAATGTTAGCTAAAATGCAAAGTCATGTTTCATGAAATGTATGATGTGATGCATTTACTTTATCAATGTTTATGATATAAGGATGCAATGTATGCGTATATGAGCTAATTTTCTGCATTGTAGTTGGATTGGGGAAAATAAATCCCTGACTGTTGTTGAGGATATGTAAGTTTTCATGCTTTGAAGTCGAAGTGTTGATGAATTTCCATTTTGAGAAATAAACTCCATTGTAAGGGAAATGCCATGTGCTGCTTGTAAAATCCTATTGGGGAATCCTGAGAAATTTGACGACTTCTACTGGGGATCAATAATTTGAAATTTTGTTCCGCTGGGGATTTAAACAACGTGCTGCAGGTGATTACCTATGGAATAGCCTAGAGATATTTTCCTATCCTTTCAACCCATCAGTAATTGCCTCTTTTCATTTCGTTTATTTGTAAACAGTAATTATGTTCAAATGCATATGCTCAACAATGAATCATTGGACGTTTTTGTAAACAAAACAAGCGTAAAGAAAAGACAAATAGTTTTTGCACTTTCAAAGGAATATTTTGTATTGACTTTGAATAAGTATTTTTGTACAAGGAGAAAAACATTCTAGTAAGAGAATGTTGTCGTGAAAAAAGAGAAATTTGATACAAAGAAAAGATAGATATGTGTAATAACCCCATGGGGTTTCCATCCTGCTATAGCCTTCCTGTCTCCGAGCGTCTTGTCTATTTGTTGCATTATCTGAAGATGATTGAATTTGATCAGAACCTCTGAGTTTGTTAGTGGAAGCCAAAGTTTGTCCATAAAGTGATCCAACGGGACATAGTCGTATGTCTTTATTCCCTAACTTTTGCCTGGATCACCCTTTTGGGTTTTCAGTCCACCGGGAAACCCTTTTTTTCCCAAGTCGCCCTTTCGAGTTTTCAACTTGTCGGGTGTCTAGATTTTTTTGTTTTATCCCTAACTTTTTCCCGAACCTTTTGGTTCGCCGGGATGCCCTTATTTTGCCTAGGTGTGTCAACCTAGCGGGTCTCTTATGCGTAGTATCTTTTGACTATGTCTGCATTTGCAGGGTGTGGTAGGTCGTCGCCATCCATGGTGGTCAAGATCATTGCCCCACCGAAGAATATGTTTTTGACTACAAATGGTCCTTCATAGGTAGGAGTCCATTTTCCCCTGGGATCACCTTGTGGCAAGATGATGCGTTTGATCACTAGATCCCCAACTTGATACACTTGGCGTATGACTTTCTTGTTGAAAGCCTTAATCATCCGTTTTTGATACATTTGACCATGACAAACAACAGTAAGTCTCTTATCATCAATCAAGCTCAGTTGATCAAGTCGAGTCTGGATCCAATCGTCTTCGTTCAACCCTGTATCTTTCATAATCCTCAGAGAGGGGATCTAAACCTTGATAGGCAAGACAACCTCCATGCTGTAAACCAAAGAATAGGGTGTTGCCCCAGTTGATGTGCGAGCCGTGGTACGATATCCGTGGAGAGAGAATGGTAACATCTCATGCCAGTCTTTGTATGTGACTGTCATTTTCTGTATGATCTTTTTAATGTTTTTATTTGCAGCTTTGACAACACCATTCATCTTTGGCCGGTAAGGGGAAGAATTGTGATGCTGGATCTTGAATTGCTCGCACAAGGCGGTGATTATAGTGTTGTTGAGATTTGTACCATTGTCAGTGATGATTCTTTCCGGGATACCGTACCGGCAGATAAGGTTTTGCTTGATGAAATAGGCAACAACATTCTTGGTAACGGAGGCGAAGGAGGCTTCTTCAACCCACTTTGTAAAATAGTCAATGGCCACTAGGATGAAGCGGTGTCCATTGGAGGCTGTCGGCTTGATTTCCCCAATCATATCAATCCCCCACATAGCAAATGGCCAAGGAGCCGTCAAGACGTTCAGAGGAACTAGAGGTACGTGCACCTTGTCAGCATAAATCTGACACTTATGGCAGGTTTGAGAGTGTTGATAACAATCTGCTTCCATGGTACACCAGTAGTAGCCTGCCCGTAAGATTTTCTTTGCCATCGTATTCCCACTAGAATGGGTGCCAAAAGTGCCTTCATGCAATTCAGCCATCATCCTTTCAGCTTCAACCTTATCTACGCACCGAAGTAACACAGAGTCATGATTGCGTTTGTACAGGATGTCGTTACTAAGTAAGAACTTAGAAGAAAATCTTCTTAAGAACTTCTTATCATTGATTGAATCTCCTTCTGGATATTCTTGAGCCTCGAGATACCTCTTGACTTCGTGAAACCAAGGCTGGTCCACTACTTCTTCAGTATTAATCTCGTAACAGTGTGCTGGTTTATCCCTTCATTCAATGGTGATCTGGGGAGCCTCGTTATACCATTTAAGTTTAAACATAGATGACATTGTGGCCAGTACATTTGCTAGCTGATTTTCTTCTCGCGGGAAATGCTCGAAGGTAATCTTCTCAAAGTGTGAGAGCAATGTCAAAACATGTTCTTTGTAAGGGATAAGGTTAAGGTGTTTGGTGTCCCATTCCCCTTTGATCTGGCTAATGACTAAAGATGAATCTCCGAATACATTCAAAGATTTTATCCCCAAGTCTATGGCAGCTTCAAGATCAAAGATGCACGCTTCGTATTCCGCCATGTTATTTGTACAGTTGAAGCAGAGTCTTGCAGTAAAGGGAGTGTGACATCCTTCCGGATATATGAGTACATCACCAATACCATTACCAAGTGCGTTGGACGCCCCATCAAAGAAAAGAGTCGTTCGGGATCCTTGTTCAGGTCCGTCATATGGCCTGAATTCTTTACAACTGTCTAATGTCATGATGTCTTCATCCGAAAATTCAAACTTCATGGAATGGTAGTCTTCTATAACTTGGTGAGCAAGTTGATCGGCTAATAGACTGCCCTTTATAGCTTTCTGGGTAGTATACTGTATATCATATTCTGTCAGGATCATTTTCCATTTCGCTATTCTCCCAGAAAGAGCAGGCTTCTCGAAGATATATTTTATCAGATCCATTTTAGATATCAACAAGGTAGTATGAGTCAGCATATACTGTCTTAGTCGGCGAGCAGCCCATGCCAGAGCGCATCAAGTTTTCTCGAGTAATGAATATCTGGTTTCACAGTCGGTAAACTTTTTTCTCAGGTAGTAAATAGCGTGCTCTTTTCGGCCAGACTCGTCATGCTGCCCCAATACACACCCCATTGAGTTTTCTAAAACAGTCAGATACATAATCAACGGTCTTCCCTCGACTGGTGGCATCAACACAGGAGGCTCTTGTAAGTATTCTTTGATTTTGTCAAAAGAAATTTGGCATTCGTCATTCCACTTGACTACTTGATCTTTCTTCAATAGCTTGAAGATTGGCTCACAAGTAGCTGTTAGGTGAGAAATAAATCTGGAAATATAGTTCAAACGTCACAAGAATCCTCTGACTTCCTTCTCAGTACGAGGAGCAGGAATCTCTTGTATTGCTTTAACTTTGGCAGGATCGACCTCGATACCTTTGTTTTTGACAACAAAGCCAAAGAGTTTACCAGACCGTACCCTAAACGTGCATTTGTTTGGATTCAACCTCAGCTTGTACTTCTTCAGTCTATCAAACAGTTTTTGTAAGTGATCAAAATGCTCTTCTTCTGTTTGAGATCTGGCTATCATATCGCCCACGTAGACCTCTATTTCGTGATGTATCATGTCATGAAATAGAGCTACCATGGCACACTGATAGGTTGCCCCAGCGTTCTTTAGTCCGAATGGCATCACCTTATAGCATAAAGTGCCCCACTGTGTGATAAATGTTGTTTTATCCATATCCTCAAACGCCATTTTGATTTGGTTGTAACCCGAGAATCCACCCATGAAGGAAAGTACTTTGTGTTGTGTCGTATTGTCAACTAGGATATCAATGTGGGGGAGTGGAAAATTATCCTTAGGGCTTTCCCTATTCAAATCTCTGTAGTCCGCACACATTCTCACTTTTCCGTCCTTTTTGGGCACGGGAACAACATTGGCAACCCATTGGGTGTAAGAGGTGATAGCCAAGAATCCAGCGTTGAATTGCTTCATGACCTCTGCTTTAATCTTTTCTGACATATCAGGCCTCATGCGGCGAACCTTTTGTTTTACTGGCGGACAATCCTCTCTTGTAGGCAGACGATGTACCACAATATCTTCATCAAGTCCTGGCATGTTTTCATATGAATAGGCAAAGACTTCTACATAATCATGTAACAACTGAATCAGACGCTTCTTGATACTGGGTTCCAGATTGGCACCCACCTTGACCTATTTTTTATCTTCTTCGGTACCTAGGTTGATCGTATCCACGGGTTCCTCGTGAGGCTGAATGGTTCTCTCTCCTTGTTGTAGTAGTCTGGCTAGTTCCCCTGGTACTTCACAATCTTCCTCACCTTCATCTTCAGCTTGGTAGATTAGATTCTCAGAGTCACAAAAGGCCATAACAGTATCGTTACCCATGGGATCCAGAATGGATGTATACCTGCATTGTGAGTGTGGGTGTGTGTAAGGGTATAACTATCTTTGAAAGAAATTAAAATGTAAAAGAAAAACAATGAGCATAAAATTTTGTATGCAAAAACGTCCATGATTCATTGATGTCATATGAAAAATGAGATAATAACCCTTACAAATGGACCATTGTGCCTCGGGTAAGACACAAGGTGAAGGGTGAGAAAATACTTAGAAGGGGGGAGGTTGAATAAGTTTCTCTTTTTCTTTTTCTTAAAGGCTCAACAATAATGGAAAGACAAGGTTATTTTTATCCTGGTTCGTTTGAACTCAAACTACTCCAGTCCACCCGCCAAGGTGATTTCGCCTTTCTCAACAAGGACTTAATTCACTATAATCAACTGATTACAATCACACAACAACAGTTGTGACTAACAATGCACAAGTAATCTTACAAGTGACTCACACCACTAAGACTTAAACTCGTCCTAGTCTACTTGAGAAATCTGGCCAAACTTGGTCTCTCAAGGAACAATTACAAGAGTTAAATCTTTACAGATAGTGAAACAAAGTTTGCTTCTAGTAAAGCTATATCACAAATGTGATTTTTCACTAAGAATAGTATTGCACAAAGTGTATGAAAAAATTATTTGTGAGCCCAGGATATTTTCACGTAGTTCCTGCTTCTTTTGAATTTGTTAAGTTATTAAGTTGTTGGCTTGCAATAAATGATCTTCTATATATATAGTAAGAAGAAAATTGACCGTTGTTGCCTTCAAAAGTGGAGAGCAATAAATGTTTGCGTGTTTGCTTGCAGTATTTCATTTTCCAATGAACTGGCGTAGACACTTGAGTGCATGTATCCGTCTTTGCATTAAATGAGCAAACAATATTCTATCAGAGCATATTTCCTGAAGCTTGACAAGACTTGTTAGCTTTTACATTCTTTTAGAACTAGCTTCACGTCTTGAATCAGAACATGCTTGCATATCTTCTAAACAACGCTTGCTTGCTAAGTACTTCTGATCAGCGCTTGCTTTCAAAGAACTTCTGAAACATAGCTTACACAGAAACTTGCTAAGCGTTAGAAAATGTATTTAACTAGTTTTCTTACCAGAGTCAGCATCAACACTTGCACTAAAACAAATAGTTCTTTCATCAAAGAACTTCTTCATTTATTTTTAGCTCATCACATCAAAATGCTTCTGTCAGAACATTATCTGAAACAATTAAATATGTTCATCAGAGTATCAAATATATAAAATATAATTTATTTTTATCATCAAAACTCTGAGATATGATCAGAACTAATCTTGTTCTAACAATCTCCCCCTTTTTGATGATGACAAAAAAATGTTCAGATAAGAAATAAAATTTAATAAGAGATAGGAATCTCCCCCTGAAATAAATATTTCTATAAGAAAAACTTCCTGAGAATTTTCATCAGAGCTTTGAAATTTTCTTCTGGGATTTCTTCAGCAAGTCTTTTGAAGATAATGTTCATTTGAATTAAACTTCCAGAGTTTAATGATACCTGCAAAGTTCTTTAAAACATAGAAAGAAATCTTTGTATTTTGTTAGAATGTTTGAGACTTCGTCCCATAACTGTTAATCAGAGATTAGATCAAAATACTCACTTTCTCCCCCTTTTTGGCATAATCAAAAAGTATATAAAAATAGTTGAAGAGCGTAAAAGTTTTTTTAATAAAAGATTTAGAGGTACAAAAAAAAAACAAACAAAAAACAAGAAACAAAATGACACTAAGATTTCTTAGAAACAAGGGCCATAAGAAGATTCTTGATCTCAGATGCAGATTCCTCTTTGTTTCATCATCTAGTTTCTAATTTCCTGGTTTGTCTGATCTTGCTTGTCCAAGCGCTCATGAATAGCTTCGTTATCCCTCTTAAGCTCATTCAGAGTATCCATTACAAGTGAAGTAGGATCATGGGATGAAGAAGTTTCAGCAGATATAGCCTTTGGAGTAGCAACCGTTGAGTCAGAACGAACAAAAGTTGAAAGAAGAGTGCCCAGATCCACCATAAGAGTTGGAACAGGTTCAGGTGCAGCTTTTGCAGAAGGTTGATTCAACAGAACTATGGCCAGAGGATTTGAATCTTCAGAGGCATCGTTAGATTCATCTTCTGAAATGTCCATTTGATCAGTTGGAGCATTAACAATCATCAGAGAAGACTTCTTGTCCCAAATATCAGCATCTTTTGACTGGAAGGCATGCAGATGTTTGGAGAAGTTCTCAATCACCTGAGAATGACATAAGTCTTTCAGCTTCAATGACTCAACATCTAAGGTTCTTCTGAATATTTCCCATAGAAGATCTGTTGCTGCTGGGTTCACATTTCTGGTGCAATCTGCCTTCAGCAGGTCCAACCAAGCTTGTACTTATGTTAATAAATTCTGAAAACATATATTTACATCTGGCTGAACAGGTTTGGGAACAACCTTTTTATAGGTTTTGTTTTTCAGAAATTGTAGAGATTCAAAATCAACTACAGTTTTCAGAAAGTCAGCTGGTTCAGGATTTTTTGATTGTTCAGTTGTTTCAGTTTAATCAGGTTGTTCAAAAGTTTCAGGTGTTTATGATGAATTGAGAGTTTCAGATGGTTCATGTGTTGCTGATGGTTCACAAGGTTCAGATGGTTCATGTGATGGATGGAGGTTATGTTCTGGAGATTGAGGAGGTGAAATTATTGGTGAGTTAGGTGTTGGAAGTTGTGGAGATGTGGGTGGTGTGATGTCAGGTGAAATGATTATGGTGTTCTCAGCAGTGGGGGGTAGGATTTTATGGTTGAGTTCTGTTCATGGCAAAGATATTTTCAGAAGGTAGAGTGAAAGGTGGCTTTAGAGTGGCCAGAGGTTCGTTGATTCCTGGTATTCTCCAAGAGCTAGCATCATACCATCCAGTAGGTCTGGGTGATAAAGGTCTGGGAGGAGGTCTAGAAAGGTTTTCAGCAGGTGTTTGAGAGGGTTCTGTTTGGGTTTCAGAGGAGTAATCAGAGTCAAAATCACTCAAGTTTGATAAAACTTGATCTCTTTGAGGGTTTTCAACAAGAGGTTCAGAGGGTATGGTCAGGTTTATGTCAACATCTATGTCTCCTAAGGTTTGAGGTTCAGCAGATGTAGATATATTTTTAGAATTATAAACAAATAGTTTCAGTAGATGTACCTGATTTCTTCTTCTTCTTATGAGGTCTGGCAGATGGTCCTTCAACAACTTTCCTCTTCATTGGTTGCTGAAAGACAACATCTAGAGCAGCTTCGTGTCTTCCTTGAAGCCAAGCAGAACCAATTGGTGTTCCACTTTCTTTGCAGATCTGAATGTAATGCAGGATGATGCAAGGGTGATCTCCTGAATTGAACAACGGAAAATCAGCAACTGGAATCCTTCTTATGGTAATGGATGCTGAAACATAGGGATTTGGTTCTATCAGCAGTTTGTCAATAATTTTTCTCTTCACTAAGTTCTTTCTAGTCAGAGCTTTCCCACAAGTAGGCTCTAACTCCCCCAACAAATTTGCTTCATCTAAGTGAGCAATCAGACCATTCTCAGTCAGAATGTATGAAATCAATCTCCCCATTGGAATCCAATTCCTTTTGGATTTAAGGTTCTTCATTCTTTCTGCTTCTCTCGTTTCTTTGACATGAGTCCAAAGATGATCAAACAAGAGATAAGGTAAATCAATCTTAACGTTTATTCCAAGACAGAACAACAAGTATTGCTGGTCAGCATTTATATAGTCTGGAGAACTTGTTTCCTTCCTATGATGAATGCAACCATGGATGATTCTTGCCCAGATTTTGTACTTATTTTTCAAATCTCTGACCTTTGAAGACGCTTGCCCATTTGTAAATATTTCTGCATAAACTTTTGACATTTCCATTCTGTTACTAGAGATTCCAGTTACTCCAGTTCCTTCAAAACCTAGAAGTTTCCTGATGAGATTTTCAGTAATGGAGATTTCCTTACCCATCACGAATGAGAGGATGACTTTTGGAGAAGCAATTGCGTGTATCCAAAATTCTTTAACAAGGTGTGGAAAAATAGGACCAACTAGACGGTCAAAGAAGTTTCCCCATTCTTGAAACTCCATAGAAGGAAGAAGATCAAATCCATTTGCTTTAAGATTCTCAAAGTCCACCATTAATTCACTTATAACCTCTAAGCTATCCACTGGAATGAGAGTGGTTCTCTTAGGAATGACGTATTGCTCAAATTGAGTATTCTCAGAATGAGTAGAGGAGGAAGCCATTGGAGCACTTAGGTTGAGAGAAGAAAAAAATGGGTTTCAGAGAAAAATACACAGAGACGGTTGAGTTTTGAAAGAGAATGTAAAAAGTGAGAAGGGTTTTTACAAAGGTATTTATATGAAGACTTTTCAGAAATAGGTTTTAAAAAATAAAACTGTAAAAAGAGTTTTTAATAAAAATTTAAATAAAAAGAATCAAATCATGACTTAGCATTTAATGATATTGAAAAGTGAAGGGAAAGCGTGATATTTTAATCAAATCATAACAGTTACCTAGAATGGCGTCAATAGCTTAGCACGTGTGACCTTTCAGAATCACACCAAGTGTTCATCTCCTGAAGGTTGCATGGGACAACTGTTTGATCTAATGAACTGCTGAGCTATACTTGAAATAAAACATTAGAACATTTTAGAACTTTACATATAGCTTCTGATGTAACTTCTCTTCTAACTTCTGAAGAGTTGTAAATCAGAATATTCATTTCAGAACATTCTGAAGTCAAACACAGAAAATAAATACAGTTTTATTCAAGACATAATTCCATATAAATATTTTTCAAAATGAATTTAAATTTATCTTCTGAAAGGGGTTTGGTAAAAATATCAGCCCATTGATGGTCTGTTTTTACAAAGTTTAAATTTAAAATTCCCTTCTGAATATAGTCCCTTATAAAATGATATTTAATTTTAACGTGTTTAGCTTTAAAATGTAAAATAGGATTTTTAGAAAGACAAATTGTAGAAGTATTGTCACATAAGATAGGAATCTTACTTTCATAAAGATTAAAATCTTCTAGCTGACTTTTCATCCAAATCATCTGAGAACTACATCCAGCAGCAGATATATACTCAGCTTCTGTTGTTGAAAGTGCAATTGTTGCTTGCTTCTTGCTGTACCACGAGATAAGATTGTCACCCAGAAACTGGCAGCTTCCAGAGGTGCTCTTTCTTTATCTATCTCCAGCAAAGTCAGCATCACAATAACCTACTAGTCTGAAATCTTTTGATCTTCTGTAACACAGACCCAGATTAGTAGTACCTTTAAGATACCTCATAATTCTCTTAACAACAATTAAGTGAGATTCTCTAGGATCTGATTGGAATCTAGCACATAAACATACGTTGAATAATATATCAGGTCTAGATGCAGTCAGATAGAGAAGGGATCCAATCATACCTCTGTAGAGCTTTTGTTCTACCTTCATACTTACCTCATTTTTTCCCAGAATGCATGTTGGATGCATTGGTATCTTAGCATATTTGCTTTATGACATCTGAAATTTCTTCAGAAGTTCTTTAACATACTTCGTCTGATGTATGTAAGTACCTTTTGGAGTCTGGTTAATTTGTATTCCCAGAAAGAACTTCAATTCTCCCATCATGCTCATCTCAAATCTTGCCTGCATGGTCTCAGCAAATTCTTTTCCAAGGGAGATATTAGAGGTTCCAAAAATAATATCATTAACATAAATTTGACAAATTAAGATATCATTTTTAAATGTCTTTCTGAATAAAGTTGTGTCCACTTTCCCTCTGGTAAAATCTTTTTCTAAAAGAAAATTACTCAGACGATCATACCAAGCTCTAGGAACTTGTTTTAAACCGTACAAAGACTTTTTTAATTTAAAAACATGTTCTGGATGTTTTGAGTCATTAAAGCCAGGAGGTTGATAGACATAAACTTCTTCTTCTATATAGCTATTTAAAAATGAACTTTTAACATCCATTTGATATAATGAAATGTTATTTTGAACAACAAAAGAAATTAATAATCTAATAGACTCTAACCTGGCGATTGGGGAAAAGGTTTCATTATAATCAATTCCTTCTTGTTGACTATAACCCTGTGCAACCAGTCGTGCTTTGTTTCTGACCACCTCTCCTTGCTCATTTAGTTTGTTTCTGAAAACTCATTTAGTTCCTATAATGTTGAATCCTTTGGGTCTTGGAACTAGATCCGACACATCATTTTTGGAAAATTGATTGAGTTCATCTTGCATTGCTAAGATCCAATCATTGTCTTCTAAAGCTTCATAAATAGAACTTGGCTCAATCAGAGATACCAATCTAAACAATGATTCTGAGAGAGGATCTTGTTCTGATGGGATCTTCTTTTCTTCCAATAATCACGTCTTCTTTATGAGCCATAGATATTCTAGGAAATCTTTTTTGAGTGGGTTGTTCAGAGATTCTGAGATTATCCAGAGCATTATCAAGAGGATGATATTTTGAGTCTTCCTTTGCTTCTGATTCTTTCTTTGCTTCAGAGTCTTCCTTTGCTTCTGAAGTTTCAGAGTTTGAGGGAAGATCTTCTGTACCTACAGAAATACCAATTTTCTTTGGCTGTTGCTGGCCAAGCTTATCATCAAACCTAACTTTGATTGATTCTTCAACAATCAGAGTTTCTGTGTTGTATACTCTATAGCCTTTTGAGCGTTCAGAATATCCAAGCAGAAAACACTTTTGTGCTTTAGAATCAAACTTGTTCAGATTTTCTCTAGTGTTCAGAATAAAACAAGTACATCCAAAAGGATGGAAATAAGAAATGTTGGGTTTTCTATTTTTCCACAATTCATAGGGAGTCTTTTCAAGAATAGGTCTTATAGAGATTCAATTCTGAATATAACATGCTATGTTCATAGCTTCTGCCCAAAAGTGCTTAGCCATATTTGTTTCATTTATCATGGTTCTGGCCATTTCTTGTAATGTTCTATTCTTTCGTTCTACAACTCCATTTTGTTGGGGAGTTCTAGGACAAGAGAAATTATGAACAATACCATTTTCTGTAAAATATATTTCAAAATAATGGTTTTCAAATTCTCCACCATGATCACTTCTGACTTTTATAATTCTAAAATCTTTTTCGTTTTGCACTTGGTTACAGAAGTCAACGAACACAAAATGTGACTCATCCTTATGTTTTAAAAACTTAACCCATGTCCATCTGCTGAAGTCATAAACAATGACCAATCCATACTTCTTGCCTCTGATGGATGCAATTTTAACTGGCCCAAACAGATCAATATGAAGTAGTTCTAATGACCTAGAGGAAGAAACAACATTTTTGGATTTAAAGGAAGGTTTTGAAAATTTTCCTTTTTAACATGCTTCGCACAGAGCTTCTGAGTTGTACTTTAGATTGGGAAGTCCTCTGACTAAATTTAGTTTATTTAGTTGAGAGATTTTTCTTAAGCTGACATGTCCCAATCTTCTGTGCCATACCCATTGCTCATCGCTAACAGACAAAAGGCATTTAACATTTTGAGATTTAAGATCTGACAAATCAATTTTGTATATGTTGTTCTTTCTATTGCCAGAAAAGAGGATTGATCCATCTTTTTGACTAACAGCTCTACAGGAATTTTGATTAAAGATAATGTCATAACCGTTGTCACTTAATTGACTTATGGACAGCAGATTATGCGTTAATCCATCTACTAATAACACATTAGAGATAGAAGGAAGGTTACCGTTTATAATGGTTCCAGAACCAATAATCTTCCCTTTCTGATTACCTTCAAACTTGACGTCTCCTCCAACTTTAAATTCCAGGTTTTGGAACATAGACTTTCTTCCCGTCATGTGTCGTGAGCACCCAGAGTCCAGGTACCATGATTGGTGGTCTCAATTGAGCTGTTAAGGACATCTGCAACAAATATTATTTTATCCTTAGGTACCCATATCTTTTTGGGTCCTCTTGGGTTAGAGTATTTAACGTTCTGTTTGATCTTTTGATTAGCATAAGAGTTTCCAGAATGTGATGTATATTTTATGTCATGTGTGTGTCCAAACTTGAATTGTTTGTTCAGAGGTTTATAAGTGAAAGTCATCTCAGCAACATGTTTTGGTATATATGTCTCCTTCCCTTTGGGAGGTTCATATCCAATTCCTCTTCTGTTTTCCCCACTAACTTCATAGATCATTGAAGCCATTTTGCTTCTATCTATGCTTTTATCAAGAAAAGTTTGAAAGCTACAGTCATATTCTTTCAGAATATATTTTGAACTTGACATAGAATCTGAACTAGAATTTTTTTGAACATTTTGAATTTCTTCTTTAAGTTTAAAATTATTTTTTTTGAGTTCAGATTTTTCTGTTTCATGTTTCTCAAGATCAGATGCAAGACTCTTCTTAAGTTTCTTGTATTTGATTTTGAGCTTACTATAGTTTTCCAGAAGTTCTGATAAACTTTCAGCAAGTTCATCTCTAGTAAATTCAGAGAATACCTCTTTTGGGTCTGACTCACAGTCCGAGTCATCTGCTATGGTAGCCATTAGAGATAGGTTGGCGTTCTCATCTTCAGAATCAGATTCATCTTCATAGGATTCTGAATCGTCCCAGGTTGCCATCATCCCTTTCTTTCTACCAAACTTTTTCTTTGGTTTTTCTCTTTGGAGTTTTGGACAATCACTCTTGTAGTGTCCAGGTTCTTTGCATTCATAATAGATTATCTCTCTTCTGTTTGACTTTTTGTGTCCAGAAGATTCTGGTTTATCTTCTGGCTTCTTGAAGTTCCTGAACTTCTTATATCTGTGCTTCCATAGCTGATTGATCCTTCTGGAGAGCAAGGATAGTTCGTCTTCTTCTGACGCAGATTCTTCAGAGTTTTCCTCTTCAGCCTGAAAAGTGTTAGTATCATATTTCTTAATTGATTTAAGGGCAAGAGACTTACCTTTCTTCTGAGGCTCGTGCTCATCAAGTTCTATCTCATGACTTCTGAGAGTGTCGATGAGTTCTTCAAGAGACACGTTGTTCAGATCTTTTGATACTTTGAAAGCAGTGACCATAGGTGCCCATCTTCTGGGTAAGCTTCTGATGATCTTTTTAATGTGGTATGCTTTAGTGTATCCCTTGTTCAAAACTCTCAGACCAGCGATCAGAGTTTGAAACCTTGAGAACATTGCTTCTATAGATTCACTTTCTTCTACTTTGAAGGCTTCATACTTCTGGACGAGAGCCAGAGCTTTAGACTCCTTCACTTGAGCATTTCCTTCATGAGTCATTTTAAGAGACTCAAACATATCATGTGCTGTATCTCTATTTGTGATTTTTTCATATTCCATTTTAGAGATAGCATGTAGAAAAATATTTCTAGCTCTATGATGATTTTTGAAATCAGCTTTTTGTTGTCTATCCATATTTTTTCTATCAATCTTGTTTCCTTCTGAGTCTGTAGAATATGTGTAACCATCCAAGACTATATCCCATAAATCACTATCATGACCTAGAAAGAAACTTTCTAGTTTATCTTTCCAATATTCAAATTCTTCTCCATCAAATACAGGAGGTTTGTTGTAACTATTGTTGTTTTGTTCAGTAGCCATTTATATTTTCTTCTGGATCTTTTCCTGACACGGTTAAGTGTTGTGCTCAGAGTCAAGCTCTGATACCAATTGAAGGGTGAGAAAACACTTATAAGGGGGGGGGGGTGAATAAGTTTCTCTTTTTCTTTTTCTTAAAGGCTCAACAATAATGGAAAGACAAGGTTATATTTATCCTAGTTCGTTTGAACTCAAACTACTCCAGTCCACCCGCCAAGGTGATTTCGCCTTTCTCAACAAGGACTTAATTCACTATAATCAACTGATTACAATCACACAAGAACTATTGTGACTAACAATGCACAAATAATCTTACAAGTGACTCACACCACTAAGACTTAAACTAGTCCTAGTCTACTTGAGAAATCTGACCAAACTTGGTATCTCAAGGAACAATTACAAGAGTTAAATCTTTACAGATAGTGAAACAAAGTTTGCTTCTAGTAAAGCTATATCACAACTGTGATTTTTCACTAAGAATAGTATTGCACAAAGTGTATGAAAAAATGATTTGTGAGCCCAGGATATTTTCACGTAGTTCTTGCTTCTTTTGAATTTGTTAAGTTGTTAATTTGTTGGCTTGCAATAAATGATCTTCTATATATATAGTAAGAAGAAAATTGACCGTTGCTGCCTTCAAAAGTGGAGAGCAATAAATGTTTGCGTGTTTGCTTGCAGTATTTCATTTTCCAATGAACTGGCGTAGACACTTGAGTGCATGTAGCCGTCTTTGCATTAAATGATCAAACGACATTCTGTCAGAGCATGTTTCCCGAAGCTTGACAAGACTTGTTAGCTTTTACATTCTTTCAGAACTAGCTTCACGTCTTGAATCAGAACATGCTTGCATATCTTCTAAACAATGCTTTCTTGCTAAGTACTTCTGATCAGCGCTTGCTTTCAAATAACTTCTGAAACATAGCTTACACAGAAACTTGCTAAGCGTTAGAAGATGTATTTAACTAGTTTTCTTATCAGAGTCAGCATCAGCACTTGCGCTAAAACAAATAGTTCTTTCATCAAAGAACTTCTTCATTTATTTTTAGCTCAGCACATCAAAATGCTTTTGTTAGAACATTATCTGAAATAATTAAATATGTTCATCAGAGTATCAAATATATAAAATGTAATTTATTGTTATCATCAAAACTCTGAGATATCATCAGAACCAATCTTGTTCTAACACAAGGTTTTAAGAGTGCGAATTGTTTTGAATATTACAGATCCAACAAAATGTAAAGACAAATTACTGAGGGATGAAAGTGATTGGGACGAAGTCTCTAGCCTCCTAATTGCTGAGCCCTCCATTGACAGTTGTGAAGATCCATTCCTCCAGGTTGCAACCATCTTCACCATCTTCCACTACATTGACTTCTCGGTTGCTAATCTTCAAGGGTGGCCCTCCAGCATGGGCACGGCGTACATCCTTTTGAGCACTTGAAGTGAAACCTAGGCCAAACTTTTCAGACTTATATGGGATATCTGGGAGTTGTCCTCAGATAGTGCATCCACCTTCTTCCACCACTGCTTTAGCATCTTTGAGTGGCGACATCTGGAGTGGAGGCCTTGTAATCTTGGGAACAACCTTAGTCACTGCCACCTCTTTAGGGACCTCTTCAAAGTTTTGAAATGGATTTTGAATGAATTCACCGTCCAATTCCATATATATGAAGGAATTGAGATAGCTGATCATGTATTCTTCCTCTCCATGTACGGTGATAATCTTTCCTTGAACTGGATACTTCAACATTTGGTGCAACGTAGAAGTAACAGTGCCAGCATTGTGGATCCATGGTCGGCCTAGTAGGTAGGAGTATGAAGGGCGGATGTCCATCACATAAAAAGTTGAGTTGAAGGTTTGGGTTCCAACCTTTATGGGAATGTACACCTCCCCATGTACCATCCTCTTCGAACCGTTAAAAGCCCTTACCACTATGTTGCTTGGCTTTAAAGTCAACCCCTCACAGTTAAGTCTATCAAGAGCTTTTTTGGGTAATACATTCAGAGATGAGCCAGTATCCACCAAAACATGCACCAGAGTGGCGCCCCTACATTCCACTGAGACATGCAATGCCTAATTATGCTTTCTTCCCCTTGGCGTCAGATCAGCATCTGAAAAACCTAAACCATTGTCCGCAGTTAGGCTGGCTACGCAGTCTTAAAATTGATCAGCAGATGTCTCTTGAGGTACATGGGCAGTTTTTAAGAACTTCACCAAGGCTTTTGCATGTGCCTCGGTATTATGATGGGCAGAATAACTGATGGGCAGAATAACTGTAAGGTTTGGGCACTTCTTGTTTTCCTTTATTCTAGTATTATGAGTAGTTGTCTTTTGTTTCTTATGTAAACATTTATGAGCAGCAATCATTTTCAAATGCATATATAAAAAATGAATCATTGGACGTTCTTGCAAAACAAAACAGAAAAAGAAAAACAAATTGAAATTTCTTGTGAAAATGAATTGTATTGATTTTTGAAGTTGGCCTATAATAGGCGTTTTGTACAAGGAGGCTGACGTTCTAGTAAGAGAATGCCGCCGAAAGACAGAAATTATACAATTTATGTAGAAGAAAGAAAACAACTATGTGAAACGACCCCATTGGGTTCCAACTCTGCTATTGCCTTTATATCTTAAAGCGTCTCATCACTTTGCTACTTGGCCATAGGTTGATCAGATTGATTGGCACCGTCTGAGCTTGATAGTTGATACCGGAGTTTGGTCGCGAGATGATCCAATGAGACATAGTGTTACGCTTCGATCCCTAATTTTTGTCTGGACCTCCCTTTCGGGTTTTCAGTCCACCGGGATACCCTTTTTTTCCCAAGCCGCCTTTTCAGGTTTTTGACTTGCCGAGTGTACAGTTTTTTCCATTTTCATCCCTTACTTTTGCCCGAACCCTTTTGATTCACCGGGAAGCCCTTATTTTTTCCTAGGCTAGTCAACCTAGCGGGTCTTTGATTATGCGTAGTATCTTTTCACTATGTCTTCATTGACGGGGTGAGGAAGGTCATCACCATCCATGGTGGTTAGAATCATATCTCCTCCCGAGAAAATGTTCTTAACCATAAATGGCCCTTCGTATGTGGGGGTCCATTTTCCCCTGGGATCACCTTGCGGAAGTATGATGCGTTTGATCACTAGATCCCCGACTCGATATTCTTGACGTCTGACTTTCTTATTAAAAGCCTTGATCATTCGCTTTTGATACGTCTGACCATGACATATAGCAGTAAGTCTCTTTTCATCGATTAGATTCAGCTGATCAAGTCGGGTTTGGATCCAGTCATCTTCGTTCAAACCCGCATCCTTCAAATTCCTGAGAGAGGGTATCTGGACTTCGATGGGTAGGACTGCCTCCATGCCATATACCAAAGAGTAGGGTGTTACCCCTGTCGACGTCCGTGCAGAGGTACGGTACCCATGAAGAGCGAATGGTAACATCTCGTGCCAGTCTTTGTATGTCACCGCCATCTTCTGCACAATCTTTTTGATGTTCTTGTTAGCGGCTTCAACATCCCCATTCATCTTCGGCCGGTAGGGAGAAGAGTTATGATGCTGAATCTTGAACTGTTTGCAGAGCTCGATGATCATTTTGTTATTGAGATTTGTACCATTGTTAGTAATAATCCTCTCTGGTACACCATATCGACATATCAAATTATGTCGGATGAACCGCGCCACGACGTTCTTGGTTACTGTAGCAAAGGAAGTTGCCTCAACCCACTTGGTGAAGTAATCAATTGCTACCAGAATGAAGCGATGTCCATTAGACGCAATAGGTCTGATCTCTCCGATCATATCGATGCCCCACATTGCAAAGGGCCAAGGAGCTGTCAAAACATTCAAGGCAACTGGAGGTACATGCACCTTATCAGCATAGACTTGACACTTATGACAGGTTCGAGAGTGCTGGTAACAATTGGCTTCCATAGTGGACCAGTAATATCCTGCCCGTAGGATTTTCTTCGCCATGGTATGTCCACTGGAATGAGTTTCAAAGGTACCTTCATGTAAATTTGTCATGATCGTTTCTGCCTCGCTCTTATCTACACACCACAGTAAGGTTGAATCATGGTTACGCTTATAGAGGATTCCATTACTGATGAAGAACTTCGCAGCGAACCTTCTCAGAAACTTCTTATTGTTAACAGATGCCCCCTCGGTGTATTCTTGAGCCTCAAGATACCTCTTTACCTCATGAAACCAGGGTTTATCTGCTACTTCTTCAGTCTCGATGTCACAACAATGTACGGGTTCATCCAACCTCTCAATGGTAATCTGGGGAGCTTCATTGTCCCATCTAACTTTGAACATAGAAGACATGGTAGCTAGCGCGTCCACCAACTGGTTCTCTTCTCGTGGGAAATGTTCAAAGGTTATCTCCTCAAAGTGTGGGAGCAATGTCAGTACATACTTTTTGTAAGGAATAAGATTTGGGTGCTTCGTATCCCACTCGCCTTTGATATAACTTATTACCAGAGCGAAATCTCCGAATACACTCAAGAACTTAATCCTCAGGTCAATAGCAGCTCGAAGACCCATGATACGCGCTTCATACTCCGCCATATTGTTGGTGCAGTTGAAATATAATTGGGTGGTGAACGGAGTATAACAGCCCTCAGGAGATATAATTACAACGCCAATTCCATTAACCAATGCATTCAAGGCTCCATCAAAATACATAGACCATCGGGATCCCTCCCCGTCTCCTTCATCCGGTCCAGGTTCTTCGCAGTCGGTTACCAACATGATATTCTCATCCGAGAACTCGAAATTCATGGACTGGTAGTCATCCACGGCCTGATGCGCCAAATGATCCGCAAATACACCCCCCTTGATTGCTTTTTGGGTTATGTATTTAATGTCATACTCGGTTAAGATCATTTTCCACCTTGCTATCCTTCTGGAGAGAGCGGGCTTCTCGAAAATATACTTGATCGGATCCATCTTCGATATCAACATGGTAGTGTGAGTCAGCATATACTGTCTCAATCGGCGAGCAGCCCATGCCAAAGCGCAACAAGTTTTCTCGAGCAATGAGTATCGGGTCTCACAGTTGGTAAACTTTTTGCTAATGTAGTAAATTGCATGCTCTTTTCGACCAGACTCGTCATGCTGCCCCAACACACACCCCATTGAACTGTCTAGCACTGTCAAGTATAATACCAAAGGTCTTCCTTCAACTGGAGACATCAAAATTGGTGGTTCTTGAAGGTATTCCTTGATTCTTTCGAAAGAGGTCTGGCATTCATCATTCCACCTTACCACTTGATCTTTCTTCGGCAGCTTGAAGATTGGCTCACAAGTAGCAGTCAGATGTGAAATGAACCTGGCGATGTAGTTTAGACGTACCAAGAAACCTCTAACTTATTTTTCTGTGCTGGGAGCCGACATCTCTTGTATGGCCTTTACCTTTGCAGGGTCTACCTGAATACCCTTATCACTGACAACAAAACCCAGAAGCTTACCAGACCTTACCCCGAAGGTACACTTGTTCAGATTCAACCTCAGCTTGTACGTCTTCAACCTGTCAAATAGTTTCTGGAGATGATCAAGGTTCTCTTCCTCAGTCTGGGACATGGCTATCATGTCATCAACATAAACCTCGATCTCGTGGTGAATCATATCGTGGAACAAAGTGACCATGGCGCGCTGATAAGTTGCCCCAGCATTCTTAAATCCAAAAGGCATTACCTTGTAATAGAAGGTGCCCCACTGTGTAACAAAGTTTGTCTTCTCCATGTCCTTAGGAGCCATCTTGATCTGGTTGTAGCCAGAAAAACCATCCATGAAGGAGAAGATCTTGTGCTGCGCGGTGTTGTCGACTAGAACATCAATGTAAGGAAGTGGGAAGTCATCCTTGGGGCTTTCCCTATTCAGATCTATGTAGTCCACACACATCTGTACCTTACCGTCCTTCTTAGGTACCGTAACAACGTTAGCAACCCACTGAGAATAGGAAGTGACAGCTAAGAATCCTGCGTCGAAGTGTTTCATGACCTCTACCTTGATTTTCTCTGACATTTCAGGGTGCATACGACGGACCTTCTGCTTTACCAAAGGGCAATCTTCTTTAGTTGACAGGCGATGTACCATAATATCAGTGTCCAAACCAAGCATGTCTTCATAGGACCAAGCGAAGATCTCAACATAGTCATGTAGCATCTGTATTAACCGTTATTTGACACTAGGCTCCAGATTTGCACCTATTTAAACCTCTTTCCTATCTTCCTCTGTACCCAAATTCACTAACTTAATTGGCTCTTCATGAGGCTGTATGACCCTTTCTTCCTGCTGTAATAGTCTAGTAAGTTCTCTAGGCACCTCACAATCGTCCTCACCTTCGTCCTCGGCTTGGTTGATCGGATTTTTGAAGTCATAACTGGCAGTAGCAGAGCTGTTATCAATGAGATCCAGAGTGGATATGGATCTGCAGTATTATACGTGAGTGTGTGTAAGAGAATAGCTGTTTTGATAAAGTGAGAGACAGAAAAGAAAAACAAGGAGCGCAAAATTTGTAATGCAAGAAACGTCCAATGCTTTATTAATGATGTATGAAATGACAAAAAATAAGCCCTCACAAGCAAAGCCAAGGTGCCTCGGGCAAGGCCTCGGGCCGTAAAGTTTCAAATTGTTTATTATAAATCTTAAAGCAAAAGTCAATTACTGCGGAATAAAAGAAAAAAGAAACAGGTATGAAGTCCCTAGCCGTCCAGTTATTCAGTCCACCGTTGGTTGTTGGGTAGATCTAGTTGTCGATGTCTGAATCCTCTTCACTGTCTTCAATTGCATTAATTCCCTGATTGTTGATGTGTAGAGGAGGTCTTCCAGCCCGAGCGCGCCTAACAACCCTTTGAGCCCCTTCTTCAACCACAACCCTGGCGTCCTTGAGAGAGGCCATTTTCAACGGAGGTTTGCCGATAGTAACTTCAGTTGATGCCAAGATCTGAAGGACCTCTTCGAAATTATGACACGGAGTTTCTATGAATTCCCCGTCCATCTCTATGTAGCAGAAGGAATTGAGGTGACTCACCATATATTCTTCTTCACCTCGCACCGTGACGACTTCCCCTTCACCGGATACTTCAACATTTGATGGAGTATGGAAGTAACTGCCCCAACCTCATGGATCCAAGGACGATCCAGTAAGCAAGAATACGACGTCCTGATATCCATTACGTAGAAGGTGGACCAAAAAGTCTGAGAACCCACTTTGACAGGGATGTCCACCTCCCCGTGCACCATTCTCTTCGATCCGTCAAAAGCCCTTACCACAATGTTACTAGGCTTTAGAGTCAAACCCTCACAATCTAAACAGTCTAACGCTTTCTTTGGCAGAACATTCAGTGAAGACCCGATATCTACCAGCACATGGGCCATAGTGGTGCCCCTGCACTCAATCGAGACATGCAGAGCATCATTATAATTCCTTCCTTTCGGTGTCAGATCTGCATCTGAAAAACCCAACCCATTGTCAGCGGTCAGGCTGGCCACACAATCTTTGAACTGATCTGCTGAAGTTTCCTGCGGCATATGTGCAGTCTTGAGAAATGCAATCAAAGCCTTCACATGGGCTTCAGAACACAACAACAGAGACAATATGGATATCTTCGACGAGGTCTTCCCCAGTTGCTCGACCATATTGTAGTCGCTCTTCTTAATGATTTTCAGTATTTCCTCTATTTCTTGTTTAGAGGCTTCCACAACGATTTTCTTAGGTGCCTCCGTCCGAGCAGGCTCACCTATAATTTCCTTGCCCCGAGTCCCCGATGGCTCAACAACAGGGGTAATAACTGGCGTAGGAACAGGCAAAATGTCAGGAGTGCTGGTTGGAGCAGCAGTTGGAATAACAATAGGTTTGTTGATCTTCAGAGCAATCTCAGGAGAGAAAATCCTTCCACTTCGGGTAACTTTACTAGTCCCGACAATATTACTGACATCAGTATCAGCTTCTTCATTCTTCAGATCTTTCTTAATGCCATGATAATACACATCAGCACCATAATGCCATGGGACAACCTTGTCTGAGGTGTACAGGATGGGACCAGGGACAATGATTATCAGCGGAACAATTCTTTGAACAAGTGTAATCCTAACAGGTCTTCTCGAGGAAACCTTGGAAGGATTAGCGGAAATGGTTATAATGGTGACATCTTCATTTGAAACAATAGGAATCAAAGTCTTCTCGAACAGAATATCTTTATTATCCATCAGGCGCTGAACACCTGACTTCAACAAACGAAAATCAGAAGGTAGAATCGAAAACATGTGGCAACCTTCACCACAACTCGGAAATAAATCGGCCAACAACAAATTCTTCTTAACAGTCATAAAGGGAGTAGAAATTTCTTCAACAGAGGTCACAAAAAAATCAATGTCAATAGCATTAACTCCATGACCGTGTTTGGGCATGGAAGCAGTTATAACATTCGGCTTTTCTGGAGCATCAAACTCTATCTCATTGGCTTCAAGCAAGTCTTGTACTTTGTTTCTCAGAGCCCAGCAATCGTTTGTATCGTGGCCAGGACTCTCAGAATGGTAGGAGCATCGCGCGTTGGGATTGTATCTGGGAGAAGTAGTGTTTGGATTCTTGGGAGCCTCTCTCAAGGTTGCCAAGTTGGATTTTAATAAATGAGACATAACTTCTACCAAAGTCATACTGATGCGGGTAAACTGCTGTTGTGGCCTTTCCACCCTTTGTTGACTGTTGCGTTGTGGAGCAACTGCGGGTCTTAGTATCACTACAACATTTACCGTTTGACGGTGTTCAGATCTGCTTTGGCCCCTCGGGCTGTAGACTGCATTGGCTTCTGTAACGCCCCGTTTTATTTAAATATTATATTATATTAATATTTTCGAGTTACCGTTTGACTTTTATTTTTGCGCCGAGAATATTTAAATTAACCGGTATATCTGTTAATATATTCAGCGGCGTTTTATTCGGACCGGTAATTATTTTATCCGGTCCGGTATTTATTTTGAGGGACCAGTAATTATTTTATTCGGTCCGGTATTTATTTTGAGGGACCGATAATTATTTTATTTGGTCCGGTATTTATTTTGAGGGACCGATAATTATTTTGTTCGGTCCGGTTTTTATTCTATTCGGTTCGGTAAAATATTATTTGGACCGATATTTAATTATTCGGAGTTATTTTAATTATTTGGAGTTATTTTGATTAAGTGGCCTTTTGAATTATATTTTGGGTTAGTAAGACTAGTGGAGGGTAATATTGTATTTTCATGTTGTCTTAAGACCAAAATCCAAACAAAGGCATTAGTTGTTGTTTTATGAGAGATAGAAGTATCATAACATACAAAAACACACTTTGAGAGAGTTAGAGAGAGCTAGAGGTCTTGGAAGAGAAGAAGAGGAGCAAGAACACAAAGCTTGGATTTTGGGTTGGTTGGAACATCAAGAATCATTCAAACATCTAAGGTAAGGGGTTTGATTTTCCAATGCTTATAGTTAGGGTTTGATTTGGTATATTTTGATTTGGGATAAAATTAATGTTAGGGTTCTTGAGATTTGTTGAGATAAATTAGGAGAGTTAATTTAGGTGTTAGTGTTGTGGGATTGTTGTTATGTTCATAGAAATTAAATTAGGAAAACTAAATTATATTAATTAAATTTAGTTTATAACTACTAGAACTAGCAGTATGTCCATTTTGTGAAGTTTAAGAGACTAGAACATGAAGTACTAGCAACATGTATAAATTGACATGAAGTTTAGAAAATTAGAAGTACTATGAAGTATATTACTTTTCCTAAAAGAAATAGCAGTAAGTATAGTTAGCTTTAAAAAAAAACGTAATAGCAGTGTATACATTAGAATTAAGTTTAGAAACTAACTTGCAGTATATTATTATAGGCAAAATACTCATTTTGGTCCCTTAACTATACCCTTGGGTTCACATTGGTCCCTTAATTTTTTTCCGGGTCATTTTGGTCCCTTAACTTTCAAAATGTTTCATTTTAGTCCTTTTTGTCTAATTAGCGACAGATTTAGCGACGTATTTCAAAGTTTTTCCGTCGCTAATTAGACAAAAAAGACTAAAATGAAACTTTTTGAAAGTTAAGGGACCAAAATGACACGAAAAAAAGTTAAGGGACCAATGTGAACCCAAGGGTATAGTTAAGGGACCAAAATGAGTATTTTTCCATTATTATATTAAGTTTAAAAAAAACACTAGCAGTACTTTAAATTGCTAAAGAACTATGCTAAGTATATTAAATTGCTGAAGTTAGAAAATTATGCAGTATAGCAGAACTTGCAGTAGAAATTGAAAGTAAGTTTAGAAATTATTTAATTTATGTTTTGTTTTTTATTTTCTTAATTTAATATATTAAATATTTATATTAATTAAATAAAAATATGACATAAGTTAGCCGATTTAATTTGGGAACCGATTATGTTATGATTTCCCGATTTCGGCAATTTCGGCGACGGAGCTAGTTGCTCCGAATTAAACGAAAATTGACGTGCTAGCTAATTTCGACGTGTAGAACATCGTGGTGAGGTTATTTTTTTAGAGATTTTGATTTTTTATGAAGCAACCCGAAATAAGCCAATTTACGGTTAATTTTAAATGGGTTATGTTTTAGTCGGTTTAAGTCGCGTATGGACAATCCGATTGTAACATTAATGATTATGATTGGTGCCGATTATTATGAATGACTATCGCGACAATTATTGATGTTTGACTATTTTTGTGTTTGAAATTTAGTGAATTATTTGATAATGATGTGGTGTGATTAAATATGATGTTTGCGACAATTTATTTATAATGAATACTTGATGATATGCGATGCGATGATATGTTTATCTTGATGTGGATAAATATGGTGACGTGGGTTTTATACCAATTTTGATATATGATGATGATGTTTTATTGTGTCGTGTTTGTGATGTCGTGTTGTCGAGTCACATACATTGCATTGGCGATGAGGGCTTTTATGCCAAGCGACGAGGGCTTTTATGCCAAAGCGACGATGGGATTTTATGCCGAATGTCTCAAATTATGGACAAAGCGACGGGTACCACATGTATAACATAGTCGTGTCTCATGGAGTCGGTTATGTTTATTTTTGAGTCTTTTAGCGTTGAGTTTTATTTGATGGCTTATAATGAATTGCGATGTTATATGATACCTTGTTTTGTGATGATTTTTGTGTTGAACATAAAGTGATTATGATGTGATAATTTCATGAAAATTATGCGATGGATATAACATGACGGTAAAGCGACGATATGAGTTTATGGCAATGGAGTTTATGTCTTGTTTTGACATGATTATGGTGATTATGTGATGATATTAAAGTGTTGATCTTAGACACTAAATGATGATTTTAAAGTATGTGAGATTTGATATTTGTTAACATATTCTTATTAACCTATATCATTTATGATTCCAAAACTATTTATATATTTTATCAAGCCTTTAATTATATGTTTTGGAGTATCTCACCCTTTACTTGTTTCGTCGTTGCCTTTATATTGGTAACGTACATGTGATCCGGGAGGATGATGAGGATTAGCTCGAGTTTCTTTATTTTGAGTCGCTCTGATCTGATAGTAGTAACACTCGAGATTTGGGCGACGTTATTATTTTGATAGGATAGTTTATGTATACTATCTTATGACTTTATGTATTGATGATAACATGATGATACGTACATTTTATGAACACATCCGATGTGCTGTGATTAGTCATATGTTTATATGATGATTTATGTTATGAATCGGTATATCCGACTTTTGATTTTGTGATGTGCATTATAATGCAAAGTGATGAAAAACACGAATATGTGATACCTCAATTTATGTTTGGATGAAATTTTGAAACTCTGATTTTATTATTACTTACGAGGGGTAGAATTGGGGTGTTACAGCTTCCTTCTTACCAGTGAAAGGCTTCTTTGCTGAACTCGAGGAGGCATCCTTCTGTATTTTACCACTCCGAATTCCAGCTTCTACACTTTCTCCGGTTAAAATCAGTTGGGTGAAACCAGATGACGAGCTGCCAATTAAGTGATTGAAAATGGACCTGATAGCGTACCAAGGAACATAACCAACTCCCTATCAGACAAAGAAGTTGAACTCTCCCAGCTAAGTATCTCCACTTTTGAGCATAATCTTTAAAACCTTCACTTGAACCCATGGACATACTCTGGAGTTGAGTACGAGTGGGAGCAAGGTCGACATTATACTGATACTGCTTGTAGAAAGCAGCAGCAAAATCTTCCCAGTTTCGGACACTGGCTCCCTCCAGCTGGTAGAACCATTCAAGCTGAGTCCCTGACAAACTATCTTGAAAGAAGTGCACCCACAAATTTCTATCAGCGGTGTGGGGTTGAATCTTCCTAACATAAGAGCGAAGATGGAGCTTTGGGCAGGACACTCCATCATACTTGGCAAAAACCGGAGCTTTGAACTTCTGAGGGATGACCCCCCCGATACCAGACCTAATTCTCTGAAATCCAAACCAGGTATCTTCTGAACTTCCATAGCACTCATACGGTCTTCTAGCTGTTTGTGTCTATCCTCAGCAGGAGGATATTTCTCATCGTTGTAATCCGTATCATTTTCAGAGACTGCAGGACTAGGGTCCTTTTCTCCTTCTTGGTTCTCCCCTTCTTTGGATGAAGAGGTCAGATCAGTTTGATGCTTCAACCTTTCTCCAAACCTTCTGCCCATATTCAGAATACCAGTCTTCTTCTTCTTCTTCTTTTCTTTCAGAATGGGGGCTTTCAGATCCTCTTGCCCCTTTGCCAGACTGATGAACATCTGTTGGAGCTGGGCGTTCTGCGCCTGAAGATCTTTGATGGCTTGATTGGAGGACATTTCTGCTGAAATAAACAGCGAAGAAGATGAGAAACCTGTAGCGGTACATGTAATGATGTGTATGATAATGGGATGCGCATGTAATGATTTCAAAGACCTCGGGAAATTTAAATTTGCAAACCAAAAATAAACAAAAAACTTTATTAGTTTAAATTTGAAGATTCAAAATGCCTTTAAGGCGTTACAGATAAGAAAATAACACAAATCTAAAAACTAGAAAAGAAAAGTCAAAAGTCCCATGGACGCTTTCTCTTTGTGCTGATATAATCATTAAGTACTCTTTCTTCCTCGAGCTGCCTGGTGAGCTTCAAAACCTTCCTCTCTTGCTCATGGAACTTCTCCCTGTAAGTATCTCGCTCATTCTTCAGCTGAATCCAAGACCTTTGTAACTCCCCAAGATCAGTGGGCATGTAGGGATAGAGAACCGTGTAAGGAATGCCTTCTTCATTAGTGGGCTCCACAATCACTGGTAATAAGGCCACATAAGGCATCATAAGCTTCTGGGCACGAGCTCGGACCCATTGGAGGTAAGGATGCATAGAAATGGAAGTCTTTGGTCCCAACTCTTTAGGGTCAGATCTGTTTACCATGCCCCAAGCTCGTATGAATCTCCGACGATATTCTTTAACATCATCCTCATGGTCGAATACAATGTCCTTAATAAGTAACTCATAGGGACCATCCCTTCGAGCACGACCAAATTGTCGCAAAGTTAGACAAGGATTATAAGTTATACCCCCTCTGATACCAAGTAATGGGACATTAGGGTACTCCCCACAGCGGTCAATAATAGCAATGTCTTCCATAGCCCGGGAACACCAAAGAATATCCGTATGAGCGAGTGACATTATCCTGTGCGACCAATCCAAACTTTCTTCATTCTTCAGTACAGACCTAGGAAGGTGAGAAATAAACCACCTCGACAACAACGACATGCAGCACATAAGAGTCCATATTCTCTTCATGATACAAGTATAGAGAGCGTGCAAAATATCTCCAAGCAAGGTAGGCACAGGGTTGCGAGAAAGGAAAATCTTGATAGCATTCACATCTACGAAAGAGTACGGATTAGGGAAGAGAACTAAACCATAGATAAGAAGAGCCAAGACATCCTCGAAAGCCTGAAAATCGATATCATCCCAAAATAGTTGAGCTTTGTCTATCATAAATTTGGCTAGAAAACCTTCGACTCCGCTTCGAGTTTCCCAATTGGATACCACGTCGGCCCGTTTCAAATGCAAAGCTAAGGCAATGACTTCTGGCTTAGGAACTACTTCTATACCTGTGAAGGGTACCTGTTCAAGAATGGATATGCCCAATAGCTGAGAGAATTCTTCCAAGGTGGGTACCAACTGATAATCTGGAAAGGTGAAGCAGTGATGCTTGGGATCGAAGAACTGAAAAAGTATGCTCATCATCTGTTCATCAGGGTTTGAAGTAACCAGGCTGAGAAGTTGACTGTGTCTCTTAATGAACATAGAAGTTTCAGAAACTCTTGATACTAGCTCTTTGAGTTGGGCAGGTATCTGCACAAAGATGATTCAGATAATATTCCTACGCATGGAAGCCATGATCTGCAAAACAGAACAAAGATAAATTCCCTTGGTCTTTGAAATGGTTAGTGTAATGAAGCATGAATGCCATGTTATGATGCATGATGTCATGATAAACCACAGGTATAACAAACACAAGTATTGCAAATACAATCAAATCACACAAAGCCCTTAGGTTTAAGGCTTGCATGAGGTCAAAGGTAATACCCTCTTGAAGTTAAGTTGGTTTCAAACCTGTCCTAGAAAAGTAACCGGGTTCTAGAGGATCTCAATATCACCGACCATCCTTTATCGATCATGGTTTCAACTCACACAATCTTTTCTTGCGGCCAAAATATTACGAAAGTCTGGTCTCAATGAGTGTAGCATCGAGTATCAACCAGTTCTCAGCTCTACACTGAGGCCGACTATCTTGCTACTTTCTAATGGCCAAGTTGGGCAATTAAAGGTTCTAAGGTCAGTTGATGCTTCACGACACCATGCAGTGGCCCCGTATTCTCCTCGTTTCACCATAAGGGATACCGGTACCAACCAAAGTTCCACATCAACGTAGCTACTGCTTCAACCGTATAGGTCTATGCTGTATAGTTCCCTCACAGTCTATTGTTACTTACCTAAAAGGTGTTCGCCAGATCCGAGTGTAGGATCTATAGTAACCCCAAACAAAACCCTAAAAAATAAAGCAAACAAAGCAATCAAGAGAAGAAATTTAAATGACCTAGATCCTAAGGTATACCCCACTTATAACTCCCCAGCAGAGTTTCCAGTTCTGTGATACGGTGGCAGAACCGACTGTTTAATACTGGTTTGTGTTTTGCGTTTTGTGTTTTCAAAATGTCGTGTTAAGCAAGAGTCGCCACCAACTTTTATTTCATCCAATCATGGAAAAGGAAAAACAACAGAAAAAACCTTTTTCAAGATGTTTCTGAGTACGTAGGGTAGATTATAGAAAGGGAAGGTGTTAGCACCCTTTCTATCCATGGTTTTCCATGGGCTCTTAGGTACTTGCTCATTTTTAAAATTTCTTTGTGTTTGTGTGCTTTGTTTTGAAAAAATGCTTTTACTTCGTGATAACCCTTGTACTAGTCCTCAAGGATGTGATGAAGTTTATTTTTTTTAAAATTTTGTTTGAAAAGTGCTTGTGTAAAGATTTGTTTGTTTGAGAAAGTACCTAGGAGCTAATCTACCTACTCGAAAAAAGATCGTTTCTATTCATGTTTCCTTTAGACAACGCTATCCTACTATTAAGGAGTAGGTAGCACCGTTGTTGGAGTTGTAAGGGTCAATTCGAAAGGGACGTACGATCACTAAAGCAATATTAGAATACCTTAGTGATAACCCTAGAGTCTTAAGATCTTTTTGAGGCAACATTTTCGAGGCAACATTTTCGAGGAAACGTTCGAATGGGACATTTTGATCTTTTTAGACTGGAGGGCAACCACTAAGACATCCTATGCATAATGATCGTTTACCGAAGGCAACCAAAGTGAGAGTATACCCTAAAAGTGATATGTGCGAGTGATTTGTTTTAGTTATTTATCTTTTCACATTAGGGTTTTCTAACTGTATTAATTTGTCTTGCATTCTTGCCATACAATCCTATTAGCATACATCTACGCAGTTAAATATTTGCGGGAATTAAAAATGCGAGAAAATTAACCTACGCTATTACAAGGCTTCATGGAGAGGGATTAATTACATAACCAAAAATCGGGGAAAGGCGATAAGAAAAAAAACCTAAGTTAACTATTACAAACTGTTGTACCCCAAAATTTGCCCTCCCATTTCCTCAACATTTTCTCACCACAAGACCCTTGGAGCTCAAGATCCAGCTAGGTTTTCCTCTGCTCAAGACTTCTCCTTGCACTATTGACCCAAATTAGGGTTTGTGTTTGCACAAAGATGTTTTGACCTAAAATGCCTAAAGTGACTTTCATGCTTCATGTTGGACTCCCAAGTTTATCCATACCAAGTTTCAAGCCTTGATTCCAATCTTTGCCCAGTCAATTGGACAGTTGACCTAGAAATCAACTGTATTGGGAAAAAGTCAACTGTGGTCAATTGACAGTCAAACCTCATGATTTTTGACCCACATCAACATTATGAACTCATATGAACCATTTGGTCAGGTTTGGATCACAATTCCACAAGAAATTTGATCAGACCACCAAAAGGGCAAAATGGTCATTTTTAGAGTTTTGACTGCACAAAGGAAATTTTTGACTGTTTAACCTAACCAATGGCAAACCAAGCTCACATATGGACTCAAGGACCCCATGGAATTGTTTTGACATGTTCAACAAATTCAAAAAAAAGATCCCGAATGCACAAGATTGACAGATGAATTTTCCAATCAATTGATCAATTTTTGACTGTATACTGAAAAGTCAAACTTTGACTTTTTGGTCAAAATCAAGTGTCAAGATTCATTTTCCATCAAGACATGTCAAATTATGAAACTTGTTCATCAAGAAATCAAAAATCACAAATTAGGGTTTAAAATGAAGAATTTTCATAACTTAGAATTTTTCTAAGTTATGAAAATCCCTAATTGTTTTCCTAACTTTGTCCCATTTTTTCACCAAGATGCATTTGGATTCAAACAAAAGTTAAAACATGAACGTTGTAGTCCATTGCAAAATCTACAACTTTTATTCACAAGGTTTCTTCAAAAGAAGCTTGTAGCTCAAGTTATGATTTTTGGAATAGAGGTGCAAAACATTCTTAACTTAGAAATTTTTTGACCTATTTTAGGCAGGATTTTTGCCTAACTTCATGGCTACTTTTCACATGCTTCCACTTGTAATTTCAACTTGCATTACATAGATGGATTGTAGTACACATTCCAAGCTTTCCAAAATGTCAAAGAACTCATCAAACAACCTTGTGGTTAGGGAGAATCGAATTAGGCAATATGGGCAAAACTCACTTTGTTCATGGCCAATTTACATGTCCATAACTTTGCATTTTTGAACTCAGCATGCTCTAAGCTAGATTACAGGTCCTTTATCTCATCCACACTCAATAATTTAATGCAAAGCCCTTGTGTTCAAGCCTTATCTTATGTGTTTAAACATTGCATACAAGATTGATCCATAATTAGAAAAAGCAATATATCCATTTTTGAAAAGTTGAACTTTATGTCAAATTTGCAAATCAAGAAGTACAAGGAAAATCTCTTTGGCACAAGTTCAGAAGCATATCACACTGATTAAGAGGGATGGTTGCAGCACATTTGAGGGGCCTGCACAAGTCTAGAAACCAAGTTGACATTTTGTTGCTTAAGTTGGAAGAAACTTGGCATATTGAAAAACAACTCTCATTTCTGCCAACACAAGCTAAGACAAACTTGTTGTACACTTTCCAAACATCAAACCTAAGCTAAGGCACGAGCAAAACACCTTCCAAACCTCATCAAACCTCAAAACACCATCCTACTGCAGAAAACAGAGTCACCTCTGCAGTTGGACTTCCATAACTCAATCCACTCGTGCATTCTTGCTAAAACCAGTTCATACACACTCCATACCACATATACAAGCTATCCCAAGCATTGGACACGACCTGTAACACCTCTAACCAACTTCACCATTTTCACTTTTTCTGTTTTGCAGGTTGATTGCCATAACTTGATTCACTTGGTTTCAAAGCAAGCTAAAGGTTGGAATAGCATCCCTGAACTTCAAGCAAGTTGTACCAATCCACACCTTGCCTTGAAAGTGCCTCCATTTCCAGACACGATCCAAGCTGAACAGGTAAGTTCATGGACTTCTATCTCTCAATCTAGGAAGAGTTAGCTTTAAGTTTATGAATGAAAAATGTTCTACTCATGGCCCTGAAGCTATACATATCCTCACTTTCCATTTATATTGCATGTGCTGAGAGAATTTAAGACCTAAACATTGACAAAAACTTAGGTTAAGAATAAGGGATGGAGAAATTCTCTCTCATTTCTGAGAGTTAAGTTGAGTTTTTTATATGTATGGAATCGTGGCTTGATGCTTGACATCTTTCATGCTATAAGTTTGTGCTAAAAGTCCAGGAATCATGAGTTGTGTTTGAAGCAAGAAAAGGCGCGTTTTTTCAAACATTTTTGTCTGAAGGTTGAAGACAACCTTTCATGGGCTGGGCCTGAGATGTTTTCCTTTTCACACCACTGCATTTCACATGCACCCCCTGGCCCATTTTGAGTTTTATTTATCATTTTTAATTTTTTCCTTTTGATTTTGGTTCTATATTTTTATTTAAGCATGAAAAAAAATTTAAATTATTTTTCTCACATTTTTTTCATTTTTTTTATATTCATTTTGTTTCATTTAGTTTTGTACATAAATAAACATAAATATCTTTTGTTTAAAAATACTAAAAAATAATATAAACACATTTTATTTCTGATTTTTATTTTATGTTATCTCTTGAAAACAGTTTATAAAAAAATATATACTTTTTTTTAATATTAAATATTTTAGTTTTGTACATATAATATATATTTAATAAATAATGTAAATACTTATACATTTATTAGTATATTTAGGGGAAACATAAAAAATAATACATTTTATTTTTTATTAATATTTTGACCTCAAAGATACTTTTTTTTACAATATACCTTCTTTTATTTATTTTTTGTACGTAATTAATAAGTATTGCATATATTAAATAATTAATACATTTTGTTTAATAAAGTTAGGGTTTTGCCCTAAATACCAAAAATACCAAAAATTAATTCATTTTATTTTTGTTTATTTGACACATGAAAAATCCTTTTTTACATACATATGAAAACCATTTTTGCATTTTGCATATTCATTTTATTTTATTTAATTATTGTGCAATTAAATAATTTGTGTAATTCAATTTGGATGTAATAGTTAGGTTTTAATTTCTTGCTAAAATATCCCCATTTGATTATTTGTACCCCCCATCCCATAATTTGTGTTGTAATAACTTAGGACCTTTTATTTTTTGCATTTAAAAGCTTTCTAATTATGCCATGTTAGAATTAGGGTTTTGTATGCAAATCAAAAACAACAAATAGTTTGACCTAAATTCAAGATAAACAAGCATGAAAATGGACAATACTAATCACACTTGCACCCCTAGGGTACTCCACTTGTTGCCTTCAAATAATGGGCCATATTGCATGTTAGGTATCTTTGGCAAAAACAAAACAATCAAATGATCATAGTCCCTCGATGACGCTTTCAAAAGTTGCCTAAAATGATCAAGTCCCTTAAAGGAAATTGCCCAAAGATACTTGGCACCATTGCAATCATGGTCTAAACGATGACCCGCGCCCGTCCCGTTCACATCCTAAGACAAGATTGTCCACCAAATACAATGATGGAACAAAATTGTTAAAAGGGTTAAAACATGGCAAATCTTTGAGAAATTTAGAGTAGACAAACTCTTGGTTACTTGCCAACTTGCAAAACAAAAACACTTGCCTATTTTTTCAAAACCACACATCACTACACTTTCAAAACAACTTTCAAAAATATTGAAAACCTTTTCAAAAGACATACACCTTTGTATACATCCCAACATGGATCATTACAAAGGTTGCCACCACATTTGCCTCTTTTCAAAATATTTTTCAAACCCACACACAAAGCACCATTTCAAACAATTGAAAATCAAGGCAAGTTGATCTAAGCAAGTAACTAAGAGCCCATGGATAACCATGGATATAAAGGGTGATAATACCTTCCCTTTCTATAATCTACTCCCCGAACCCAAGAAAACATCTCAAAGGTTTTTGCTGTGCTTTTTAACCTTTCCTTAGGATAAAATAAAAAGTCGGTGGCGACTCTTGCTCAACCGAAATATTTGCGAAAACAAAACACAAAACCCAAGTCAATTCTCCCACCGTATCACAGAACTGGCGACTCTGCTGGGGAAAACTTAAAAGTGGAGTAACCTTAGGGCTTAGATCACCCTCTTGCATGACTAATTGTTTGCTTTGATTGCTTTACATCTTGGCTCTCTTGTTTGGGTTTACAATCCTACACTCGGATTTGGGGAAACATTCATAGATAGCAATACGTTGTGGAAACTGTGCGGGGTATACCGACATGGTTGAAGCAATAGCTATATTAGTGCGACATATTTGTGAGTACCGATAACCCTTGAGTTCAATCAAGGAGAGTACGGGGCCGCTGAGTGATGTCACTAAAGCACTAATGACCTAGAACCTTACTTGACCATCTTGGCCTTTCATTAGGGGTAGTGAGATAACCAGCTTTGGTACAGTCCGAAGTTGGTAGATACTCGATACTACACTCATTGAGGGTTGTTTTCTTGGAATATTTTGGTCGCTAGTTAAGTGGCTAAACTAAAACAATGAACGATGAAAACAATCCAGTGATATTGAGCTCCTTAGAACCCGGTTACTATTTATAGGACAGGTTTTTAAGCCAACTACACTCAAGAGGGTACTTACCTATGAAACCTCATGCAAGCCTGAAACTAAGGTTTTGTGTGATTTGTTTGTACATATGTTTTGTGCATACATCATGAACATCATAAAGCATCATATGCATACACTAACCACTTCAAGGGTTTAGATTTTCATCTTTGTTCTTGTTTTGTAGGTCATGGAAATTCCTTGGAGGAAAACTATCCAGGTCAACCTTGTGAGAATCCCTCCTCAACTCAAGGAGCTCACATCAAGAATTCCGGAAAGCTCTCCCTTCAGTGAAAGACATGGTAGACTGCTCAGCTTAGTCAACACCAACATTGAAGAGGACATGATGAAGGTGCTATTCCAGTTCTTTGACCCTCTTCACCACTGTTTCACTTTCCCCGAGTACCAGTTGGTGCCCACTTTGGAGGAATTTTCTCAACTCCTGAGAATTCATATCCTCAATCAACTACCCTACAACGGTACGGAAAAGGAACCAAAGCCTGAAGATGTTGCTCAAGCACTACACCTACAGCCATCTGACATCAAGGGGCATTGGGAAACTAGAAGCGGTGTCAAAGGCTTCTTAGAAAAATTCTTGTTTGAGAAGGCACAAGAATGTTGGAATTCATTGGACCTACAAGCCTTTGAAGAAATTGTGGCCCTCCTCATCTATGGTTTGGTCTTGTTCCCAAATCCTGACCAACTTGTAGATGTCAACACCGTCAAGATCTTCTTATCCAGGAATCTAATACCAACATTGCTTGGGGACATTCTGCACTCATTTTACACACGAACAATGAGAAAGAGGGGTGTTCTCATGTGCTGTACTCCTCTCCTTGCAAGGTTGTTTATTTCGCACCTTCCACAATCTGTCTTGAAGAATGACCAAGGATTAAGGTGGTCACAACGGTTGATGACCCTTACTCACTCTGATGTACATTGGTGTTCTCGGTCTAGAGAAAATTTCATCATCGTCGATCGTTATGGAGAGTTCCCTAACGTTCCATTACTTGGCATTAGGGGAGGCATTACCTACAACCCTTGTCTAGCTTTGAGGCAATTTGGATATGCACGGAGGGATGGCCCTCACGACGTGTTGATTCCTGACCTAGTTTTTGACTTCGACAACGATGCTCAAGGACTTCGCCAAAGATTCATCAGAGCTTGGAGGATGCCTAACAAGGTTGACAGCAAGACACTGGGGCACAAGAACTCCATCCCTCTTGAGCCTTACCTCAAATGGGTACAAGCCCGAGCCCAGAGTCTAGTGATGCCTTATCCTCATGTTCTCCTTGTGATTAAAGAGCCCGTTACGGAAGGAGAGGTTCCCTACACCATCCTATATCCTGACATGCCTACATCGTGGGAGGAGATGCAGAAGAGTTGGATCCAACTTAAGGAGGAACGGAATACTTTTGAAACCAGCTTCTACGCTAGTGAGAAGAAGGTTTTGGAGCTTACCCGCCGACTCCATGAGGAAGAGACCCTCAACACCTACATCGCACCAAAGAGGATGCGCAACGTCTTTTTACCTTGAGAAGTTTTTTTTTGTAATATTTGGCCCATGGGGCATTTATGTACTAAAAAATTTCTTCTTATTAATATGACGTGCGTTCTTTTTGTTTGCAACAATTTTGAATTTGCTAAATCCTTGAATGCATTGCATACATAAGCATATCATTCATCATGCGCATAAGCAGGTCTCCACACCAGGTTTGCTTATCTTTCTGCTGTTTATTTCAGTAAGATGGATCTCGAACAGACGGTCAAGGACTTGCAATCTCAAAACTCACAGTTTCAACATCTCCTGATGACCTTGGCTAAGGGTCAGGAGGATCTGAAAGCCCAACTGGGGAACAAAGACCAAGTGAAAAAGAATAAGAAGAGAATCGGGGTGGCTACCTTAGGAAGAAGGTTTGAGGGTGAAGCCAGAAGAGTGCTTGAATTCCCCCTACTTCTGAAGAGGGAACCAGTAAAGGGAATGCGGCTGCGGTACCTTCCGAATCCGAAGCTGAAGAAGGAGAGGCTGAAGAAGACGAAGACTACTCTGAGCAACAATACCCGCCCGCCGATGACAAGTACAAGGGGTTGGCAGCTATGGAGCTGCAGAGAGTTCCCGGCTTAGATTTCGAAGATTTGAGATTAGTTGCTGGAATTGTGATCCCCCCGAAGTTCAAAGTGCCAGTTTTTGCAAGATATGACGGGTTGTCCTGCCCGAAGATGCATCTCAGATCATATGTAAGGAAGATCCAACCTTACACTACAGACAAGAACCTTTGGATCCATTTCTTTCAGGATAGCCTTTCAGGGGCTCAACTCGAGTGGTTCTATCAGCTTGATGGAGCCAGTATCCGAAACTGGGAAGACTTGGCCACCGCATTTTATAAACAATATCAGTATAATTCTGACCTCGCTCTCACACGTACTCAACTTCATGGTATGTCACTGGGAACATGCGAAGGATTTAAAGAGTATGCGCAAAAGTGGAGAGACCTGGCTGGCAGGGTGCAGCCACCACTGACTGACCGTGAACTTGTTGACATGTTCCTTGGGACCCTGTCTGGTCCGTTCTTTAATCATCTGATTGGTAATTCTTCTGCTGGGTTTACAGATTTGATCTTGACTGGTGAGAGGATAGAAGCTGGTATCAAGTCGGGGATGATACAGAAAGGTGCCACTGCTAGTACTGAAAAGAAGCCTTTCAAAAAGGAAGCTAGTGTTGTTTATGGTCCCAGAAGACAAGTTAAGCCGGAACGCCGCCCGGCTGTCAATGCATTGGTAATTTCAAAGCCTGTTCCTGCTCCTCAGCAGTATAATCAACAAAGGGGTGAGAGGCCCAAGAGGCAGTACACTCGGCTTAGTATGACCTTGTCTCAGATTTTGCCGCAACTATTGTTAACCAATTTGGTAACTGTCAAAGAAGCTCCGAAGGTGGTGAACACAGCTTCTCCAAAGTACAACCCCAACGCCCGTTGCGCTTATCACTCTGATAGCCCCGGGCATACTACGGACGATTGCTGGGCTCTGAGGAATAAGGTTCAAGACCTTATTGATACTAAAGAAATACAGTTTGAGGCGCCCGAAAGACCCAATGTTGTGACTGCTCCCATGCCCCAGCATGGAGTGAATGCTGTGGAAGAAGACCGATATGTGGCCTCCGTGGAAGAGATTGTTACTCCGTTATCGACTGTTAAAAGGAATCTGTTGCTAGCCGGTTTATTTCCGGGATGTGGTGAAGATTGCCTTCTATGTGTTGTTTCCCCTTTTGGTTGTCCTTTGCTAAAATCAGGTATCCAAAGCCTGATGGATAGCAAAGAGATCTTATTCGAGAAGATTGTCGTTCCTGCTGTCCCTGCCGAAGAAGTTTCTATTGTCACTATTTTCAACAAACCTCCCAAGGCTCCTTCAAAGAAGCCTGTCAAAATTATGTCCACTCAAAAGATTGCTCCTATCATCATTACTGTTCCAGGGCCCCTCCCTTATACATCCGACAAAGCTGTCCCATGGAACTATGGGGCAGATGTTTATGTGCTTGGAGTGAAGCAAAAGTTTGATACAAGTACCGGTGTTAGCAACATCACCGGGCCTGCCAAAATTACTCGCAGTGGTAGGCTGTTTTCACCAGATATTTCGCCACCAGCTATTCAGAAACCCCTTATCATCACACCTGCAAGTGTGCATGTTCCACTTCCTAATCAAGTTCCTGTTTCTACCCCTGCTGCCGAGTCCTCTGACGCTCGGGGCAAAGGGATTGCTATCGATTTGCCTGCCCTAACGGAGGCGCTGAAGACAACCACTATTGAAGCCTCCCAGCAAGAGATGGAGGAGATCCTCAAGATTATCAAGAAAAGTGATTTCAATGTTGTTGAGCAGTTGGGGCACACCCCATCAAAAATTTCTATGCTATCACTATTGTTATGTTCAGAGGCCCATGCCAAAGCCCTGATCTCCTTCCTGAAGACGGCCCATGTGCCGCAAGAAACGTCTGCTGATCAATTTACTGATTGTGTGGCCAACTTGACTGTCGATAATGGTCTGGGCTTTTCTGACGCCGATCTGACCGCAAAAGGAAAGAACCATAATGATGCCCTGCATGTCTCTATTGAATGCAGGGGCACTACCCTTGCCCATGTGTTGGTAGACACCGGTTCTTCATTAAATGTATTGCCCAAGAAAGCCTTAGACAGGTTAGATTGTGAGGGTTTGGAGCTCAAGCCTAGCAACATTGTAGTCCGAGCCTTTGACGGTTCGAAGAGGATGGTACATGGCGAAGTTGACATCCCAATCAGGGTTGGTTCTCAGGTGTTTGATTCTACTTTTTATGTGATGGACATCCGTCCATCCTACTCTTGTTTGCTGGGTCGTCCATGGATTCACAAGGCCGGAGCTGTGACCTCCACACTACATCAAAAGCTTAAGTACCCGGTTAGAGGAAAGATTGTTACAGTTCAAGGGGAAGAAGAGTATATGGTCAGCCACTTAAACTCGTTCCGATACATAGAAATGGATGGGGAATTCATTGAAACCCCTTTTCAACACTTCGAAGAGGTGCCTCAGATATTGGCGTCAGCTGAAACTGTGATTGAAGACCCTCCTTTGAAGATGGCTTCCTTAAAGGATGCCCGGGCTGTGATTGAGAAGGGTGAGTGCGCAAACTGGGGCCGACTTCCTGACTTCACTCCGAAGACCAACAAGTTTGGCTTAGGCTTCACCGTAGAGGCTCAGAGGGCTGTTCGTAAAGCAAGGATTGGAAGACCTCCTGTGTTCATCACCAACCCGGGAGTGAATGCTATTGAAGACGACATGGAGGAATCAGAATTCGACAGTTGGATCTACCCAACAACTGACAGTGGACCAAGCAACTGGACTGCCAAAGACTTCACCCCTATTACTTTTGTCACTCAGTAATGAACTCTTTTGTTTTCAATTTGTAACAAACAATATGTTGAAACTTTTATGGCTCGGTGTCCTACCCGGGGAACCGTGGCTCCATTTGTGAGGGCTTTTTGTATGACATTTTCATATATCATTAATCAAAACATTGGACGTTTGTTGCATTTCAAATCTTGTGCTCCTTTTCTTTCTTTATCATATATTGCAAAACAGCTATATTTACACACACTCACTTATACAGGTTCCAATCCACTCTGGATCTCACTGGTAACGACTCTGCTACCGCCAGTTATGACTTCGAAAATCTGATCAACTTAGCCGAAGACGAAGGTGAAGATGATTGCGAAGTGCCTGGGGAACTTGCAAGACTGCTACTCCAGGAAGAGAGGGCCATTCAGCCACATGAAGAGCCAGTGGAAACGGTAAATCTGGGTACTGAGACAGACAGAAAGGAAGTCAAGATTGGTGCCAACCTAGAGCTCAGTGTGAAACAACGGTTGATTCAGATGCTGCATGACTACATGGAAATCTTTGCTTGGTCTTACGAAGACATGCCTGGTTTGGATGCCGACATTGTGGTTCATCACCTGCCTACCAAGGAAGATTGCCCTCCGGTAAAACAAAAGGTCCGCCGTATGCGTCCAGAAATGTCCGAGAAAATCAAAGCCGAGGTTATGAAACAATTTGATGCCGGGTTTTTAGCAGTGACTTCTTACCCTCAGTGGGTTGCCAACGTGGTTCCAGTGCCGAAGAAAGATGGTAAGGTCCGAATGTGTGTTGATTACATGGATTTGAACAGGGCCAGCCCCAAGGATGATTTCCCTCTGCCTCATATCGACGTTCTGGTTGACAATACTGCTCAGCATAAAGTATTCTCCTTCATGGACGGCTTCTCCGGTTATAATCAGATCAAGATGGCTCCTGAAGACATGGAGAAGACCACTTTTGTTACTCAGTGGGGCACCTTTTGCTATAAGGTCATGCCTTTTGGGTTGAAAAATGCTGGGGCAACCTACCAACGTGCCATGGTTGCTTTATTTCATGATATGATCCATCACGAGATAGAAGTGTATGTCGATGATATGATTGCAAGGTCCCAAACCGAGGAGGAACACCTTGACCATCTACAGAAGCTGTTTGACCGTCTGAAGTTGTACAAGCTGAGGTTGAACCCGAACAAGTGCACCTTTGGGGTGAGATCTGGAAAATTGCTAGGCTTCATCGTAAGCGACAAAGGTATTCAAGTGGACCCTGCCAAGGTGAAATCCATACAAGAGATGCCAACTCCCAAGACAGAGAAAGAAGTCAGAGGCTTTCTAGGACGGCTGAACTACATTGCCCGATTCATCTCACATCTAACTGCTACCTGTGAACCAATCTTCAAACTGCTGAAGAAAGATCAAGTAGTACGTTGGAACGATGAATGTCAGGCCTCTTTCGAAAAGATCAAAGAGTATCTCCAAGAACCACCAATTCTTATGCCGCCGGTTGAAGGGAGACCTCTAATATTATACTTGACAGTACTTGACAACTCAATGGGGTGTGTGCTGGGGCAGCATGACGAGTCTGGCCGAAAAGAACACGCCATTTATTACTTGAGCAAAAAGTTTACCGACTGTGAGACTCAGTACTCACTGCTCAAGAAAACTTGCTGCGCTCTGGTATGGGCTGCTCGCCAGCTGAGACAGTATATGTTGACTCACACTACTTTGTTGATTTCAAAAATGGATCCAATCAAGTACATATTCGAAAAGCTTGCTCTGTCCAGAAGAATAGCAAGATGGCAAATGATCTTGACGGAATATGACATCCAGTACACGACTCAGAAGGCAATCAAGGGAAGCGTATTGGCAGACCATTTGGCACACCAACCAGTGGACAATTACCAGTCGTTGAACTTTGAATTTCCAGACGAAGATATCATGGTAGTAACTGATTGTGATGTACCTGGACCGGATGAAGGACCTGAGGAAGGATCCCAATGGTCTATGCAATTTGACGGAGCCTCAAATGCTTTAGGTAATGGTATCGGCGCTGTGATCATATCCCCTAAAGGCACTCATACTCCACTTACTTCCCGACTATGTTTCAACTGCACCAACAACATGGCGGAGTATGAGGCATGTATCATGGGTATTCAAGCTGCAATTGACCTAAGGATCAAGTTTTTGAGTGTCTTTGGAGATTCCGCTCTCGTGATCAATCAGGTCAAAGGCGAGTGGGATACGAAACACCCAAATCTTATTCCTTACAAGGAGTATGTGCTGACTTTGATTCCCCACTTCGAAGAGATAACTTTTGAGCACTTCCCAAGAGAGGAGAATCAGTTGGCGGACGCGTTAGCTATGATGTCCTCAATGTTCAAAGTCAAATGGGACAATGAGGCTCCCCAGATCATTATCTGGAAATTGGACGAACCTGCATACTGCTGCGATCTAGAAACCGAAGAGGTAACTGAAAAACCCTGGTATCATGAAGTGAAGAGGTACTTGGAAGCTCAAGAATACCCCGAAGGTGCATCTGTTAATGACAAGAAGTTCCTAAGAAGGTTTGCGGCAAAGTTCTTCCTCAGCAACGACATTCTGTACAAGCGAAACCATGATTCAACCTTACTGCGTTGTGTGGATAAGACTGAAGCATAAAGGATCATGGCAGAGCTTCGTGAAGGTACATTCGGAATGCATTCCAGTGGACATACCATGGCAAAGAAAATCCTTCGGGCAGGATATTTCTGGTCCACAATGGAAGCTGACTGTTACCAACATTCTCGAACTTGTCACAAATGCCAGATCTATGCTGACAAGGTGCACATTCCTCCGGTGCCTCTGAACGTCCTGACAGCACCTTGGCCTTTTGCAATGTGGGGCATTGATATGATCGACGAGATCCGACCTACGGCGTATAACGGGCACCGCTTCATCCTGGTAGCGATTGATTACTTTACAAAATGGGTTGAAGCAACTTCCTATGCTACGGTAACCAAGAGCGTCGTGGCACGATTCATTCGGAACAACCTGATCTGTCGATACGGTGTACCCAAGAGGATCATTACAGACAACGGTACCAATCTTAACAACAAAATAATCACTGAGCTCTGCGATCAATTCAAGATACAACACCACAACTCTTCTCCTTACCGGCCGAAGATGAATGGGGCTGTAGAAGCAGCAAATAATAACATCAAGAAGATTGTGCAGAAGATGACAGTGACCTATAAAGATTGGCACGAAATGTTACCGTTTGCTCTTCATGGGTACCGCACCTCAGCAAGGACGTCAACAGGGGCAACTCCTTTTTCCTTGGTCTATGGCATGGAGGCAGTCTTGCCTATTGAAGTCCAGATACCCTCTCTCCGGATAATGAAGGATGCAGACTTGAGCGAAGATGACTGGATCCAGACTCGGCTCGATCAATTAAACCTAATTGACGAAAAGAGGCTCACTGCTATTTGTCATGGTCAGACGTACCAAAAACGGATGATCAGGGCATTTAACAAGAAAGTCCGACGACAAGAGTATCAAGTCGGAGACCTGGTAATCAAGCGCATCATTCTTCCTCAAAGTGATCCCCGGGGCAAATGGACCCCTACGTACGAAGGGCCATTTGTGGTTAAGCATGTCTTCTCAGGAGGAGCTATGATTCTAACCACCATGGATGGTGACGACCTTTCTCACCCCGCCAATGCAGACATAGTAAAAAGATACTACGCGTAAATCAAAGACCCGCTAGGTTGACACACCTAGGCAAAAATAAGGGCTTCCCGGCGAACCAAAAGGGTTCGGGAAAAAATAAGGGATGAAATGAAAAAAATCTGTACACCCGGCAAGTCGAAAACCTGAAAAGGCGGCTTGGGCAAAAATGGGTATCCCGGTGGACTGAAAACCCGAAAGGGCGGTCCAGGCAAAAGTTAGGGATAAAGCGTAATACTATGTCTTATTGGATCACCATGCATCCAGAATTCGGCATCAACTATCGGGCTCAGACTTCGGCATCGATCAATCAGCTTCATCTTCAACTAAGCAGCAAAGCGATGAGACGCTTGAAGACATAAAGGCGATAGCAGAGTTGGAACCCAGTGGGATTATTTTTCACATAGCTGTTTTGTTTCCTTTTCACAAAATTGTATAAACTCTATTTTACTCGGCGGTGTTCTCTTACTAGGACGTCAACCTCCTGTACATAAAACACCTATTTACAGGCAAATTTCAAAATCAATACAAGTTCAATTTTTCAGACAAATTATCCAATTGTTTTTCCTTTATCTGTTTTGTTTTGCAAAGAATGTCCAATGTTCATTTTTGATATATGCATTTGACATTAATTGATAATCATAAATACTTGCATGCGAAACAAAAAACTAATTACAGATGACATCAGAAACAGGGGCAGTTTAGAATTGTCCAAGCGGTCTAGTTGCTATGTCCACCAAGTTACCAAGGTAGGTTCGGCTGAAGAACGTAACCAAGTCACTTCAACTTCCCACAGAGTAAGACAAGATTCAGCAATACTTTCCCCAAGTAGAGTTGGTTTCCTATCAGCCCTGGAAAGGCACAATATTCCCCTAGCGAGTCAGCAATACTCTCCAAGCAGGATCAGTCTACTGTCAGCCTTAAGGAAGTTGGGTATCCCCAGAAGATCTCAACAATCCCCAGTGAAGTATAGACATTCCTCAACAAGCGTCCCCGACAGTCTTAATATGAGATTGTTCCCCGGCGGAATACCAACACCCCAGTACAGTCTGAAAGTTTCCCCAGGAAAGTGGAATCCATATCCCCAGCAGGTCTTGAAGCTTATCCCCTGCAGAGTACGAACGTCACTCCCCGACTTAGTTCAAAGGTTATTTTCCTCACCAGGGTATAACTGGGTTATCCTCAGCTAATTACCACGGAAAGTCCGTCCTCGGCGAAATTCTTCCTATCCCCAGCGGAGTTCATCAAAGTTCCCCAACATAACTTATCAGCAGAATCCCCGGCGGAGTCTACCATTGGAATCCCCAGCGGAGTTCTCATCAAAACCTCAGCAAGGTATCTCTTCCCACAGAGTAATTCCCCGCAGATTAATCTCTCCAACAAGTTTATTCCCCAACAGAGTCATCTTCTCCTACCGGTTTATTCTTGCAACCATTATCCAGCGGAAACGAAGAACTCTACTCTTCAACATCAGCCCAGGATTTGAACTCCCGGCCAGTCATCAAGGATTTATTTTCCTAGACGAAAATACATTCGTATACATTTCACATTTCATACATCTTGCTTACATACACGATAAAGTGCATACAACACTATCTCATTTTGAGCATCATGACATCATGCATCTCATACACCATGACATTGCATACGACTAATGTCTTGCCTTTTCAGGAAAAGGTCAATCCCAAGATGATTACTATCAACTATCGCAATTCCAGATTCGATACCTGTATCTAGCCAGGGCATATCTGTGAGTACTTGATTGTGGATTCGATTCCTGTATCTAGCCAGGGCATATATGCATGAAGAGTTTGAAGATCAACCCCTGTAACAGGCCAGGAAATTATCTTTCATTCTCAGGTCAGAGGTCTACACCTGTATCCAGCCAGGAAAGCTATCTCTACCGACCTTTTGCAATTCCAGATTCGATACCTGTATCCAGCCAGGGCACATCTGTAGACATCAATTCCAGATTCGATACCTGTATCCAGCCAGGGCATATCTGTAGACAACAGTTCCAGATTCGATTCCTGTATCTAGCCAGGGACAATCTGTGAGCAACCAATTGTAGATTCGATACCTGTATCTAGCCAGGGCATATCTGCATGAAGAGACTGAAGATCAACACCTGTAACAAGCCAGGAAACATCTTCCATTCTCAAAGCACGCAAGTGCTCGCTAAGGAATCTCTTACGCGATCAACACTTCCAAATGGCATCTATAAGCCCATTCCCGACAAGGTTCTGTCACACCTCCAAATGGCATCTATAAGACCATCCCCCTATCCACCATATCTCCAAATGGCATCTATAAGCCCATTCTCGCCATCACATTGCTGATATTCCAGCATGCGAGTGCAAGTTTCCGGGCACTCTAGTGTCCAATCTCCTTTTACCTTCGAGCCGCGAAAGGCAAACTTGCCAATCTAACTCTTCAGGTCTAAGAAGATTGAACAGGGGCAACTGTTGTACCCCAAAATTTTCCCTCCCATTTCCTCAACATTTTCTCACCACAAGATCCTTGGAGCTCAAGATCCAGCTAGGGTTTCCTCTGCTCAAGACTTCTCCTTGCACTATTGACCCAAATTAGGGTTTGTGTTTGCACAAAGATGTTTTGACCTAAAATGCCTAAAGTGACTTTCATGCTTCATGTTGGACTCCCAAGTTTATCCATACCAAGTTTCAAGCCTTGATTCCAATCTTTGCCCAGTCAATTGGACAGTTGACCTAGAAATCAACTGTATTGGGAAAAAGTCAATTGTGGTCAATTGACAGTCAAACCTCATGGTTTTTGACCCACATCAACATTATGAACTCATATGAACCATTTGGTCAGGTTTGGATCACAATTCCACAAGAAATTTGATCAGATCACCAAAAGGGCAAAATGGTCATTTTTAGGGTTTTTACTGCACAAAGATAATTTTTGACTGTTTAACCTAACCAATGGCAAACCAAGCTCACATATGGACTCAAGGACCCCATGGAATTGTTTTGACATGTTCAACAAATTCAAAAAAAAGATCCCAAATGCACAAGATTGACAGATGAATTTTCCAGTCAATTGATCAATTTTTGACTGTATACTGAAAAGTCAAACTTTGACTTTTTGGTCAAAATCAAGTGTCAAGATTCATTTCCCATCAAGACATGTCAAACTATGAAACTTGTTCATCAAGAAATCAAAAATCACAAATTAGGGTTTAAAATGAAGAATTTTCATAACTTAGAATTTTTCTAAGTTATGAAAATCCCTAATTATTTTCCTAACTTTGTCCCATTTTTTAACCAAGATGAATTTGGATTCAAACAAAAGTCAAAATATGAAAGTTGTAGTCCATTGCAAAATATACAACTTTGGTTCACAAGGTTTCCTTAAAATAAGCTTGTAGCTCAAGTTATGATTTTTGGAATAGAGGTGCAAAACATTCTTAACTTAGAAATTTTTTGACCTATTTTAGGCAAGATTTTTGCCTAACTTCATGGCTACTTTTCACATGCTTCCACTTGGAATTTTAACTTGCATTACAAAGATGGATTGTATTACACATTCCAAGCTTTCCAAAATGTCAAAGAACTCATCAAACAACCTTGTGGTTAGGGAGAATCGAATTAGGCAATATGGGCAAAACTCACTTTGTTCATGGCCAATTTACATGTCCATAACTTTGCATTTTTGAACTCAGCATGCTCTAAGCTAGGTTACAGGTCCTTTATCTCATCCACACTCAATAATTTAATGCAAACCCCTTGTGTTCAAGCCTTATCTTATGTGTTTAAACATTGCATACAAGATTGAGCCATAATTAGAAAAAGCAATATATCCATTTTTGAAAAGTTGAACTTTATGTCAAATTTGCAAATCAAGAAGTACAAGGCAAATCTCTTTGGCATAAGTTCAGAAGCATATCACACTGATCAAGAGGGATGGTTGCAGCACATTTGAGGGGCCTGCACAAGTCTAGAAACCAAGTTGACATTTTGTTGCTTAAGTTGGAAGAAACTTGGCATATTGAAAAACAACTCTCATTTCTGCCAACACAAGCTAAGACAAACTTGTTGTACACTTTCCAAACATCAAACCTAAGCTAAGGCACGAGCAAAACACCTTCCAAACATCATCAAACCTCAAAACACCATCCTACTGCAGAAAACAGAGTCACCTCTGCAGTTGGACTTCCATAACTCAATCCACTCGTGCATTCTTGCTAAAACCAGTTCATACACACTCCATACCACATATACAAGCTATCCCAAGCATTGGACACGACCTGTAACACCTCTAACCAACTTCACCATTTTCACTTTTTCTGTTTTGCAGGTTGATTGCCATAGCTTGATTCACTTGGTTTCAAAGCAAGCTAAAGGTTGGAATAGCATCCCTGAACTTCAAGCAAGCTGTACCAATCCTCACCTTGCCTTGAAAGTGCCTCCATTGCCAGACACGATCCAAGCTGAACAGGTAAGTTCATGGACTTCTATCTCTCAATCTAGGAAGAGTTAGCTTTAAGTTTATGAATGAAAAATGTTCTACTCATGGCCCTGAAGCTATACATATCCTCACTTTCCATTTATATTGCTTGTGCTGAGAGAATTTAAGACCTAAACATTAACAAAAACTTAGGTTAAGAATAAGGGATGGAGAAATTCTCTCTCATTTCTGAGAGTTAAGTTGAGTTTTTTATATGTATGGAATCGTGGCTTGATGCTTGACATCTTTCATGTTATAAGTTTGTGCTAAAAGTCCAGGAATCAGGAGTTGTGTTTGAAGCAAGAAAAGGCGCGTTTTTTCAAACATTTTTGTCTGAAGGTTGAAGACAACCTTTCATGGGCTGAGCCTGAGATGTTTTCCTTTTCACACCACTGCATTTCACATGCACCCCCTGGCCCATTTTGAGTTTTATTTATCATTTTTAATTTTTTCCTTTTGATTTTGGTTCTATATTTTTATTTCTATATTACAACATAAATAAACATAAATATCTTTTGTTTAAAAATACTAAAAAATAATATAAACACATTTTATTTCTGATTTTTATTTTATGTTATCTCTTGAAAACATTTTATAAAAAATTATATACTTTTTTTTAATATTAAATATTTTAGTTTTGTACATATAATATATATTTAATAAATAATGTAAATACTTATACATTTATTAGTATATTTAGGGGAAACATAAAAAATAATACATTTTATTTTTTATTAATATTTTGACCTCAAAGATACTTTTTTTTTACAATATACCTTCTTTTATTTATTTTTTGTACGTAATTAATAAGTATTGCATATATTAAATAATTAATATATTTTGTTTAATAAAGTTAGGGTTTTGCCCTAAATACCAAAAATACCAAAAATTAATTCATTTTATTTTTGTTTATTTGACACATGAAAAATCCTTTTTTACATACATATGAAAACCATTTTTGCATTTTGCATTTTGCATATTCATTTTATTTTATTTAATTATTGTGCAATTAAATAATTTGTGTAATTCAATTTGGATGTAATAGTTAGGTTTTAATTTCTTGCTAAAATATCCCTATTTGATTATTTGTACCCCCCATCCCATAATTTATGTTGTAATAACTTAGGACCTTTTATTTTTTGCATTTAAAAGCTTTCTAATTATGCCATGTTAGAATTAGGGTTTTGTATGCAAATAAAAAACAACAAATAGTTTGACCTAAATTCAAGATAAACAAGCATGAAAATGGACAATACTAATCACACTTGCACCCCTAGGGTACTCCACTTTTTGCCTTCAAATAATGGGCCATATTGCATGTTAGGTATCTTTGGCAAAAACAAAACAATCAAATGATCATAGTCCCTCGATGACACTTTCAAAAGTTGCCTAAAATGATCAAGTCCCTTAAAGGAAATTGCCCAAAGATACTTGGCACCATTGCAATCATGGTCTAAACGATGACCCGCGCCCATCCCGTTCACATCCTAAGACAAGATTGTCCACCAAATACAATGGTGAAACAAAATTGTTAAAAGGGTTAAAACATGGCAAATCTTTGAGAAATTTAGAGTAGACAAACTCTTGGTTACTTGCCAACTTGCAAAATAAAAACACTTGCCTATTTTTTCAAAACCACACATCACTACACTTTCAAAACAACTTTCAAAAATATTGAAAACCTTTTCAAAAGACATACACCTTTGTATACATCCCAACATGGATCATTACAAAGGTTGCCACCACATTGGCCTCTTTTCAAAACATTTTTCAAACCCACACACAAATCACCATTTCAAACAATTGAAAATCAAGGCAAGTTGATCTAAGCAAGTAACTAAGAGCCCATGGATAACCATGGATAGAAAGGGTGCTAATACCTTCCCTTTCTATAATCTACTCCCCGAACCCAAGAAAACATCTCAAAGGTTTTTGCTGTGCTTTTTAACCTTTCCTTAGGATAAAATAAAAAGTCGGTGGCGACTCTTGTTCAACCGAAACATTTGCGAAAACAAAACGCAAAACCCAAGTCAGTTCTCCCACCGTATCACACAAACCATGAGCAGTTACAAAATAATAGTGAAATAATTAACAGGCACGCGACGAATTAAATACGAGACGATTAGGGTTTTGACCCTTGACTAAACCTAATTGCGTTTGATTAAAGAAAAATGTTTTTGTCATGTTTTTTTATTTAAGAAAATAATGAATAATTAAATTAAAAGAAAATCCTAAATTCTAATTAGTATTAAATTTTGAAAATAAGTTAATTAATTCTAAACAACCTATTTTTTGTATTTTTTTGTTTGAAAGAAGAAAAGAATTAAATCAAGAACTTAACCCTAATTTTTCTAATTGGTTTTAATTATATAAACAAAACAAGTTAAAATTTCCCTAAATTAATTTAAACTAATTAAATTAAATTTGATAAAAAAAACTAATTCTATTTTTTTTGTGAATTCTTGATTTTGTGATTTTGTAAAAAAATGATTAATTATTATGAGGAAAATAAATTAAGCAAAATAAATAAATAAGGAAATAAAAAAAAAGTAAAAGAATGAGAATGGGCCTGTGTGTTAGCAAATGCAGGGGGTGCCAATATGATTTTCTTGGCCCAAATAAGCATTAAGCCTGGTCAGCGCTGGATCTGGCATGGGCGTTGACTTGAGGAGTATGGTGGACCTTCAATGCTGGCACGTTGGATCTAGTTTGCTGATGAATCTGATGGTTGGATGTTGATGAAGCATGGTGAGCCTCATGATGAAAGGTGCGCTGGATCTATTATCTGAAAATAATACAAATAAAATGCTGGGACCTGGCATGGGCATTGACTTGAGGAGTATGGTGGACCTTCAATGCTGGCACGTTGGATTTAGTTTGCTGATGAATCTGATGGTTGGATGTTGATGGAGCATGGTGAGCCTCATGATGAAAGGTGCGCTAGATCTATTATCTGAAAATAATACAAATAAAACGCTGGGACCTGGGGATCGAACCCAGGTCCTTATGCTTGCTTCCACTAATCCCTTGCCAGCTGTGCTACATGTTCTATTTGTTCATATAATAACAATAAAACATAATATAAGAAAACATGAGTTAGTGGTAAAAAAAATACGCGCGCCAGTTTAAATGAGCCAATGATGCTGGGACACGTGATCTTCTTCTTCCTCATCCGTCGTTTTAGACCCTGGCACTTTTACCTACTGACGCCTTGCTGTAACTACAAACCTGTAACATTCCAAAATCCTGTACAAGAAATATAAATGAAAGGTAAGGGTACCAATCAACTCGTCTCATCCTCACGAGTATCATGGTACCAGAATCAAGGCCTAATTTTGCCTATACTGAAAACCCCTAAAACTAGCAAAGAAACCCTAATAATGGCATATTGTGATTCCTGCACTGCAAATGCAATTAAGTGGTACCAATAGCTTGCAAACACAATGATGAACAAGAATATATAATTAAAACATGCTTATGATGAGTAAATTAGTGAAATCAAAATCAAGTTTTTAGGCAAAACGTGGTGCCTGTAGGGTGCGATTCTGGGCGTTTCAATACCTGGGAGTGATTGGAATAGCTTCCTGGGATGTCTAGCAAGCGATTGAGATCACTAGGATGGCTTGAGATGACCTGTAGAATGAAAACCGATTCACACTTTTGCCAACTTTTTTCAGTTTTGTTCCAAGCTTCTCACGACCTCTCCCTTGTTTTTTGATCTGGAAAGCTTTATTATATAACCTAGAATGAATTAGGTTAACAAACTTGGCATGAATATTTGCATTTATCCAAGATTTGATTTGATTTGCAAGCCATATGATATCTTGCTATTTTGAACCAAACCATGCCTTTCTTGTACCAATTGCCCTTGATTCGATTTGATCATGTTTACTCAGCATATTTTGATTGCCAATCTGTCAAAAAAACAAATCAAATCATATCTTTGTTAATTTTCATCATTTATTTGATTTAATTCACTTTTTAATTAATGAAAAATCAAAATAAATTGAAAAATGAAACACATAATGGGTGATTGAACATTTGAGTCGTGGACCACATTGTAATTGAGGTGCAAGCATAAAAAGTTGGGCCCATTTAGCAAAAAATGCAAATTTGAGCACATTTGACTTTTGGCAATTTTGCAAAAATGGTCAACTTGGCCAATGCATAATTCTCTCAATTTTGACCCTAGAGGGGTGTTATTGGATTTTTTAGAAAGCTTAGGATGTTCTCTAAACAACCCTTTTGGTCTCATATCAATTTAGTCTTCCATGTTCATGTATGAATCTTTGACCCAAAAGGTGTTTTTGTCGACTTTTCAAAAGGACCTATAATGTCAAATTTTTTTATCTTTTTGTGAGTGCATATTCTGAACTTTGGAGATGAATATGAATTGTAGGGAATTTCATCCTATTCAAAATGAGCTTTGGATGGGTCATTTCTGATAAAGTATGAGAAAGTTGTGCTTCATCAAAGTTGGGTTGACTTTTCCTATAAAACCCTAATTTAGCAACTTTTGGGTTTTGGTGAATTGTGAGCAATCCTTGAGGAATAATGATCAACCCTTGATCAAATTATGGACAATACTTAAAAATGAGGATGTTGACCAAAAATCTTGAAGTTTGACTGTATGTGGGCCACAGTTGACTTTTGACCTAGTGTAGTTAATTTTCAGGCATTTGAGCAGTTGACTGAGCAAACTTCTTCTTCAAGGCTTGAAACTTGACATGAATGATCTTGAGAACATATTAGGACAATGGTGAGCATTTGAGTCCTTTGTGGTTCACACCTCTTGATGAAAATAGAAACCCTAATTTAGGGTATACTACCTTAGGAGAGAGTTTTTCTGGTCAACTCTTGAACTTCTTTGAGCAATTTGGGGACCTCACTTGCCATGTGTTGAGAAATATGGGAGGGAAAATTTTGGGGTACAACAGAGGGGATGTTGTATTGGGGTTTTTTGGAGCTTCTTTCAAGGTTACAAAATTGGATCTCAGAAGATGCGGTAGTACTTGAGACAGAGTCATGTTGATTATGGTAAACTGCCTGACTGGCCTTTCTATCCTTGGTTGATTATTTCTTTGTTGATCAGACGCAGGCTTTGGGATCATAACAACCCCCACCATTGGTCGGCATTCGGCCCTATCTTGGTTTCTTTGCGGATATACGACAACCACCTCTTTCTTTCCCATAAAGGGCTTCCTTACAGTTGTAGAAGAGGACGTGTCTTTCTGAATATTTCCATTCTTTATACCTGCTTCTATCCTCTCTCTGGTCAATATTAGTTCGGTAAAGCCTGCAGATGAAATTACGATTAAATGATTGAAGAAGGGACCAGACAAAGTGCCCAAGAACATGTCTACCAAGTCCCTCTTAGATAGAGGGGGTTGAACTCTTCCAGCCAAGTCTCTCCATTTTTGTGCATAGTCCTTGAAACCTTCATTGGACACCATGGCCATACTCTGGAGTTGAGTACGGGTAGGCGTCAAATCATCATTGTATTGGTATTTCTTGTAGAAAGCTGCAGCAAGATCTTCCCAATTGTGAACATTATCCCTTTCTAGTTGGTAGAACCAGTCAAGTTGAGTCCCAGACAGACTGTCTTGAAAGAAGTGCACCCATAAGTCTTTATCAGTGGTATGGGGTTGAATTTTCCTTACATATGACCGGAGATGCATCTTAGGGAATGAAACTTCGTCATATTTAGCGAATACAGGTGCTTTGAATTTCAGAGGAATCACAATCCCCGACACTAAACCCAATTCCTCAAAGTCCAAACCAGACACTTTTTGGATTTCCATCGCACTCAGTCGCTCTTCGAGATATCTATACTTGTCATCATCTGGAGGGTATTGTTCTTTAGAATAGTCTTCTTCTTCCTCTTCTTCTTCCGATTTTGACGGGACAACTGTTTCCTTGCCTTTACCATCTTGGTTGTCTCTTTCAACGGATGTTGTTGCAAAGTATAATGTCCTTCTTGTCTGCCCATGAAATCTTATTCCCATGTTTAGGACCCTTGTTACCTTCTTTGTTTTCTTTTTCCTTTCTTCAGCCAGCAAAGTCTTCAATTCTTCTTGTCCCTTGGCTAGGGTCAAGAGCAACTGCTGAAACTGTGTATTCTGAGCTTGAAGATCTTTCACTGTTTGCTCGAGATCCATCTTACTGAAATAAACAGTAGAGAGATGGGGAGACTTGTTGCAAAAACCTGCTTATGTTATGATGAATGGTATATGCATATGAAATGTTTTCAAGGATTTCAAAGATTCAAATTCGCTTTAGACAAAAAGGAAACACACTTTATATTAATAAGATAAAGTTTGAGTACATCAATGCCCCTTGGGAAAAATAATACAAAATATCTAAGATAGAAAAGTAGTGCGCATCCTCTTTGGTGCAATGTAGGCATTCAGAGTCTGCTCCTTATGAAGAAGCCTAGTGAGTTCAAAAACCTTCTTCTCGGTTGCATAGAATTGGGCTTCGAAAGTATCTCTCTCCCCTTTGAGTTGTATGCAATCCCTTTGTAGGTCTTCAAGATATGTGGGCATGTCAGGATGTAGGATAGTGTATGGAACGTCTCCCTCCATGACAGACTCAATGATTACCGGGAAAATAGAGGGGTAAGGCATCATAAGATTCTGAGCGCGAGTTCGTACCCATTTGAGGTAAGGCTCAAGAGGGATGGAATTCTTGTGTCCCAAAGTCTTGCTATCCACCTTGTTTAGCATCCTCCAAGCTCGGATAAATATCTGGCGAAGACCTTGATCGTTGTTGTCGTAGTAGAATACCAAACCTTGAATCAACATCTCGTGCAGGCTATCCCTTCGGGCATAACAAAACTTCCTTAAGGCTAAACATGGGTTGTAGGTGATACCTCCCCTAATGCCAAGTAAAGGGACATTAGGAAATTCTCCACAGCTGTCGACAATGATAACATTCTCTTTGGATCGAGAGAACCAATGAATGTCTGAGTGTTTGAGCGTCATCAACCTTTATGACCACCTTGAACCTTGATCATACTTTAATACAGACCGGGGAAGATGATAAATAAACCATCTTTCCAAGAGAGGAGTGCAACACATAATAACACCTCTTTTCCTCATTGTGCGAGTGTGAAAAGAGTGTAGGATATCCCCTAGCAATGTAGGCACCGGGTTGCGTGATATGAAGATTTTGACGGTGTTCACATCTATGAGCTGGTCAGGATTTGGAAACAAAACCATCCCATAGATGAGGAGATCCACAATTTCTTCAAAGGCTCGCAAGTCTAGGGAATTCCAACAGCTTTGGGCTTTCTCAAATAAGAACTTTGCTAAGAAACCTTTGACACCGCTCCTTGTTTCCCAATGGGTTGTGACATCAAATGAGTGCAAGTGTAGGGCTTGAGAAATCTCTTCTGGCTTTGGATCTCTTTCCGTACCATTGAAAGGTAGTTGATTGAGAATGGGAATCCTCAAGAGTTGGGAGAATTCTTCCAAAGTAGGCACAAGTTGATAGTCAGGAAATGTGAAGCAATGGTGTAAAGGATCAAAGAACTGAAAAAGCACTTTCATCATGTCCTCATCTATGTTGGAGGTGACCAAGTTGAGTAGATGACCATGTCTCTCGGTAAATGGAGAGTTTTCAGGAATTCTTGAAACTAGCTCCTTAAGTTGTGGAGGGATTATCACACGATTGACTTGAATAGTTTTCCTGCGAAGTGAATCCATATCCTACAAAACAAGAGCAAAGATGAATCCCAAAATTGTTGAAATAGTTAGTGGATGTATATGATGTTCATGATGTCCATGATGTTATGTACAAGTATGCATATACAAGAAAAGCAAACAAATCCTTAGTTTAAGCTTGCATGGAGTTTTATAGGTAAGTACCCTCTTGAAGTTTAGTTGGCTTAAACCTGTTCTAGTAATAGTAACTGGGTTCTAAGGAGCTCAATATCACTGGATTGTTTCCTTGGTCATTGTTTCAGCTCAAGCATCTTTAATGGCGACCGAAATATCCCAAGAAACCAAACCTCAATGAGTGTAGTATCGAGTATCTACCAACTTTGGATTGCACCAAAGCCGGTTATCTCACTACATCATAAAAGGCCAAGTTGGTCAAGTAAAGGTTCTAGAAGTTTATTAGTGCTTTATGACATCACTCATTGGCCCCGTATTCTCTTTGATTAACTCAAAGGCTACCAGTACCTACAAATATGTCGCACTAACATAGCTATTTCTTAGACCATGTCGGTATACCCCGCATAATTTCCACAACGTATTGCTACTTACCTATAATGTATCCCAAATCCGGGTAGAGGATTCAAACCCAAACAAAGAACCATAATGTAAAGCATACAAGTCAAACAATGTAAGCAAGTAAATGTGATCTAATCCCTAAGGTAACCCCACTTTTAGAATTCTCCCCAGCAGAATCGACAGTTCTGTGATACGGTGGGAGAACTAACTTGGGTGTTTTGCGTTTGATCGCAAATGTTGCGGTTAGCAAGAGTCGCCACCGACTTTTCTTTTATCCAAAAGGAAAGGTGAAAAAGCACAGAAAAGACCTTTGAGATTGTTTCTTGAGTTCGAGGGGTAGATTTTGAAAAGGGAAGGTATTAGCACCCTTTTCATCCATGGTTTTCCATGGGCTCTTAGTTACTTGCTATATCACTTGCTTTTTGTTTGAAATTGTGCTTTGTGTGGTTTTTGAAAGTATTTTGTAAAGAGGCCATTGTTTAGGCAACCTTTGTAATGATTCTCGTTTGTAAGAATATATACAAAGATGTTTGATCTTTTGAAAATGTTTTCAATTTTGTAAGATGTTTTGAAATGTGTAGGTGTTGGTTTTGAAAATAGCAAGGATGTTTGTTTGAAATTGAGCAAGTAATTAGAAACATTCTACCTACTCAAAAGTCTTTCTTGTTCATTTTCTTTTCCTTTGACATTGTTGTCTTACCATTTATTTGGTAAACAAACCTGTCTTTTGATGTAAATGGGACAGGCGTGGGTCATCGTATAACCATGATTAGCAATATTGCAAGGTATCTTAGGATTTCTCTTGAGGGACTAAGATCATTTGTAAGACAACATTTGTAGCGTCATCGAGGTACTATGATCTTGTATTTTGATTGTTTTTGCTAAGATACCTCACATGTGTAATATGGCCATTTATAAGGCAACCAAGTGGATTTTACCCTAGGGGTGCTTGTGTGCAAGTGTATTGATTTTCATGCTTGTTTTGTCTTGTATTAGGGTTTTCTACTTGTTGATTTTATCTTGCCATACACACCCTAATTACTAACAATTATATTAAAGCGATAAATTGCTGAAATTAAAATCCTACGCTATTACATCATTTGGGGGATGGGGATACAAATTTACAAATGGGGGGATGAAAGAAAATAAATCCTAATTTACTATTACAACCATATTGAATGAATAAATAATGTACAAAAATAAATAAATAAATAAAAGAAAATTGTTTTGAATTTTTTTATGTATTGACACATACACTTATGTATTGATACAAAAATAGTTTATGTATTGACGCATGCCATTATGTATTGATACGAAAACAGTTTATGTATTGACGCATGCCATTACGTATTGATACGAAAACAATTTATGTATTGATGCATGCAATTACGTATTAATACGAAAACTTCCTTGCTACTGAAAAATGAAAATTAACTCAATATGAGTCGACGCATTCGCATTTCGTGTCGATGCATGCAACATTTTGTATCGATGCATAATAGTTTGCATCGGCTCATAACCTATTTTGGACATAATATGTGTTGACTCATAGCATTTCGTGTCGACGCATAACTGCTATTTTTTGTTTTTATCATTGTTTTGCTACATGTAAAAGTCAATTCTCAACACATGGTTAGTGAAAATGAAAATCAAGCATATGGTTAGCTTTAAAGAAATGATATCTACACTTTATCTTCATAAATGAACCATTAATGATGCTTGTATGAAGAGTTCAAAATCAAGAAAACTTACCTTGAAACTGAAATTTGTGCTTTGAGTTTGAGCTGTTGTATGGGCTGTTGTTGAGCTTGGGAATTGATGATAGTGATGTTACATAAGTTTTTATTGTGTTTGAAAAACTTCTATATGATGTATGTGGAGTGTTTAGATGGTTGGCCAAAATTTGCAAGGTATGAGAGGTTCAAAGGTTTGGACTTTAAAACTTAAGAGTGGGAGTTTTGTGGACTGTTATGGCTTTTGTGAATGTGAGATTTTGAGGGTTTACCAATAAAACTTCTGGCTTTCCTCTCTATTTTTTCTAACCTCTTTGTCTTGCAAATTCTTCTTCTATTTATAGGTAGGAGGTTTGTGCATATGAGCTGACTAGGTTTGCAAGACAACATGTTATGGTTTGGTTGGATTATAAAGATCAAACTATGTCAAGTACTCCATAGTCCCAAGGTGAAGTACCAAAGTTGCTGGTATAGAGGAGCTACTTCCCATGATTTATGGTGGAGTATAATCAACAACAAGCAAGGTATGAGCTCAAGATAAACTTTGTACAAAAATCTTGCTTTTCAAGAATATCAATGGCGCCTTTATGCCATAAATGGAAAGATCTTTTGGACAATGGTTTAAACACTTGGGTAATAGTTCAAGCTCTTGTGTAAACATTAAATTATGATGATATTTTCAAGCAAGGAGGCCTGTAACATAAGATTATTCAGCAAATCATAAGATTTTGTTATGTGTTCTTCACTAAAATGACTTGCAACTCAATAATGGATGCTCAACTTCATGCTCTTGAATCTCCTAGCTCAAATATGATAAATTCATGCTCTTGGATGTTTTGGAAAGCTTGAAACACTCTCTACAACTTTCATGTTTACCACTTTTGTTAAATCAACTTGGAACTTGATGAAAATTGGCCAAGAAGTTGGGACAAAAACCTGACCAAAACTGCTGAAAATTTCTCTAAGTGTTAAATGAAAATGTCATGACTTCATGAATTTATAACTTGAAATACAAGAATATTTAGGAGAAGTTGTGTAAAGAAATGTTGTAGATATCATGGATATCTACAACTTTAATGTTGTAAGTTTCTCTTGAATCATCTTGCATCATGGTGAAAAGTTTGCTCAAAGTTATGAAAAAACATGAAATTTCCAACACTTACAAAAATTTCTAAGTTTAGAAATTTTGACTTTTCAAAATGAAATCTTGAATTTTTGATTTCTTGATGAATAAGTTTCATATTTTGACATGTTTTTATGAATTATGAACTTTTGCACTTGAATTTGACCAAAGAGTCAAAGTTTGACTTTTTAGTATACAGTTGACTTTTGATCAGTTGATTGCAAAATTCATCTGTCAATGCAATGGACTTGCAATGTTTTGAACCATGTTATTAGGTAAAACGATGCAATTGGACTCTTGATATCATGCTTTAAACCAATTGATCATTTTATAGGTCAAAAAATCAGAAATTTCCCTTTCCCAGTCAAAACCCTAATTTTGACCATTTTGCCTTTTTGGAGATTTGTTCAAATTTCTTGAGGAATTATGGTCCAAACTTGATCAAATGATACCTATGAGTTTAAAATGTTGATGTGGATAAAAAATTATGAAGTTTGACAGTAAATTGGCTATGGTTGACTTTTTCCCCAATACAACTGATTTTTAGGTCAACTGCCCGATTGACTGATCAAAAATGTGATCTAAGGCTTGAAACTTGGCATGAGTAATCTTGGGAGTCCATAATGTTCCATGAAAGTCATATGGGGCATTAAAAGTTCAAATTTCCTTGTGAAATCTCAAACCCTAATTTTGGTCATCAGTGCTTAAGGAGGTGTCTTGAGCTGATCAAACCCTAATGCAGTCTTGAGCCCAAGAAGATCTTGTGGGCAAATTCTTGATCAGTGAGAGGGTAAATTTTGGGGTACAACATTGACATTATGAGCCAAAATATAATTCTCATTCTTTGGATTGAAACCAAACAAGCAAATGTACTAGACCTCTTGAGAGAACCAAACTTCAAGTGTATTAAGTCTTCACAAAAATTGGACAGAGTAACGGCTGTATACGGGTGAATTCCAGATTACAAACAAAGGGTGTAATCACAATAACCTACACACAAAATAAACAAACAACCCAATGTCTTGAGGTAAACCTCATGATCTCCATACAAAATAATCAGATAAGATCACAAGGTCTCCAATCATAGGCCAAGGTTTCTAATCCTAAGTCCAAAAATTCCAATGCTCCATAATACCAAGGGTAGTAACCAAATAGTCCAAGTATCATTAAAGATTTTTAGGGTTTATGTTGATTATTAGGTGTCTTTAAAAGAAAAGAAAAGCTCAAGTGAGCAAAATAAAAAAAATGACAAGAATATAAAGGGGCTCAAGTGAGCAAAGATGACAAATATCATGAAATGTAAATGCTAAAAGTAAATGGTGCATAAAGTAAAGAACATAAAATAAAAACACAAAATAAAATCAATTATTAGTGACTAGTGGTTAGTTGGATGATCATCTTGAAACTTGCATTTGGAACTCATTAGAGGATTGGTAGAACCAAAGCCTCCACACAACAAGTTGCATTTGCTTTTTGTCAAGTATATCATCCATTTGGAATCCTTATGAGTATCATTTAATGATCAACGATGTTTAAGTGATCCGCGTTGACCAAAGGTATTGTAGATCCATTAGAGGATTGGTAGAACCAAAGCCTCCACACAATAGATCTCAAGGTTATTGGATCAAAGAGATCAAATTAACATACTTGGACTTGCAAACATAGGTTTGGGCCACAAATGATCATTTATTCGAATCGGGACAAAATTTAGTGCTATGTTAAGCAATCATAAATGAACTTATATAGAAGTCGCACCTATTTTGAGGTCGGTCAATAGCAATCTATGCACCATTTGTTTTGAGACATGATATAGAGATCATGCTCCAACAACATTTAGTGCAATAAGAAGGGAATGGGATGAAGAGGGATGAGAGAGAATATACAAACCACTTTTGGATTAAATTTAATCAAACTATTATTAAAATCATTCATCCATTTTTGTGGAGTTAGACTTAACACCATGGATCCAATGATGTTAATAAAGTTCATGATCAAAAATTTAATCCAAGATCAGCCAGAAAATAATCACAAAATAATATTACATTTTAATATATACAAAAAGGTTTAAATATAATGTTTAAAAATAGAAATAAAAGAGAAAAATATCAACTATGTCCAAATTAATCAAGAAATAAAAGTCAGACCATAGAAAAATAAGAAATGAACTAAAATAATTTTATAAATTATTTGAAAAAAAATTTAAAGTCAGAAACTATTTTTAAAATCAAAAGAAAGGGGTAAAATAAACCAAAAATGATAAAAAAAGAAGCAAAGTCAGGAACAAAAATAAAATAAAGTCACCAATATTTGTCACAATATCATTGGATCATTCCATAATTTTTTCAGAATTTAAAAATGCATAAAAGTATTTTTAAACATTTAAAACAATTCCAATAAAATGTAAATTTATAAAAAATACCAAAACACAAAATTAAATTGTGAAAAATTAAAAATCAGAAGGAGAATAATCAAAAATATTTTTCATAATATTTTCAGATTTTTTGGACTAAAAATGAATTTTCTATGATTTTTTGAAGTTTAAAACAATTAAATATAAAAAATCAGAAAAGAAAAGAAAAGTCAAAAATATGTGGACCATTGGATGAGAGTCAAAACGCGTTAGTAATCAAATCCAAGGGATCTGGCGCGTTGTGCATATCATGGTCATTAGTGAATAAAGCACTGGATCAATTATTAAATCAGAATTCAAAAATAACAAGTGGCGTGCCATCATTGGTTGGAAGATGACACATTGATCATCTTCAACCTCCAACCAACGTGAATTTCAGGTCTCTCAAACTATAAAATCAGAAGCCCAAATGTATGTCATTCGCTTCATCTCTTCAAGACGAAGACAACCACACCCTCGCGCCAAATTTATATAAACTGTAGCTCAAGCAATTTGGAATGAAAGTTTTGAAAAGGGATTTGAAATTTCATGGTCAAAACGTGTTTCCAGTAATAAGTAAGTGTTGCAACTAGAACCAGGGAAATGAGAGCATCACAATGATATCAAAGTTTTGAAGAATTGATGAAGGAATCTACCTATTGAAGTTGAGTTGCAGAGCTTTAAAACTGGACTCTATGGAGCAATATAGGGCACGATTCTTGAATGTAATTATATGGTTAGCTTCAGGGAAGATCAAGGAAGGTGAATTGAGGAAAAAATTGGATTGAAAAAGGCTTGAGAATAGATTTCAAAGTTGTGGAATTCTGAGTTAGGGAATAAGTTTGACAGGGTGATTCTGGCTATCTAAGCTTGAGTAAATGAATGGGGGATGATACTCTATTTATAGGGAATCAAATGGAATGTCCAAGCCTGTGAAATGATGAAGTTTGGAGGAAAATCGTGTGAAGTTGCAAACAAGAAAAGTGTGACTTCCAATTTGATCAAAACTCATCCAAAACTCACATTTTGTTGTGCTAATCAACTCTGGAACTTAATTAAACATGTTTAGAGGCATAAACATGTGGAAAACTTGTGATTAGAAGCCAAAACAAAGACTTCAAATTCTGACTTATGGGAAAACTTCAGTTCCAAGTTACCAAGTTCAATCCAATGGCATTCTCAGCTCAAGGGGTCTTAAGGCATGATTCTTGATGCTTTAGAAAGATGAGGTTACAAGCTTTTCAATGGAAAAAGAACGGACTCAAATGGATGGTTGAGCTGAAAGTTGTGTTGAGTCAAAGTTGAGGAAAAATGGTTGACTTTCCATACTTAGAAATATTTCAAATTCTTCTTCAAAAGTGACCTATAATATCTTGAATCCAAACATAGCCTTCTGTGATCGGTGGATCTGGAACTGACTGTTTAACGCTTGTTCGCGAAATGTCGCGGAAGCAAGAGTCGCCATCGTCTTTTATTTTCTCCAAATGGAAAGGACAAAAGCACAGAAAAATTCCTTATAGAGATTGCTCTCGGTTCGGGAGGTAGGTTATAGAAAGGGAAGGTGTTAGCACCCTTTCTATCCATGGTTATCCATGGGCTCTTAGATACTTGCTCACTTTTGTTTTCAAAATGGTTTGTTTGCTTTTCAACTGTGGGTTTGAAAAAGTTTCTTTGAAAATTTCAGTTCGACTCTTGTATCAGTCCTCAAGAGTGTTTGAAAAACTGCTTTCGAAAGCTTTTTGAAAAGTGTCGGTGTGAAAAGTATTTTTTGATTTGTTTTTGAAATTAGAGCAAGTATCTAGAGTCGTCTACCTACCCTAAGGAATTCGTCTGTGTAAATGTCCTTTAAAGTAGTGCCATCCCACCATTGAGAGGTAGGTAGCACCACCGTTGGAGGTGTTCGGGTCAATTCGAGGTTCGGGACATGGTGATCACCAGAGCAATAGGAAGATACCTTAGAAGCTACCCTCATGCCAGGTTCCCGGATCATGAGGACTTACTAAGACATCCTCTACTCGACGATCACCTTTCGAGGCAAGGCAACAGTGAGGCGCACCCTAGGGGTGGTGTGTGATTTGTGTGTCATGTTCATTTATTTTTGTCTTGTCATGTAATTGGTGATCTACGCGTTATTTTTATTTTGTCATTCATTCTTGCATGCAATTTAATTAACAGTTAAAGGTTGCGAGAAATATAAAATTCCTAAACTATTACAAAGGCGCGGGTCCACATCGCCAAAATAAATCCAGGACCCGATTTGACATAAAATAAAGTAAAGTGCGAAAAATATAAAATGTCCGAGTTACATGGCTTTGGGAGAATTACATCAATATTTAAAAGAAATAAAATAAAATGCGCGAATTGGATTAAAATTGAAAGCGAGGGCGTTGGACCCTTTTTAATGAAATTAAATTATTATTTACAAATTAATTAAATTAAAATAAAAAAGAAATTGTTTTTGAGGTTTTTTGGTATTTATGATTTTTTTGATGAATTAAATGAAATTAAAACCTAATTCTAGCTATTTTTAATTTATTAAGAAATTATTTGAATTAAACCTAAATTTAAATCTAATTAATTAGTGAGATTTATTTACAAAAAAAAAAATAATATTTAAATAAAACATATTTTAATTTTTGTCTTTTCTGATTTTTTATATTATTTCTATGTGAAATTAATTTTTATTAAATTAAAAGAAAATAATGGAATTAAAACAAATAATAAAAATAAAACAAAGAAAATAGAAAGAAATACAATACCAAGGGGGGTTCTGTCCCCAATATTGGAGGTATATTCCTAGCAATTAGGCCCACTTGTTGCAAGGCCTTGTCTGTCTTTTTGGCTAGCGTGTGGGTGCGCTGACTGCAGCGTTCCATAGACCTCAGATCTTGGCCATTGGATGGAGATTGTGGGACAAGTGGCATATTGAGATTATGGGCGTAGGATGGTCATCAGGGGGCAAGCTGCACATGATGATGTTAGGAAAAATATTATGGAAAGGGAGGGGGACCTGGGATTCGAACCCAGGTCCCAGGGATTACCAATCACACGCCTGCCAGCTGAGCTGTTGTATCACTTTGTTAATATAATGGGTAACAATTAACATAAGATAAAATAAGCGTTAGTGGGACTTTAGCGCGAAAATTCAAATGAACCACTTACTGGCCTACACCTCATCATCTTCTTCCTTATTGCTCTTTTGCCTGAAATATAAAAAAGGTTAGCGGGGGTTTTAAACCCCCCCAAAATATGCTCTTTTCAAGAATAGCGATTAGGCTGTGATGCTATATAAATAGGGCGCGACTATTGCATTAGAGTCGTCCAAGCTTCCTGATTTTGATCATGGTATTAAGGTGTTCTAATTTTACAGTATTCAAAAATACCCAATTCGAAGCTTGAAGAACCCTAGCCTGTTTCAATGGTGAAATCACGTACAATGCACAAAAACTCAATCAAACTATAGGGTTAGCTTCAGAATCAATTAATTAGTATGAATCTATAAGAAAAATGCAATGAGAATGCTTGAATATTGAAGTACGAATATGCATATAATGTGAAAAAGTTTGAGTTCCATTCACCAATTCTGGGCGTTAGGGATGTGGAAAACTATTCAGACACGTTTCTTGATGTCTCAGGAAGGCAATGGGATAATTATTTTGGCTTGAATCACACTGGAAGATAGTTTTCAGTTTTGGAATTTTTTGTCAAAAACTCAAACTTGGTTATTGATGTATGGCGCAGCTTAGAGGTCATGAGCATTAGGGTTATCATGTATATAAGTACTGGAATGATTAGGGTTAGAAATTGGATCAAAAAACCCTTTGCATTGATGAAGAGATATTTGATTTTCATGGCAAATATTTTTCAATCTTTTTCACATGTTTTTGATGCCAATCATATCCAATTGCCTTGATTCTTTCTATATCTAATAATGCACGAAAATCTGAAGTTATTCCATGCATAAAAAGATTTAAAAACTTTGGTTTGATATTTTCCATATATTTATTTTAATTAAATGAATTATTAGCAATTAAAAATCCAAATAAATAAATAAAAATGATGAAAAACCTCCCTTTGGGCCAAATGGTCGTGCACATGCCTTGGATGATGGATTTTGGAAGAAAAAGAGGCCCATTAGCATTTTTAAGACTATTGAAGCAATGTTGACTTTTCAAAATAATCAAAAATTTCCCAACTTCCACAAGGCATAACTTGCTCAATTATTAAGCTTTGCTCCTGTTCTTGGACATTTTGGAAAGGTCTTTGAGTCCTCTAACCAATGTCTTTGGTCCCATGTTATTTTGATTTACCAATCTCAAGTTATGGCCTTTGACTTAAAGTCCCTTTTTGTTGACTTTTGAAAATGACCTATAATGTTGAAATTGATAACTTTTTGTGAGAGCATTTATTGGACTTGAAGTGTGAAGAGGAGTTGTAGGAAATGCCTTTCTATTCAAAATGAGCTTTGGATGAAATTTTTCAGATAATCCATGTGGAAGTTATGCCTTGGTCAAGTTACAGTTGACTTTTTCAACTGTCCAAATATGGAAACTTTTGCATCTTGAGACTTTTTGAGCCAAGCTTTGAGGATCATGATCAAGCATTGATCAAATGATGTTTGTGGCTTCAAAATGAGATGTTGATAAAAAATTTGAACTTTTGACTGTCAAATGACCATTTTACCCCTACAGTTGACTGTAGTGCAATTAGGGTTTTTGACTGTGCAATTTTGTGATGTAAGTCTTGAAACTTGGTATGAGGATACTTGACCATGTTTATAGGCATATGGGACTTGATTAGACCCTTGGAAACTTCATTTTCTTTGTCAGAACCAAAACCCTAATTTTTGACTGTTAGGAGGCCCTTGAACTGTGCAACCCTTGGGGAATTTCTGAAGCATTGACTTTGCAAATCTTGAAGAATATGGGAGGGCAAATTTTGGGGTACAACAGTTGCCCCTGTTCAATCTTCTTAGACCTGAGGATGTAGATTGGCTGACGTGCCTTTCGTAATCCGAAGGTGGAAGATGATTGAACACTAGAGTGCCTAGAAATTTGCACTCACATAGTAGCGTGACGTGGGAATGGGCTTATAGATTCCATTTGGCGATTGATGGATAGGATGATGGGCTTATAGATGCCATGATAAGAGGTGATGGAAGGTGGATGGGCTTATAGATGCCATCTGGGTGTCGATCGCGTAAGAGATTCCTTAGCGAGAACTTGCGTACCTGCAAAAGAAAAATGATTACCTGACCCGTTACAGGAGCTGGGCTTCAGAATCTTTGTATAGATGTGTCTTGACTGGTTACAGGAGCTGCATCTGGATCTTCAAGCGATGATGAATGAACCAGGGATGGTTACTACTTCAACGGGAACGCTGAGAGAACCTTGGACGATTACTACCTCAACAGGAACACTGAGAGAATATGGGGGCGATTACTACCTCCGCAGTAACGGGGAGAGAACCATAGGCGACTTCAACCTCAACAGTATCATTGAGAGAATCTTGGGCGACTTCAACCTCAACAGTAATCATTGAGAGAATCTTGGATATCTTCTACTGAGTCTTTATCAGGAAAATCTGTTAGGGGTCGATTTAACTGGACTAGAGAAGGCCTTTGACTGGATAAGAAACAGAAAAATCTTAGGGTCGATTTAACTGAACCGGTCTAGGTCTTGAAATCTTCAACTGGATAAGAAACAGGGAGATCTTAGGGTCGATCTGACTGAACCAGAGAAGGCCTTGGACTGGATAAGAAACAGAAAAATCTTAGGGTCGATTTAACTGAACCGGTCTAGGTCTTGGAATGTCTTCAACTGGATAAGAAACAGGGAGATCTTAGGGTCGATCTGACTGAACCAGAGAAGGCCTTGGACTGGATAAGAAACAGAAAAATCTTAGGGTCGATTTAACTGAACCGGTCTAGGTCTTGAAATGTCTTCAACTGGGTAAGAAACAGGGAGATCTTAGGGTCGATTTAACTGAACCAGAGAAGGCCTTGGACTGGATAAGAAACAGAAAAATCTTAGGGTCGATTTAACTGAACTGGTCTAGGTCTTGAAAGGTAGCTGAGAACTTAACTGAATCTTTCCTGAAAGGTAAAGGTCAGTCATATGCAATGCATGATATGGATCAAGCAATGATGTTCTCAACATAAATGAGATTTGTAAGAAGTGATGCGTATATGCATGCTATAATGATGTATGTGATGTTTATGAATGTGTGTTTTCGTCTTAGGAAAATAAATCCTTGACGGGTGCCGGGAAGTCACTCCTGGGCTGATGTTGAAGAATAGATTTTACTTCCGCTGGGGAGTGATGGTTGCAAGAATACCGGTAGGAGAAGGTAACTCCGTTGGGGAATAAACTTGGCGAATGGATTACTCTGCGGGGAGAAAAGTACTCTAGCGATCTTGCAGGGAAGCAATACTCTGTGGGGAGAGAGGTACTTTGTTGGAATGTTGATAATAACTTGCTGGGGATACCCTTGTTGTGTTGGAAGTACTGATAGACTTCGCTGGGGATAAGAAGACTTCGTCGAGGACGCTCTTTCCGTGGCTTTTGGCTGAGGATAACCTAGTTATATCCTGGTAAGGAAATAACTCTTTGAATAAAGCCGGGAGACGCGTTCGTGCTCTGCGAGGATAAGCTTCCAGAATCTACTGGGGATAAGCTTACTGCTTGTGGAGATGGATTCCAACTTTCCTGGGGAACTGGATCAGACTCTCCTGGGGAAGTTTTGAACTGTATCGGAGGAAATGAATCCTAATGAATGTTTGATATACCGCCGAGGAACAATCTTTAGATCAAGACTGCCGGGGATGCTTGTTAAGGATAACCATATACTGCTGTATAGGGAATGTTGAGATCTGCTGGAGGATACCCAATCTTCCTTGAGGTTTGATAATAGCTGTGCTCGGGGAGAGTGCACTGACTTGCTGGCTCACTCTCTGGGGAATTAAGATATCTGTTTATGTTCTTTAGTTGAACCTACCTTGGTACCTTGGAGGATAGAACAACTAGATTGCTTAGACAACTCTTTATTGCCCCTGTTTCTAATGTTACATGTAATTAATCCTTTGTTTCGTATGCAAATATTCATGAGTTAGCAAATTATTGTCAATGCATATATCACAAATTGAACCTTGGACGTTCTTCGCAAAACAAAACGGAAAAGGAAAAAACAAATGGCAATTTGAGCTGAAAAGTATATTTATATTGATTTTGAATTTGCCTGTAAAATAGGCGTTTATGTACAAGAGGCTGACGTCCTAGTAAGAGAACGCCGCCGAGTAAGAGTTTATACAATTTGTACAAAAGAAAATAAAACAGATGTGTGAAATGAATGATCCCACTGGGTTTCAACTCTGCTATTGCCTTTATATCTCTGAGAGTCTCATCACTTGATGACCTTAGTTGAAGGTGAAGCTGACTGATCGATGCCGTCTGAACTTGATGTAGATACCAGATTCTGGATGCAAAGTGATCCAATGAGACATAGTATTACACTTTATCCCTAACTTTTGCCTGGACCGCCCTTTCGGGTTTTCAGTCCACCGGGATACCCATTTTTGCCCAAGCCGCCTTTTCAGGTTTTCGACTTGCCGGGTGTATAGATTTTTTTCATTTCATCCCTTCATTTTGCCCGAACCCTTTTGGTTCGCCGGGAAGCCCTAATTTTTGCCTAGGCATGTCAGCCTAGCGGGTCTTTTTTTCATGCGTAGTATCTTTTTACTATGTCTGCATTGGCGGGGTGAGGAAGGTCGTCACCATCCATGTTGGTTAGAATCATGGCTCCTCCTGAGAACACATGTTTAACCACAAATGGACCTTCGTACGTAGGGGTCCATTTGCCCCTTGGATCACTCTGAGGAAGGATGATTCTCTTGATTACCAGATCCCCAACTTGATATTCTTGTGGTCTGACCTTTTTGTTAAATGCCCTGATCATCCGTTTCTGATACGTCTGACCATGACAGATAGCAGCAAGCCTCTTTTCATCAATAAGGTTTAATTGATCAAGTCGTGTCTGGATCCAATCATCTTCGTTCAGATTTGCATCCTTCATTATCCAGAGAGAGGGTATCTGCACTTCGATCGGTAAGACTGCCTCCATACCATAAACCAAGGAGAAAGGAGTTGCCCCGGTTGACGTCCTGGCTGAGGTACGGTACCCATGTAGAGCGAACGGTAACATCTCGTGCCAATCTTTATAAGTCACTGTCATCTTCTGCACGATTTTCTTGATATTTTTATTTGCTGCTTCTACAGCCCCATTCATCTTCGGTCTGTAAGGAGAAGAGTTGTAGTGCTGTATCTTAAACTGCTCGCAGAGCTCAGTGATCATCTTGTTATTGAGATTGGTACCGTTGTCTGTAATAATTCTCTCCGGGACGCCGTATCGACAGATCAGGTTGTGCCGAATGAACCGTGCCACAACCGTCTTGGTTACCGTAGCGTAGGAAGCTGCTTCGACCCACTTCGTGAAATAATCAATCGCTACCAGGATGAAGCGATGCCCGTTGGATGCCGTAGGTTTAATCTCACCGATCATGTCTATGCCCCACATTGCAAACGGCCAAGGTGCAGTCAGAACATTCAGAGGAACTGGAGGAACATGCACCTTGTCTGCATATATTTGACATTTATGGCATGTCCGAGAATGTTGGTAGCATTCAGCTTCCATGGTGGACCAGAAATACCCTGCCCAAAGGATCTTCTTTGCCATAGTGTGTCCACTGGAGTGTGTACCAAAGGTCCCTTCATGTAGCTCTTCCATGATCTTTTCTGCTTCAGTCTTATTCACACAACGCAGTAAGGTCGAATCATGGTTTCGCTTGTACAGGATACCGTTGCTAAGGAAGAACTTTGCTGCGAATCTTCTTAGAAACTTTTTATCATTGACAGACGCACCTTCAGGGTATTCCTGAGCTTCCAGATACCTCTTCACCTCATAGTACCAAGGCTTCTCAGTTACCAACTCAGTCTCGAGATCACAACAGTATGCCGGTTCGTCCAGTTTCCAGATGATGATCCGGGGAGCCTCATTGTCCCATTTGACCTTGAACATAGAAGACATTGTAGCTAACGCGTCCGCCAGCTGATTCTCCTCTCTCGGAAAGTGTTCAAAGGTTATCTTCGTGAAGTGGGGAATCAATGTCAACACACATTCTCTGTAAGGAATAAGATTCGGATGTTTCGTATCCCACTCTCCTTTGATCTGATTGATCACAAGAGCGGAATCTCCGAAGACACTCAGATACTTGATCCTTAGGTCGATCGCAGCTTGGAGACCCATGATGCATGCCTCATATTCCGCCATGTTGTTGGTACAGTTGAAACATAGCCGGGCAGTGAGTGGAGTATGAGTGACTTGAGGGGATATGATTATAGCGCCGATACCGTTACCCAAAGCGTTGGAGGCTCCGTCAAAGTGCATAGACCATCGGGATCCTTCCTCAGGTCCTTCATCCGGTCCAGGTACTTCGCAATCAGTCACTATCATGATGCTCTCGTCCGGAAACTCGAAGTTCATTGACTGATAGTCATCTACTGCCTGATGTGCCAAGTGGTCTGCCAATACACTACCTTTGATGGCTTTCTGGGTTGTGTACTGAATGTCGTATTCCGTCAAGATCATTTGCCATCTTGCTATTCTCCCAGACAGAGCAGGCTTTTCAAATATATACTTTATAGGATCCATCTTTGAGATCAACAAGGTAGTGTGAGTCAGCATATACTGTCTCAGCCGGCGAGCAGCCCATACCAAAGCGCAGCAAGTTTTCTCAAGCAGTGAGTATCGGGTCTCACAGTCGGTAAACTTTTTGCTAAGGTAATAAATGGCATGCTCTTTTCGGCCAAACTCGTCATGCTGCCCCAGCATACACCCCATTGAGTTGTCAAGTACTGTCAGATATAGTATCAGAGGTCTCCCTTCAACCGGTGGCATAAGGATGGGTGGTTCTTGGAGATACTCCTTGATTCTTTCAAAAGCAGCCTGACATTCATCATTCCAACGTACTACCTGATCTTTCTTTAGCAGCTTGAAGATTGGCTCACAGGTAGCAGTCAGGTGCGAGATGAATCGAGCAATGTAATTCAGGCATCCTAAAAAACCTCTGACCTCTTTCTCTGTCTTAGGAACTGGCATTTCTTGAATAGCTTTAACCTTAGCAGGGTCCACTTGAATACCCTTATCACTTACGACGAAGCCCAGCAACTTTCCAGATCTTACCCCGAAGGTGCACTTGTTCGGGTTCAACCTCAGCTTGTACAGTTTCAACCGGTCAAACAACTTCTGCAGATGATCTAGGTGCTCTTCCTCATTCTGGGACCTTGCAATCATGTCGTCAACATACACTTCTATCTCATGATGGATCATGTCATGAAATAGAGCAACCATGGCACGTTGGTAAGTTGCCCCAACGTTCTTCAGTCCAAAAGGCATGACCTTGTAGCAGAAGGTGCCCCACTGAGTAACGAAGGTAGTCTTTTCCATGTCTTCAGGTGCCATCTTGATCTGATTGTAACCTGAAAAACCATCCATGAAAGAGAACACCTTATGCTGAGCTGTATTGTCAACAAGGACATCAATGTGAGGTAGGGGGAAGTCATCCTTGGGGCTGGCCTTGTTCAGATCCCTGTAATCGATGCACATTCTGACCTTACCGTCCTTCTTTGGTACCGACACCACATTAGCAACCCACTGAGGATAAGAAGTCACTGCAAGGAACCCAGCGTCAAACTGTTTCATAACCTCGGCTTTGATCTTCTCAGACATCTCTGGACGCATACGGCGGACCTTTTGCTTAACCGGAAGGCAGCCTTCCTTAGTAGGCAAGTGATGGACCACAATGTCGGTATCTAACCCGGGCATGTCTTCGTAGGACCAGGCAAAGATCTCCATATAATCATGTAGCATCTTAGTCAACCGTTGCTTCACGCTGAGCTCTAGGTTGGCACCAATCTTTACCTCCTTTCTGTCTGTATCAGTACCCAGATTTATTGTTTCCACTGGCTCTTCGTGTGGTTGAATTGCCCTCTCTTCCTGGAGTAACAGTCTTGCAAGCTCACCAGGCACTTCGCAATCATCTTCACCTTCGTCTTCGGCTAAGTTGATCGGATTTTCGAAGTCATAACTGGCAGTAGCAGAGTCGTTACCAGTGAGATCCAGAGTGGATTGAAACCTGTATGAGTGAGTGTGTGTAAATACAGCTGTTTTGAAGTATATAAAGGAAGGAAAGACAGAAAAGGAGCATAAGATTTGAAATGTGAGAAAACGTCCAAGATTTTTATTCATGATATATGAAATGACAATTTATATGCCCTCACAAATGAAGCCACGGTGCCCCGGGTAAGACACCGGGCCATAGAGTTTTAATTGTTTATTACAAATAACAAAACAAAGAAGTTTATTACTGCGTAACAAAAGTAACAGGAGTATGGTCTTTGGCAATCCAATTGGTCAATCCGCCCTCAGTTGTTGGGTAGATCCAGCTATTGAACTCAGCTTCATCCACTTCATTATCCTCCCCAACAGCATTCACTCCTGGATTGGTAATGAGCACAGGAGGTCTTCTGGTCATTGCCTTCCGCATAGCTTTCTGTCCCTCTGCAGTATAACCCAGTCCGAACTTGTCAGTTTTCTGTGTAAAGTCAGGAAGCCTGCCCCAGTTAGCACATTCACCTTTCTGAATCACAGCCCGTGCATCCTTTAGGGAAGCCATCTTCGAAGGAACATCCTCTTCGACCACTGTTTCTGCTGCTGCTGAAATTGGAAGTACCTCTTCGAAATGCTGAAAGGGGGTTTCAATAAACTCCCCGTCCATCTCAATGTACCTGAAGGAATTCAAATGGCTCACCATATACTCCTCCTCTCCCTGCACAGTGACGATCTTCCCTCTGACAGGGTACTTGAGCTTCTGGTGCAAGGTAGAGGTCACTGCCCCAGCTTTGTGGATCCAAGGTCGACCCAGTAGACAAGAATACGATGGACGGATATCCATCACATAGAAAGTAGAGTCGAACACTTGAGAGCCCACACGAATAGGAATGTCCACCTCTCCATGAACCATCCTCTTAGAACCGTCAAAGGCTCTGACGATAATATTGCTAGGCTTCAGCTCCAGGCCCTCACAATCCAAACGGTCTAAAGCTTTCTTGGGTAGTACATTCAAGGAAGAACCAGTGTCCACCAACACGTGCGCCAGAGTAGTGCCCCTGCATTCAATAGAGACATGCAGATCATCATTGTGGTCTCTTCCCTTGGCAGTAAGGTCAGCATCTGAGAAACCCAAACCATTGTCCGCTGTCAGATTTGCTACGCAATCAGTAAACTGAACTGTAGATGTCTTCTGTGGCACATGGGCCGTCTTGAGAAATGAAATTAAGGCCTTAGCATGGGCCTCTGAGCACAGTAGCAAGGAGAGCATGGAGATTTTGGAGGGTGTATGCCCCAGCTGCTCCACAACATTAAAGTCACTCTTCTTGATTATTTTCAGGATTTCCTCCATCTCTTGTTGGGAGGCCTCAGCAGTAGCAGGTGGTGCAATGTCAGGCGAGAAGAGCCTGCCACTGCGGGTAACCTTTGCTGGACCAGTGATGTTGCTGATACTGGTGCCAGTGTTGAACTCTTGCTTAATTCCATTCACATACACGTCTGCCCCATAGTGCCAGGGGACAGCCTTATCAGATTCGTAGGGGAGAGGCCCCGGAACAGTAATAACAACAGGTGCGACAGTCATGATTTGAACAGGCTTCCTTGGGAGAGCCTTGATTGGATTATTGAAGATTGTAACAACAACAACTTCTTCTACCGGAACCAACTGAACAGCGGACTTCTTAAACAGAATCTCCTTGCTGTCCATTAGGCTTTGGATGCCCAACTTTAGCAAAGGACAACCAGACAGGGAAACAACACAGAACAGGCAACCCTCACTGCAACCCGGAAATAAACCGGCCAGCAGTAGGTTCCTCTTGACAGACATTAAGGGAGTAGCCACATCATCCACAGAAACGACGTATACATCTTCCTCAACAGCATTTACCCCATGCTGGGGCATAGGAGCAGTTACCATATTCGGCCTCTCAGGCGCTTCAAACTGTATCTCTTTTGCGTCAATAAGGTCTTGCACCTTATTCCTTAATGCCCAACAGTCATCAGTGGAATGCCCCGGGCTATCGGAGTGATAAGCACAACGGGCATTTGGATTGTATTTGGGAGAAGCCGTATTCACCACTTTTGGGGCCTCTCTGACAGTCACTAGGTTGGTGGACAGCAACTGCGGCAAAATCTGCGATAGAGTCATACTCAAACGGGTAAACTCTCTCCGGGGTCTTTCAGCCCTTGGTGGATTGGTTTGCCGAGGAGCGGCAGCAGGCTTAGCAATCATTACCGCACTGACAGATTGGCGGCGCTCAGATTTCTCTTGTCTTCTGGACCCGTATACAGCACTGGCCTCCTTTTTAAAGGGTTTCTTCTCAGAACTTGAAGATGCCCCTTTCTGAATTTTACCAGACTTCAACCCAGCCTCAATTCTCTCTCCAGTTAGAATAAGATCAGTAAACCCTGCAGATGAGTTACCGATAAGATGGTTGAAAAATGGCCCAGATAGGGTCCACAAGAACATGTCTACCAACTCCCGGTCAGTCAACGGAGGCTGCACTCTGCCAGCCAGATCCCTCCACTTCTGTGCGTACTCTTTAAAACCTTCGCTTGACCCTAGCGACATACCCTGGAGTTGGGTACGTGTAGGGGAAAGGTCGGCATTATATTGATACTGCTTATAGAAAGCAGTAGCCAACTCCTCCCAGTTACGAACCTTGGTCCCATCCAGCTGATAGAACCATTCGAGATGAGTCCCTGAAAGACTCTCCTGGAAGAAGTGGATCCACAAATTCTTGTCCACTGAGTACGGTTGAATCTTCCGCACATAGGATCTGAGATGTAACTTGGGACAGGATGCCCCGTCATATTTGGTAAAAGATGGTGCTTTGAACTTATGAGGAATAATCACACCAGTAGACAAACCCAAATCTCCAAAATCCAGCCCAGGCACTTGTTGGATCTCCATAGCATTCAGCCTGTCTTCCAACTGCTTGTATCTTTCTTCTGCAGGAGGATACTGTTCCTCATCAAAATCAGTCTCGTTGTCAGAGACTACCGGACTAGGACCTTTTCCTTCTTGAGGACCACCCTTGCCTATAGAAGAACCAGCCTCTTCATTCTGCAGAGTGTTGCCAAACCTTCGGCCCGTGTTGAAAAGAACAGTTCTCTTCTTCTTCTTCTTCTCTTTCTTCAGGAGCAGAGCCTTCAGCTCTTCTTGGCCCTGAGCCAAACCCATGATTAGTTCCTGAAATTGCATGTTCTGCGCCTGAAGAGCCTTGATAGACATCTCGGTTGATGATGAGTCAGGATTCATGATGCTGAAATAAACAGCGAAGAACGGTAAGCAACCTGAAAAGAAGAAAACCTGCTACGCACATGATGAATGATATGTGTTTATGCAATGCATTCAAGGGTTCGAAAGTTCAAATTTGTTTTAGACAAAAAATAACACACGTTATCATTAAGGAAATAATTGTTCAGTACATCAAAGCCTCATGGGCACAAATTACAAAGCAAATCAATCCCAAAAGACACTACGCATCCTCTTTAGAGCTATGTAGGTGTTAAGATTCCTCTCCTCATGCAACAGGCAGGTGAGCTCCAAGACCTTCTTTTCACTAGCATGTAGACTGGTCTCAAGAGAATTCCGTTCTTCCTTAAGCTGGATCCAGCTCTTCTGCATCTCTTCCCAGGATGTGGGCATGTCAGGATGCTGAATGGTGTGGGACACTTCTCCTTCCAAGACTGGCTCTTTGATCACAGGGAGCATATGAGGGTATGGCATCACTAACTTCTGGGAGCGGGCCCGTACCCACTTGAGATAAGGTTCCAATGGGATGGAATTCCTGTGCCCCAGTGTCTTGCTGTCTATCCTACTTGGCATCCTCCAGGCTCTGATAAATCTCTGGCGAAGTCCTTGTGCATCGTTGTCGAAGTCAAAGACTATGTCAGGAATTAACATGTCATGAGGACCATCCCTTCGAGCATAACCAAACTGTCTCTAAGCCAGGCACGGGTTGTAAGTAATACCTCCTCTGATCCCAAGTAAAGGAACATTAGGGTACTCCCCGCAACGATCAATGATAGAGACATCCTCTCGGGACCGAGGGCACCAATGTATATCTGCTGTGTAAGAGTCATCAACCGTTGTGACCATCTCAAACCCCGCTCGTTCTTCAAGACTGATTGTGGAAGGTGCGAAATAAACCACCTTCCCAGGAGAGGAGTGCAACACATAAGGACACCTCTTTTTCTCATGGTTCGAGTGTAACATGAGTGAAGGATGTCCCCCAACAACGTAGGTATATGATTCCTGGACATGAAGATCTGGACAGCACTGATATCTATAAGCTGATCTGGGTTAGGGAACAACACCAAACCATAGACAAGGAGGGCCACAACTTCTTCAAAAGATTGTAAATCAAGGGAGTTCCAACATTCATGGGCCTTTTCGAACAGAAACCTGGCTAAGAACCCTTTGATACCACTTCTAACTTCCCAATGTCCCTTGAGGTCAGATGATTGTAGGTGTAAGGCTTTAGCAATCTCTTCAAGCTTGGGTTCCTTTTCTGTACCGTTGTAGGGTAGTTGATCAAGGATAGGGATCTTCAGGAGCCAGGAGAACTCCTCCAATGTAGGTACCAACTGATAATCCAAGAAGGTGAAACAGTGATGCAGAGGGTCAAAGAACTGGAACAGGACCTTTATCATATCTTCCTCAATGTTGGTATTGACCAAGCTGATGAGTCTTCCATGTCTTTCACTGAATGAAGAGCTCTCGGGAATCCTGGATATAAGCTCCTTAAGCTGAGGAGGGATCCTTACAAGACTGATTTGAATTGTCTTTCTGCGAACAGTTTCCATGTCCTACAAAACAAGAACAAAGATGAAGATTCGAACCCCTGAAATGGTTAGTCAATGCATATGATGCTGGATGATGTCATGATGCTATGATTAAACACACCACAGATATTTACAAAGACAAACATGTAAGGCACACAAGTCACACAAGACAAGCCCTTAGGGTTTAGGCCAGCATGGGGTCTGGGTAGTACCCTCTTGAAGTTGGTGGGCTCAACCTGTCCTATTAGAAGTAACCAGGTTCTAAGGGTCCCAATATCACGGGATTGCTTTCATTGTTCATCGTTTCGATTTAGCCACTGAACTGGCGACCGAAATATTCCAGGAAAGCAACCCTCAATTGAGTGTAGTATCGAGAATCAACCAACCTAGGACTGCACCAAAGTCAGTTATCTCACTACCCTAAAGAGGCCAAGATAGTTCAATTAAGGTTCCTAAGGTCTGTTGATGCTTCATGACACCACGCGGAGGCCCCGTACTCTCCTTGACTGGACTCAAGGGTTACCGGTACACACCAAAGTGCCACATCAACGTAGCAGACTGTTTCAACCATGTCGGTATACCCCGCACAGTTCCCTCACAGTCTTGTTGCTACTTTCTAAGAAGGTATCCCTAGATCCGGGTTAGGATCTATAGAACTCCCAAGACAGTCCCACGATTTAAAGCAAGCAAAGAAAGCAATTGAAAACACAGTTATGAACTAAACCCTAAGGTACACCTCACTTTATAAGATATCCCCAGCAGAGTCGCCAGTTCTGTGATCGGTGGATCTGGAACTGACTGTTTAACGTTGGTTCGCGAAATGTCGCGGAAGCAAGAGTCGCCACCGTCTTTTATTTTCTCCAAATGGAAAGGACAAAAGCACAGAAAAATTCCTTATAGAGATTGCTCTCGGTTCGGGAGGTAGGTTATAGAAAGGGAAGGTGTTAGCACCCTTTCTATCCATGGTTATCCATGGGCTTTTAGATACTTGCTCACTTGTGTTTTCAAAATGGTTTGTTTGCTTTTCAACTGTGGGTTTGAAAAAGTTTCTTTGAAAATTTCAGTTCGACTCTTGTATCAGTCCTCAAGAGTGTTTGAAAAACTGCTTTCGAAAGCTTTTTGAAAAGTGTCGGTGTGAAAAGTATTTTTTGATTTGTTTTTGAAATTAGAGCAAGTATCTAGAGTCGTCTACCTACCCTAAGGAATTCGTCTGTGTAAATGTCCTTTAAAGTAGTGCCATCCCACCATTGAGAGGTAGGTAGCACCACCGTTGGAGGTGTTCGGGTCAATTCGAGGTTCGGGACATGGTGATCACCAGAGCAATAGGAAGATACCTTAGAAGCTACCCTCATGCCAGGTTCCCGGATCATGAGGACTTACTAAGACATCCTCTACTCGACGATCACCTTTCGAGGCAAGGCAACAGTGAGGCGCACCCTAGGGGTGGTGTGTGATTTGTGTGTCATGTTCATTTATTTTTGTCTTGTCATGTAATTGGTGATCTACGCGTTATTTTTATTTTGTCATTCATTCTTGCATGCAATTTAATTAACAGTTAAAGGTTGCGAGAAATATAAAATTCCTAAACTATTACAAAGGCGCGGGTCCACATCGCCAAAATAAATCCAGGACCCGATTTGACATAAAATAAAGTAAAGTGCGAAAAATATAAAATGTCCGAGTTACATGGCTTTGGGAGAATTACATCAATATTTAAAAGAAATAAAATAAAATGCGCGAATTGGATTAAAATTGAAAGCGAGGGCGTTGGACCCTTTTTAATGAAATTAAATTATTATTTACAAATTAATTAAATTAAAATAAAAAAGAAATTGTTTTTGAGGTTTTTTGGTATTTATGATTTTTTTGATGAATTAAATGAAATTAAAACCTAATTCTAGCTATTTTTAATTTATTAAGAAATTATTTGAATTAAACCTAAATTTAAATCTAATTAATTAGTGAGATTTATTTACAAAAAAAAAATAATATTTAAATAAAACATATTTTAATTTTTGTCTTTTCTGATTTTTTATATTATTTCTATGTGAAATTAATTTTTATTAAATTAAAAGAAAATAATGGAATTAAAACAAATAATAAAAATAAAACAAAGAAAATAGAAAGAAATACAATACCAAGGGGGGTTCTGTCCCCAATATTAGAGGTATATTCCTAGCAATTAGGCCCACTTGTTGCAAGGCCTTGTCTGTCTTTTTGGCTAGCGTGTGGGTGCGTTGACTGCAGCGTTCCATAGACCTCAGATCTTGGCCATTGGATGGAGATTGTGGGACAAGTGGCATATTGAGATTATGGGCGTAGGATGGTCATCAGGGGGCAAGCTGCACATGATGATGTTAGGAAAAATATTATGGAAAGGGAGGGGGACCTGGGATTCGAACCCAGGTCCCAGGGATTACCAATCACACGCCTGCCAGCTGAGCTGTTGTATCACTTTGTTAATATAATGGGTAACAATTAACATAAGATAAAATAAGCGTTAGTGGGACTTTAGCGCGAAAATTCAAATGAACCACTTACTGGCCTACACCTCATCATCTTCTTCCTTATTGCGCTTTTGCCTGAAATATAAAAAAGGTTAGCGGGGGTTTTAAACCCCCCCAAAATATGCTCTTTTCAAGAATAGAGATTAGGCTGTGATGCTATATAAATGGGGCGCGACTATTGCATTAGAATCGTCCAAGCTTCCTGATTTTGATCATGGTATTAAGGTGTTCTAATTTTACAGTATTCAAAAATACCCAATTCGAAGCTTGAAGAACCCTAGCCTGTTTCAATGGTGAAATCACGTACAATGCACAAAAACTCAATCAAACTATAGGGTTAGCTTCAGAATCAATTAATTAGTATGAATCTATAAGAAAAATGCAATGAGAATGCTTGAATATTGAAGTACGAATATGCATATAATGTGAAAAAGTTTGAGTTCCATTCACCAATTCTGGGCGTTAGGGATGTGGAAAACTATTCAGACACGTTTCTTGATGTCTCAGGAAGGCAATGGGATAATTATTTTGGCTTGAATCACACTGGAAGATAGTTTTCAGTTTTGGAATTTTTTGTCAAAAACTCAAACTTGGTTATTAATGTATGGCGCAGCTTAGAGGTCATGAGCATTAGGGTTATCATGTATATAAGTACTGGAATGATTAGGGTTAGAAATTGGATCAAAAAACCCTTTGCATTGATGAAGAGATATTTGATTTTCATGGCAAATATTTTTCACATGTTTTTGATGCCAATCATATCCAATTGCCTTGATTCTTTCTATATCTAATAATGCACGAAAATCTGAAGTTATTCCATGCATAAAAAGATTTAAAAACTTTGGTTTGATATTTTCCATATATTTATTTTAATTAAATGAATTATTAGCAATTAAAAATCCAAATAAATAAATAAAAATGATGAAAAACCTCCCTTTGGTCCAAATGGTCGTGCACATGCCTTGGATGATGGATTTTGGAAGAAAAAGAGGCCCATTAGCATTTTTAAGACTTTTGAAGCAATGTTGACTTTTCAAAATATCCCAAAATTTCCCAACTTCCACAAGGCATAACTTGCTCAATTTTTAAGCTTTGCTCCTGTTCTTGGACATTTTGGAAAGGTCTTTGAGTCCTCTAACCAATTTCTTTGGTCCCATGTCATTTTGATTTACCAATCTCAAGTTATGGCCTTTGACTTAAAGTCCCTTTTTGTTGACTTTTGAAAATGACCTATAATGTTGAAATTGATAACTTTTTGTGAGAGCATTTATTGGACTTGAAGTGTGAAGAGGAGTTGTAGGAAATGCCTTTCTATTCAAAATGAGCTTTGTATGGAATTTTTCTGATAATCCATGTGGAAGTTATGCCTTGGTCAAGCTACAGTTGACTTTTTCAACTGCCCAAATATGGAAACTTTTGCATCTTGAGACTTTTTTAGCCAAGCTTTGAGGATCATGATCAAGCATTGATCAAATGATGTTTGTGGCTTCAAAATGAGATGTTGATCAAAAATTTGAACTTTTGACTGTCAAATGACCATTTTACCCCTACAGTTGACTGTAGTGCAATTAGGGTTTTTGACTGTGCAATTTTGTGCTGTAAGTCTTGAAACTTGGTATGAGGATACTTGACCATGTTTATAGGCATGTGGGACTTGATTGGACCCTTGGAAACTTCATTTTCTTTGTCAGAACCAAAACCCTAATTTTTGACTGTTAGGAGGCCCTTGAACTGTGCAACCCTTGGGGAATTTCTGAAGCATTGACTTTGCAAATCTCGAAGAATATGGGAGGGAAAATTTTGGGGTACAACACCTTCTACTTGGAATTTGCTCTTGACAAAAAAATATGGCATGAAGTAGATATCTTGAATGACATTTTGGAACTTGGACCATTCAAAATCTCCAAAAATTGAGAGAGTTAGGAATTGTTGAAGTGGGCAAAAAATCATGAAATGACCTATAATATTTTGTATCCTTAAGGAAATTTCCATCCATTTTCTCATTTTGCACATAAAGTAAGGCATAAAGTTCACATATTCAAGATCATTATGGAAAAAGAATGGGCTCAAGGTGATAAAAATTTACCAAGTTATGATCATTTGAAGTCACACATGTAAAGTTGGGGGATTCATCTAGAGGACTTGTAATCTTTCTTCTTCATCAAGTTTCTTCCACATGAAAACTCCTTGGAACTTTTGAATTTATTTGTTGATAACCCTTTGAAGATAAGTATGTATTTGGAATCACTCAAAAATACTAAAATATGAGCAAGATATGCTTCTTTGAAGTTCAAAACCGTAACTCCTAGGTCAAGAAAATGATTTGAGGAACTTTGACAATTTTGAACAAACTTCTTGTACCAAAACAAATGCTTTGTAAATATAAGTTGTTGGGGATGATAATGAGAACTCATAGCAACCACAACCAATTCCATATCTTGATAATTGAGAGAAATATGCACTTGTGACCAATGGGAACAAGACCTTGTCCAACCATGACTATTTTTCAATCAACCCCTTGTACTTTTTGGATCAAATCTTGATAACTTGGAAATGTAGTGAACCAAAATAACCTTGACATGCCATCCATTCCAAAACAACTTCAATGGTGAGGTTTGAACTTCTCAAGTTTCGTTGATTAGGTCATGGAAATAAACTCATGAACCCATGGATCAACTTGCTAAGCCCCATTGCCTTTACCTGCATTGTTGACAAGTAAGACAAACCAACATTGCATTTTATTAATTAAAAGGAAATTCAAAACAAAAGCATGAATGATTACACAAGAAAAACAAGTCATGGTGCTTGGTGATTCCTCAAAGAGCAAAGCTAAAGATAGGAAGGGGAACCAAAAGCCCTAATGTGATCTTGTTGTGATTGAATCAATATGGTATGGTGAAGGGATCTTAGGGGGAAAAATTGGGGTACAACACAAACCCATTAAGATAAAGTTTAGAAAAAAGATAACATCAATATATATTTTACATATAGATTATATACAAAACCATGATCGATAAAAATACATACTAATACGGTAAACTAAATTCAATCCCAACAAGAAAAATAATTAGCTACACATGGTAACAAATTATAAAGAGAAGAATGAAGAAGAACAAACATCTACCGCAATGTCTCTCTAATTGATGCAAACTTCTCTCCCATTCTTCAAGGTGCACGCTTCTATTATTGTTTTCCAAGGATCTCACACTCCCAAAATGGTTTTAGGTCTAAAAACCCTAAAAACCCAAAATCTTATTGAATAGAAAGAGGGAGAGAGCTCAAAAATCTGTTTTTCCACAATATATACAAAATTTGTTTATACAAATTCACCCGGCTCCTAAACACTTCGCCAGACGAATTGTCACTTTCCACACACATCATCCTACACAAAACACGCAAACTGACACAAAATATCTAAATTCGCCTAGCAAATAGAAGTTTTGCACGGTGAATTACTCGATACCAGCTCGCCTAGAAAACAAGCCCATATCTACTTCTGGAAAGCTACTGGAATTCATCAGGAGTGGCTCGCTCCCAGTTTTCCCAACGATCTCAAAGCGAGGAATTTGCTCCTTGCTCGCCGCAGCTTCGCCTAGTGAAATTTCTAGAGCAAAAGCTCTTTGTCTTCCTTGTGTCTTTCCTTTATTCATTTTCTTCTATTGCTTGTAGCTTCCTCTTTTAAGGTTGATCCATCACTTTTCTGCATAAAAACACACAAATCAAAGATTCTACTACTAAATACTAAAAACAATAAATTCTAGCAAAACTTGGGGAAACGGTAAACAAAAACATAAAACAGAGCTAAAAAGTGTCAAGTTTTAAAGCGGAAGTTTACACACATTTGGCACTCATCAGTTACCAACAATGATTCCTTTGGAGATGGACGATGTTGGTGTTCTTTGCACAACCAATCAATGGCTTATTCCCCCAACTCACAAAATTAAAGAAACTTTCTTTCTCCCTCAAAATTTTCAGCATTTCTTTAATCTTAAAAAGCTCTCTCTTTTCTCCCAAAAATAACCTCTATTTATAGTAGAATCCTAGAGTTTTGGTGAGGATAATCACAAATTTTGCTACGGTTTTGTGATAGTGACAGGAGATGAAAATGCATGTTTGGGGGAAGTAAAAGTGTTGTCAAAACTTGGCCTTTATGTCATCCACAATGCATCATGCAAGAAAACAAATGTATCAAATGTTAAAAGTGCTGAATTTTTTGATATCATATCAATTTTTTTATTAACCTACCGTATTTTTTACGTGAGATTGTTAATGAAATAAATGAGAAGGATATTTTTAATATTAGAATAAATAGGAGGGTGTCAGGTCAAAATAAAAGGATGCTAGGATAAAATCTCCTTGAATTTGGCTTTTTTTGATCAAATAGCCTTCTAAGACAAGAACCATACAATTACATGAATAGTCATTTATACAAAAATGTTTTTACCATTCATCGCGACCCACAAGTACTATAAAATCAGAAAAATACAAATTATAAAAAAAACTATTTAAATTAATTTTTTATTCAATTTTTAAAATAAAAAATTCAAAAAGCCCCGAAATAAAGACGTCAATTTTTTCAAAAGTAATATCTACGACATTAATGTGTGTGATTGGAGTCTTAACGCAACATATTCTTTCCTAGCTTGCGGAATTGGCTCAATGTCATTCAATTTTTTAGGAGTCATGGTAGGGGACAACCCTATGAGAGAGTTCATGTGGAAAGACCTTTTGAGGAATTTTAAAAGAAGGCTGAATACGGGAAGGGAAGATTCATATCTTTGGGAGGTAGAGTTGTTTTAATCAATTTCGTTTTGAACGCTTTACCGTTATACACGCTGTCATTTTATAAAGTTTCGTTCAAAGTTCTTAATCAGATTAGAAGTATTCAAAGTAATTTCTTATGGAGGAGCAGAGAATAAGAGAGATATTAATTAGGTAAGTTAGAAATTGGTATGCAAACCAAAATCTTGTGGAGGTCTTGGAATTAAAGACATCAAAACTTTTAATAGAGCTCTTTCGACCAAGTGGAAGTGGTGTATCCTTAAGGAGAAGAACACAATATGGAGCTGAATTTTGAGATATAGATATGCGAGTACTGAAGTGAAGTTGTTTTCCAATGATAAACGTGTAACTTGTTCAGGAGATTCAATATGGTGGAGGGATTTGCTTCTACTCGATATTAAGGCTGGGTCTTCTGGGAAATGTTTTTCTAACTTTATTTCTTGCAAGGTAAAAGATGGAAGCAATATTGCTTTCTGGTTAAGTAAGTGGCTTGGTAATCAAAGCTTGAATAAGGCTTTTTTGGAGATATTCGATGCGATAGTGGACCAATTCATGTTAGTGGCAGAAGCTGGTCAGTGGGCAGAGGGATCGTGGATCTGGAATTTTCACTATGTAGCCTTCAACGTCAATGTGTTGGATCCAACCTTATGGGCTCAATTTTGTTCTATATTAATGGAGGCATATTTTCATCAGTTTGAGCAAGACGAGTTTGATTGGGTTAGAGAACCTAATCACAATTTTTCGGTTAACTCTTGCTATGAAGCATTCGAAGATAGCACTCAGGATGGGCCGATTGCGGAGACAACGACAGAAGCTCTTTCGGCTCTTTGGAAAACAAATGTACCTTCTAACGTATTCATGTTTGGATGGAGATTGACTATAAATAGACTTTCTACCCTAGATCATTTAGTTAAAAGAGGATTTATAATAGAGGAAAGGGACAAGGAATGTGTTTTTTGCTCTATGGAGTTGGAATGTATGATCACCTATTCTCAAGGTGTGTTCTTAGCAATAGAATTTGGATGGTGATTTAACATTGGTTAGGCATTAATGTAGATTTGAACCTCGATGAACTATCTTGTTTCTTTATTTTTTGCAAGAAGGTGAAGAATAAGAAGGATCGAGATATAACTACGTTTATTTGGTTGGCTAATTTGTGGAATATTTGGTTGATGTGAAATGCGATCATATTCAAAGGTATCATTTTTAGTTTTGAGCATTGTATGTCTTCCATTATTTTCTTATCTTGGAAATGGATGTTTATTAATTGTAATCGATCGAGTTCGAGCTCATACTTTGATTGATATACTAATCCTTTACTTTATTTTTGGAAGGTTGGTTGATGTGTGACCATTGTATTTGGGTTGGAGTACCCATTGTACTCGCTTATTGATAAAAATTGTTGCTTATTAAAATAAATTAGTTATTTTAAAATTATTTAATAATGCTACTAACATGCACCAAATTTTTTGACGCAGGACTTCAATTTTTTTACTAAACGACTTTTACTAAATAAGTAACACTATAATGTTATGGACATTACATTAAACACATCAAAGCCTATTAGAAAAAGAAACAAGGTCATATTGGGTCAAACATTCATATAAAGATAAAAGACTCGCCCAAACAAATGAGATACACCACATATTCACTCAAAATATTAAGGTGATATCCTCTCACTTATAAAATGTTCAACTTTCACTTTTCTAAGAAATGTGAGACTTGCAACTCACACCTATACACAAAAATCTCATGGGAATGCATAAAACATCTATTGAAGGAGCTACACAACATCTTGTCAAATTCAACATGAGAGACTGGCCAATAAGAGGACAATTCCACTTCCTGATGAGCGTACTATCCAATTTATGTGTGTTACTAAACACTGAAGTGGTCTCTACCACTTATATATCCATCCAATAGTATTGAGCAACAACTACGAGCAATTTGAGGCCTTGCTAATCCTTTCAAACCATCTCTTCCCCATTGTCAACAAAAATAAAATGTCCATCATAACTTCTACAATGCCCCTGAAAGTTAAGATGCTTCTTAACTTCTCTGTTGTTGGGATTTCAACCATTCAAAAAATTAAAAGTTTTGATATAGATATAGGTCACCGGATCACCCCGATACACCTTAACAAACTTTGGATCCACCATGGGCGATTCAAAAAATAGGGAGCCATGGATCATTCCCTTTGTGCCAAGACAAACCAATTTCACCCCTCAATCTTCTTCTACGGGCCTCTATGCACTTCTATCATAATGGGAATTTGTGGGCTCACTACCACTTTTGACACAACCCCATAGACATAGAATTATCACTAAGTACTACAAGATTTGCAAGTGGATGGATAAAGGCCAAAAAAGAAACATTCAACACTTTGAGTCACTAGTTCTATACGAGACGAAATGACACTTATATTGTTTCCACTAAATATATTTATAAATTTTGTGGGTATGTTTCCTAGGTTAACCATTTTTAAGAAAAAGAGCATAAAACAACAATAGTAAACGAGAGAGATAGAAGTGGTACTTAAAAAAACTAAAGAGATGAAGTCAAAGCAATGACAAAGAAACCACCTAAAAACGTAAAAAGACCAAAATGGATTTTGAGATCTATAAAAAAAATAGATGGATATGACAAAAATATCATCAGAGCTTAGACAAGGTGAATTGGAACCTAACTTGAAAGTGGAAACAATCTATATATAGTTGAGAAAGATACGAATATCTACGGTCCAAATTAAAGCGAGGTAGATAGACGAAAATCAACATATTGATTTGCCCCAAAATCGCAACGACACTCTAGTGCACTTGATCACCCTAAACGGCAGAGCCATGCCTTATCCTAGGGGTCTAAGGACATGTGCATTAGCGATTAAATGAAATAATTCAGTGCCAAAACAAACATTTAATGTGTTTGTTCCAAAGGTCACTTACTCCCACTCACCAAATCTTTTCCATTTTTACCAGCCATGATTTTGTTAGGAGTATTATCGTAGAGGATGAAGCAGTTTGGTAATCCCATGTCTCCAAACTACTACATAATGACAAACCTTGGAGACAACTGTTCCAGATCGACAGGCCCAAAGATGGAGAAACCCAATTATAAGAAGGCTCAATCTAAAGGCATAAATGTTAGATTGTTGAAGGAAGAGTGATCGTTACAATTAATTGAAGGGTACTCTACATCCCAGTGGGGCGATTTGGGATAATTATAACTATCTTTCACACGCACAAACTCAAGTATTCTACTCATTCTCACACTCATATTACTTATCACTTATTTACTGACTTAAGTGTTAGAGTGTTAGCCTTACAAATCTACTCTACTTCACCGTATTAGAAGCACCATATTAGAAGCTCGCTCCATCCACCCCTAGTTCCATCTAACTCTATCATTAACTATTTCTAATTTCTAAACAAAACAAAAGTTAAATAGAATGCACCTCTTCTCCAAATTTATGGCTCCTCCACTCCGCGAATAAGATGTCAAAAATTGTGTTTCAATGACATTTCTAAAAAAGAAAGCAAGTAATAAACAGTATGTGTTGGACATTCCATTTGGGGCTTTGAGGCACTTATGAATAACTATAATACAAATTTTATTTATCAAAAGTGAAAATTGCCACTGCCCTTCAAATCGTTTTGCAGGGATAGCATATTAAATAACAAAAGAATTTAGAAACTAATGGTGCTGCCGAAGAACGCTGTGTTTTTTGCTTGTGTAGAACCGCATAGGATTAATTTTGTTGAGATAATAGTAAAAAAACCAATATGTCCAATACAATTAAATAAACAAAATCACAAACCAAACAACCACATTTAAAAATTACTTAGTACACCATGTAGAAAACTAATTTCTAATAAAGGAATTAATTACCTTCACAAATTACCCTCCATGACTTACAATAGCATTCTTTATTTTCCCAATAGGATAACATCCTCTAACTTTGTTAGAACCTCTCTATCTTTCAAAAATGAGCTAACAATTGTTGATGAACATGAGGAAGAGAAGCTTCAATGATTGTTGTCTCTCATCAAATACGTATACGACGACGAAGACGGAGACGATGATGAAGATGATGGCGATGTTGATGATGCATGAGTATGAGTAGTCTTCCTTGAACCTACTAACCTTGGCAAAATGCATGAAAAAACATTGATTTTGGATTTTCTTTTTTTATTAGTATTGGATTTTTTGGAATAATATGAAGGTGGAGGTGTAAGGGGAAGTATAGAGATTTGAGACAAAGGGTGTTTAGGAGTACCAGGTTGTGCCTCCCAAACAAAGGGAATTGCAATTGATGTTTCTCCATAATACAAGATTCTTGATGAAGTGTTGCCACTAGAAGCTTCTTTTGATTTTAGCCTTGAGAAGAATCTATCATCTTGCTTTATTCTAAAAGACTTTTCAATAGAAAGATGATTGATACTATCATTGATCATTTTTTGGGTTTTCTTGTTTGAAGCAATTGATTTCAGTATACACTCTTGTGTTGTTTATGGTTCTAACTCTTGACAATTGTTTTATGACTTTATATGTGTTTAGGACACAAAATGATAAAAGATGTATAGATATAATAAATGGAGCACTTCTTTAATTAATTACTAAGTAGTGAAACTTTATTATAGGATCGTGAAACTTTATTATTATACATTTTGTAAACAATAAACATTATAATGAAAAAAAGATAATTTAAGTTTTTTATTTATTTTAATTTTTAGAGTTTAGTGGCGAAAGGAATTTGACTCACAGTAAATATTAAGAAATCAGATATCATTGAGATACCTCAATTGATAGGAAATAATTATGTTAAATTTTATGTAAATTTTTTTGTCTATAATTTAATCCTTGATAACGGTATTTATTTATATCTATTATATTAATATTAATAAATTACTGATATTTATAAATTAATAATTTAAAATAATTTTTTGCTATCAAATATTTTTGCAGTTATCATTTAAATTGTATTTAGAATATTAATATTTTTATTCTTAAAATATTCTTTGTTCAATTTAAATTTATTTTAATTAAAAATATATTATTTTTAAGAACTACATTTCTTATATGGCGTGAAGTAATTTTTTTCTATAATATTTAAAAATAAAATGAATATTTTAATTTTCAATTTAATATTATTTATTATTTTTCATTTATATCATCTAATTAAAAGTACTTGGTTAATATCTTTCACTTTATATTTATTGTTATATTTATTGTCAATAGTGAATATACTAATATCTGGTACAAATAATTTAGTAAAATTATTATTATCTTTTCATTTATATATATTTTTTTTTATAATAATTTTAGTCGGCTTCTTGATATTGGAATTAATTATATCATATAGACTAAGCCAAGAAATAGGTTGTTTGGTGAATTTAAAACATTGATAGGAACTGTTTTCGAGCCACCAATTTCATTGTGCTCAAATTTAATGCGTGGTGTATATGGTTGGTTATCAAGCTATAAAATTGATGGCTCTCATGGATAGATGTCTACTATTTTTTGGTACAATCTTGACCGTTGATTAAGGGACTTAGCTGAGGCACTAGTTTTAGAGTTTGGTTCTATTTGTTTTGGTAAACTAAGGACAAAATAATCAAATGGTTAAAGTTGGTTCTACTTTTTTGTTACAAAGGAAAAAAGAACTCCGTTAATTTGGGGAATTTCTTAATATAACGTGAGTGTTTTTTAAATACCGTGTGAAATTTTAAAAATATTTTTAAAATTAAAAATATATTTTTAATGCATATTATATATATATATATATATATATATATATATATATATATATATATATATATATATATATATATATATATATATATATATATATATATATATATATATATATATATATATATATATATATATATATATATATATATATATATATATATATATATATATATATATATATATATATATATATATATATATATATATATATATTAAAATCAGAAATGTATTTTCAATTCTTGTGAGACTATACATAATTTTGGATGCTTCGTGTATAAAATACATACCAGAAATATATTTCTAAAAGGTATTTTTGATTTTTTATTAGATATTTTTCACCTATCTAATCCTCTTAATTTAGTTCTTGTATCTTGATATAGTACCAATGATATTAAAGCGTTGGTGACAAAAAACAGTTGAGGGAAAAAGGAATTTGGTTATGGGCCAACAGTGTGTAAGAAATGAAACAGGCTTGTGGTCCATTGTTTCATTAAAATGAGAAGGAGAAATTTGTAGACATGGTTAATTGATTTCATGTGTAATAAGTCTGTAGTTTGAAACGTGTTCATATTTGGTTTCATTTAGGGTGATTTTTTGTTTTTTGTTTTTAAGGTTATAAAACTAAATCCAGTTTCAAGTTTCAAGTTTGAACTTTTTTGAAAAACAAAAACAATTTTAATTTTGAGTTTTGAAATTAGAAAATTTATTTAGAGTAGTAACTTTAATAATGATTGAAATGGGTGATTGTTGGTTGATAAATGTTAGAGGGATCATCAATGGATGGTCGTTAGAGTGATGGTTAGTGGTTATTAGAAGAGTATTTTACAAAATACTGTTCGTCTAATGGGTTTGGTTTATTGGGCATATCTGTTTTGCCCACACTTTAGTGTGTGACAGATTAAGAATTTAGGCTCTCACTTTCTAGCGTGATTGTTCCGTCCTACTCCATTTTTTCGCAGGTTTTTGCGGGCACGAACATTAACATGAAATTTTGCATTTTTAGGTTTAAAAGGTGAAGTGTTTGTGGGCTTTCCTTGCCCCACACTCACTTTTTTGCAGAGCGGGCCTAGGTTTTAAGCCTTCATCCTCAATTATGCCCGTCCGTCCCGCTCTATTTTTTGTCCCTAAGATCCCTTCATCATACCATGTTGATTCACTCACAACAAGATCACACTAGGATTCTTGGTTCTCCTTCCTACTTTGAGTTTTGCTCCTTTTGAGGGATTACGAAGCACCTTGACTTATGTTCCTTTTGTGATCATGAATATTATTTTGATTTCTTCACTTAACTAATAAAATTCAATGTTGGCTTGTCTTGCTTGTTATCCATGTAGGTAAGAGCAATGAGATCTAACAAGTTACTCCATGGGTTCATGAGTTTATTTCTATGTCTCAGTCAATATAGCTTGAGAAGTTCAAACCTCACCATTGGATTGGTTTTGGGAGAATTGGCATGGCAAGGTTGCTTTTGTTCATCACATTTCAAGGTTATTAGATTTGACTCAAAAGTACAAGGGGTTGATTGGAGAAGTTGTCATGTTTGGACAAGGCCTTGCTCCTATTGGTCACAAGAGCATATTTCTCTCAAAATTCAAGATATGGAAGTGGTTTTGGTGGCTAAGAGTTCTAATTATCATCTTCAACAACTTCTATTCACAAAGAAAGAATATTTGTACAAGAAGTTTGTTCAAACTTGTCAAAGTTCCTCAAGGCATTCTCTTGATCTAGAAGCTAGGGTTTTGAACTTCAAAGGAGTATATCTTGCTCACCTTTTGGTATTTTTGAGTGATTCCAAAGACATCCTTATCTTCAAAGGGTTATCAATAAATAACTTCAAAAGTTCCAAGGAGTTTTCATGTGGAAGAAACTTGGTGAAGAAGAAAGATTACAAGTCATCCAGATGAATCCATAATTTTACATAAGTAACTTCAAATGATCATAACTTGGTCAATTTTCATCACCTTGAGTCCATTCTTTTTCCATAATAATCTTGAAGATGTAAACTTTATGCCTTATTTTATGTGCAAAGTGGGAAAATGGATGGAGGTTGCCTTAAATATGCAAAATATTATAGGTCATTTCATGATTTTTGGCCAACTTCAACAAGTCATAACTTTCTCAAATTTTTGGAGATTTTAAGTGGTTCAAGTTTCAAAATGTCATTCAAGAGATCTAATTCATTCCATCTTTTTTGGTCAAGGGAAAATTCCAAGTGGAAGGCCATGTTTGGATGCAAAAGATTATAGGTCATTTTTGAAGAAGAATTTGAAATATTTCTAAGTATGGAAAGTCAACCCTTTTTCTTCAACTTTGACTCAATGTAACTTTCATCTCAAGTATCCATTTAACTCCATTCTTTTTCCATTGCAAAGCTTGTAACCTCATCTTTCTAAAGCATCAAGAATCATGCCCTAAGACCCCTTGAGTTGAAAATGCCATTGGTCAGAAGTTGGCACTTTGAAATTGAATTTCTCACCAAGTCAGAATTTTGAAATCCATAATGTGGCCTCTAATCACAAGTTTTCCACGCGTTTTTGCCTCTAAACATGTTTAGTGAAGTTCCAGATTTGTTTAGCACATCAAAACGCAAGAATTGGATGAGTTTTGATGAAGTTTGTATCACACTTCACTCGTGCATCAGGTTTGCACGAATTCTCTCCAAAACGCATCATTCACTCTTCCTTTTGATCCCATTCGCTTCTCCTATAAATACATGAACTATCCCATTCAATTTCCCAAGCTTGGATAGCCAGAATCACTCTACCAAACTTGCTCCATAACTCAATTTTCTGTAACTTCAAAATCCATTCTCGAGCCTTTTTCAATCCAATTTTTCCATCAATTCACCTTCCTTGATCTTCCCTGAAGCTAACCACATAATTACATTCAAGAATCGTGCCCTATACTGCTCCATAGAAGTCCAGTTTCAGAGCTCTGCAACTCAACTTCAATAGATAGATTCCTTCATCAATTCTTTAAAACTCTGATATCATTGTGTTGCTCTCATTGCCTTGGTTCTAGTCGCAACACTTACCTTTTACTGGAAACACGTTTTGACCATGAAATTTCAAATCCATTTTCAAAACTTTCCTTCCAAATTGCTTGAGCTACAATTTATATAAATTTGGCGCGAGGGTGTGGTTGTCTTCGTCTTGAAGAGACGAAGCGAATGGCATAGGTCTGAGCTTTTGATTTTACAGTTTGAGAGACCTGCAATTCGTGATGGCTGGAGGTTGAAGATGACCAACGTGTCATCTTCCAACCAATGAAGGCGCACCATCTGTATTTTTTAAATCCCGATTTAATTAATGATTCTATACAATATTCACTAATGACCATGATATGCACAACGCGTCAGATCCCTTGGATTTGATTAATAATGCGTTTTGATTCTCATCCAATGGTCCATATATTTTACTTTTATTTTCTTTTTCTGATTTTTATATTTTAATTGTTTTAAATTTCAAAAAATCATAGAAAATTCATTTTTAGTCCAAAAAATCTGAAAAAATTATGAAAAATATTTTTGATTATTCTCTTTCCGATTTTTATTTTTTCACAATTTAATTTTGTGTTTTGGTATTTTTTATAAATTTTACACTTATTTGATTTGTTTTAAATGTTTACAAATATTTTTATACATTTTAAAATTTTGAAAGAATTATGGAATGATCCAATGATATTGTGACAAATATTGGTGACCTTATTTTATTTTTGTTTCTGACTTTACTATTTTTTATCATTTTATTGTTTATTTTACCCATTTATTTTAATTTTAAAAATAGTTTCTGACTTTAAAAAATTACCAAAAAATTTGTAAAATTATTTGAGCTTTTTTCTGATTTTTCTATGGTCTTACTTTTTATTTCTTGATTAATTTGAACATAGTTGCTATTTTTCTCATTATTTTCTATTTTTAAAACATTTTTAAAATCCTTTTTTGTGTATATTAAATGTGATATTATTTTGCGATTATTTTCTGGCTGATCTTGGGTTAGATTTTGAATCATGAACTTTATTAATATCATTGGATCCATGGTGTTGAGTTTAACTCCATAAAAATGGATGAATGATTTTAATAATAGTTTGATTAAAATTTAATTCAAAAGTGGTTTATATATTTTTTCCCCATCCCTCTTCATCTCATCCCTTTCTTATTGCACTAAATATTATTGGAGCATGATCTCTATATCATGTCTCAAAACAAATGGTGTATAGCTTGTTATTGACCGACCTCAAAATAAGTGCGACTTCTATATAAGTCCACTTACGATTGCTTAACATAGCGCTAAATTTTGCCCTGATTCGAATAAATGACTATTCGTGGCCCAAACTTATGATTATAAGCCCAAGTATGTTAATTTGATCTCTTTGATCCAATAACCTTGAGATTCATTGTGTGGAGGCTTTGGTTCTACCAATCCTCTAATTGATCTATAACACCTTTGGTCAACGCGGGTCACTTAAACATCGTTGATCATTAAAATGGTACTTATGAGAATTCCAAATGGATGATATACTTGACAAAAAGCAAATGCAACTTGTTGTGTGGAGGCTTTGGTTTACCAATCCTCTAATGAGTTCCAAATGCAAGCTTCAAGATGGTCATCCAACTAACCACTAATTATTAACTTGTCTTACCTTATGCTTTTATTCTTTTTTTATGATTTATGTACCATTTACTTTTAGCATTTACATTTCATGCCATTTTCATCTTTGCTCATTTAAGCATTTACTTTTTTGCCGTTTTTACTTTGCTCACTCGAACTTTTATTTTCCTTTCTTAAGATAATTAATAATCAACATAAACCCTAAAAAATCTTTAATGGTACTTAGACTATTTGGTTACTATCCTTGGCATTATAGAGCATGGGACTTTTTCTTGGACTTAGGATTAGAAACCTTGGCCTATCTTGGAGACCTTGTGATCTTATCTGATTATTTTGTCTGGAGTTCTTGAGGTTTACCTCAAGACATTGGGTTGTTTGTTTATTTTTGTGTGCAGGTTTTTGTGATTACACCCTTTGTTTGTAATCTGGAATTCGCCCATATACAGTCGTTACTCTGCCCAATTTTTATGAAGACTTAATACACTTGAAGTTTGGTTCTCTCAAGAGGTCTAATACTTCTTTGCTTGATTGGTTTCAATCCAAGGAATGGGAATTCTATCTTGGCTCATAATGTCAAGTTTTGGCTTCTTGTTGGTTAGATGATTCTTATCTCTAGCTTTTACCTTGTGCTTTAGGATAGTCCCTTCTTCTCCTCCCATATTCTTTAATTTAAAAAATCTTCTTCCTCCTGTTGAAAACTCTTCTTGTTTTAAACTGGAACCATTTTCATAATAAACTTGGACTAATGTCCATGCATTTTCAAAACATTTTCATAAATAAACTCCAATCAACTTAATAATACCTTGACATTTTTTTGTGAGAAGACTAAAAGTCAATCAATCTCATTTCAAACCATTTTTCCACTTTGGCGTTTTACCTTTAAAACTTTTCTTAAAAGATTAAACTCTTGTCAATCATTGTAGTGATGCAAACAACTACACTTCTACAATATGTAGTGAAGAGATATATTTTCCACTTGGGTGTTGAGTGAGGCATTGTTGATTTTGAAATCTAATCCATATCCTCCACTTTGAGATGATGAAAATTTTCCTTTCTCATGATTGTGGGTAGTAGGTGTGTTTTCCACACGGACAATGACGATGATGTTTTATCTTATAAAATTAACCAACACATTTGGGTTTTAAATTTTTGAAAGAGGAACTACGTGTACCCTGATCCCCTATTGCACAAAAAGGTGGTACGTAGGCACTAAAGGTTCGGAACCGCGGCGGCTGCAAAAATTATAAAATAAATATATTTATTTTCTCACCTCCACCATCCATTTTTTATATAACATTTTTTATATCCAAAATATACAGATTTTACAAAGAGGCTCCTGCGGAGTACCGTAGAAGTTTAGGGTGCTAATACCTCCCCTTTGCATAACCAACCCCCTTACCTTGAATCTTTCCCCCTCTTTTTTGAGAAATTTACTCTTTTCCCATTCCTTTGGAAACAATAAAGCGCGGTGGCGATTTTGATTTTGATTTGTATAAAGTCTAGTCAATCCAATGGCTTAGTCTTGAACATTTCTAACGCTACATAAAAATGGCGACTTCATTGGGGAAAGATTGACCTTTTGTTGGTCTATCCCTAAGTGGGTTAAGTCTATCTTTGTTTATATCTGTATGTGTGTTATTATTGTTTTTTTTATGTGTTATATGTTGTATATATGTTTGTATGGATTTTCCTGGTTTTCAGGATTCTTGGTGATTACTCATAAGTCCTATACCCGGACTTGGGCAAACTTTAAGATAGTACGAGCGGTATAGTCAAGTTAACTTTGAGGGAGTAATCCCAAAAAATGAGGCATGAGATCCCCCACTCAGTGGAGGCCCCTTTGACTGTAGTGTCATTTACCGAGTAATCGGGAAGACGTACTGCTTTTTGACCTGGGAGCCTACTGAAACTGAGGACCATAGAATACCAAACCCATCTTGGCCTTTTAGGTGTAGTGCGGAAGCTATGACGGAGTAATCCGAAAATAGTTGTCACGCGATACTACACTCGGACGAATATTTCTTGAGAATATTACTAATTACCGAGTTAATTGGGAAGTTGGTAATATCCGAAGGAAGGATGTAGACTCTGGGAACCTCTAGAACCTTGTTCGGCAGGTGATAACTTTAGACCAACACCTTATGGGTAGTACCTTCGACCTCATGCTCGTGACGTTGAACCTATGAACCCTATATGTGTGATCTTGTGTGTGATTGTTGCATCATGCATCCATGCACTCATAAGCATCTTTTGAAGAAACCATATTTCAAGGGGTTTAAAGGTTGACTATTTGTGAATATCTCAGGTAATTTTTAACCATGGATTCTGAAAAGAGAAAGACCGGGAAGTATAGTGTAATACGGTGGGAGAACTGACTTTGAGGTTTTGCGTTTGTGTTCGCAAATGTTGCGGTTTAGCAAGAGTCGCCACCGACTTTTCTTTTATCCAATAAGGAAAGGTGAAAAAGCACAGGAAAGACCTTTAGAGATGTTTTCTTGAGTTTGGGGGGGGGGGGGGGGTAGATTATGAAAGGGAAGGTATTACCACCCTTTTTATCCATGGTTTTCCATGGGCTCTTAGTTACTTGCTAGATCACTTGCTTTTGTTTGAAAAATGTGCTTTGTGTTTTGAAAGTATTTTGAAAAGGTTCCATCGTTTAGGAAATCTTTGTAATGATTCTCGTTCGTAAGAATGTATATAAAGATGTTGATCTTTTGAAAATGTTTCAAGTTTGGAAGGATGTTTGGAAAGTGTATGTGATTGCTTTGAAAATAGCAAGGATATTTATTTTGAAATTGAGTAAGTAACTAAAAGTAATCTACCTACTTAAAAGGTTTTAGATGTGCTTTTCCTCCTCCTTTAGATGTTTCTATCTTACCATTGATTTGGTAAGAATCCCCATCGTTGGATGTGAAGGGACGGACGTAGGGTCATTGTATGACCATGATAGCAATGTTGTGAGATGACTTAGCACTTTTTCTTTTAGGGACTAAGATCATTTTGAAAGGTAACTTTGATAGTGTCATCGAGGGGCTATGATCTTTTTTCGATTTGTTTGTGCTAAGACATCCCACATGCATAACATGGCCATTTTTATAAGGCAACAAGTGAGGTTACCCTAAGGGTGCACGTGTACAAAGAGTGTTTGATTTGCATGCATTTAGTCTTGATTAGGGTGATCTATTTGTCAATTTTCATATCTTGTCATACACACCCTAATTACTTGCATATATTGAAAGCAATAACAATGCGGAAATGTAAAGTCCCATGCTATTACAATATTTAGGGGGATGGGGGTACATTTTTATGAATGGGGTTTGCAAGTTAAAATTCTAGGTTAATATTAAAACCATATTGAATAGGTAAGAAGGTACAGAAAATTTAAAATGTTTGTCTGTTTAAAAAGGAAAATAACTTTTGTTTAAGAAAATATTTTTTGTGTTTTTATGTTAAAAGAAAATATAACATGGAAATATAAAATATTTTTGGTGTTTTTATGGTAAAAGAAAATGTAACATGCAAATATAAATTTTTTTTGGTGTTTTTTGATTAATAATAAAATATAATGTGATGGCAAAATAAAAAAGAAAGAAAACATAATCAGCGCAAAATGCTGAAAATAGAAGAGGTCAGAAGTTATGACTCTGACTTGCTGCACAAACAGAAACATGTTAGCAAAAATATGGAAGTTCATAAGTTCTGGATCTTCTGAGAACTCAGAAGTTTTCAGAAGTTCTGACGCAACTGTCATAACTTTGCCTCTCTCCATGCCAGTCAGAACATCTGCAACTTAGTTACTTCTTAACAGAACAGAAGTTGCATACATAACTGTTATGACAAATTTCATGAAATATCAGAAGCACAAATCAGAAGCAACATGTATTTGCTAATTCTAATTCTGAGCCCTAATTTCCTTATGAAACTCTGAACTGGGATTCCTTCTTACTTAAGCAGGCAGATGCATGAATTTTCAGAATATATACATCATCAGGATCGGAATATCTACATTGTGCTAAACATGCAAAATCTGAAAATGCTTAATCAATTATGATAAGAGTCAGCAGAAAACTTACCTTGCAGCTGGAAAGGATTCTGTGAACTGGAGGTTGGTTTTGAATTCTGGTGATGTTCTGAGCAACTTTTTCACGTACTCAGCAGGACGGGAATTTGTAATTTCTGGAACAGCCAAATGGTGATATTCTGACTCCTTGGAGGTGGAAGTGAATGGAGAGTGTATGGTAATAGGAATACAAAAGTTAAGGTAGCTTCTGATGTATGAATCAGCAGCTACGTGGGTGGCTTTAGTCAAGAACACTTGAGGAAGAAATGGAGTTTGAATGTAAGGCATCAATGCTAAGATTTTGGTATTTTGTGTTTATAGTTTCCCGGGTTCTTGGAATTTTTGCAGTTGTTCAAAGCTTTCTTTCTCAATTTCCTCGCCTCTTTCACATTTTTTTTGGCTCTTTTACAAAAATTTATGGCCTTTCTCAGTGGTCAATGGTGTTCTATTTATAGGAAAAGTTTTTGCAGTTAGGGAGGTCAAGTGACACCAACATCATATGATAGATGCTGACTTACTCTTGAAGTAAGCTTAAATAAGTGGGGGTTCAATGCATTCAAGTTGGCTGGTTAACAACACCTTAGCTGGATTTGGCAGCGTGAATTAAGGGAAAGTAGGAACAGTGCGTGGGTCTAGCATACTTTGGCACATAAGTTTGTCTTCCCAAGGCAGTAGGGGTACACGTGGAGTGAATCCCTTGGATAAAGACTTCACAAGTGGTTGTGAGCATTAAATGGGTTCCCATATAAAACTCTATGTCCTTGCTTAACTCTGGATCAGAAGTTCTGCTTCAGCGTAACATCCAACTTCTGATCTTTGTATCTTCTGATTTCAGCACATTCTGAAGGATCCTTCAGAACTTCCAATATACTTACAACACGCTTTGTTACCTTCTTTGTTTTAACCTTTGAAAACTCTGACTGAACCTTTATGAACATCGGTCCAGAAGTTCTGACCAAACTCTGTCTTGAGAATATCCAGAATTTGCTGAGTGTGAACACTGGCTCTGAAGTTCTGAAATTGTCATATTTCTTAAATACTTAGAAAAATTTCTAAGTTTTTAGAATTTGATTCTTCCAAAATAAAAATTGACTTTTGAAACTCTTGATGAAGCAAACTTCATATTCCAACATGTCTTGATGAAATATTATTTTTGAGATTTGATTTTGATCCAAAAGTCAAAGTTAGACTTCTTAGTGCGTAAATGACCATTTTGTCCTTGTGAATGGTATGTTTGGAAAATTTGATAATTCAAGGCCTGGAGATCTGGTGAAAGCAAGCTTGAGGATCCATGGTAATTCCTTGAGAAATGAGAGGGCAAATTTTGGGGTGCAACAACTGCCCCTGTTCAAACTTCTTGAACCTGAAGAGTTAGATTGGCGGATCCGCCATTCGTGACTTGAAGGTGAAAGATGATTGAACACTAGAGTGCCCAGAAATTTTCACTCGAAGATGGATGGTGAATGGGCTTATAGATGCCATTTAGAGGAATGTTGGTAAACGCTGGAAGAAGTATCAACACAAATCTCTTGTTGATTTATTCTAAACTTAACGTTTTACCTGGGAGAAAAGGGGTTAGTAAAATACAGATGCTTGCATGATGTTCACCATAGGTGGTATCATGCTAAATGCATTGGTATGTACATGCTATGATGTATGAATGTGAAATGCGTGTTTTCGTCCGGGAAAATAAATCCCTGACTGCTGCTGAGGAAATCCAGGGAGGTTGAATCCGTGACTGCCTGTTGGAAATGAAAAACAGGTATATCTTCAAATTTTGTTGAAAGGGATTCTTTTTCTGGGGAACATCGCTCAAATGTCAACTGTTATCTTGTTGGATCCAGGATTCACAGTTGCTGAGGATGAAGTAGTTGGCTGCCATCCGGTCGGATCTAGGCTTCATGGAAACTTACTGGAAGAGGAGATGAATTAACTATTATCTGGTCGGATCCAGGCTTTGTAGAAAATTCCTTGAAATTGAATAGTTATTTGGTCGGGTCCAGGCTTCAGAACAACTCGCTGGGGATGCAGAGGTTAACTGTTATCTGGTCGGATCCAGGCTTCACAGTAACTTACTGGAGGAAAGGATGGATTAACTGTTATCTGGTCGGATCCAGGCTTCACATAAAACTCTTTGAGAACTGTTATCTGGTCGGGTCCAGGCTTTATGGTCTTTTAGAAATTTGTACTATTATTTGGTCGAATCCAGGCTTCATAGTGTCTTTCTGGGGATCATGGTTAATTGTTATCTTGTCTGGTCCATGCTTCACAATATACCGTTTGAAAACTGTTATCTGGTCGGGTCTAGGCTTTGCAGATTTCTTTGATGATGTCAATTGTTATCTGGTCGGGTCTAGGCTTCACAATAGACTGCTTGAAAACTGTTATCTGGTCGGGTCCAGGCTTCGCAGATTTCTGAGATGAAGTCAATTGTTATTTGGTCGGGTACAGGCTTTACAATAGACTGTTCAGGGATTTAGTTGTTATCTGGTCAGTTTCCAGGTTTCACAACGAATCTCTGAGGGTGATTCCTATCTGGTCGGGTCCAGGCTTCGCAACGAGTTTCTTGAAAGGACGGAGACGAGGACTGATATCTTGGTCGGGTCCAGGTTTCTCAGCCATTTGTTGGGGATATAGAGACAACTCTACTGGGGAAAAGAAATTAAACCTTGGTCGGATTGAGTTTAGGTTCTTCTATATATTTGAAGAGTTAGGCTATTATCTGGTCGGGTCCAGGTTTCATAGCATTTTGAGATCATCTGTTATCCGGTCGGGTCCGGGTTTCAGTAACTCAAGAAGTCAAACTGTTATCTGGTCGGGTCCAGGCTTTAGTAATTGGAGAAGTCAAACTGTTATCTGGTCGGGTCCAGGCTTCAGTAATTGAAGAAGTCAAACTGTTATCTGGCCGGGTCCAGGCTTCAGTAATAACTTGAAAATTATGCTAATATCTGGTCGGATCCAGGCTTCATAGCATTTCTTGGTAGTAATAAGGCTTTGTTGAAGGCTTTACTGGGAATTAGGGGTTATGGCCCTGTGATTTGCAATTATTTGAAAAGGAAATTCAAATAGGAGAATATAGGCTCAGTCGGGTAAGGCAAACTTAGCTTGGGGAGGAAACACCCAACTAGGGATGACGGGCTCAGCTGAGGACGATGGGCTCATCTGGGGAGGATAGATTCTGTTTGGAGAAAATAGCATTGGTCGGAGAAGATATACTCAGCTGGGTAATTTGGGTTCAGCTGGAGAGGACATACTCAGCTGGGGATGACGGGCTCAACTGGAGAATTTGGACTCACTGGGGAGTTTGTACTCAACTAGGGAATTTGGACTCACTGGGGAGTTTGTACTCAGCTGGGGAATTAACTCTGTTGGGGATAAAAACCTCGTTTGGAAGATATACTCAGCTGGGGAAGATGGTCTCAGCTAGGTAACTTGTGGTGTCTTGATCGTTGTATGTTGAGAAATTTTCACTTGGCTGGGGAAAATTACCCTATTAGGAAAATAAATCCCTATTGAGGAGGTGAATTTCCTTTAGGAAGAGATCCCCTAGGCTTCAATCTTGTACAAATTGACTTAGCTGGGAAGAAAGTTGCCAAGAGGTTGAGACTCTGGCCGGGGATTATCCCGTGTAAGGAGATTGTGGGCAACTTCGTTGGGGAAAGGTTTATTGTCACTGCCCTAGTGGGGATAATGATGATGAGATAACTCTGTGGGGCTATTTCATATACATTAAAGAGATGCTTACTGCTGCTGTGTGCTGATGCTTTGTTGATGTTATTGCTTAGCAGGAAACATGTGCCAAATAGCTTTAATTATGTTCATATGCATATGTTCATTCAATTTTAGTCATTGGACAAATTTGCATTCAACATAAAGACAAAAAAATTTGTACTTCAAAGTGTATTTGTATTGATATTTTGCCCATGAATAGGCGTTTTTGTACATAGAGACGGAAATCCTAGTAAGAGGAAATCGCCAAAAGGAAAACAAAATTGAGAATGAAAACAAATAGCCATGTGAAATGATCTTATTTCCTTCCAACTCTACTATTTCCCCAATGTCTTCGAACATCCTTTGCCGTTGATCGAAAGTGATTGGATTGATCCTAGACCGTTTTAACTTGGACCTTGGTGATAGAATTGACTGTATTGATTTCACGAGACATAGTCATACGCTTTTAATCCTTAATTTTTTCCTGGACCTCCCTTTCGGGTTTTCGGTCCACCAGGATACCCTTTTTTGTCCAAGTCTCCCTTTCGGGTTTTTAACTTGCCGGGTGTACAATCTTTTGCATATATCCCTAATTTTTGCCCAAACCTTTTGGTTTTTCGGGATGCCCTTATTTTGCTTAGGTGTGTCAACCTAACGGGTCTCTTATGCGTAGTATTTTTTAACTATGTATGCGTTTATAGGATTTGGGAAATCTTATCCGTCCATGGTGGTCAGCATCATGGCACCGCCAGAAAAAATTCTCTTGACAACAAACGGCCCTTCATAGGTGGGAGTCCACTTTCCTCTGGAGTCACGTTGTGGAAAAATGATGTGTTTTATCACCAGGTCACCAACTTGATATACTCGAGGTTTGACCTTTTTGTTGAAAGCCTTGATCATTCGTTTTTGATACGTTTGACCATGGAAAATAATAGCTAATCATTTTTCATCAATCAAGTTTAGTTGATCCAATATCGTGTGAATCCACTTGTCTTCGCCTAAGCCTGCCTCAGTCATAATCCTCAGCGAGGGAATTTGAACTTCCACTGGCAAAACAGCTTCCATGCTATAGACTAGAGAGAAGGGAGTTGCCCCAGTTGATGTTCTAGCTGAAGTACGGTAGCCATGTAGAGCAAATGGTAACATCTCATGCCAATCTTTATAGGTCACTACCATTTTCTGCACAATCTTCTTGATATTTTTGTTGGCCGCTTCGACTGCGCCATTTATTTTCGGTCTATACAGAGAGGAATTATGATGCTTGATCTTGAATTGAGTGCACAACTCCCTGATCATGGCATTGTTGAGGTTAGTCCCATTGTCGGTGATGATCCTTTTGGGGATACCATAACGACAGATGAGGTTGTGTCTGATGAATCTGGCTACCACATTCATGGTGACTGAGGAAAATGAGGCGGCTTCGACCCATTTAGTGAAATAGTCGATAGCGACAAGAATGAAGCAATGTCCGTTGGAAGCTGTAGGCTTGATTTCTCCGATCATGTCAATGCCCCACATTACAAATGGCCACGGAGCGGTCATGACATTCAGAGGGATTGGAGGTACATGGACTTTGTCAGCATAGATTTGGCATTTGTGACAAGTTCTTGAATATTGATGACAATCGGTCTCCATCGTTGACCAATAGTAACCTGCTCTTAAGATTTTCTTGGCCATCGTATGTCCAATTGAGTGAGTACCAAAAAGGCCATTGTGCATGTCTTCCATTATTTCCTCTGCCTCCTTCTTATCCACACATCAGAGTAGAGTTGAATCATGGTTGCGCTTGTACAATATCCCATTACTTAGGAAGAATTTGGCTGCAAATCTTCGTATGAACTTTTTGTCATTGATAGATGCTCCCTCTGGATACTCTTGTGCTTCAAGGTATCTCATTATCTCATGGTACCATGGCTTTTCTGCATCGGTATCGAGGTCATAGCAATGTGCAGGTTCATCGAATCTTTCGATTGTAATCATAGGGGCTTTGTTATCCCATCTGACTTTGAACATTGAAGACATGGTTGCCAAAGCGTCAGCCAACTGGTTTTCTTCCCTAGGGAAATGTTCAAAAGTGATCTCTTCGAAGTGAGGAATCAGGGATAGCACAAGTTCCTTGTAAGGGATAAGATTAGGGTGTTTAGTGTCCCAATCTCCTTTTAATTGGCTGATCACCAAAGTGGAATCTCCAAACACATCCAAACACTTGACCCTTAAGTCAATGGCAGCTTTCAGACCTAAGATGCATGCTTCATACTCAGCCATATTATTTGTGCAATTGAAGCATAGTCTGGCGGTAAAAGGAGTGTGGCAACCTTCAGGAGAGATGATCACAACACCAATTCCATTACCTAAGGCATTAGAATCCCCATCGAATACCATAGTCCATCGGGATCCTTGTTCAGGTCCGTCATACGGTCTAAGTTTTGCACAGCCGGTTACCAGCATAATGTTCTCATTAGGGAAGTCAAAGTTTATTAACTGATAATCATCTACAACTTGATGGGCCAAATGATCTGCTAGTACACTTCCTTTGATGGATTTTTGATTTGTGTATTGAATGTCTTACTCAGTCAAGATCATTTTCCATCTGGCTATCCGTCCGAAAAGGGCAGGTTTTTCGAAGATATACTTAATCGAATCCATCTTAGAAATCAACAAAGTGGTATGAGTCAACATGTACTGCCTTAGCCAGTGAGCAGCCCACACTAAAGCACAACAAGTTTCTCGAGCAGTGAATATCTGGTTCACAGTCGGTAAACTTTTTGCTTAGGTAGTAAATTGCATGCTCTTTTCGGCTAGACTCGTCATGTTGGCCCAAAACACACCCCATAGAATTCTCTAGTACTGTCAAATACATGATCAAGGGTCTTCCCTCAACTGGAGGCATGAGAATAGGATGTTCTTGTAGGTATTATTTGATTTTATCAAAGGCAATCTGGCATTCATCGTTCCATTTGACTACCTGATCTTTCTTCAAGAGTTTGAAGAGTGGCTCACAGGTAGAAGTTAAGTGTGATATAAAATGGGAAATATAATTGAGACGACCCAAGAATCCTCTGATTTCTTTTTCAGAATGAGGGATTGGAATTTCTTGGATGGCCTTTATCTTGGCAGGATCGACTTCAATGCCTTTATTGCTGACAATAAAACCTAGAAGCTTCCCAGAGCGCACCCCAAACGTGCACTTGTTAGGGTTAAACCTCAGCTTGTACTTCTTTAGTCTTTCGAATAGTTTGTGCAGGTGACCGAGATGTTCTTCTTCGGTTTGTGATCTGGCAATCATGTCATCCACATATACCTCTATCTCATAATGAATCATGTCATGAAATAAAGCAACCATATCCCTTTGATATGTTGCCCCTGCATTCTTTAATCCAAACGGCATGACCTTGTAGCAGAAGGTTCCCCATTGTGTAACGAAAGTAGTTTTTTCCATATCTTCGGGAGCCATCTTTATTTGATTATAGCCTGAGAAGCCATCCATGAATGAGAAGACTTTATGCTAGGCAGTGTTATCGACTAATACGTCAATGTATGGTAGAGGGAAATCATCCTTGGGGCTTGCCCAATTCAGATCTCTATAGTCTACGCACATGCAAACTTTTTCATCTTTCTTTGGCACCGGCACTATATTGGCCACCCATTGAGGATAGGATGTTACAGCTAGGAATCATGCATCAAACTGTTTCATTACTCCGACTTTGATCTTTTCATACATGTCAGGCCTTATGCGACGAACTTTCTGTTTAACTGGAGGGCAGTCTTCCTTTGTAGGAAGACGATAAACCACAATGTCGGTATCCAACCCAGGCATATCTTCATACGACCAAGCAAATACTTCCACATAATTGTGCAACATCTGAACCAAACGGCTTTTAACACTGCTTTCCAAATTAACGTTGATCCTGATTTCTTCTTATTTGACTCAGTACCCAAGTTGATAACCTCAATTGACTCTTCATGTGGTTGAATAGATTTTTCCTCTTATAATAGGAGTCTGGCTAGTTCTCCTGGTATGTCACAATCTTCCTCACTTTCGTCTTCGGCTTGGTTGACAGGACATTCAAAGTCATAGTTGGCAATAGTAGAGTCATTGACAATAGGATCCAGAGTGGATGTAGACCTGCAAAAGTGTGTGTGTGTGCATATAAGATACATGGCTATCTTTTGGAAATGTATTTGAAAGAAAAGAAAGACAATGAACACAAATATTTGAATACAAAAGAGTCCAATGTACTAAATGATCATATGATTAGATGAACAAAATATAAAACCCTTGACAAAAGGACCAAAGTGCCCCAGGCTAGGCACATGGTTTAAAAGTCAATATCAGAATATTACAGACAACGAGTTCTTTAATTGATTAAGAAACAAAAATAAGTAGATTACTCCTCAATGAAGGAAATGGGCACGAAGTCCTTTGTATGCCAATTGTTGAGCTTCCCCTTGGTTGTTGGGTAGATCCAGTCTTCAAAAACACACTCATCATCGGAGTCCTCTACAATGTTCACTTCATGACTTTTGAGGTGGAGAGGTGGCTTTCTAGTACGAGCACCTCTAATTTATTTATGAGCTTTGGAGGTTAAACCTAACCCAAACTTGTCTACCTTGAACGGGATATCGAGGAGTTGACCCCACATCTCATTGTTTCCTTCTTCTACCACAACACGGGCATCCTTAAGAGAAACCATCTTGGGGATAACTTTATCGGCTCTTGGTGTGTTGGCGGAGATTTTGGTGGTGGCCATAACTTCAAACGTATGGAAAGGAGTTTCTATGAATTCGCCATCCATTTCTACGTACTTGAAAGAATTGAGATGGCTTACCATAAATTCTTCTTCAGCGCAAACAGTGACAACCTTCCCTTGAACTGGATATTTTAACTTTTGGTGGAGAGTAGAAGTGACTGCACTTGCCCCATGGATCCATGGGCTCCCAAGTAGGCAAGAATACGTACGCCGTATGTCCATTATATAGAATGTGGAGTTGAAAATCTGTGAACCAACCTTGATTGGGAGATCCACTTCTCCATGAACCATCCTTTTCGATCCATCAAATTCCCTCACAACAATATCACTCGCTTAAAAACCAAACCTTCGCAGTTTAGCCGATCTAAAGTGCCTTTAGGTAACACATTTAAAGATGAGCCTGTGTCAACCAAGACATGTGCCAGAGTGGTCCCCTTACATTCAACAGAAACATGCCAGGCTTTATTATGATTCTTTCCCATGAGAGTTAAATCTGCGTCGGAGAGCCCCATACCATTGTCAGCTGTCAGACTTGCTACGCAGTTCTCAAATTGGTCAGCTGTGGTTTCTTAAGGCACATGAGCCTTTTTTAAGAACTTAATCAAAGCTTGTGCATGGGCGTCAGAACATGGCAATAAGGACAACATTGATATTTTAGAAGAGGTTTGCCCCAACTGCTCTACTATTTTGAAGTCGATTTTCTTGATGATCTTCAGGATCTCCTCCATCTCTTGAGTGGATGGTTCTTCCATAACAAACTTTTTAGCAGGTGCCTCTTCCCTGGCAGGCTCACTTTATTTCCATTTCCCTTTAGTACTGGCACCAACATTGCTGTTGGTTATGCGGATTGAAACCGTGGTAGTGGTTGATGGTGAGATATCAGGGGAAAAGACCCTTTCTATTCTTGTGACCTTACTAGAACCAGTAATATTAGTAACATCAGCTTTATTATCATCAATCTGAGAATCTTGCTTTATCCCATGGTAATAAACCTCGGCACCGTAATTCCATGGTACCGCTTTATCAGAGGTGTATGGAACAGGTCCGACAACAGTGATTATGAGAGGAGCAATGATTGGTTCGTTCAAAATCTTGATAGGACCTTTGGATGAGATCCTAAGAGGTTTGTTTGAAATTGTTATGATGGCCAAATCTTCAGCTTTGTAGATTGAATTTTTGATGGCGAGAATCTTTTCGAATAGAATTTCGCAGCTATCCATTAGGCGCTGCATACCTTTCTTCAGTTCTTCACACCCATCAGATTGTCTCATACATCCCACACAGTCTTTTTCACAACTAGGGAAAGTCCCAGCTTTCAACAGATTGCTCTTGATTTCATTCAATGGAGTAGTTAATTCTTCAATAAAGGCAATGAAAATGGTATCTTCGACGACATTAACACCTTTGTCGTGCTTCGGTATTGGAGCGGTAATTACATTTGGCTTCGGAGGAGGATCAAATTCAATAGTCTTGTTGTCAATTAAATCCTGGATTTTGTTCTTCAAAGCCCATCACTGATCAGTCTCATGCCCGGGGCTGTTTGAATGGTAAGCGCACTTTGCATTTGGATTATATCTCGGTGACGAGGTGTCAGAGTTGACGGGAGGATTCCGCAATGTTACTAAGTTAGCCCTGAACAGATGTTGAAGGGATTGAGATAATGACATGCCTAACCTTGTAAACTGTCTTCTTGGAGCTTCAACATGTTGAGGATTGGGAGATGGTCTTTGAGTAGCAATAGGATTTGAAATTCGGACATCATTGAAAGACGAATGATTATTCATTTTGCTATGGGCCTTTGCTCTATACACAACATTAACTTCTTTCTTCGCGATGAAAGGTTTCTTGATATGATTGGGAGTGGAAGTAGATGCCACATAGATCTTTCCACTTTTAATGCCACTTTCAATTCTTTCACCGGTTAGGATTAATTCGGTGAAACCAGAAGAAGAGCAGCCAACCAATAGATTAAAGAAAGAACCAGATAATGTGCTCATGAACATATCAATGTGTTCCCTATCAGTCAATGGAGGTTGGACCCTACTAGCAAGGTCTCTCCACTTCTGCACATATTCCTTTAAATCCCTCATTCTTCCCCATGGTCATACCTTGCAATTAAACTCTTGTCAGTGCCAAGTCGGCGTTGTACTGATATTGATGGTAGAAGGCAATAGCTAGACCCTCCCAAGTATTGACGTGAGATCCGTCCAACTGATAAAACCATTCAAGTTGTGTTCCAGCCAAACTCTCTTGGAACAAGTGAATCCAGAGTTTTTATCAGTAGTGTGCGGTTGTATCTTGCGCACATAGGACTTCAAATGGAGCTTTGGGCAAGAAACCCCATCGTATTTTTCAAAGATTGGTATTTTGAACTTGTGGGGAATGACTACCCCATATATTAAGCCCAAATCGTCAAAATTTAAACCGGGAATAACTTGGATTTCAACTGCTTTCAACCTGTCTTCTAGCTGCTTGTATTTGATGTCTGCGGGTGGATATTGTTCGTTGAAATAATCATCATCAGATTCTTGGTCATTGATACAGTCAGCCTGAGTACTCTTGACCTCACCAATTTTGTTCTCGGCCTCTTCGGATGAATCTTCCTCTATTGGAATTTGACGGATTGTCTCCTTGAACCTTTTACCCATGTTGAGTAGAGCTTTCTTCTTTGGATTTTTCTTAGAGGCCAACAAGGCCATCATATCCTGCTGCCCCTTGGCCAGGGCGAGTAAAGCTTCTTGAAATTGAGAGTTGTGGGCTTGAAGTTCCGTCACAGTTTTCTCTAGATCCATCTTGCTGAAATAAACAACGGAGAGATAAGGAAACCTGTTATGCGGAAACCTGTCATGTCATGATGCATGAATATGCAATATGCAAATGATTTCAAGGATTTAAAGAATTTTAATTTGTACAGACAAAGAGTGAATAAACTTTAACTTGCATTAAAGAGTTCTGATTTGAATACAAACATGCCTCGTGGGCTTACAACAAAAGAAATAAGCATAAAGTAAACTCCTAAGACAGAAAAGTTGTGCGCATCCTTTTTGGCGCAATGTAGGTGTTTAAGCTCCTTTCTTCATGAAGCTCCCTTGTAAGTTCTAATATCTTCTTCTCACTCTTATAGAATTTAGCTTCAAAGGTGTCTCGCTCTCCTTTTAACTGAATCCAAGCGTTTTGCAAATCTTCAAGAGAAGTAGGCATATCAGGATAGAGGATAGTGTTGTAACCCAAAATTTTCCCTCCCATATTCCTCAAGATTTGTCAAGAATGATCTTCATATTGCTCAAAATGGCTCAAGGGTTGTACAGTCAAATCACCTCCTAAGGCAGTCAATTCAAAATTAGGGTTTTGTGTTGCATCAAGGTCCTTACATCCAAATGGCCTCAAGTTATTCCCAATGCCTTAATATGTTCTTAAGTCCATCCATGTCAAATTTCAAGCCTTCCAGAGGAATTTTGGTCAGTCAATTGCTCAAGAGACCCAAAAAGCGACTGTGCTAGGGCAAAAGTCAAATGTGACCTACAAAATAGTCAAACCTCCAGATTTTTTGTCAACATTCTCATTTTTAAGGATAATTAATCATTTTATCAAGGGTTGATCATGATTCATCAAGGATTGCTCAAAATTCATCAAGATTCAAAAGTTGCTAAATTAGGGTTTTACAGGAAAAGTCAACTCAACTTTGACCAAGCATAACTTTCTCATACTTTGTGAGAAATGAACCATCCAAATCTCATTCTTAAGAGCATGCAATTTCCTACAATCCATCTTCACACTCCAAGATCAATAAATGCTCTCACAAAAAGTTACAAATTTGGACATTATAAGTCATTTTTGAAAGTCAACAAAAACACCTTTTTTTTCCAAAGCTTATAACTTGAGAATGGAACATCAAAATGATATGAGACCAAAAGGGTTGATTAGAGGACATCTCAAGGTTTCTAAAAAGTCCAATAACACCTCCAAATGTTCAAAATTGAAGAAGTTATGCATTGTTGAAGTTGGGCATTTTTCCAAAATTGCATAAAGTCAACTATCCTAAAAACTCCAATTTTTGACAAAAGGGCCCACTTTTTCCACTTGATTTGGTCTTTTCATGCCACACACGTGTCCCATACATAATTTCATGACCAAAAATTTATTTTTCTATTTTATTTCATTTTTATTGATTTAATTCATTATTAATCAATATTAAATCAAATAAAATCCAAAAATTGATGTAAATGGATCTTTGTGATTTGTACAGCTTGCAAATATCATGTGACAACCAACCAACTCGTGCCAAGGCTCAAACATGCACATAATCTCATATTTGGCCATATTTGGAAAGCTTTTCAATGGTGATAAAATCAAATCTCAAAACCTTGAATGCACATGGATTAAAGCCCAACTCTTGACCTAGTTCACTTCCAATATACATACACAAGCCACGCAAACCTAATTCACGACCTAAGCTCTGTTAAAACAGCCATACCAAAACTGAAAAAAGGGTGAAAAAGAGAGAAATCGAATTCTTGGTTAGAGGTTGTTTCAATCAAAAATCTCAACGTGGTGTTCTTGCTTGCAATCTCCTGAAGCCATAGCAACCAGAACCGGACCTTAAGACCCCCTGAAACGCACTGTAAGTCGTCACGATTATGGCTCTGAACATGATATCGTAAAACCACTTCCTTGCATCCTCTTGGCAGTATTTTTGTATAATCATGCTTGCCTTTAAATTTCCATTCATTCTGCATCATTCAATTGCTTTTTTGTAGCCTATAACTCCCTACCCGAACCTAGGATTTTGGAGGTTTCCATTTGGGGTTTCGTTTTACAGGGACAATTAGGATGAATCTTGGCCATGGTTGAACTCAGGAGGAAGAGGCGACCACGTCCATGTGCTTGGATGGGATTATTATGGCCTAAAACGCATTTTTGAACGATCCCACGAATCTTCCCGCGGATAAAAATCTGCAGATAAGAAAACCAGAGTTTCGTTGGAGAAGACGACCACACATCGCCCTCCCATTGGCCCATTTGAAATAGCGCACTTTTTTTTTCCAAGCATAAGTGTTTGTTTGATATATATTAATCATTGTATATTATAATTACAAAACAAGCAAATGGCTCAGTGGCTAGGGCGTTTGTTCATTGGCTAACGGGACCTGGGTTCGAATCCCAGGTCCCCCAAAACTTTGTTCAATTTTTTCTTCAGGTATTCGTGTGTAATTCTCAAAGGAGGGTCCATCATACGCCCTTCTCCAGTTGCTGGCCAGGTGGTCTCAAACCAAATCCAATGACCAGAATGGGGTCCTCACCATGATCACAGGTCAGCGCACGCATAGCAAATCACAAAAGTCAAACGCAGGCTTGCAGCAAGTGGGCCTCAAAAACTGCTGATCAAACACCCTCTTTGGGCCCAAACCCCCTGAGTTTGCCTCTTTTTTTTATTTCTTTTCTTTTAACATGTTATTTATTTACTTGATTTATTTTTATTAACTACTAACTAAAATAATTAATATTTTCCTAATAAAATCAGAAAACCTAAAAAATAATATTTTTATTAATTTCACTATTTCATTATTTTTCGTAAATAAAAATTAACCAATTAATTTAGTTTCTAATTAGGTATAATTTTAACATTTTTGCAACAAAATAAAATTAATGTAGAATTAGGGTTTTTAATAACTTTTAACCAATTTTTTATTTTTTTATTTCCTTAAATAACAAAAAACCAAAAATATTTTTATTTTAATTAATTAATTCAATTATTAATTTAGACTAATTTCTTTAATTCAAAAAATAACAAAAAATCTCCTTCTTTCTTAAAAAGGGTCAAAACCCTAAAAATTCTCCATTCAATTTTTCTCGCGCGTATTATTTTTGATTCATATTCCATATAATTGTAATTGCTCCGAGGATGTAATAGCTTTAACTTAGGATTATTTACCGCTTTCATTTACCTTTTCACATTTACTTTTCAAGGGTTTGTTTTTGGCGATGTAAATACCCGACGCCTTGTAATAGCTTAGTTTTATTTTCCGCAACCATTAACTGCTAGATGTATGCTAATAAGCTATGCATGACAAGATCTACCTTAACTTAAAAACAACCGTAGCTCACCATAACATGTACAAAGATAACATAACTGAAAATTGACACATTTGCACATGCCACTCCTAGGGTACGCCTCACTTGGTTGCCTCGAACATGGTCATTGAGTATAGGAAGTTTTAGAGGTCGCCCTCTTATCCAAAGATCATAAGTTGCCTCGAAACGGTTGCCTCGGATAAAATGATTTAAGACATTAGGGTTACCGCTAAGGCGTCCTAACATTGCTTTAGTGACCACATGTCCCTTAATCGAATTGACCCGAAAACTCCAACGACGGTGCTACTTACTCCTCAATAGTGGGATAGCACTGTCCAAAGGACATTTTCACAGTTTAATTCCATTTTGAGTAGGTAGAGGTTCTCAGGTACTTGCTCTTTCAAAACAAGACAAATTTTTCGCACTTACACTTTTCAAACAAAGTTTTCAACAACACTTCATACACTCTTGAGGACAAAAACAAGAGTTAAATCGAAGTTTTCAAACAAAATTCTTTTCAAAACCCACAAACACAAGAAAAGCAAAACTTTTTGAAAACACAGTGAGCAAGTACCTAAGAGCCCGTGGATAACCACAGATAGAAAGGGTGCGAACACCTTCCCTTTCTATAATCTACCTCCCGAACCCGAGAAACATCTCGAAAAGGAATTTTTCTGTGCTTTTGTCCTTTCCTTGTTGGATAAAATAAAAGACGGTGGCGACTCTTGCTTACCGCGACATTTTGCAAAAACAAACGCAAACGCAAACCAGCATTAAAAAACAGTCAGTTCTCATTCCCACCGATCACAGAACTGGCGACTCTGCTGGGGACTTCTTATAAGTGAGGTGTACCTTAGGATTAGATCACTTGTGTTTTCAATTGTATGCTTTATATGCTTTAAATTTTGTGGGCTTGTATCGGAGTTTTATAGATCCTAACCCGGATCTGGGGGTACCATTTTTTTAGGTAAGTAGCAATAAACTGTGAGGGATCTGTCCGGCGTAGACCGACACGGATGAAGCAGTAGCTACGTTGGTGTGACACCTTGGTCTGTACCGATATCCCTTGTGTTGGAACGAGGAGAATATGGGTCTTCTAAGGAGTCGTTAAGCACCAAATGACCTTAGAACCTTAAATTGACCAACTTGGCCATAGAACAGTAGCAGTATGCTACACTCATTGAGACTAAACTCTCGCGATGATTCCGGCCGCAAGAAAAGGTTGCTAAACTGGAATTATGACCGATTGAGGGTAGTCAGTGATATTGTGATCCTTTAGAACCCGGTTACTATTTTTAGGACAGGTCTTAACCAACTGAAATTGAAAGAGGGTAGAACCTAAACTTCATGCCAGCCTGAAATCTAAGGGCTCTTTCGTGTGACTTGGGTGCATTTACCATGTTTGCCTTTTGTGAATACTTGTGGTGTGCCTTTACCATGACATCATAACATCATAACATTGCATACATCCTGCATAAGGACTAACCCATTTCAAAGACAAGAGGGTTTCATCTTTGCTCTGTTTTGTAGGACATCATGATGCCCATGCGTAGGAATACTATCCGGACCAACTTTGTTCAAGTACCTACTTTGCTTAAAGAGTTGGTTATCAGGATCCCAGACACTACTTCCTTCATCAGGAGGCATGGTTCTCTTCTCGGTTTAGTCACCTCAAAGTTGGACCAACAAATGATGAGTGTCCTAGTCCAGTTTTATGATCCTCTATACCATTGCTTCACCTTTCAAGACTTCCAGCTGGTTCCTACCCTGGAAGAGTTCTCTGAGTTGCTTGGTATCTCTGTTTTGGAGCAGACTTCGTTCACTGGTTGGGAAAAGACTCTTAGGCCTGAAGAGATTGCTGCAACCCTTCACTTGACCAAAGAAGAGGTAATGGCTAACTGGGAGACTAGAAGTGGAGTTAAGGGTTTTTTGGCTAAGTTTCTGGTTGGCAAGGCTAACTGCTTTTGGGATGACTTAGACTTCAAAGCGTGCGAGGACATTCTGGCTCTCTTAATCTATGGTCTGGTATTGTTTCCAAATCCTGAAACCTTTGTTGATGTTAATGCCATAAGGATCTTCATCTCTCGGAACCCTGTACCCACTCTCTTGGGTGATATCCTTCATCAACTCTATGCTCGTACTGTCCGAAAGCGGGGAACTTTGATGTGCTATGCTCCTTTATTGTCGAGGTGGTTTATTTTGCACCTCCCTAAGTCCGTACTGAAGAACAAAGAAGGAATGGGATGGGCTCATAGGATAATGTCTCTTACTAATAATGACATTATTTGGACTCTCAAAGGCTTGGATGAGGTGACTGTCATTGATCATTGTGGAGAATATCCTAATGTTCCTTTGATTGGAACCCATGGAGGAATCTCTTATAACCCATGTTTAGATCTCCGTCAGTTTGGAAGAGCCAGAAGAGAAGGGACTCATGAGATGTTGATACCTCATATCATCTTTGATTTTCAGGGAGATAGCGACGAGCTACGTCGTAGATTCATCAGGGCTTGGGATAGAGTTCACAAATTTGACCCACATGAGTTGGGACCAAAGACTCCTCTGCCAATGGAGTCATATTTAAGATGGGTCCGCATCCGTGCCCAGAAGTTAGGTATGCCATACGAAGCTGTCAGGCCCATTACTCTTGAGGTTGCTGATAAAGACGGGGTTCCTCCAACTATTCTCCATCCTCATACGCCCACTGATGTTGGCACACTGAAGAGGTCTTGGGCGCAACTGCAGGAAGAACGAGACTCTTATCGGGAGAGGTTCAACGAATAAGAACAGAAGATCCAGAAGCTGACTAAGCAATTGGAGAATGAGCGGATCCTGAATGATTATATCCGCACTGAGAAGAAGAGGCCATAGGAACATTGATGGACCTTTGATGATTTCTTTTACGGTTTTATTTACTTTTCAGTATTTCCATTCTTGTAACGCCTAAGGGCAATTTGTTGAACAATTTAAATTCTGAATTTAAATCTAATAAAGTGTGTTTCCTTTCTTGTCTACAAATTTGAATCCCGATTGTCTTTGGAAACATAAATCATACGTAATTCATCTCATGCACTGCATAAACAGGTACCCTTTTACAGGTCACTTATCTTCTTCGCTGTTTATTTCAGCAATCATCATGTCTACTGAACCTTCCACTGAGCAAGCTATCAAGGCCCTCCAGGCCCAGTTTCAAGAGTTGGTTATGAGCCTATCCAAGGGTCAACAGGACTTGAAGACCCTGATTCTGAAAGAGAGAAATAAGAAGAAGAAGAGGACCGTCCTGTTCAACACTGGACGCAGGTTCGGAAATGGACTGCAGAATGAAGTTGACCTGACCACCTCATCTGGAGGGAAAGACAGTCCACAAGAGAGAAGGGTTCCCAGCCCTATAGTCTCCGACAACGAGACGGATTATGATGAAGAACAGTATCCTCCTGCTGAGGATAGGTACAAACAATTGGAGGACCGCTTGAGCGCTATGGAGATACAGAACGTGCCCGGGCTGGATTTCGGAGACCTAGGTCTATCCTCTGGGGTGGTGATTCCCCATAAATTCAAGGCGCCTGCCTTTGCCAAGTATGACGGAGCTTCCTATCCAAAGTTGCACCTCCAGTCGTATGTAAGGAAGATCCAGCCTTACACCGCTGATAAGAATTTGTGGATCCATTTCTTTCAAGACAGTCTTTCAGGGACTCAGCTTGAGTGGTTCTATCAGCTGGATGGAGCCAGTATCCGTAACTGGGAAGATTTGGCTACTGCATTCTATAAGCAGTATCAATATAATTCCGACCCCGCTCCTACGCGTACCCAACTCCAGGGTATGTCAATAGGGACGGGTGAAGGATTTAAAGAGTATGCTCAAAAATGGAGAGACCTTGCCGGAAGGGTGCAGCCACCTTTAACTGATCGTGAACTTGTTGATATGTTTTTGGGGACCCTGTCTGGTCCATTCTTTAACCATTTGATTGGAAACTCTTCAGTCGGGTTTACAGACCTTATCTGGACTGGTGAGAGGATTGAAGCTGGTATCAAGGTTGGGAAGATACAGAAGGGTGCCTCATCGAGCACCGAGAAGAAACCATTCAAGAAAGAGTCCAACACTGTCTACGGTCCAAGGAGATAGAATAGATCGGAACACCGCCAAGCTATTAACGCGGTTGTTATTTAAAAACCTGCTGGTGCTCCTCAGCATCACAACCAACAAAGGGGTGAGAGACCTCGAAGGTAATACACTCGCCTCAGTATGACCTTGTCTCAGATATTGCCGCAGTTACTGACGACCAATCTGGTGACTCTAAAAGAAGTTCCGAAGATTTCAAACACAACATCCCCAAAGTACAATCCTAACACCCGCTGCACTTATCACTCTGACAGCCCGGGGAATAATACGGATGATTGTTGGGCTTTGAAGAATAAGGTTCAGGACCTAATCGATGCAAAGGAGATTGAGTTCGAGTCGCCCGAGAGGCCTAATGTTGTGACTGCTTCCATGCCCAAACATGGAGTAAATGCTGTAGAGGAAGACTTGTTTGTAGCCTCTGTGGATGATATTGTTACCCCGCTGATGACCGTCAAGAGGAACCTGTTGCTAGCCGGTTTATTTCCGGGATGTGGTGAAGGTTACCATCTGTGTTCTGTTTCACCTACTGGTTGCCCATCTTTGAAGTCAGGCATCCAAAACCTGATGGATAACAAGGAGATCCTGTTTGAGAAGATTGCTGTTCCTGCCACCCCTACTGAAGAAGTTTCCATTATTACCATTTTCAACAATTCTCCCAAGGCTCCCTCGAGGAAGCCTGTCAGAATTATGCCTGTTCAGAAGATTGCACCCATAATCATCACTGTTCCGGGGCCTATTCCCTACACCTCTGACAAAGCTGTTCCTTGGCACTATGGGGTAGATGTTTATGTGCTTGGAGTTAAGCAAGAGTTTGATACTAATACCGGCGTCAGCAACATTACCGGGCCTGCTAAAGTCACCCGCAGTGGTAGACTTTTCTCACCTAATATTGCGCCTCCAACCGTCCGAAGACCTATTGTCATCACACCTGCAAGTGTGCCTAATGCCATTCCTGATCAAGTTCTTAGTTCTACCCCTGTCGCTGAGTCATCTGACGCTCGGGGAAAAGGGATCACCACTGATATGCCTGCCCAGACGGAGGCGCCAAAGACAACCACTTTTGAAGCTTCCGAACAGGAGATGGAAGAGATTCTAAAGATTATTAAGAAGAGTGATTATAATGTAGTTGAGCAACTGGGGCAAACCCCATCCAAGATTTCTATGTTATCACTGTTGTTGTGTTCAGAGGCCCATGCCAAGGCTCTGATTACCTTCCTGAAGACGGCCCACGTGCCACAAGAGACATCAGCTGATCAGTTTACCGATTGTGTGGCCAATTTAACTGCTGATAATGGTTTGGGTTTCTCCGACGCTGATCTGACTGCTAAAGGGAAGAACCATAACGATGCCCTGCATGTCTCCATTGAATGCAGGGGCACTACTCTTACACATGTGTTGGTTGAAACTGGTTCCTCATTGAACGTCTTGCCCAAGAAAGCTCTAGACAGGTTGGATTGCGAAGGGTTGGAGCTAAAGCCAAGTAACATTGTTGTCCGGGCCTTTGATGGGTCTAAAAGGATGGTGCATGGTGAAGTCGATATTCCAATTAAAGTTGGTTCTCAGATCTTCAATTCTACATTCTACGTGATGGACATTCGACCGTCCTATTCTTGTTTGCTGGGTCGTCCATGGATCCATAAAGCTGGAGCTGTGACCTTCACACTCCATCAGAAGCTGAAGTACCCGGCCAGAGGGAAGATTGTGACAGTACAGGGGGAGGAAGAGTACATGGTCAGCCACCTCAACTTGTTCCGGTACATAGAGATGGATGGGGAGTTCATTGAGACTCCATTTCAACACTTTGAAGAGGTTCCTCAGACACTGGCATCAGCTGAGACTGTGGTTAAAGATTCTCCTTTGAAGATGGCTTCCTTAAAGGATGCCCGGGCTGTTATTGAGAAGGGTGAGTATGCAAACTGGGGCCGACTTCCTGATTTCACTCAGAAGACTAACAAGTTTGGTTTGGGTTTCACTGCAGAAGCTCAAAGGGATGTTCGTAGTACAAGGATTGGAAGACCTCCTGTGTTCATTAGCAACTCGGGGGTAAATGCCATCGAAGATGGCGTGGAGGAGTCTGAATTCGACAGCTGGATCTACCCTACGACCAATGGTGGACCAAGCAACTAGACGACAAAGGACTTCATCCCTATTAATTTTGTTACCCATTAATGAACTCTTTGTTTTGAATTTGTAACAGACAATATTGTGAAACTTTATGGCTCGGTGTCTTACCCAGGGCACCGTGGCTTCATTTGTGAGGGCTTTTGTGTGCCATTTTCATATATCATTAATAAAAGCATTGGACATTTTTTGCATTTCAAATCTTGCGCTCCTTGTCTTTCTTTATAATATATTGCAAAACAGCTATTTTACACACACTCACGTATACAGGTCTCAATCCACTCTGGATCTCACTGGTAACGACTCTGCTACTGCTAGTTATGACTTCGAAAATCCAATCAACTTAGCCGAAGACGAAGGTGAAGATGATTGTGAAGTGCCGGGTGAGCTTGCAAGACTGCTACTTCAGGAAGAGAGGGCCATTCAGCCACATGAAGAGCTAGTGAAAACAGTGAATCTGGGTACTGAGACAGACAAAAAGGAAGTCAAGATCGGTGCAAATCTAGAGCTTAGTGTGAAACAACGGTTGATTCAGATGCTGCATGACTATGTGGAAATCTTTGCCTGGTCTTACGAAGATATGCCTGGGTTGGATATCGACATTGTGGTTCATCGCCTGCCTACCAAAGAAGACTGCCCTCCGGTAAAACAGAAGGTTCGTCGTATGCGTCCAGAGATGTCCGAGAAAATCAAGGTTGGAGTTATGAAACAGTTTGATGCCGGTTTTCTAGCAGTAACCTCTTACCCTCAGTGGGTTTCCAATGTGGTTCCGGTACCGAAGAAATATGGTAAGGTCCGAATGTGTGTTGACTACAGGGATTTGAACAGGGCAAGTCCCAATGATGACTTCCCTTTGCCTCACATCGACGTTCTGGTTGACAATACTGCTCAGCACAAGGTCTTCTCCTTTATGGACGGTTTCTCCGGTTATAATCAGATAAAGATGGCTCCCGAAGACATGGAGAAGACCACTTTTATTACTCAGTGGGGTACCTTTTGCTACAAGGTCATGCCTTTTGGGTTGAAAAATGCTGGGGCAACGTATCAGCGTGCCATGGTTGCTTTGTTTCATGATATGATCCATCATGAGATTGAAGTATACGTCGATGATATGATTGCGAGGTCCCAAACGGAGGAGGAACACCTTAACCATCTACAAAAGCTGTTTGACCGTTTGAAGTTCTACAAATTGAGGTTGAACCCGAACAAGTGCACCTTCGGGGTGAGGTCCGGTAAATTGCTATGCTTCGTCATGAGCGACAAAGGTATTCAAGTGGACCCTGCCAAGGTGAAAGCCATACAAGAGATGCCAGCTCCCAAGACAGAGAAAGAGGTCAGAGGCTTTCTAGGACGCCTGAACTACATTGCCCGATTCATCTCGCATCTAACTGCTACTTGTGAGCCAATCTTCAAGCTACTGAAGAAAGATCAAGTGGTACGTTGGAACGATGAATGCCAGACTGCTTTCGAAAGAATCAAAGAGTATCTCCAGGAGCCACCCATTCTGATGCCACCAGTTGAAGGGAGACCTCTAATCTTATACTTGACAGTACTTGACAACTCAATGGGGTGTGTGCTGGGTCAGCATGACGAGTCTGGCTGAAAAGAGCATGCTATTTATTACCTTAGAAAAAAGTTTACCGACTGTGAGACCCGATACTCACTGCTTGAGAAAACTTGCTGCGCTTTGGCATGGGATGCTCGCCGGCTAAGACAGTATATGTTGACTCACACTACTCTATTGATTTAAAAAATGGATCCAATCAAGTATATCTTTGAAAAGCCTGCCTTGTCCCGAAGAATAGCAAGGTGGCAGATGATCTTGACTGAGTATGACATCCAGTACACGTCGCAAAAAGCAATCAAGGGAAGCGTATTGGCAGACCATTTAGCACATCAGGCAGTGGATGACTACCACTATATGAACTTTGAATTCCCGGACGAGACTATCATGTTAATAACTGATTGTGAAATACCTGGACCAGATGAAGGACCTGAGGAAGGATCCCGATGGTCTATGCACTTTGATGGAGCTTCAAACGTTTGGGTAACGGTATTGGCGCTGTGATCATATATCCTAAGGGCTCTCATACTCCACTCACTGCCCGACTGTGTTTTAACTGCACCAACAACATGGCGGAGTATGAAGCATGCATCATGGGTCTTCAAGCTGCAATTGACCTAAGGATCAAGTTTCTGAGTGTCTTCGTAGATTCCGCTCTCGTGATCAGTCAGATCAAAGGCGAGTGGGATATGAAACACCCAAATCTTATTCCTTACAAGGAGTATGTGTTGACGTTGCTTCCCCACTTAGAGGAAATAACCTTTGAACACTTCCCAAGAGAGGAAAATCAGTTGGTGGACGCGTTAGCTACGATGTCCTCTATGTTCAAAGTCAAGTGGGACAATGAGGCTCCCCGGATCATTATTTGGAAATTGGATGAACCTGCACATTGCTGTGATCTTAAGACCGAAGAGGTAACAGAAAAGCCTTGGTATCATGAAGTAAATAGGTACCCTGAAGCTCAAGAATACCCCGAGGGTGCATCTGTTAATGACAAGAAGTTTCTGAGAAGATTCGCAGCAAAGTTCTTCATCAGCAATGGCATTCTTTACAAACGTAACCATGATTCAACCTTACTGCGTTGTGTGGATAGGATCGAAGTAGAAAGGATCATGGCAGAGCTGCATGAAGGTACTTTCGGGACTCATTCTAGAGGACATACCATGGCAAAGAAAATCCTTCGGGCAGGATATTACTGGTCCACAATGGAAGCCGACTGTTATCAGCATTCTCGGACATGTCACAAGTGCCAGGTCTATGCTGATAAGGTGCATATTCCTCCAGTTCCTCTGAATGTCTTGACAGCACCTTGTCCTTTTGCAATGTGGGGCATTGATATGATTGGTGAGATCAGACCTACAACATCTAACGGGCATCGTTTCATCCTGGTAGCGATTGATTACTTTACGAAGTGGGTTGAAGCAGCTTCCTTTGCCACCATAACCAAGAACGTCGTGGCACGATTCATTCGGCATAACCTGATCTGTCGATACGGTGTACCAGAGAGGATCATTACGGATAATGGTACCAATCTTAACAACAAGATGATCACTGAGCTCTGCGAGCAATTCAAGATACGGCACCACAACTCTTCTCCCTACCGGCCGAAGATGAATGGGGTTGTAGAAGCAACTAATAAGAATATTAAGAAGATTGTGCAGAAGATGACAGTGACCTACAAAGACTGGCACAAGATGTTACCATTTGCTCTTCATGGGTACCGTACCTCAGCACGGACGTCAACAGGGGTAACACCTTATTCCTTGGTATATGGCATGGAGGCAGTCCTTCCCATTGAAGTTCAGATACCCTCTCTCTGGATCATGAAGGATGCGAGTTTAAGTGAAGACGACTGGATCCAGACCCGGCTTGATCAACTGAACCTAATCGACGAAAAGAGACTCACTACTATTTGTCATGGTCAGACGTACCAAAAACGGATGATCAAGGCATTTAACAAGAAAGTCAGACGACAAGAGTATCAAGTCGGGGACCTGGTAATCATGCACATCATTCTACCTCAAGGTGATCCCAGGGGAAAATGGACCCCTACGTACAAAGGGTCGTTTGTGGTTAAGAACATCTTCTCAGGAGGAGCGATGATTCTAACCACCATGGATGGTGACGACCTTCCTCACCCCGCTAATGCAGACATAGTAAAAAGATACTACGCATAATCAAAGACCCTCTAGGTTGAATGGCCTAGGCAAAATAAGGGATTCCCGGTGAACCAAAAGGGTTCGGGTAAAAACAAGGGATGAAAATAAAAAAAATCTGTACACCCGGCAAGTCGAAAACCTAAAAAGGCGGCTTGGGCATAAATGGGTATCCCGGTGGACTGAAAACCCGAAAGGGCGGTCCAGGCAAAAGTTAGGGATAAGCGTAACACTATGTCTCATTGGATCACCCTGCATCCAGACTTTGGTATCAACTATCAGGCTCGGACGACACCCATCAATCAGATTCATCTCCAACTAAGCAGCAAAGTGAAGAGATGCTTGAAGATATAAAGGCGATAGCAGAGTTGGAACCCAGTGGGATTATTCACATAGCTGTTTTGTTTTCTTTTTACAAATTGTATAAATCCTATTTTTTCGGCGGTGTTCTCTTACTAGGACGTCAGCCTCTTGTACAAAAGCGCCTATTTACGGGCAAACTTCAAAATCAATACAAGTTCATTTTTCAGACAAATTGCAAATTGTTTTTTCCTTTATCTGTTTTGTTTTGCAAAGAACGTCCAATGTTCATTTTTGATATATGCATTTGACATTAATTGCTGCTCATAAATATTTGCATGCGAAACAAAGGACTAATTACGGGTGATATCAGAAGTAGGGGCAATAAGAATTGTCTGAGAGGTCTAGTTGCTCTGTCCACCAAGGTACCAAGGTAGGTTCAGCTAAAGAATATGACCAAGATATCGTCACTACCCGCAGAGTAAGACAGTAATGGTAGCTCTCCCCACTGAGACTTGCAACTACGAAGGAATCAACAATACTCTCCCCCAAGAAGAGTTAGTCTACCGTCAGTCCTGAAAAGGCTCGGTATTCCCAGAAGGTCTTAATATTCCCCAGTGGAGTATAAAGATATTCCCCAACAAGCGTAAAGAGCATCCCCGGCAGTCTTAATATTCCTCAACGAAATATAAGAATGTTCCCCGGCGGAATACAAGACACCCCCAGTGGAGCCATTTCCCCAGTGCAGTCTAAAAAAGGCTTCCCCAATAGAGAATTGAATCATCTTACTCAGTAGATTCTGGAAGCTTGTCCCCTGCAGAATACAGATGCATCTCCTCAGCTAAATTCAGAGGTTATCCCCACAAGAGTCTAACTGGGTTATCCTTAGCAAGTTGCAACTGAAAGATCATCCCCATCGAAGTTCTTTCTATCCCCAACGGAGTTCATCATCAAAATCCCCAACAGAGCTTATCAACAGAAGCCCCAACGGAGTTATCGTTAAAATCTCAGCAAAGCATCTCTTCCCATAGAGTAATTCCCCATAGAGTAATATCTTCACCATGTTTATTCCCCAACAGAGTTCTTTTCTCCTGCAGGTTTATTCTCACAATCATCTTCGTTCATCATCCCCAGCGGAAACGAAGAACTCAACTCTATTCTCCAGCAGCTCCGGGATTTATTTTCCTAGACGAAAATACATTCATAAACATTTCACACTTCATACCTCCTATCTACATACATGATAAAGTGCATACGACATGATCTCATTTATTTTTGAGAACATCATGACATCATGCATTTCATACATCATGACATCGCATACAACTAACGTTTACCTTTTTCAGGAGAAGGTCAATCAAAATATGGCTACCATCAACCTTTGCAAGTCCCAGTTTAATACCTGTAGCAAGCCAGGAAAAATATTTGTGGACGACTGATTGTAGATTAATACCTGTAACAAGACAGGAAAATCATCTACATGAAGAGATTGGAGATTAACACATGTAACAAGCCAGGAAGATCTTCATTTCTCAGGTCAGAGATTAATACCTGTAACCAGCCAGGACAACTATCTCATCGGCCAACCTTTTCAAGTTCCAGATTAATACCTGTAATAAGCCAGGAAAATTCTGTGGACGACTGATTGTAGGTTAATACCTGAAACCAGCCAGGAAATTATCTACATGAAGAGATTGAAGATCAATACCTGTAACAAGCCAGGAAAACTATTTTTCTTTCTCAGGTCAGAGATCAATACCTGTAACCATCCAGGAAAACTATCTCATCGGCCAACCTTTTCAAGTTCCAGATTAATACCTGTAACAAGCCAGGAAAATTCTGTGGACGACTGATTGTAGGTTAATACCTGTAACAAGCCAGGAAAATTCTGTGGATGACTGATTGTAGGTTAATACCTGAAACCATCCAGGAAAACCACCTACACAAAGAGATTGAAAATTAATAGCTGTAACAAGCCAGGAAAACTATTTTTCTTTCCCAGGTCAGAGATCAATACCTGAAACCAGCCAGGACAACTATCTACTCGACCAGCTCAAACAATTCAATAATCACTTTTGGGTGGCATCTTTAAGCCCATCTCCAACAAATTTCTATCACATCTCCAAATGGAATCTGTAAGCCCATTCCCGACATCACAACGATGATACTACACCATGCGAGTGCAAATTTTTGGGTACTCTAGTGTTCAATTATCTTCCATCTTCGGATCACGAAAGGCTCGAAAGTCAATCTATATCCTCAGGTTTAAGAAAATTGAACAGGGGCAACTATTGTACCCCAAAATTTGCCCTCCCATATTCCTCAATATTTGTCAAGAATGATCTTCATATTGCTCAAAATGGCTCAAGGGTTGTACAATCAAATCACCTCCTAAGGCAGTCAATTCAAAATTAGGGTTTTGTGTTGCATCAAGATCCTTACATAAAAATGGCCTCAAGTTCTTCCCAATGCCTTAATATGTTCTTAAGTCCATCCATGTCAAATTTCAAGCCTTCCAGAGGAATTTTGGTCAGCCAATTGCTCAAGAGACCCAAAAAGCGACTATGCTAGGGCAAAAGTCAACTGTGACCTACAAAATAGTCAAACCTCCAGATTTTTTGTCAACATTCTCATTTTTAATGATAATTAATCATTTGATCAAGGGTTGATCATGATTCATCAAGGATTGCTCAAAATTCATCAAGATTCAAAAGTTGCTAAATTAGGGTTTTGCAGGAAAAGTCAACTCAACTTTTACCAAGCATAACTTTCTCATACTTTGTGAGAAATGAACCATCCAAAGCTCATTTTGAAGAGGATGCAATTTCCTACAATCCATCTTCACTCCCCAAGATCAAGAAATGCTCTCACAAAAAGTTACAAATTTGGAAATTATAGGTCATTTTTGAAAGTCAACAAAAACAACTTTTTTGCCAAAGCTTATAACTTGATAATGGAACATCAAAATGAGATGATACAAAAAGGGTTGATTATAGGACATCTCAAGGTTTCTAGAAAGTCCAAGAACACCTCCAAAAGTTCAAAATTGAAGAAGTTATGCATTGTTGAAGTTGGACATTTTTCCAAAATTGCCAAAAGTCAACTATCCTCAAAACTCCAATTTTTGACAAAAGGGCCCACTTTTTCCACTTGATTTGGTCTTGCCATGCCACACACGTGTCCCATACATAATTTCATGACCAAACATTTATTTTTCTATTTTATTTCATTTTTATTGATTTAATTCATTATTAATCAATATTAAATCAAATAAAATCCAAAAATTGATGTAAATGGATCTTTGTGATTTGTACAGCTTGCAAATATCATGTGACAACCAACCAACTCGTGCCAAGGCTCAAACATGCACAAAATATCAGATTTGGCATATTTGGAAAGCTTTTCAATGGTGATAAAATCAAATCTTAAAACCTTGAATACACATGGATTAAAGCCCAACTCTTGACCTAATTCACTTCCAATATACATACACAAGCCACACAAACCTAATTCACTACCTAAGCTCTGTTAAAACAGCCATGCCAAAACTGAAAAAAGGGTGAAAAAGAGAGAAATCGAATTCTTGGTTAGAGCTTGTTTCAATCAAAAATCTCAACATGGTGTTCTTGCTTGCAATCTCCTGAAGCCATAGCAACCAGAACCGGACCTTAAGACCCCCTGAAACACACTGTAAGTCGTCACGATTATGGCTCTTAACGTGATATCGTAAAACCACTTCCTTGCATCCTCTTGCCAGTATTTTTGTATAATCATGCTTGCCTTTAAATTTCCATTCATTCTGCATCATTCAATTGCTTTTTTGTAGCCTATAACTCCCTACCCGAACCTAGGGTTTTGGAGGTTTCCATTTAGGGTTTCGTTTTGCAGGGACAATTAGGATGAATCTTGGCCATGGTTGAACTCAGGAGGAAGAGGCGACCATGTCCATGTGCTTGGATGGGATTATTATGGCCTAAAACGCATTTTTGAACGATCCCATGAATCTTCCTGCGGATAAAAATCTGCAGGTAAGAAAACCAGAGTTTCGTTGGAGAAGACGACCACACGTCGCCCTCCCATTGGCCCATTTGAAATAGCGTGCTTTTTATTTTTTTCTTCAGGCATACGTGTTTGTTTGATATATATTAATCATTGTATATTATAATTACAAAACAAGCAAATGGCTCAGTGGCTAGGGCGTTTGTTCATTGGCTAACGGGACCTGGGTTCGAATCCCAGGTCCCCCAAAACTTTGTTCAATTTTTTCTTCAGGTATTCGTGTGTAATTCTCAAAGGAGGGTCCATCATACGCCCTTCTCCAGTTGCTGGCCAGGTGGTCTCAAACCAAATCCAATGACCAGAATGGGGTCCTCACCATGATCACAGGTCAGCGCACGCATAGCAAATCACAAAAGTCAAACGCAGGCTTGCAGCAAGTGGGCCTCAAAAACTGCTGATCAAACACCCTCTTTGGGCCCAAACCCCCTGAGCTTGCCTCTTTTTTTTATTTCTTTTCTTTTAAGATGTTATTTATTTACTTGATTTATTTTTATTAACTACTAACTAAAATAATTAATATTTTCCTAATAAAATCAGAAAACCTAAAAAATAATATTTTTATTAATTTCACTATTTCATTATTTTTCGTAAATAAAAATTAACCAATTAATTTAGTTTCTAATTAGGTATAATTTTAACATTTTTGCAACAAAATAAAATTAATGTAGAATTAGGGTTTTTAATAACTTTTAACCAATTTTTTATTTTTTTTTATTTCCTTAAATAACAAAAAACCAAAAATATTTTTATTTTAATTAATTAATTCAATTATTAATTTAAACTAATTTCTTTAATTCAAAAAATAACAAAAAATCTCCTTCTTTCTTAAAAAGGGTCAAAACCCTAAAAATTCTCCGATTCAATTTTTCTCGCGCGTATTATTTTTGATTCATATTCCATATAATTGTAATTGCTCTGAGGATGTAATAGCTTTAACTTAGGATTATTTACCGCTTTCATTTACCTTTTCGCATTTACTTTTCAAGGGTTTGTTTTTGGCGATGTAAATACCCGACACCTTGTAATAGCTTAGTTTTATTTTCCGCAACCATTAACTGCTAGATGTATGCTAATAAGCTATGCATGACAAGATCTACCTTAACTTAAAAAGAATCGTAGCTCACCATAACATGTACAAAGATAACATAACTGAAAATTGTCACATTTGCACATGCCACTCCTAGGGTACGCCTCACTTGGTTTCCTCGAACATGGTCATTGAGTATAGGAAGTTTTAGAGGTCGCCCTCTTGTCCAAAGATCATAAGTTGCCTCGAAACGGTTGCCTCGGATAAAATGATCTAAGACATTAGGGTTACCGATAAGGCGTCCTAACATTGCTTTAGTGACCACATGTCCCTTAATCGAATTGACCCGAAAACTCCAACGACGGTGCTACCTACTCCTCAATAATGGGATAACACTGTCCAAAGGACATTTGCATATTTTAATTCCCTTTTGAGTAGGTAGAGGTTCTCAGGTACTTGCTCTTTCAAAACAAGACAAATTTTTCGCACTTACACTTTTCAAACAAAGTTTTCAACAACACTTCATACACTCTTGAGGACAGAAACAAGAGTTAAATCGAAGTTTTCAAACAAAATTCTTTTCAAAACCCACAAACACAAGAAAAGCAAAACTTTTTGAAAACACAGTGAGCAAGTACCTAAGAGCCCGTGGATAACCACAGATAGAAAGGGTGCTAACACCTTCCCTTTCTATAATCTACCTCCCGAACCCGAGAAATATCTCGAAAATGAATTTTTCTGTGCTTTTGTCCTTTCCTTGTTGGATAAAATAAAAGACGGTGGCGACTCTTGCTTACCGCGACATTTTGCGAAAACAAACGCAAACGCGAACCAGCATTAAAAAACAGCCAGTTCTCATTCCCACCGATCACAGATAGTATATGGAACATCTCCCTCAACTATTGGCTCCATGATAACAGGTAAGACAACTTCATAAGGCATCTTAAGACTTTGAGCACGATCCCTCACCCATTTAAGATAAGGCTCCAAAGGAATGGAATTCTTACGTCCCAACGTCTTGCTATCAACCTTGTTAACCATACCCCAAGCTCGTATAAACCTTTGGCGGTAACCTTGGGTATCACTTTTGTAGTCGAATGCAATTCCTTGGATGAGTACCTCATGAGGGCCATCTCTCCTAGCATATCCAAATTGTCGCAAAGCTAAACAAGGGTTGTAAGTAATGCCTCCCCTAATGTCGAGTAGAGGGACATTGGGGAATTCCCCACAGCGATCAATGATGGTAATGTCTTTCAAAGAGCGATAATACCAACGAATATCAACATGTGAAAGTGACATCAATCTTTTAGACCACCTCATACCTTGTTCATTCTTAACCACGGATCGAGGTAGGTGCGAAATAAACCACCTAGCCAAAAGAGGAGTGCAACACATCAAAGCCCCCCTTTTCTTCAAAGTGCGAGAGTGAAGAGAATGGAAGATGTCTCCAAGCAATGTAGGCACCGGATTAAAAGATATGAAAACTTTGATCGCATTCACATCTATAAATTGGTCAAGATTGGGAAATAGTACCAACCCATAGATGAGAAGAGCCAAAATTTCCTCGAAGGATTGTAGATCCAAAGTATTCCAACACTCTTGAGCCTTTTCCAACAAAAACTTTGCTAGTAACCCTTTGACACTGCTCTTTGTTACCTAATTTGCTACTATGTCAGATGGTTGCAAATGTAGAGTTCGAGAAATTTCCTCAGGTTTAGGGTCTCTTTCAATACCATTGAAAGGTAACTAATTAAGAATAGGGATCCCCATGAGTTGAGAAAATTCTTCTAAAGTGGGCACAAGTTGGTAATCGGGAAAAGTGAAGCAATGATGCAAAGGGTCGAAGAATTGGACAAGCACCTTTACCATATCTTCTTCAATACTTGAGGTAACCAGACTAAGGAGTCGACCATGTCTTTTGGTGAACGGAGAATCTTCAGGGACCCTTGATACTAAATCCTTGAGTTGTGGAGGTATCCTTACGAGGCTGACTTGGATAGTGCTCCTACGAGGGGATGCCATGTCCTACAAAACAGAACAAAGATAAATCCAAAAAATCCTTGAAATGGTTAGTGAGAATGCTTATGATATGATGTTTATGATGCTTATTGTGATCGGTGGATCTGGAACTGACTGTTTAACGCTGGTTCGCGAAATGTCGCGGAAGCAAGAGTCGCCACCGTCTTTTATTTTCTCCAAATGGAAAGGACAAAAGCACAGAAAAATTCCTTAAAGAGATTGCTCTCGGTTCGGGAGGTAGGTTATAGAAAGGGAAGGTGTTAGCACCCTTTCTATCCATGGCTATCCATGGGCTCTTAGATACTTGCTCATTTGTGTTTTCAAAAATGTTTTATTTGCTTTTCGATGTGGATTTTAAAAAGTTTCTTTGAAAATTCCAGTTCGACTCTTGTATCTGTCCTCAAGAGTGGTTGAAAAATTGCTTTCGAAAGCTTTTTGAAAATGTGTTGGTGTGAAAAGTATTTTTGATTTTGTTTTGGAAATTAGAGCAAGTACCTAGAGTCGTCTACCTACCCTAAGGAATTCGTCTGTGTAAATGTCCTTTAAAGTAGTGCCATCCCACCATTGAGAGGTAGGTAGCACCACCGTTGGAGGTGTTCGGGTCAATTCGTTTTTCGGGACATGGTGATCACCAGAGCAATGGGAAGGCACCTTAGAAGCTACCCTCATGCCAGGTTCCCGGATCATGAGGACTTACTAAGACGTCCTCTACTCGACGATCACCTTTCGAGGCAAGGCAACAGTGAGGCGTACCCTAGGGGTGGTGTGTGCGATTCGTGTGTTGTTTTCATTTGCATTTGTCTTGTCATGTTCATTGTGATCTACGCTTGATTTTATTTAAGGCCATACATTCTTTCATGCTTTTTGTTAACAGTTTAAAAATATTTGCGGAAAAGTAAATCTAAAGCTATTACAAATGGCGCGGGTCCATATCGCCAAAATTAAACCGGACCCGATTTGACGGAAAGTAAATAAAGCAAATAAAAGTGCGAAAAGTTTAAGTTACAAAGCTTTGGGAGAGGTACATAATTAATTAAGTGCAATAAAATAAATACGCAAAATTAGACAATTAAGGATATGGGCGTTGGACCCTTTTGCGAAAATTAAATTAACGACAAATTAATTAGTTAAAAGGAAAGCAAGAAATTGTTTTTTTTGAATATTTTTCATGTTTTTAGGAATTTAATGAGAAAAAGAATTAATTAAAATTAACTAACCCTAATTCTAATGGTTTTTTAAGTTTGTTATGAAAATATTAAAATATAACCTAAATTAAACCTAAATTCTTTTATGTACAATTTAATTATGAAAAAAAAAAGTAATATTATTATTATGAAGAATTAAAAGGAAATAAAAATTATCAATTAAACCTAGTTCTATTTTTTCTTGTATTTTTTTATTATTAAAAGAAATTAAAATCACAACCTAATTAAACTAAATACTTACATATTAATTTATTCATGAAAATATTAGAAATAAAAATTATTTACTATATTTTATCTTTTCTGATTTTTTTGGCATTTTTTATATTTTGTAAAAAAAAAATATTTAATTAAATCAAAGCAGTAAAATGAATAAAATAATAATTGAAAATAAAATATAAAAATAATAAAAAATGGCAAACCAGGGGGGGTGGAAGTCCCCAAAGTGGAGGTTTTATTGTGAAATTCTGGCCCAGCAAGCTTTGATCCATTGACTTTTTCCAGATGCAATATGGCACGTTGACTGGGGTTTAGGATGTCCTTTCAATCTCAGCCTTTAGATTGATCTCTAAGTGGACGTGGCAAGTTGGATTGGAGAGACGCATGGTGGTCGCTAGCGCTGAATCTGCATGGGATGACATGTAGAAAAATAATATTGAAATATGCAAGACCTGGGACTCGAACCCAGGTCATGTACCTTAACCACCAACCTGGCTTGCCAACTGAGCTACACACGCATTCAATTAATATACAAACAAATAAATAATAAAAAGAAAGATCAACGCGTTAGTGGATCCAGCGTGCGAATTTCAAACGCTCCAATCAACGCTTTCCACGTGATCGTCTTCTTCACGTGTTTTCTTTTTTTTCTGAAACAAGACCGTATGGCAACGGTTTTAGACGCGTGGTTTTAGGCATGTTTCCAGAAAATAGCGACTAGCCCCTCAACGCTCATAAATTGAGCGCGAGGGTTCCATCATCTTCGTCTTCAAGCGCTGAGTCTAATGGTGGTGGCCTTGAACCCTAATTTTTCCTTGGGTGAAAAACCCCAATTTTAAGCTCTGTAAACCCTAGAAGACAGTTATGGCATAATCGCGTATGGCTTGCAAAAATTCAATCAAACATGATGGTTAGCTTTAAAACATCACAAGGAACAAGAATCAATAAATAAAATTCACAAATAATGCATGGAATAGGATATGCGATCATGAAGTTTGTTTGATACAGTTCCGGTTCATATTACCAATTCTGGGGGTTTGAAGGGATGATAATGATTGGAATATGATCAGGAGCCTTCAAGGAAGCTAATGGGCTATGAATTATGCCTCGAATCAACCTCTAAAGTGGTTTTCAGTTTTTGCTTTTTGACAAAAATTTGCAAGTTTGTTAATGGCTTCTGCGCAGCTTTTTGTCCCTGGGCATTAGGTTTTGAATCATGCTTATGTACTGAGGCTATTAGGTCAACAAAACTTAATCAAATCCATGGCAATAATGGTTTTGCATATTTGATTTTCTTAAGATCTTTTCATATCTTTTTCAAGTGTATTTTGTGTCAATTATGCTCAAATCAATCCAATTCTTTCCTATTTTGCATGTGCACGAAATCTTGATGGCAAAACCTGTATAAAAAGATTTGTTAAGGCATATTAGATATTTTTCATATATTTTAATGATTTAAATGAATTAATATAAATAATAATTCAAATAAATAAATAAAAAATGATAAAATATCTCCCTTTGGGCCAAGTGGTCGTGCATATTCTTAGAATGATGAATCATGGAAGAAAAATGGGCCCATTAGCAATTTTAGGTCATTTGGATCAAAGTTGACTTTTCAAAATATCCAAAAATTTCCCAACTTCCACAAGGCATAACTTGCTAAATTTTTAAGCTTTTCTCATGTTCTTGGACATTTTGGAAAGGTCTTTGAGTCCTCTAACCAATGCCTTTGGTCCCATGTCATTTTGATTTACCAATCTCAAGTTATGGCCTTTGACTTAAAGTCCCTTTTTGTTGACTTTTGAAAATGACCTATAATGTTGAAATTGATAACTTTTTGTGAGAGCATTTCTTGGACTTGAAGTATGAAGATGAGTTGTAGGAAATGTCTTTCTCTTCAAAATGAGCTTTGGATGGAATTTTTCTGATGATCCATGTGAAAGTTATGCCCTGGTCAATTTCAGTTGACTTTTTCAGCTGTCCAAATATAGTAACTTTTGCATCTTGATGATTTTCTGAGCCAAATTTTGAGAATCATGATCAAGCATTGATCAAATGATGTTTGTGGCTTCAAAATGACATGTTGACCAAAAATTTGAACTTTTGACTGTCAAATGACCATTTTGCCCCTACAGCTGCTGTAGTGCAATTTAGGGTTTTGACTGTGCAATTTTGAGCTGAATGCCTTGAAACTTGATATGAGGATGCTTGACCACATTTGTAAGCATGTGAGATTTGATTGGGCCTTTAGAAACTCCATTTTCTTGATCAGAACACAAACCCTAGTTTTGACTGTATAGGAGACCTTTGCACTGTGCAACCCTTGGGGAGTTTTGTGACTTGGCTTGGCAATTTCTTGGAGGATATGGGAGGGCAAATTTTGGGGTACAACACTTATGATGTTATGTACAAGTGTATATATAAGGAAAACAAGTCCTTAGTTTAAGCTTGCATGGGGTTTCAGGTAAGTACCCTCTTGAAGTTTAGTTGGCTCATCATGTCCTAGTTAATAGTAACCGGGTTCTAAGGGATCTCAATATCGCTGATCTTTCCCCCAAGTTTCGTTCAATAAGCGATTGACTCGCAACCAAACAAAACTCAAGAGTCAAACCTCAATGAGTGTAGCATCGAGTATCAACCAACTTCGGACTGCACCAAAGCCGGTTATCTCGCTACTTTCTAATGGCCAAGTTGGTCAAGTAAGGTTCTAAGGTCAGTTGATGCTTTATGACACCATGCGGCGGCCCCGTACTCTCCTTGACTGACTCAAGGGTTACCAGTACCAACCAAAGTTCCACATCAATGTAGCTACTGCTTCAACCGTGTCGGTATACCTCGCACAGTTCCCTCACAGTTTATTGCTACTTACCTAAAAGGTATCCCCAAATCCGGGTGTAGGATTTAAAACAAACCCAAAAAAGGAACCAAAATGTAAGGCAAACAAATCAAACAATGTAAGCGAGAAAATGTGATCTATCCCTAAGGTAACCCCACTTTTTAGAATCTCGTCCCCAGCAGAGTCGCCAGTTCTGTGATACGGTGGGAGAACTGACTTTGAGGTTTTGCGTTTGTGTTTACAAATGTTGCGGTTTAGTAAGAGTCACCTCTGACTTTTCTTTTATCCAATAAGGAAAGGTGAAAAAGCATAGGAAAGTCCTTTAGAGATGTTTTCTTGAGTTTGAGGGGGGGGGGGGGAGGGTAGATTAAGAAAAGGGAAGGTATTAGCACCCTTTTCATCCATGGTTTTCCATGGGCTCTTAGTTACTTGCTAGATCACTTGCTTTTGTTTGAAATATGTGCTTTGTGTTTTGAAAGTATTTTGAAAAGGTGCCATCGTTTAGGCAATCTTTGTAATGATTCTCGTTCGTAAGAATGTATACAAAGATGTTGATCTTTTAAAAATGTTTCAAGTTTGGAAGGATGTTTGGAAAGTGTATGTGATTGTTTTGAAAATAGCAAGGATATTTGTTTTGAAATTGAGAAAGTAACTAAAAGTAATCTACCTACTCAAAAGGTTTTAGATGTGCTTTTACTCCTCCTTTAGATGTTGCTATCTTACCATTGATTTGGTAAGAAGCCCTATCGTTGGATGTGAAGGGACAGGCGTAGGGTCGTCGTATGACCATGATAGCAATGTTGTGAGATGACTTAGCACTTTTTCTTTTAGGGACTAAGATCATTTTGAAAGGCAACTTTGATAGCATCATCGAGGGGCTATGATCTTTTTTCGATTTGTTTGTGCTAAGACATCCCACATGCATAACATGGCCATTTTTATAAGGCAACAAGTGAGGTTACCCTAAGGGTGCACGTGTGCAAAGAGTGTTTGATTTGCATGCATTTAGTCTTGATTAAGGTGATCTATTTGTCAATTTTCATATCTTGTCATACACACCCTAATTACTAGCATATATTGAAAGCAATAACAGTGCGGAAATGTAAAGTCCTACGCTATTACAATATTTAGGGGGATGGGGGTACATTTTTATGAATGGGGTTTGCAAGTTAAAATTCTAGGTTAATATTACAACCATATTGAATAGGTAAGAAGGTATAGAAAATGTAAAATGTTTGTCTGTTTAAAAAGGAAAATAACTTTTGTTTAAGAAAATATTTTTTGTGTTTTTATGTTAAAAGAAAATATAACATGGAAATATAAAATATTTTTGGTGTTTTTATGGTAAAAGAAAATATAACATGCAAATATAAAATATTTTTGGTGTTTTTTGATTAATAATAAAATATAATATGATGGCAAAATAAAAAAGAAAGAAAACATAATCGGCGCAAAATGCTGAAAATAGAAGAGGTCAGAAGTTCTGACTCTGACTTGCTGCACAAACAGAAACATGTTAGAATAAATATGGAAGTTCAGAAGTTCTGGATCTTCTGAGAACTCAGAAGTTTTCAGAAGTTCTGACGCAACTCTCAGAACTTTGCCTCTCTTCATGCGAGTCAGAACATCTGCAACTTAGTTATTTATTAACATAACAGAAGTTGCATACATAACAGTTATGACAAATTTCATGAAATATCAGAAGCACAAATCAGAAGCAACATGTATTTGCTAATTCTAATTCTGAGCCCTAATTTCCTTATGAAACTCTGAACTGGGATTCCTTCTTACTTAAGCAGGAAGATGCATGAATTTTCAGAATATATACATCATTAGGATCAGAATATCTACATTATGCTAAACATGCAAAATCTGACAATGCTTTATCAATTATGATGAGAGTCAGCAAAAAACTTACCTTGCAGCTGGAAAGGATTCTGTGAACTGGAGGTTGGTCTTGAATTCTGGTGATGTTCTGAGCAACTTCTTCATGTACTCAACAGGACGGGAATTTGTAATTCCTGGAACAACCAAAGGATGATATTCTGACTCCTTGGATGTGGAAGTTAATGGAGAGTGTATGGTAATAGGAATACAAAAGTTAAGGTAGCTTCTGATGTATGAATCAACAGCTACGTGGGTGGCTTTAGTCAAGAACTCTTGAGGAAGAAATGGAGTTTGAATGTAAGGAATCAATGCTAAGATTTTGGTATTTTGTGTTTATAGTTTCCTGGGTTCTTGGAATTTTTGCAATGGTTCAAAGCTTTCTTTCTCAATTTCCTCGCCTCTTTCACAATTTTTTTTGGCTCTTTTACAAAAATTTCTGGCTTTTCTCAGTGGTCAATGGTGTTCTATTTATAGGCAAAGTTTTTGCAGTTGGGGCGGTCAAGTGGCACCAACATCATATGCTAGATGCTGACTTACTCTTGAAGTAAGCTTAAACAAGTGGGGGTTCAATACATTCAAGTTGGATGGTTAACAGCACCTCAATTGGATTTGGCAGCGTGAATTAAGGGAAAGTAGGAACAGTGCGTGGGTCTAGCATACTTTTGCACAAAAGTTTGTCTTCCCAAGGCAGTATGGGTACACATGGAGTGAATCCCTTGGATAAAGACTTCACAAGTGGTTGTGAGCATTAAATGGGTTCCCATATGAAACTTTGTGTCCTTGCTTAACTTTGGATCAAAAGTTCTGCTTCAGCGTAACATCCAACTTCTGATCTTTGTATCTTCTGATTTCAGCGCATTCTGAAGGATCCTTCAGAACTTCCAATATACTTACAACACGCTTTGTTACCTTCTTTGTTTTAACCTTTGCAAACTCTGACTGAACCTTTATGAACATCGGTCCAGAAGTTCTGACCAAACTCTGTCTTGAGAATATCCAGAATTTGCTGAGTGTGAACACTGGCTCAGAAGTTCTGAAATTGTCATATTTCTTAAATACTTAGAAAAATTTCTATGTTTTTAGAATTTGATTCTTCCAAAATAAAATTTGACTTTTGAAACTCTTGATGAAGCAAACTTCATATTCCAACATGTCTTGATGAAATATGATTTTTGAGATTTGATTTTGATCTAAAAGTCAAAGTTAGACTTCTTATTGCGTAAATGACCATTTTGCCCTTGTGAATGGTCTGTTTAGAAAAATTGATAATTCAAGGCCTGGAGATCTGATGAAAGCAAGCTTGAGGATCCAGGGTGATTCCTTGAGAAATGAGAGGGAAAATTTTGGGGTGCAACATATAGTCTCAAGGATCCCAAGATAGATGAGTTGATAAGTCTAATTCCCGAGATCGAGTGTTATGCAGACTTTTGGAAGAAGTATGGATCCATTATTCCTCTCATGAAGCTGAAGATGAAGGAGGGTATTCTCTCGACCTTGGTCCAGTTCTATGATCCGATGTATCATTGCTTTACTTTTCCCGACTATCAGTTGATGCCTACACTGGAGGAATATTCTTATCTATTGGATTTACCTGTTACCGATCATGTTCCTTTTACTGGTTTAGAGTGTGAGCCTAAATCACATGAGATTGCTACTTCGATTCATCTGGGGAAATCTGAGGTGGAAGCCCATATGATTACTAAAGGAGGGATTAGAGGATTACCAGCTCAGTTCTTATTGGATAAAGCTCGTTACTTTTCCAGAATGAAGAGTACAATTGCTTTTGAGGCCATCTCTGCCCTACTTGCTTACGGGTTGTTCTTATTTCCTAACGTGGACAAGTTTGTCGACATTAACGCTATCAAGATCTTCATGATTGGAAACCCAATTTCTACACTGTTGGGTGATACTTATTACTCTATCCATCTTCAGAATTCTTATCATGGGGGGATGATTATCTGTTGCACGCCTCTGTTATACCGGTGGTTTATCTCTCATATGCCTCAGTCTGATGCTTTTTGGGATGTCAAGAAGGAATCCCGTTGGGCTCCTAAAATCATGGAACTTACTCACTCGGATATTGATTGGTATCATCGAGCTTACCAGGATATATAGATTATTGACAATTGTGGTAGTTTCCCCAATGTACCTCTTCTTGGTACAAATGGAGGAATTAACTATAACCTTGTTCTTGCACGATGACAGCTTGGTTATCCGATGAGGGATAAACCAAATAGTATTCATTTGAGTAGTTTCTTTCTGAAGGAAGGGGAAGACCATAGGGAAGCTAGGGAGAAGATTACGAAGGCCTGGCGTTACATTCATAAGAAGGGTAGAAAGGATTTAGGACCTAGGGGTGTTGTTTCTTTAGAGCCATATCTTCAGTAGGTCCGATCGAGAGCCATTCAGTTAAAGATTCCGTATACCCTGGAGACACCCATGCCTGATCCATTTGTGAAGACCACTCCTCCCTTATTAGATGATCTGGAAGAGCTGCAGCTTGCTTTGGTTAGGATGCAACAGGAAAGGGATGCTTGGAAGAACAAGTTCCAGACTTTAGAGAGTTCCTACAGAGCAGACCTAAAGGAGAAAGACGACTTGATTGAGATCCTTGAGAGTCGAGCGATAGAGTTTATGGAGAGGAAAGGGGATTTATTTTCTCCTAGGCCTCAATCAGGTGCTGATCACTCACTTCCTAATTCAGATGATTGGAAGGAGGTTGCCATCAGATATACGGAAGAAAACCAGAGGTTGAAGGCTCAGATTGTCAGGCTCACGCGGAAGCGCCAGCGTATAGAGTGATCTCCATCAGTTTTACTTCTTAGGGTTTTATATTTTATTTTTATCTTGTACTTGGGATCATTGAAACTTGTAATCCATTTTGGAGTTATTATAATAAAATTTTCAGTATTTCAAAAGTGTTATTACTTTGATGTTTGCAATATGTCTATAAACTTTAAATCCCTTGAAATATTAAATAACAAAGTAAAAATAATCATCTGCATTGAATATCATGCATTATATTGCACATATTTCTTGCATTTGTTATGCATATCCAGGTGTCTTACCAAGCTTCTTTACTTCGTTCAGCAAGCTGACTCATCACTACAACACTCAGGCTAATTTCAAAAAGAAGATGGAAAACTTAGAACAGGAGAATCGCGAGCTGTGCGAAGAAGTTTTTGATTTGAAGGCCGGCTTGGCCAATTTGACTATTCTAGTGGAAGCTCTTGTGGCTGCTCAGAATCAGCCACCGAGTGTTCAACCTCAACAACCAAGGGCAACTACTGAAGCTCCAACTGTTCCCGTATCTGTTACTCCAGCTGTTGTTCAAAACCGTATGCCTCAAGGTTATCCATGGGGAATGCCAGAGAATTTTTCACCTGAAGGTTTCAATCTTGGGCCTCAAGATACTCCAGTGGTTCAGAATATTGTTATTCCAGCACCTCCTGTGGTGCATGCTATTCCTACTGCGCCTCCTTCAGTGAATGTGGTTCCGTTTGTTAATGATGATGTGTGTCGTCCTTTCCCTCCACCAATTGAAGACTTGGGTCTTTATGACAGAATGGATGATTTTCAAGAGCAGTTTGACAAGATGCAGAGGGAGATGAAGACCCTCAGGGGGAAAGAGCTATTTGGGCAAAATGTGAATAAGCTATGCTTGGTCCCAAATGTTAAGATACCTGCTAAGTTTAAGGTCCCGGAATTTGAGAAGTTTAAGGGCAACACTTGCCCTCGTTCTCATCTGGTGATGTACGTGAGGAGAATGTATACCCATACTGATGATCAACGTCTGCTGATTCACTTTTTTCAGGATAGTTTGACTGGTGTTGCGTTGAAGTGGTATATGAGTTTGGACAACGCCAATATCCATACTTTTAATGATTTGGGAGAAGCATTCATTAAACAATACAAGTACAACATGGATATGGCGCCCGACCGTGATCAACTTAGGGCCATGGTTCAGAAAGACATGGAATCATTCAAAGAGTATGCGCAAAGATGGCGTGAGGTAGCCGCCCAAGTGATTCCTCCCATGGAAGAGAAGGAGATGATTAAGATTTTCTTGAAGACGCTGGGTGATTTCTACTACGAGAGGATGGTAGCAAGCGCGCCAAGTGACTTTACTGAGATGGTAGGAATGGGTATCCGCTTGGAAGAGGCTGTAAGAGAAGGCCGTTTGACGAAGAATGAAGTTTATGGAGGTGCGAAGAAGCCATCTTATGGGTTTACCAAGAAGAAAGAAGGAGATGCAAATGTTGTTATACAAGAGAGGAGGGTAAACACTCTTAGAAGGAATTATCAGCGTCATCAGCAAGTCGCCTCAGTTACTCCTGTTGTGAGTGCAGCTCCAACTACCGTTGCTTATCAGAGACCGTCCCAGCAGGGGAATCAAGGGTATAATTAGAGAAGAGAGAGTTATGACCCTATTCCCATGAGCTATACAGAGCTACTACCAGCATTGATTCATAAAAAGTTGGTCCATACACGACCACCTCCCGTCGTACCATCACCATTGCCTTGGTATTACAAGGCAGACCAAAAATGTGCTTTTCATCAGGGAGCACCAGGGCATAATGTTGAGAATTGTTATCTTTTGAAGAATGAGGTGCAAAAATTGGTAAAGTCCGGTGTTTTATCTTTCAAGGACATGGGACCTAATGTGAAAGATAATCCTCTACCCAAGCATGGGGGAGTAAATGCTGTAAATATGGTGGCCGGTTGTCCAGGCAACTTCTGGATTTTTGACGTTAATCTGGTTAGAGGAGATTTGGTGAAAATGCACGCAGACCTCTGTGAATTTATCTACTATACGCATGACCATACCAATTGTGCTACTTGCAGTACAAATATACAGGGTTGCGATAAGATAAAGGCTGATTTACAGGAGATGATGGATGAGGGCCTCATCCACATAATCAGGCCTAGGGAAGAGTATGAAGAGGAAGTGAACATGGTTTCTGGATGTCCTGGTGAATTCAGAATTTTTGATGTGGAGTATATGAATGAGGATCTCGTGCAGTTGCATGCTACCTTCTACCATACGGATGGTCAGGTGGAACACCAATACGGATCTTGCCTAGTTTGTTGTCGAGATCCTTGAGGATGTTCAATCGTGAAGAAGGGTGTTCAATTGTTGTTAGATAATGGAACTATCAAGATCACAGGTCAGAGGGATGATTATCATGAAGTTAATATGGTTGAGGTTTGTTTAAAGGAAGAAGAGTCAGAGGAAGAGTATGCCTCCGCGGATGAGTATTTCTCTTCAGACAAAGATTTGTTTTCCAGAAATGACTTATTGATGACTGGTTGTATTGAAGAAGGGGTAAACGTCATTGTGCCTTGTTTCGGTGCATCATCCCATTTTAAGGTAGAGTATCATAGCAAGCCAGCTCTTACCCCATTGGTAATTAGTTTTCCAGGTCCTATCCCCTACAAATCAGATAAGGCTGTGCCTTAGAAATACAAACGCTATAATATTAGAAGATGGGATGGAAGTTCCCATCCAGCCAATGCCCGATGTTGGAAATATAGTTGAAAACAATAGGGTGACCCGTAGCGGTCGTGTGTTTGCGCCGGTTGTTCGGAGAGATGTTGCTGCTGAAAAGAAAATTGCTGAGAATGATGAACCTAAGAAGACTACAGGAGAAACTAGTGGAGCTACGCTAGAGAAAGAAGTGGATGATATTTTGAAGATAATTAAAATGAGAGACTACAGAATTGTAGATCAGCTACTGCAAACTCCTTCAAACATATCTATATTAGCTTTATTAATGAACTCCTCTGCTCATAGAGAATCCTTGATGAGGATACTTGACCAAGCTTTTATGGAGAGTGACATGCCAATAGATTAATTCAGCAGTGTAATTGGAAACATTACGTCATGTAATAACTTGAGTTTCTGCGATGATGAATTACCAGATGAGGGGAGGAATCACAACCTGGCCCTCCACATATCTATGAACTACAAGAATGATTCACTATCTAATATGCTAATTAATATGGATCCACATTGAATGTTATACCAAGGAGTACTCTCATGAAGTTGAAATATCAAGGAACACCTATGCGCCCGAGTGCCATCATTGTGAAAGCATTTGATGGGTCGAGGAAATATGTCATCGATGAAGTGGACTTACCTATCCATATAGGACCACATTTGTTCCAGATAACCTTCCAGGTCATGGACACTATTCCCGCATATAGTTTTTTGCTAGGCCGGCCATGGATACATGAAGCAGGGGCTGTCACTTCAACTTTACATCAGAAGCTAAAGTTTGTGCGTGAAGGGAAGGTAGTGATCATAAATGGGGAGCAAGCATTGTTAATATCTCATTTGTCCTCCTTCAGTATTGTAGAAGCAAATGAAGCTGCTGTGGGAACCCAGTTACAAGTCTTATCCATTGACAACATAAGAGGAAATGAGAATTCCATGGTCTCGGTGAAGGGCGTGCAGTAGGTTGTGCGCAATGGTCCTAATGCAGTTTGGGGATGAATTGTGGATCCACCCGTGAACAAGAACATAATTGGCTTAGGGTTCTCTTCGAAGAATGACAAAGGTAAGGGCATGAAGCCAAAGTCTACTGCAGGCAGGTATCAAGACATTTTCCACAATAGAGGTTACCTCCATCGAACTGATTCTGGAATTAATGCTGTTAAGGAGGATGAAGCAGAGCATGAAATGCCGAATTATGTGACACATGGAGTCAGGGTTCAGAACTGGGTCACCATTGATTTTCCCTCTTGCATACATGTTTCAATGTAATTTGATTTGATTAATCTTTTTTTTGAAAGGCTTTCACTCTGCCCAAGGTGGAAGTACTAATGTTGTAGGGCTTATCTATTTGCCATGACTGTTAAGATCAGTAATAAAAGTTGTCTTTGTTTCCCAAATTAGGTCTTTATTTTTCTGATTTTCCTCGGAAAATGGTAATAAAAAAAACCTTTCAAAATAAATAATAACTGAAATTCAATCTGCATGATCACTTGTTATATGTGTCAGTTTCTAAATGCAATCACAAATCATATGTGCAAATTAACTAAAAAACCCGTTGAATACAATGCCCATGTACCCTCTCCCAACTTTGAATATCCTGTGTTTGGGGCTGAAGAAGAAGATTTTGATGAGATTCCAGAAGAGGTCTCACAGTTGCTTGAGCACAAGGAAAATACCATTCAACCATATAAAGAGCCTTTGGAAGTGATCAATTTGGGTTCAGAAGAAGATCCGAAGGAAGTCAAGATTGGAGCATCGTTGCATCCTGATGTGAAGAGAAGGTTGATTGAGTTGTTGAAAGAGTATGTCGATATTTTTGCTTGGTCTTACCAAGATATGCCTGGTCTAGATACAGATATTGTCGAGCGCTGTTTGTCGTTGAAGCCAGAGTGTCCGCCAATTAAACAAAAGTTGAGAAGAACTCACCCAGATATGGCAGTAAAGATCAAAGAGGAGGTTCTAAAGCAGATTAATGCTGGTTTTCTTGTGAAGTCAGTGTATCCTCAATGGATTGCCAATATTGTCCCAGTACCGAAAAAAGACAGAAAAGTCCGCATGTGCATAGATTACAGAGATCTAAATAAAGCTAGTCCAAAAAATGATTTTCTATTGCCACATATCGACATGTTAGTGGATAGCATAACAAAATTCAAAGTATTCTCGTTCATGGACAAATTTTCCGGGTATAATCAAATAAGAATGGCTCCAGAGGACATGGAAAAAACAATGTTTATCACACCTTGGGGAACATTCTGTTATAGAGTGATGCCCTTCGGGTTGAAGAACACTGGTACAACGTACTAGAGGGTTATGACAACCCTATTCCATGATCTGATGCACAAGGAAATTGAAGTATATGTTGATGATATGATTGCCAAATCCTAGACTGAAGAAGGGCATATAGAAGATTTGTTGAAGTTATTTCAGCATTTAAGGAAGTATCGTCTCCGCTTGAATCCAAATAAATGCACCTCCGGTGTTTGATCGAGGAAGTTATTGGGTTTCATTGTTAGCCAGAAAGGAATTGAAGTTGACCCTGATAAAGTCAAAGAAATTCAAGAAATGCCAGCACCAAGAACTAAAAAGCAAGTCAGAGGTTTCCTCGGGCGTTTGAATTATATTTCCAGATTCATTTCCCAAATGACTGCAACATGCGAACCAATCTTTAAGTTGTTAAAGAAAGATCGAGGTTGTGTGTGGACGGATGACTGCCAAAGGGAATTTGAGAGTATTAAGGAATATCTTCTTGAACCTCCTATCTTGCTCCCTCCCGTAGAAGGAAGACCGTTGATAATGTATCTGACAGTGTTAGATAAATCCATGGGTTGTATTCTGGGATAACAGGATGAAACATGGAAGAAGGAGTTCGCCATTTATTATCTCAGTAAAAAATTCACTGATTGTGAGTCGTGGTATTCCATGCTGGAAAAAACATGTTGCGCTTTGGCCTGGGAGGAAAAGCGTTTGCGGCAATATATGTTGAATCACACCACTTGGTTGATCTCCAAAATGGATCCAATCAAGTAAATTTTTGAAAAACCTGCTCTTACTGGGAGAATTGCCCGCTGGCAGATGTTGTTATCTGAATATGATATCGAATACCACACTCAAAAAGCTATTAAAAGTAGCGTGTTGGAAGATTATCTTGCTCACCAACCAGTGGAGGATCACCAGTCTGCAGAATATGAATTCCCCGATGAGGATGTGATGTTCCTGAAAGTGAAAGATTATGATGAACCATTACCTGAGGAAGGTCCTGACCCTAAATCTCGTTGGAGTATGATGTTTGATGGAGCTATAAACGCTTATGGTAAAGGAATTGGTTTTGCGACTGTCACTCCTCATGGATCACACACTCCCTTTACTGCAAGGTTAACATTTGATTGCACTAATAATATGGTAGAATATGAGGCTTGCATCATGGGTCTCGAGGAAGCTATTGATCTCAGAATCAAAATTCTAGATGTGTACGATGATTCAGCTTTGGTAATAAATCAGATTAAAGGAGAATGGGATACTCGTCACCCTGGCTTGATCCCTTACAAAGATTTTGCTAGAATATTATTACCATTCTTCAATAAAGTTGAGTTCCATCACATCCCTAGAGATGAAAATCAAATGGCGGATGCTCTGGCAACTCTGGCTTCTATGTACCAAGTGAATAATTGGAATGATATACCCCGAATTACGGTTCGACGGTTGGATAGGCCCACTCATGTGTTTAAAACATAGGAGGTATCAGATGAAAAACCTTGGTATTATGATATCAAGCATTTTCTTCAGTTTCAAGAATACCCAATTGATGCGTCGAAGAAAGATAGAAAAACATTGAGAAGCTTGGCAGGCAGTTTCTTCCTTAGTGAAAATGTGTTATACAAGATAAATTATGACATGGTATTTCTCAAATGTGTGGATAGACACGAAGCAGACATGTTGATGCATGAGATTCACGAAGGTTCATTTGGCACTCATGCCAATGGACATTGAATGGCTAAAAAGACGCTAAGGGAAGGTTATTATTGGCTGACAATGGAATCTGACTGTTACAAATTTGTAAAGAAGTGCCATAAATGCTAGATTTATGCAGACAAGGTCCATGTGTCTCCGACGCTTCTCAATGTGATTTCCTCCCCATGGCCTTTCTCTATGTGGGGTATTGACATGATTGGGATGATAGAACCCAAAGCTTCGAATGGGCACCATTTTATCTTGGTAGCAATTGATTACTTCACCAAGTGGGTGGAGGCTGCTTCATATGCCAATGTTACTAAGCAGGTGGTTGTACGCTTCATTAATAATAATCTTATATGCCAGTATGGTGTTCCAAGCAGAATCATCACTGACAATTGCTCAAATTTGAACAACAAGATGATGACAGAACTGTGTGAAGAATTCAATATTGTCCATCACAATTCATCTCCATACAGGCCAAAGATGAATGGGGCTGTTGAAGCTGCTAATAAGAATATCAAGAGAATTATCCAGAATATGGTAATTACTTATAAGGATTGGCATGAAATGCTCCATTTTGCTTTGCATGGATATCGAACATCTGTCTGCACTTCAACAGGAGCAACCCCGTTCTCCCTAGTGTATGGAATGGAAGCTTTACTCCCGGTCGAGGTAGAGATTCCCTCGTTACGTGTGATAATGGAAACCAAGCTGACGGAGGCTGAATGCGTTCAGAACAGGTTTGACCAATTGAATTTGATTGAGGAGAAGAGGATGAAAGCCTTGTGTCATGGCCAGTTATATCAAAAAAGAATGAAGAAAGCTTTTAATAAAAGGTCAAACCTCGTGAATTCAGAGAAGGCAACCTCGTGCTCAGGAAGATCATGTCTTTCAACACTGATTCTAGGGGCAAGTGGACTCCCAATTTTGAAGGCCCGTATATTATCAAGAAAGCCTTCTCTGGTGGTGCATTAATTCTTGAAACTATGGATGGCGAGGAGTTCCCCCGTCCCATGAATGCTGACGCAGTCAAGAAATACTTCACCTAAAGAAATAAAAGAACAGCTTGCTAAGTTGAAAACCCGAAAGGGAGGATTAGGCAAAAAAGGAGCATCTCGGTAGACCGAAAACCCGAAAGGGCGGTCTAGGCAAAAATTAGATACATAAATAGAATAAATATCCCGCTAAGTTGAAAACCCGCAAGGGAAGATTAGGAAAAAGTTAGGGATTTTCTTGGCAAGTAACTACGTCAGACAAGACTTGATCGTTGAAGCAACAATCTTCTCGGATCCTCAACATACTTCAACAAAAGATGCTGCTCAGGATTTCAAAAGTTGTTAGGGGGGATAATGGTCATTGTATCTCAATGTATCTTTTCCATTATGTATTACCATTTCCCAAACTTTGTAATCATCTATGGAGTCTCGCCATTCGCAGACTACCATTCTATTAATGAAAGTTGAGCTTTTACCAAATTCTTTGTATTTCCTATGTTATTTAGCTTGCAAAGACTCCATTTATTACTGATAATAACTTTCAAAGAAAAGAGATTAAATAACAAAATTGATTTTTCAAAAAAAAAGATTTTTACAATTTACTTTTACTTTGAGATTTGTGATGAAACAATGACAACAAAAATGGTGATCCCAGGAGTGGACAAACTCCGGTTGTTTTGAGAAGCTTTTGTTTCCCTCGGGAATGTCTACTCAGGATGTTTCTCTGCACGAGGTTTATGATTCTGGTATCCTCGGTCATGTTTGGATTCATTTCTCCTTTTTCTGAGTTTTCATGATGTGAATCCGCATTTCCTCCAGTGAAGTGGATTTGAATTCCCCAGTGAATGTGTGATACGGTGGGAGAACTGACTTGAGGGTTTTGCGTTTGATCGCAAATGTTGCGGTTAGCAAGAGTCGCAAATGTTTGATCTTTTGAGAATGTTTTCAAGCTTCATAAGATGTTTTAAAAGTGTAAGTGTTTGTTTTTGAAAATAGCAAGGATGTTTTGTTTGAAATGGAGTAAGTAATTAGGAGCAATCTACCTACTCAAATGTCTTTCTTGTTCATTTTCTTTTCCTTTGACATTGTTGTCTTACCATTGATTTGGTAAGCAACCCTATCTTTGGATGTTAACGGGATGGGCGTGGGTCATCGTATAACCATGATTAGCAATGTTGCAAGGTATCTTAGCATTCTTTTTGAGGGACTAAGATCATTTGTAAGGCAACTTAGATACATGGAGTCGACTTTGGGAAAAATCATTTTTCAAGCTAATGAACCTAATTTTTAGGGCCTAAACATGTTCATGACATGTATAAGGACCCCTTAAACAATTTTTACATAGTCTTGATTTTATTTTCATTTTATATTAATTTTATTTAATTAAAAATCAAATAAATCAAAATTAATGCAAATTATATGGGCCATTATTGATTGGACTTGGTTTGATGCATGGAGGGGCCCTATATTTCGTGTACAACATGGCCAACATGTCCCAATTCATTCAAATTTCAAAAAAGGACAAGATTCCATGTTTTGGCCAAAGTTACAAAATCTTCATTCATGGCCTTGAAGAACATGATTAAGTTTGTTTAATCCCTTGTTATCTTGTCTCCTTCCTCCTCTCTATATAAAGAACACATTAGCAAGCATTTGACATGCATATACAGCCTGAAGAGAGCACACTAAAATTGCAAAATTTTGTCAAAGTTGTGAAATTCAAAAACACAGTTCCATCCTTCCTCAGTCCAAACAAAGGATCTCAATACATTCCTGGAGGTCCTCTGAAGCTATTCCACTCATTACCACGTCCTAAAACATCACGAAAAGCCCCAGCAAAGTTCACATGTTTGCAATTTTTTAAATGTGTTTTCTTTGATTCATGTAATAAAAATCCATTTTGACCATGCATTTCTACTCATTTGAGTATTTGCAAGCTTCTTGCATGGTTAGATTGAAGTTTTGATGCAGAAATCGCATTTGGCCATGGTTAGGGTTTGAACCTACAAATTGGGGTTTCCTGTATTAGCCAAAATTAGCCTAAACAAGGGGCACCATCGTGCTCATGAGGATGAGGCCAATTGATCCATGGCCTCACATATAATTTATATTGTGTATTTTGGATATTTCATGATACAAGTTCTATAGTGACAAACAAAAACTGTCACTATAGGTTGCAGTACCTAAGACGACAGAGGGTGAAGAAGATGAAGTGTGGCGTTGTCCCATTGGCTCATCCAAATCCAGCGCATGTTTTTTTTTTAATTTTCAGATATGGACGTGTTTTTATATATTATATTATTGTTGTATTATATGTATGAATGACCAAGTGGCTCAGTTGGCAGACAAGGCATGTGTATAAGGAGAGGACCTGGGTTCGAGTCCCAGGTCCAGCATTTTTCAGTTTCTTAACATATCTCTACATATCACATGCGTTGCCCAACCAAGAGCATACCATACGCCTCCAAATCACAATCATCAGATCCTACCTAATCTAAATCCAAGGGTGTCAAGTGCACAGATCACTATGTACCATCAAGATTTGTCCATATTGGGTCCAGAAGCAAATCTGAGCTTCTCCCATCTTGGGCCAGCGAATTCAACAGCAACACCTCGAATTTTCTTTAACCATCCAGGCCCGGTTATTAGTTTTGTTTGTTTTTATTTATTTATTTATTTATTTAATTAGCAATAAATAATTAAAAATCACAAAAAATTAGGATTAGCTTTTTCTTTTAATTAATTAAATTAATTTATGAAATTGGCTAATTAATTAACTTTAACATTTTCCTTTTTTCAAATTTAAAATAAATTAGACTTAGGTTTAATTTTAAATTTTTAAGTAGTTTTCATGTCATAATAAAAAAAAAATAAAAAAAACTTAGATAATTTTGTAATTAATTTATTTTTCTAAATAAATTTTAGGATAGTTTAATTATTTTCTTAAATAAAACAAATATAAAAAATGTTGGGTTTTTGTTTAGAATTTAATTTTGATCAATAACCTTCTTTTATCTTAATTAATTAAATTTAGGTTTAATTTAATTTAGTATTTTCCTAAATAAACAAAAACAATCAAAAAGATTTTTACTTAGCAATTCCCTAGGTTTCTTTTAGACATAATATTCGTTTCGTGCGCATTATTTTGTTCTCGCATTTTTATAATAAAGTAAATGTATACTGGTATGTAATAGACTAAGTAGGACTTTTTATCGCTTTCTTTATTTTACCTTTCCCCCAGATTTGCATATTGTAAATACCCCCTCCCCAAAGCCATGTAATAGTGTAGGTTTATACTTCCGCACTTTATTTCTTGCAAAATATTACTGCTAGCAACTAGGCATGTATGGCAACACTGAAATCAAACGCTAGCAAACTTAGTAAAAAGAAAAAAATAACTGAACATAACACACTTGCACATATGCACCTCTAGGGTACCCCAATTTGGTTGCCTTCGGAAATAAAGCAGTCATGTCCCTCGAAACGGGGACACTTTAGCAAAGACCCGTAAATAAAAAAGAACATAGTCCGTCGATGACCCTACGGTTGCCTTCTCGGTAAATGATCTAGTCCCTAAACAAAATTGCTAAAATGTCTCCACAAGTTGCTTTCGTGACTGTATCTTCCCTTTGATATCCCTCATACATCCAACGATAGGACTACCTACTCTCTAATAGTAGGGTAGCACTATTTAAAGGATAGGAGGAAAAGAACTACCTTTTCGAGTACAAAGTAGATAGCTGTTAGAAGTTTTCTCAAAACATTTTGCACTTACACAAATACTACTTTTCAAAAACAATTTTCAAAAACATTTTCTTTTTTAACACTCTTGAGGACTGATACAAGAGTAAACGCAAAGCAAATCTCCGCGTTAAGGCATTTCAAAACATTTTCAAAATACACAAAGCACAAAGGTATTTCAAAATGAGAAAATCTCTAAGAGCCCGTAGGTAACTACGGATGGAAAGGGTGCTAACATCTTCCCTTTCCAAAATATACCTCCCTTCCTCAAAATATCGAAAACATCTTTTTATGTTCTTTTCACCCTTTCCTTAATTTGGATAAAAGAAAAGTCGGTGGCGACTCTTGCTTACTGTAATATTTGCGAACACAAAATGCAAAACCAGTATTTAACAGTCGGTTCTACCACTGTAACACAGAACTGGCGACTCTGGTGGGGAATTATAAAAAGTTGGGTTACCTTAGAGCTTAGTTCATTTTAAAAATTGCTTCCATTGTGTGTTTTTATGCTTTACTTTTGAGGGTTTATTTGGGTTGTTACTATAGATCCTACACCCGGATCTGGGGCACCTTATTAGGTAAGTAGTAATAAATCATGGAAGTTGTACGGCGTATACCGATATGGACAAAGTGATAGCTACGTTAGCGTGATACTTTGGTTTATACTAATGTTCCTTGAGTCAGTCAAGGATAACATTAGGTTTCCTTAGTGTAATTAAGCGCTAACTGACCTTTAGAACCTTTAATTGACTCATCCTAAGCCATTAGAAAGTAGTGAGATGGCCAACTTTGGTTCCGACCGAAGATTGGTTGATACTCGATACTACACTCATTGAGACTAGAATTTTGGAATATTATGGTCGCAATACTGCGGTGCTTAAGCTAGAACAATGCCTAAAAGAAAGGTCAGTGATATGAGACTCCTTAGAACCTGGTTACTATTAATAGGACAGATTGAGCCAACTGAAACTTTGAGAGGGTACTTACCTTTAAAACTCATGCAAGCCTTTAAACCTAAGGTCTATGTGTGACTTGTTTGTGTTTGATATACTTGTGATTTCAAAGCATAATCATAACATCATAAACAACATAACATGTCATGTACACAAACCATTTCAAGGGCCTGTGAATTTATCTCTTATCTGTTTTGTAGGTCATGGATTCAGCTCGCAAAAAACCACCCGAATCAATTTTGTAGAGATGCCTCCCAAACTCAAAGAATTGGTTTCAAAGGTTTCCGAGATTTCCTCATTCAACAAGAGATATGGCTACTTGCTCAGTTTGGTTGCTACTGGTTTTGACGAAGGTTTGATGAGTGTTTTATTCCAGTTCTTCGACCCTAAGCACCATTGCTTCACATTTCCAAACTATTAGTTAGTGCCTACGTTGGAAGAATTTTCCAAAATACTCGGTTTGCCTATATTGGAGAAGATACTCTCTACCGGTTTAGAACAAGATCCAACTGCTGAAGATGTTGCCATAGCTTTGCATTTGAAGCCATCTGACATTGAGTCCAATTGGGAAAGAAGGAGTGGAGTTAAGGGCCTCCTCACAAGTTTCCTGATGAAGAAACCCCAAGTATTCCTAGACGCCATGAGTTACCATTCCTTTGAAGATGTTTTAGCTCTATTGATCTACGGATTGGTTATGTTACCCAATTCAGACAAATTTATAGATGTCAGTGCCATCAACTTATTCCTTGCTCACAATCCAGTGCCTACATTGCTCGGGGATATTTTGCACCCTCTCCATACACGTACCATGAAGAAGCGAGGGACTCTTATGTGTTGTATACCTCTACTCTATAGGTGGTTTATTTCACACCTTAGCATCTATTGGTGCCCTCGCTCCCAAGAAGATATCTCTTTCATTGATCGCTGCATAGAATTCCCCAATGTTCCACTCCTTGGCATTAAAGGAGGAATCACCCACAACCCCTCTTTAGATTTACGTCAGTTTGGTTACGCCCGGAGGGATGGTCCTCATGATATGCTCATTCAAGATATTGTGTTCAACTATTCAAATGATCCACAAGGCTATCATCAGAGGTTCATCCGCGCTTGGGGAATGGTTAAAAAGACTGATAGCAGGACTCTAGGGCACAAGAACTCCATCTCTTTGGAGCCATACCTCAAATGGGTGTGAACTCGTGCTCAAAATCTCATGATGACGTATGCTGCTATCCTACCAGTGATTTCAGAGCCTATTGTTCAAGGGGTCGAGTCTCGCGTCATTCTTCATCCTGATATGCCAACAAACTTCAAAGAACTGCAAAAATCTTGGATTCAGCTCAAAGAAGAACGAGATACCTTTGAGTCCCAATTCTATGCTAGTGAGAAAAAGATGTTGGAAGTGACAAAGCGGCTTCACGAGGAGCAGAATCTCAATGCCTACATTAGCACCAAAAGGAAGCGTCCTTGGGAGACTTAGAAGTTTTAGAAGTTTCTTATTTATTACTCCTTTGTAAACTTTGATTTCGTTTGAGCTTACTAATAAAAAGTGTTTGTTTCTGTTTTGGTTAAAAGAGTTTAAATCCTATGAGGCCCTTGAAAACATTGCGTACATATATCATACATATCATTGCATAAACAGGTTTTCAAGACAGGTTTCTTATCTTCTTCGCTGTTTATTTCAACAATGGCTCTTGAACAAACAGTTAAGGAGCTTGAGGCACAGAATGCCCAATTCCAAGAAATGTTCCTGAATCTAGCTAAGGGACAAGAAGATTTGAAAGCTCTGATTCTCAAGGACAAGAAGAAGAAAAAGAGGCCAGTGGGTGTTCTGAATTTGGGAAGCAGGTTCAAAGGACCAGTGAAGAAAGTTTCAGAGCTCGTAACTCCGTCAAGAGAGAGAGAGAGACAATCAGGATGGAGAGCCGAGAGAAGAAGACCACAGTACAAGGGAGTCTGAGGAAGATGAACCTAACTATTCTGAGAAGCAGTATCCTCCTGCTGATGACAAATACAAACAACTGGAGGATCGGCTCAATGCCATGGAGATCCAAAGGGTGTCCGGGTTGGATTTTGAAGAGCTATGACTAGTCTAAGGGGTGGTTTTCCCGCAGAAGTTCAAGGTCCCTACATTTGCTAAGTACGACGGTGTATCCTGCCCTAAGCTGCATTTAAGGTCGTATGTCATGAAAATTCAACCCCACACTACTGATAGGGATTTATGGGTACACTTCTTCCAGGAAAGTTTGGCAGGGACTCATCTGGAATGGTTCTATCAACTATTAAGAACCAATGTACGTAATTGGGAAGATCTGGATGCTGCTTTCTACAAGCAGTACCAATATAATGCTGACCTCGCCCCGAATCATACACAGTTGTAAAGCATGTCTATGGGTTCCGGCGAGGGTTTTAAGGACTATGCCCAAAAATGGAGAGACCTTACGGGAAGAGTCCAGCCTCTGTTATCTGATAGGGAGCTGGTGGACATGTTCTTGGGCACATTATCCGGGCCATTCTTTAACCACCTGATTAGAAGTTCTTCTGCTGGGTTTACTGAACTGATCTTGACTGGTGAACAAGTAGAGGCTGGTATTAAAAGTGGTAAGATACAAAGAGATACATCCTCTAGTATTGCAAAGAAACCATTCAAAGGGAAGAAGGAGGTCAGTGATGCTTATGGCCAGAGAAATCTTAACAAAACTGAGCGTCTTTTGACAGTAGGGGCTGTTATGATTTCCAATCCTACATCAAACCGGAAATAGAATAATCAGTCCAGAACAGATAAGCCAATGAGACAATTTACCCGGATCAACATAACCTTATCCCAGGTTTTACCACACCTGCTGAAATCCAATTTGGTTACCCTGGAATAGGCTCCCAAAAATCCTAACACTACATCTCCTCACTATAATGCAAATGCTCGGTGTGCTTACCATTATGAAAGTCCAGGCCATGATACAAACAACTGTTGAGCTTTGAAGAACAAGGTGCAGGATTTGATTGAAGCAAAGGAGATTTAATTCGATGCTCCTGAGACCCTTAATGTTATAACTGCTTCTATGCCCAAGCACAGCCGTGGTGTTAATGTTATTGATGATGACATGTTTGTTGCTTCTGTTGATGAACTGGCTACTCCATTCCTGACTATTAAGAAGAATCTCTTGCAGGCCGGTTTATTTCTGAGTTGTGGTGAAGGTTTCCACTTATGTTTGTCCTTACCTAATGGTTTCCATTTGTTGAAGGAATGCGTTCAGTGCCTGGTGGATGATAAAGAAATCCTATTTGAGAAGACTCTAGTTACAAGTGATCCATGTGAAGCTGTTTCTATCATTACCATTTCCACCAATCCTCCCAAGGTCTCCTCCAAATGACCTGTCAGGATTACATTTATTCCAAAAGTTGCTCCGTTGATAATTACTTTCCCTGGACCTATACCATATTCCTCGGATAAAGCTGTTCCCTGGAACTATGGGGCTAACGTCTATTACCATGGCGTCAAACAAGATTTGCTGATTATTAAAGATAAAGATGCCGAAGACTATGATCCTGACATTAATAATATCTCTGAGACCAGTAAGATAACAAGAAGTGGAAGAGTTTTCTCTCCCGAGATCTCTCCTTCTAAAACTGTTGCTACTCATGTGATTATCCTTGTTGCTCCTGTCAATATTCCCATAGCTACTCCTGCTATTAGTCCCACTGTTATCCATGCTACTGAGTTGGCCGAGACTCGGGGCAAAGAGGTATTGGTTGAGCCTGTCCAGACGAAGGCGCACCCATAAGACATTCCCGAGGCTCCCAAGAAGGAAATGGAAGAAATCTTGAAAATTATAAAGAAGAGTGACTACAATGTGGTTGAACAACTGGGGCAGACCCCTTCCAAAATCTCAATGTTGGCCCTGTTACTGTGCTCTGAAGCCCATGCCAAGGCTTTAGTGAAATTCCTCAAGACTGCTCATGTGCCTCAAGAAACCTCCGCTGATCAATTTGAAGACTGTGTAGCCAGTTTTGCTGCTGACAATGGGCTAGGTTTCTCTGATGTTGATCTGACTCCCAGAGGAAGGAAACATAATGATGCCCTGCATGTCTCTATCGAGTGCAGGGGCACTACTTTGGCCCATGTTCCGGTGGATACAGGTTCATCATTGAATGTTCTACCCAAGAAAGCCCTTGAAAGGTTAGATTGCAAAGGATTGACTATGAATCCTAGTAACATTGTGGTGAGAGCCTTCGACGATTCTAAAAGAATGGTGCATGGGGAGGTGGACATCCCTATCAAAGTGGGTACTCAGATTTTTAATTCCACTTTCTATGTGATGGACATCCTCCCATCTTACTCCTGTTTATTGGGTCGACCCTGGATCCATGGGGCTGGCGCTGTGACTTCCACCCTACATCAGATGCTGAAGTACCCAACCAATGGGAATATTATCACAGTTCATGGGGAGGAGGAGTACATGGTGAGCCACCTGAACTCTTTCAGGTACGTTGAAATGGGTGGTGAGTTCATTGAGACCCCCTGTCAGAACTTTGAGGAGGTTCTACAAACCGTTGCTGCAACCAAAACCTTTGCCAGTGTTCCAAATGCTATTAAGCGTCTGCTGAAGATGGCTTCTCTGAAAGATGCCAGGGCAGTTGTTGAAGAAGGTAAGTTTATAATTTGGGGCCAACTCCCGGATATTCCCTACAAATCTGACAAATTTGGTTTAGGTTTTACATCAGGAGCTCAAAGGGTTGTTCGTCTCACTCGTGCCATAGGACCACCCATACACATCAACAATCATGGGGTTAATGCTTTGGAGGACAGTGATAGTGACTGTTACATAGACTAGTGGATCTTCCCAACTGTCAACGGATGACTCACCAACTAGAAGACTAAAGAATTTGTGCTGATTAGTTTTATTCAGGAGTAATGTCCTTTTTTTTGTTTTTGGATATGTAATAAATGAATAATAAAAACTCTAAGACCGTGTAGCTTACGCGAGGCACAATAGTTTATTTGTGATGGTTATCATGTTTCATTTTCATATGTCATTAATAAAGCATTGGATGTTTTTACATACAAATTTTGCACTCTCTGCCTTTCTTTTCTGCTTTTTACTTTATCAAAACAGTTATGCTCTTACACACACTCACATATCAAACTGCAGATCCACATCCACTCTGGATCCCATTGATAACAGTTCTACTATTGCTCATTATGACTTTGAAAATCCGATCAACCAAGCCGATGACGAAGGTGAGGAAGATTGTGAGGTACCAGGAGAGCTTACCAAACTGTTACAACAGGAAGCAAGGGCAATACAGCCTCATGAGGAGCCAGTTGAGACAGTGAACTTGGGTACTGAAGAGGACAAAAAAGAAGTCAAGGTAGGTGCTAACTTGGAGCCTAGTGTCAAATAGCGATTAATACATGTGCTACATGACTATGTTGAGGTTTTTTCCTGGTCATACGAAGAAATGTCGGGAATTGACACCGATATTATGGTTCATCGCCTACCTAAAAGAGGATTTCCCTCCAGTGAAATAGAAGGTTCTTCGTATGCGGTCAAATATGTCAGAAAATATCAAGGCTGAAGTCATGAAATAGTTCAATGTCGATTTCTTAGTTGTCACGTCCTATCCATAATGGGTCGCTAATGTTGTTCCAGTACCTAAGAAGGATGGTAAGGTACGTATATGTGTGGATTACAGAGACCTGAACAAGGCAAGCCCCAAGGATGACTTTCCGCTTCCCCACATTGATGTTCTGGTTGACAACACTGCACAACATAAAGTATTCTTCTTCATGGATGGTTTCTACAGATACAATCAGATCAAAATGGCACCTGAAGACATGGAGAAGACGACCTTTTTCACACCGTGGGGCACTTTCTGTTACAAGGTTATTCCATTTGGGTTTAAGAACGTTGGGGCAACCTATCAACGTGCCATGGTAGCTTTGTTTCATGATATGATTCACCATGGGATAGAGGTCTACGTGGATGATATGATAGCCAATTCTCAGACTGAAGAGAAGCACCTCGGTCACCTACATAAGCTATTTGACAGGTTGAAGAAATACAAACTGAGGATGAATCTGAATAAGTGCACTTTCAGAGTAAGATCTGGTAAACTCTTAGGCTTTATTGTCAGCGGCAAAGGTATTGAGGTAGATCCTGAAAAAGTCAAAGTTATACAAGAAATGCCAACTCCTCGCACTGAGAAGGAAGTTAAAGGATTCTTGGGACGCGTAAACTATATTTCCAGATTCGTTTCACATATGACGGCTACTTGTGAGCCAATCTTCAAATTACCCAGGAAAGATCAAGCAGTGAAGTGGAATGACGATTGCCAATATGCCTTTGACAAAATCAAAGAATATCTCCAAGAGCCTCTAATTATGATTCCTCCAGTTGAAGGAAGAACTCTGATCATGTACTTAACGGTGTTAGAGAACTCAATGGGGTGCGTGCTGGGGCAGCATGACGAGTCTAGTCGAAAAGAGCATGCAATATACTACCTTAGCAAAAAGTTTACCGACTGTGAAACAAGATACTCACTGCTCGAGAAAACTTGATGTGCTTTGGCATGGGATGCTCTCCGACTAAGACAGTATATGCTGACTCACACTATCTTGTTGATATCTAAAATGGATCCTATAAAGTACATCTTTGAGAAGCCTGCTCTCTCCGGAAGAATAACAAGATGGAAAATGATCCTGACTGAGTACGACATCCAATGCACAACCCAGAAAGAAATCAAGGGAAGTGTATTAGCTGATCATTTGGATCATCGGGCTGTGGATGACTACCAATCCATGAATTTTGAATTCCCGGATGAGAACATCATGTTAGTAACTGATTGTGAAGAATCTGGACCGGATGAAGGACCTGAAAAAGGATCCCGATGGACTATGGTTTTTGAATGGAGCTTCTAACGCTCTTGGCAATTGCAGCGACGCTGTGATCATATATCCTAAAGGCTGTCATACTCCTTTCACTGCCAGGCTATGTTTCAACTGTACCAACAATATGGCTGAGTATGAAGCATGTATCATGGGTCTCAAAGCTGCAATCAATTTAAGAATCACGTTCTTAAGTGTGTTTGGAGATTCGTATTTGGTAATCAGTCAGATCAAAGGAGAATGGGACACGAAGCATCCTAACCTCATCTCATACAAAGAGCATGTGTTGACACTAATCCCATACTTTGAAGAAATTACCTTTGAGCATTTTCCACAAGAGGAAAATCAACTAGCGGACGCGCTAGCTACAATGTCATCCATGTTCAAGGTCAGGTAGGATAATGCGGCTCCTCATATCACCATTGAGAGGATGGACGAGCCAGCATACTGTCACGAGATTTGTACTGAAGAAGTAGTGGACAAACCTTGGTTCCATGAAGTCAAAAGATATCTCGAAGACCAAGAGTATCTTGAGGGAGCTTCAGTCAATGATAAGAAGTTCCTAAGAAGGTTCTCTGCTAAGTTCTTTCTCAGTAATGGGATCCTTTACAAGCGCAATCATGACTCTACCTTGCTTCGGTGTGTAGACTAGAGTGAGGCAGAAAGGATTATGGTTGACCTGCATGAAGGTACCTTTAGAACTAATTCCATTGGGCACTCAATGGCTAAAAAGATCCTACGGGAAGGATATTATTGGTCCACTATGGAAGCAGACTGTTATTAGCATTCGCGGACTTGTCACAAATTCCAGATCTATGCTAACAAGATACATGTGCCTCCAGTTCCTCTAAACGTCTTGACTTCTCCTTGGCCATTCGCAATGTGGGGCATCGACATGATTGTAGAAATTAGACCGACAACTTCCAATCAGCACCACTTCATCCTGGTTACCATTGATTACTTCACAAAGTGGGTTGAGGCAGCTTCATTTGCTTCCATTACCAAGAACGTTTTGGCCTGTTTCATCAAACTTAACATTATCTGTCGGTATGGTATTCCAGAAAGAATCATCACAGATAATGGTACCAATCTCAACAACACTATGATCACCGAGATCTGCACGCAATTCAAAATACATCATCATAACTCTTCTCCCTACCGGCCAAAGATGAATGATGTTGTTGAAGCTGCTAACAAAAACATCAAGAAAATCATACAGAATATGACGGTGACATATAAAGATTGGCATGAGATGTTACCATTTGCTCTTCATGGTTACTGCACCTAATGCGCACATCAACAGGGGCAACTCTGTTCTCTTTGGTATACGGTATAGAAGTTTTCCTGCCCATTGAAGTCCAGATCCCTTCCTTGAGAATCATGAAGGATACATGGATGAGTGAAGACGAATGGGTCCAGACTCGACTTGATCAATTAAACTTGATTGATGAGAAAAGGCTCGCGGCTGTCTGCCATGGCCAGATGTACCAAAAACATATGATTAAAGCTTTTAACAAAAAGGTCAGATGTCAGGTATATTAGGATGGTGACCTGGTAATCAAGCGTGTCATACTGCCGCAAGGTGATCCCAGGGGAAAATGGACTCCCACATACGAAGGGACATTTGTAACCAAGAACATATTTTCTGGTGGAGCCATGATCTTAACCATTATGGATGGTGACGATCTTCCATACCCTATAAACGCGAACATAGTTAAAAGATACTACACATAAACAAAGACCCGCTAGGTCGACTGGCCTAGGCAAAAATTAAGGCATCCCGGAGAAACAAAAGGGTTCAGGCAAAAATTAGGGATATATATGAAAAAACCTGTACACCCGGTAAGTCAAAAACCTGAAAAGGCAGCTTGGGAAAAAAAGGGTATCCTGGTGGACTGAAAACCCGAAAGGGCGGTCCAGGCAAAAGTTATGGATTTAAAGCGTATAACTATGTCCCGTTGGATCACCTTACAACCAATCTTCAATATCAACTATCAAACTCAAGCAGTACTAATCAATCCAATCAAATTCAGAGAAGCAGCGAAAGTGATGAGATGCTCAGGCACATAAAGGCAATAGTAGAATGGGAACCCAATGGGATTATTTCACATAGTTGTCTTTCTTTGTATATTATTTTTATATAATTTCCATTCTTACAACGGCGTTCTCTTACTAGGATGTCTGTCTCCTTGTACAAAAAACGCTTATTTCAAATTAATACAAAACTATTTCTTTGAAAGTTGCAAACTTCTGTTTTTTAATTTTTTGTTTTGTGTGCGAAACCGTCCAGTGATTATTTTTAAACATATGCATTTGAATATGATTACTGCTTACAAATACACCCATAAAAACAAAATACAATTGCTAATGACTTTAAGAAAAGAGACATTATCTAAGAGCCATCCACAAGATCCCCGCAGATGTCTTCCCCAGCAGATACCTTCTCCAACAGGTACAGAGGCAGGGGCATTCTACTACAAGGTCACTGCCATATTCTCAGCATGTAACCTATTAATGTCAGTTGTTCTCACATCCCCAGCAGAGCAAAAATCTCCAATTATTGCTCCAGAATTCCTCAGTGAAGTCGCCAAGCTTCTCAAGATTCCCCTACAAGATTTCAGTAAAATCCCCAAGTAGTTTATAGAGTCCACCTTCCGCAACAGAGTTTTATAAATATCAAGTAGTTTATAAAGCTTTATCCCCAGTAGAGTTTATTTTCTAGCTATGGAAGTTCATCCCCCAGCGGAGTTTATTTCTCCTAATTGGTGAAATATTTCAACAAAACCCTTCCCCCCGAAAAAATCATTCTCAAACAGAAGTCAAAGATCCTCGGCAGAGAAAGGGAATCGCCAACAAAACTATCTACATTCACTATCCCTAGCGGAAATTGAATAATCACTTTCTTCACTCACCAACAACAGTCCGTGATTTAGCTTCCCGGTACTCTTTAGCAGCAGTCAAGGATTTATTTTCCCAGACAAAGACACTTCGCAATAGCATTACATGTTCATACATCATGGCATGTGCATACAAATACATATATCACAATATCATTTATTTTGGGAGCATCACGCAATTCATACATTATGACATCACATGAAACTGATTTTACCTTTTCAAGTTAAATTAGCATACAGATAAACACTATCAAATTTTACAACAGGTCAAAGATTAATACCCGAAACCAAACGGGGAAACTATCTACACAGCCAAGTGGTATGAACTCCCAAAGCAAGACGGGTTTACCAATAAATACATCAGGTCAAAGATTAATGCCTGAAACCAGACGGGGAAACTATCTGCATGACCAAGTGGTACGAACTCCTGAGACAAGACGAGTTTAGCAACAAATATAGCAAGCCACAAATTAATTCCCGAAACCAGACGGGGAAACTATCTATGTGACCGACGAAACAGGTTCCAGACTAATACTTGTAACAAGCCAGGAGAACTATTTGTAGACGACCGACTATGGATTAACACCTGCAACAAGCCAGGAGAACTATCTACATAAAGAAATTGAAGATTAATACCTATAACAAGCCAGTAAAACTATCTTTCTTTCTCAGATCAGAGATTAATACCTGTAAAAAGCCAGGAAAACTACCTTTCTTTCTTAGATCAGAGATTAATACCTATAACAAGCCAGAAAAACTATCTACATAAGGAGGTTGAAGATTAACACCTGAAACAAGATGGGAAAACTATCTTTCTTTCTTAGGTCAGAGATTAATACCTGAAACAAGACAAGACAACAATATCAATGACCAAACAAAAACATAGTCCCAGATCAATACGTGTAACAAGCTAGGACAACTATCTGTGGACGACCAACAATTTTCAAATTCCATATTAATACCTGAAACCAGACAGGACAACTATATGCGAACAACTGATTTTTAGATTAACACTTGGAACCAGACAGGAAAACTATCTACACGACTAGACGAAGCAATATTATATGGGTTCCTTCTCATATCTCTTCGGGTGCAGACTAACACGGACTAATCCTGAAGCAGCCCTACACAGGCTCTTTCTAACACATTTTCAAGTAAATGCTAGTGCCATTACCCCCAACAAGTTACTGTGAAACCTGGACTTCAACCAGAATACAACAAACTGTCATCTCTCTAGAGATAACTCTTCAACAGAGCCTTGGACAACTGAAGTTCCTAGACTCTATTCCCCACAGATTTTTCCTCAAACAGGAGAACAACAGAAATCCATATTCCCCAATAGTCTCCTCCTCAGACAACATGAATAGGAACCCTCAAAGGGACCATGTGTTGAATCGACATCTACTTTGGATGGCATCTTTAAGCCCATCTCTGACGACTCTCTGTTATCTTCTCCAAATGGCATCTGTAAGCCCATTCTTGACATCATCAACCATCAATATTACTTCATGCGAGTGCAAATTTCTGGGCACTCTAGTATTCAATCATCTTCCACCTTCAGATCACGAAAGGCAGACAAGCCAATCTAAATCCTTATGTTTAAGAAGATTGAAGAGGGGAATCTGTTGTACCCCAAAATTTTTCCCTCCCATTTTTACTCAAAGCATGTTCCTAGAGATCCTGAATTGCTCAAGGTTGACCAAGAATTGACCAGACAAATTCTCCTCCTAAGGTAATGAACCTCTAATTAGGGTTTCAATTTTCACCAAGATGTTTGAGTTTCAAAGGTCTCAAATGTTTTCCATGGATCTAATATGCCTTCAAGTTTGTCCATGCCGAGTTTCATGCCTTGCACAACAAGTTTGCTTAGACAATTGCTCAAATACTTGAGAATCAACTATACTAGGTCAAAAGTCAATTATGGCCCAAATACAGTCAAACTTCATGATTTTTGGTCAACATCAACATTTTGAAGTAATATCCATCATTTGATCAAAGGTTGATCATGATTCCTCAAGAAATGCTCCTAATTCATCAAAAGTCAAAAATTGCTAAATTAGGGTTTCTATAGGAAAAGTCAACTGAACTTTGACCAGGCATAACTTTCACATACTTCATCCATTTTTCCCAAACCAAAGCTCATATTTAAGAGAATCTCATTACCTACAACTTCTCTTCAGCTCTAAAGTCCAAGAAGTGCACCATTTGAAATATAAAAGCTCAGACATTATAGGTTATTTTCAGAAAGTCAACAAAAGCCACTTTTTTCTAAGACCATTTACATCAAGATAAAATCTTCAAAAGCAAAATTGATCAAAAGAGGGATTGAATTAGACATCTTGGGCTTTCCAAAAGTCAAGGATCATCATCATTATTTGAAAATTGAGAAAGTGATGGCTTGTACAAGTTGGGTAATTTTCAGGAAAATGCATGGAGTCAACTTTGGGAAAAATCATTTTTCAAACTAATGAGCCTAATTTTTAGGGCCTAAACATGTTCATGACATGTCTAAGGACCCCTAAAACCAATTTTGCACAGTCTTAATTTTATTTCAATTTTATATTAATTTTATTTAATTAACAATCAAATAAATCAAAATTAATGCAAATTATAGGGGCCATTATTGACTGGACTTGGTTTGATGCATGGAGGGGCCCTATATTTCGTGTAGAACATGGCCAACATGTCCCAATTCATTCAAATTTCAAAAAAGGACAAGATTCCATATTTTTGGCCAAAGTTACAAAATCTTCATTCATGGCCTTGAAGAACATGATTAAGTCTGTTTAATCCCTTGTTATCTTGTCTCCTCCCTCCTCTATATATAAAGAACACATTAGCAAGCATTAGACATGCATATATAGCCTGAAGAGAGCACACTAAAATTGAAAAATTTGTCAAAGTTGTGAAATTCAAAAACACAGTTCCAACCTTCCTCAGTCCAAACAAAGGATCCCAATACATTCCTGGAGGTCCCCTGAAGCTATTCCACTCATTACCATGTCCTGAAATATCACGAAAATCCCCAGCAAAGTTCACACGGTTTGCAATTTTTTTAAATGTATTTTCTTTGATTCATGTAATATAAATCCATCTTGACCATGCATTTCTGTCCATTTGAGTATTTGCAAGTTTTCTTCATGGTCGGATTGATGTTTTGATGCAGGAATCGCATTTGGCCATGGTTAGGGTTTGAACCTCCAAATTGGGGTTTTCTGTATTGGCCAAAATTAGCCGAAACAAGGGGCACCATCGTGCTCAGGAGGATGAGGCCAATTGATCCATGGCCTCACATGTAATTTATATTGCATATTTTGGATATTTCATGATTAGGTGCTATAGTGACAAATGAAAACTGTCACTATAGGTTGCAGTACCTAAGACAAAGGAGAGTGAAGAAAAATGAAGCATGGCATTGTCCCATTGGCTCATTCAAATCCAGCGCACATTTTTTATTTTATTTTCAGATATGGATGTGTTTTTGTATATTATATTATTGTTTTATTATATGTATGAATGACCAAGTGGATCAGTTGGCAGGCAAGGCGTATGTATGAGGAGAGGATTTGGGTTCGAGTTCCAGGTCTAACATTTTTCATTTTCTTAACATATCTTTGCAGATCACATGCGTTGCCCAGCTAGGAGCATACCACATGCCTACAAATCACAATCATCAAATCTTACCTGATCTAAATCCAAGGGTGTCAAGCGCATAGATCACCATGTACCATCAAGATTTGTCCACATTGGGTCCAGAAGCAAATATGGGCTTCTCCCATCTTGGGCCAGCAAATTCAACAACAACACCCCCATTTTTCTTTTACCATCCTGGCCCAGTTTTTAGTTTTGTTTGTTATTATTTATTTTAGTTTTGTTTGTTTTTATTTATTCATTTAATTAACAATAAATAATCCAAAATCACAAAAAATTAGGATTAGCTTTTTCTTTTAATTAATTAAATTAATTTATGAAATTAGCTAATTAATTGACTTTAACTTTTTCCTTTTTTCAAATTTAAAATAAATTAGACTTAGGTTTAATTTTATATTTTTTAGTAGTTTTCATGTCATAATAAAAAAACAATAAAAAAACTTAGATAATTTCTTAATTAAATTTATTTTTCTAAATAAAGTTTAAGATAGTTTAATTATTTTCTTAAATAAAACAAATATAAAAAATGTTGGGTTTTTGTTTAGAATTTAATTTTGATCAATAACCTTCTTTTATCTTAATTAATTAAATTTAAGTTTAATTTAATTTAGTATTTTCCTAAATAAACAAAAACAATCAAAAAGATTTTTACTTAGCAATTCCCTAGGTTTCTTTTAGACATAATATTCATTTCGCACGCATTATTTTCTTCTCGCATATTTTACAATAAAGTAACTGTATACTGGTATGTAATAGACTAAGTAGGACTTTTTTGTCGCTTTCTTTATTTTACCTTTCCCCCAGTTTTGCATATTGTAAATACCCCCTCCTCGAAGTCATGTAATAGTGTAGGTTTATACTTCCGCACTTTATTTCCTGCAAAATATTACTGCTAGTAACTAGGAATGTATGGTAAGACTGAAATCAAACGCTAGAAAACTTAACAAAAAGAAAAAAATAACTGAACATAACATACTTGCACATATGCACCTCTCGGGTACCCCACTTTGGATGCCTTCAGAAATAAAGCAGTCATGTCCCTCGAAACGGGGACGCTTTAGCAAAGACCCGTAAATAAAAAAGATCATAGTCCCTCAATGACCCTACAATTGCCTTCTCGGTAAATGATCTAGTCCCTAAACAGAATTGCTAAAGCGTCTCCACGAGTTGCTTTTGTGACTATATCGTCCCTTCAATATCCCTCATACATCCAATGATAGGTGTTGTACCCCAAAATTTGCCCTCCCATTTTTCACAAAAATCACAACCATAGGGTTTCTCAGATATTCAAGAATGGCTCAGGAATCGATCAGACAGATTTTCTCCTATGGCAGTAAACCAGGAATTAGGGTTTTTCTCGCATTTCTCAGATATTTAAGAATGGCTCAGGAATCGATCAGGCAGATTTTCTCCTATGGCAGTAAATCAGGAATTAGGGGTTTTCTCGCATTTCTCAGAAGAAATTGAGTTCTCAGAAATTCAATTGATTTTCAAATGTTTTCATGCTCTCCCAAATTTACTGGAAAAAGGCAGTGTTTGTTTGATCCAGGTTAACCAGTTAATTTGCGTCTTTTAAAAACATTCATCTGTTTATGGAATAAACATTTGTTTGTTTATGAAATATACAGTGCGTGTTTTGATTGGATTACAGTCGCAAGATTACAGAGTTATTGGATTACTTGGAGTTTAAGCTATCTTTGATTGGAATTATTGGAACACAGTTTCAATTATCTTAATAAGGAATATTAAGAATAAGTGAAGACACAAAGAGAGAATTACAAGTTACTAACAATAATGGATTTTATTGAACATCAGATTATCTCATAAAGACTTTTTCATTTATTTCAAAAAATTGTTACAATACAATTTATTATTTAAATGCTTTAAGTTTTACAACTTATTGTATTTGAAAAATAAATTAGTACAATTGTTTGAGTAATTCTCTCTAAATTACAAAGAAAAAAAATCTAAGCCTAAGGATGACTAAGCTTCCATTGCTCCCATGGTCGGCAAAGAATCTCTTGCTTCCTCTGCTTTGCCACTATCCAGTTTGCGCTCACATGAAAGAAAGACAGAAAAATAATTAGCACCGTTAATTGGATATGAGTAAGAATTTTCAAAAAAAAGAAAATTGTGTTCATCATTAAAGTTTGTCATTTGGAATCAGTGGGCTATTTTTAATTCATCACGTTTTTATTTTTCTCTTTTCAAATCACAAGAAGATTACTCTTCTTGGTTCACAAAAATAAAAATAAAAATGCAAGCAAAGTACAAATAAAAATGCAAGCAACCTGTCTAAGCAAAGCATTACAGGAAAACTAAACAAAGCCAAACTAAACAAGGCCAAACAATGCAGCAAACTAGACAACAGCAGGCGCGCAAATTGCCCAATGGCCAAACAAAGCCAAACTGAACAAGGCAAACTAAACAAGGCCAAACTAAACAAGGCCAAACTAAACAAGGCCAAACAATGCAACAAATTGGACAGTAGCATGGCAAGAAGAAAGTACAGCAGTATAGTAAACCAAATTACAAGCAAGGGGCTTGTTTCAAAAGCTTTTCATCATTTTCCAGGATTTTTGGCAAACTTTTCAGAAAAAAGGTGAAAAGCATTTTGCTTTTATCATTGAGAGAGGAGAGAGAAGAGAGAGGTCACCTATTTTGTTGGAACTGCACAAAAGGTATAGCTTGGCCATCCTGCCCACAGGCTGTCAAAGAGAAAAGCAGATATAACATAAAAAAGGCTCAAGCAAAATGGAGAGAACATTTTTTCAAAACTGAGAAAACAAAAACTGCACAACAAATCAAAAACCTCAAATTGTGAAACCAGTTCAAACCTGCCAAACTGTCAAATAAACAGCAAAAACAACCAAACCTGTTAAACCATAACCAACAACAACATAGCAAACATCCAAAACTGAAACCATTCCAAACCCAAAACTTGTAGCCCAGTTCAAACATACAAAACCAAGTATCAAAACTTCCATCAAATAAAAAACAAAAAGCTTGCCAAACTGTCAACAAAAACATTCAAAAAAGATTCAAGCTTGTAACTCAAAGTCCAACCATCCCAAAGCATTCAAGCAAAAACTCCCAACCTGTTAACTGATCAAACCTGCACTGTCAAAATCTCAAGCCAGTTTCATAACCATTTTCAACATAACCAATATTCCAAACCTAAAAACCAACAACAAACAGCAAAAATCCTGTAACTCACAAAACATTCAAACTGTAACCAAAACAAACAGAACCAAGTATCACAAACTACCATCAACATCCCAATAGTCCAGCATCCTCATCAAAACCAAAACTGTCCAACCATTACCAACCATTCTCAAAAACCATTTTCAATACAAAGCCACAAAATCTCAAACTTTCACAAACTGTATCAATCCAAAAAAACAGTTCAAGAACCAAAGGGGCTAAGGACAGAAAGAGACTCAGAAGCATTATCATCATCATTCAACATAAAGGACAGTACAAGAAAAAGTTACGAGAAGCGTGCATCCTTCGTCATCTTTTCTTCTCTCCTCCTTGCCAAGCCTGTCACCAAGGAGCACCATCAGCTCAAATCTCACATTCCTATCCATTTTCCAAAAATTCCAAAGGTATGATTTCATCACATTTCCCATAAATCATTTCCCGCATCTCAAGGTACAATAAAATTGATTAACAGAAAAATACGAACAAGATAAAACAACAACAGTGAAACATTCAAATCAAGACAAAACATCACCTTTTTCATGAAAGAAATTATTTGAGCATGGTTAGGAAGAGAACGAGGGGTACTCCGGTAACAGAAGGCGAGAGAAAGATCAGAAAGAATGCATTTCAAACCCTTTAGTTGGTTTCATTTCAGAACTTAGGGATTTCCTGAAAAAATGTAACTTAGAACGAGATCAAAAGGCCAAAAAGAGCGTTTTGCTCGTGAATTAGGAAGAGGGATAGGGATAGAGTGAGAAAGATGAACAAGAGAAGGACGAAGGGACGAAGGGCGCCGCTGTGAGCGCAAAAGATCACAAACCCTAATTTTCTGTTTCACCCTAATCAAACAATTATGAAAGGCTTAAGGCAATGGGCTCCGTTTGTTTGCCCTGAGGCCCATACGATTGCTAACATCCCCCATTTTCTTGTTCCGTTTTGTTAAACATCCAAGACAACAATTATTTTCTCTTTGGGCCTTCCATCCAAATCCCTTAAGCCCATTTACTTTTGTTTTTTTTTTTCAATTTAATTTAATTTGTTTTATTTCTTTGTGTTAATAATATGCTAATAATGATTTTTAAAACATCATTTTGTAAAATTAATTTGATTTTTTTTAATTAGTTTTCTTTTATCATTTTATTTTTATTAATTTTCTTACACTTAATAAAAACACTAAAAAAATTTGATTTAATTTATTTTCTTTCTTTAAAGTTAGTTTACATAATTAGTAAAATACAAGGAATAATAATAATAATAAAAATTTTAATCTTTTTTTTAGAATAGATCTTATTTCTCTCTTTTCAAGTAAATACATGCATTTCATACTTTATTGATTTCTTTATTTCATAATTTGTCATAGCTTTATATTAAATTGCATAACAATTCGATTTTGTTGTATTATTTGATATTTGTACATTGCTATTGTTATTTGATTCATCCCCATTTGTAACAATTGTACCTCCATTCCCAAACATTTTGTAATAGCTTAGAATTTTAATTCCCGCAATTTATTGCTTTCTATATATTGTATAATACCATAGGTTGCAAACTTTGCATGATAACTCTAGGCTTACTTTGCTAGTCTCCCTTAGACCTTTTTCTTTCTCTTTTGCATGTGTATTAAAACTAAAACTTTTTTTTTATTTCAACTTCAAAACACTCTAATACTACAAAAACCCTTTTTCAAGGTAAAAAATACCAATCAATTCAAACTTTATTTTCCCGCTTGGCTTATCTTTTAAAACCATTTTTCAAGGTAAAAAACATACAGTAAACCAAAAATGTGAGCCGAACTACGACGCCCTGGCTTTCCCATTGCACAAGGGAGTATGTAGGCACTAGGTCATGGGGCCTAGGCGAGCAAAACTTTATAAATATTCCTTCTTTTCCCCGTATTTTCTTTCGCATGCATTCCCTCTTAGCAGTAAGCTTTAAACATATATTTTTACACACCCTTAGATTAGGGCAAACAAGTGTGGATCCTCTAGAGTACCACAGACGCGTGGGGTGCTAATACCTTCCCTCGCGTGACTGACTTTCGTACCCTTTCTCTTGGTCGCAAGACCATAGTATCCATTTATTTGGGGTTCTCTCGATATCTTCTCTTCCTTCGGGATAAATAGAGTTCGGTGGTGACTCTGTGTTTTTTCACGGTGTGATAATTGGCGACTCAACTGGGGATGGTTGACCAATTACTGGTCCATCCTATGCAAGTCAATCTTATCTTTTGGTTTGTTTTCTTATCTATGGGTGTCTTTGTGTGTTATTGCTTTATTACTTCTTTATTTACATGCTTTTGTGCATATGTTTTCATAACATTTTTTCGCTTTCCATATACTGTTGTTGTTGTGTTGGTTCTGTTTTCATGTTGGGAGGGTGTTCTGTGAGGTAAAAGGCCCATTACCCAGGCCAGTGACACATAGGTTAGACAGATACTCATGTTGAATCACGTGTCTTGTTGACGCGTGTGAGGAGGCATGAGATACCACACTCGGATGAGGTTTTCTTGATAATGCCTTTTGTCTTGCGCCCTTTGTGCATAGACGAGGTGTTCAGATGGAGAATTCCTGACTCTGATTATCATTAGGGACCCTTTTTTGATTAGAATTTACCTTTGAGTTGGGGAGGGGAATCATTCTTACAGGTACAAATGTTGTCTTTGATACTCGGTTCTTTGGTATTCTGATATAGTTCTGGACCTTTGATCTTATGACATTCGGCTTATTCATAAGATTATACAGTATTTATTCAGAAGGTTGTATGGTATTTATTAAGAGGATTATGCATTGGTTACCCAAATTATATGGAGCCTTGATCCCATGTTATTGCATACCATAACATCATATCGTTATGTATACACATCATATTTCTATGGAGTTCCAAAGACGAGTCTCTTTTGCCGAGCCTTTCAAATGATGATGAATACTATTATCAAAAGGATACTTATGGATAGATAAGTCTTTGGGTTTCCTTAGAAATGAAGGATGAAACATGAATTTATAATACCATGCATTTCATTGTTCATAACAGAAGCTTATTGGGGCCATTCTTTTCATTCAGAGTTCAGAATCAACGAAAATGACTTCCCTACATTTGTACTGTACCAGAAATAATCAGCGAAGACTTACGAATCTCTTTGAGCATAATCAGATCGCAGTCTGCAGGGACATGGACATTATGGGTGATAGAATGAATCAACTTCTCGAGACTCTCCATGTTTTTATTCAGGGACATGTGACCATGGATGGATTTCAACGTGAGAAAGAATTGTTGAGGACAGAGGTAAACCAATTGAAGACTCAAATAGGGCTGATTACGGAGGTCCTACAAACATTGTTGAAGAAGGGAGGCAATCCCTCACCAACTATTGCAGTAGAAATAGTCAATCCTTCCTATCTACCAAGTCTCACTTCAGGTCAGAAGCTACCTCCGGTCTATCCTTTGTAACCTCAGATTCCAGAAAATCCCCGCCCGCAGCCATTTCCTATTCCTCATCCAGGTCAGAGGAATCAAGTTCCAGGACGAAATCAATTCTTGAATCGGCGTCAACAACATAATTACTCTCAGCAGAAACAATAGAAGCAAAGGAAGCCAGAAAGAAATTTGGATGTAATTCCCATGCCTTACACTCAACTACTTCCTCTCCTGCTTCATTATCAATTGGTTTAGATAAGAGAGTTTGTGCCTCTTCCAACATCACTACCTTCAGGATACGATGCAAATGAAATATGTGAGTTCCATTCAGGGGCACCTGACCACTCAATTTAAAACTGTTGAGCTTTGAAGAACAATGTGCAAGACCTGATTGAGTTAAAATAAATCACATTCACTCAAGCGGTCTGCGCATAAAGTGAAGTCCCCTTCTCAGACAGGTGCCAAGACTACAAAGACACCCCCTCAAATAAGTGAAGCCAAAAGAAGTCTCCTAAACATGACAATTTCAAATTATATTTGTATTCTCGTTTATAATCTTTCTTGTTTTTGTTCAAGTAATTTATTGTATGCCAAACTTGGTCATCTTTTGAATATTAATCATAATGCATCGAATATGTTTGTCTTGAATTAATCCATTCATTATCACTCTTGTTTGTTTACTATGCTTTTTTGATACTCAACTCTTGTTAATAAAGCAACAACTTTAGAGGGAAGATGACGAATAATTTACCTAGAATCTCAAATGGTATGCTTTTGAGTAAAAACCCTGATGACGATGTACATGCACTGTTTCAAATCCCAAAACATAGGAGATATAAGGGAGATATACTATCGTTAACCCCTTTGAGCCTTGAAGTAGGAGTTTATTTTCTGTTTAAAAAAACCAATATACCCCGGGGCGGGTAGTTTTTCAGCTAACTAGATCGAGCATTCAAATCTCAAAAGGATGTGAACATCTGAGGATCACCACACCTTATCCCTCACATTAGGAGGTTGGAAAAAAGATCAAAACCACAGTGGTTATTTCCTTGCATCAAGAGGTTAGAAAGTGTGATACCATAATGGTTATCCCTCATCGACCAAGAAATGGGGGAAGTCACAACCGTTCCAAAAGGTCAAAAAAACCCAAGATCACCCAATTTGTTCAAACGAAAAAGAATTAAATGAAAAAGAAAAGAAAAGAGAAAGCCCTTTAAGTCAAAACTTGAAAACAAGTCGCTTAGGCAAAAGTTAGGGCATCCCGCTGGATTTCAAAATCAAAATTCAAAAGAATTTGTCCAGGTAAAAGTTAGGGAGAACAAAATAATGAAAATCTTGAAAGGAAGAAAAAGGATTACTAAAGAAAAATCCTTAGCAAAAGAACAAAATCGTGTGATCAGACACCAAAAGCAAAAAGGTGAGTGATTGTCGTGTCCAAGAATCTGCAGTGATTCCTTAAGTGTTTTAAACTCCTCTTGAGAGATGAGTGCTCGTATCAAGTTAGCTGAACATATGATTGGAGAACATTATGGAGAATGGGTGGGCACCAAATAAATTTGAGCCTTAAGTCTATTTTTATAAAAACCATGAATCATGCCACGTTATAACTGAAGGGGTGAAAAACACAAGAAGGGGGGGGGGGGGGGGGGTTGAATTGTAAAACTGGAATCTTAAAGCAATTGACAAGATATTTTTATCCTGGTTCGTTTGATCTCAAACTACTCCAGTCCACCCGTCAAGGTGATTTCGCCTCTCTCCAACGAGGTCTTAATTCACTATATTCAACTGAATACAAATCTGCTTTAACAACTGCTAAAGCCTTCTTGATTCAAACCACAATCCGGTTTGTCAAGGCAACACTTTCTTACAAAGGTATAAAACAAATGTGTGTGAATGTTTTCTACAAAACTTTATCACAACTGTGATGTATACACAAATGAAGCTTAGAATACTAGGTTGCTAAACGCTAATGGAGTATCAGAGTTTGTTGGTTTAGCAAAACTGGTAGATGAAGATTATTGTTCAGCTTTGTGCGTGTAGAGAGTTTGGAAGCATTAGCCATTATAATCTTCGAAGCCTTGTTTATATAGCACTTGAGAAGATGAACGTTGAATGCAATATTCTTGATTCAATGCTAATAACAAGCTTTCCTTTTTGAGCAGATCTTGTCTAGAATGATGCCGTTGGAATTAATTAGCGTTCAATGCACAGTACCGTTGCTTCTTCAATGCACGTTCTGGCTTGGCTCATTCTGATTCTGCTTCGCTGCTGATGAACTATTGTTTTTTTGTATCAGAGTGTTTACGCGCAGTTCTGTTCATCAAGCTTCAGCATGTGCGTGAATTGATCATCTGATCTTCACGTTCTGATTCAGCAACTTCTGATGCTGGTGTATCAAATCAAGTTCTGATGCTGAATAAGTGATCTTGCTTATTTTAATCAACGTATCTGCAAGTCAGAGCATGGTAATTTTAGGTAGCATATAGTTCAAACATGAAACATATAAATACTATATCTTTTCACTTTGTTATCATCAAAACTTAAATATAGGGTACTAGATTCAAACATTGTTCTAACAATCTCCCCCTTTTTGATGATGACAAAAACTAGATATTTTAAATAAAAAATAACGTGAAAAGGTATCTAGGAAATGTTTCAGAGTTAAGAAGTAAGAAGAAATCAGAGTTAAGAGATACTCCCCCTGAGTTTGTTACTTCCCTTTGATATGCGTGTTCTTCAGGATCAGATCTTTTTCTATCTTTGAACATCAGATTATAGGTCTTTGACTTATCAGAGAGCAGAGCTTCAGAGCTTTTCCTGTCAGAGCTTTGCTTCGGATCAGAGTGTTAGGTCGATCAGAACTTCATATATGATCAGAGCAACATGAGCTTCTACATTTTGATCAGAGCTTCTAGCTTCTAGTCTTCATAGGTTCAGGAGCTTCCTTGTGCCTGTAGACTTAAAAACAAAACAGAAAAACATTTCAAGTAATAGAGTTATAATGTTTGAGAATTTCTGTCTAGTTAGCCGTTATTGATTTTAAATATCATTCTTGTTCTCCCCCTTTTTGTCAGCAATCAAAAAGTGTTAGTGATGTGCTAAAACAATTTAGATCAGAAAAACAAATTATATTAAAATAGTTCAGAGCAAAAGAACATTACACAAGCATAGTCAAAACAGTACATCAGAAAATGAAGAAAACATAGAGAATGTCATGCATGAAAAAAATTTAAGGTTGAGGGGGCATGCGTGAGAACAGGCTTTCCAGCATTGCTTGAATCTTTTCAGAAGTTTCATTCTGCTTCTGAACCATGGTGACAACAGTGTCAATCTTGCTGTCCTGTACGTCCATTCTTGCTTTCATCTTCTGATCATTGTCGTCCATCCGCTGTTGTAGACGCAAGTCATTCAGCCTTAGTTCTTCCAGAGCCTGCCTGTCCAAGGCAGCTTGAGAACTTTCAGAAGGAGGAAGCTTCTCAGAACTTTCAGCTACATCTTCTGCTGGATTTTCTTCCTGAAGAGTCTTGTCTTCTTCTGATGGTTGCACCTGTGCAGCTTGCTCTTTCTCAGACCAAGATTCACTGTCCAGAGGGAGTACAACTTCTTGAGGCAGCTGACTCTCAACTTCCTTCAGCAGCTTGCTAAAGTTTTGTTGAGCCTGCTCGTAGTTGACGTCCTGCAGCTTGAGGGCTTCAGCACGTACCCATAGTCTGAACTGTGACCAGAGCTGATCAGAAGCAGCTGGGTCGATCATCCCCGGACAGACTTGCTTCAAAGAAGCAATCCATTGTAGCATACCTGTTTCAAAATTCAAAATACCAGAGCCAACATCTGGTTGCTTTGGTTTGGGTATGGCAATTTTGTGTCTTAGATCAGCAAGACGTTCAAGACTTGTTAAGTCAATGAAAGTTCTGCTGGGGTTTTCAGATGTTTGCTGAGGAGCTGTTTGTTTTGGAGGAGGGTTATCAGAATCAGAGTCAGATATTTCTATTGGAGTGGTTGGGGTTTTTGGAGGTGTTGATTCCTCTGAAGATGGCAACTGGGGCCTGACAATAGTGGTTCCACATGGCAACTGGATTGCCAGCGGTGAAGGTTGAGGTGAGTGGGGGTCAGAATGATGAGGAGAAGGGGTTTCATAGCGTTGAAACTCTGTTTGTGGTGAAGGTGGATTATTTTCTGGTTGAGGAGGTGGAATCTCTGATTGCTCAGGGATCAGAGGTTCTTCTGTGAGAGGTTGTTGTTGTTGTGGTTCTGATTCTGGTTGTTGTTCTATTTCTGGTTCAGGTTGTGGTTCTGGTTGTGGAGGAGGAATATTTGGTGGTTCAGAATTTGGTTGAGCAGAAGCATGTTCACGCTCAATATCAGCTAGCACTCTATCAAGTGCTGGTGTTGTTGAAACAGTTGGTTGTTTTGGAATTCTGATTCTGGTTATTCTGAGTTGTAAGGCCTCAGAAGGGTCTTCTGGTATGGTTTCATCAATAGTAGGGATTGGGATTGATATTCTGTGAGAGGTTTTAGGAGGGGCAGCAGATGTTGGAATAGTAGATGAAATTGAAATAGGGGCAGCAGATGAATTACCTCGTTTCTTTGGAGTCTGATGAGATGATCCTTCTGCTTTCCTCTTCTTTGTCTTCTTCTGAGTCACTTCTGGTTGGACTTGACTCAGATCTTTGATCTTCAGCTTTGAACCTGCATCTTCTTCCTTGTATGAATCTGGATACTTGAGAAACATATCCGGTTGGGATTCCATTTCAGAAAATTTTGGGAAATTACTCAGAGGCACCCTTCTGCTGGAGATGTCAGCAGTTGAAGTAGCTCTGGGTTCCTTCCTAATATTTTCTATCAGCTTCATCTTTTTCAGGTTCTTAGCGTTTAGCGGTTTTCCAACAGTTGGTTCAAGAGTGCTCAGCACTTGAGCTTCGCTCAGATAATCTATCAGCTTATTCTCTGTCAGAATATCTGATATGAGCCTTCCAAACGGTATCCAGTCCCTTTTGGTCCTTTCTTCTTCTCTAGTCTCTTTGACGCTGGTCTTGAGATGGTTGAACAGGAAGTGTGCCAGATTGATCTTCACCCTCTGATCAATAAAGTAGATCAGAAATTGCTGATCCACGTTTATATAATCAGGAGAACTTGTTGGTTTCCTGTGATTGAAGCAGCCCAGAACAATCTTGGCCCATACTCTGCAGTGATCCTTCAGATCCTTAATTTTGCTGCTGGGAAATCCAAGAGTGAAAATGCAGTTGGCTACCACAACTATATCAGGGCATCTATCAGCCATGTCCACACAACGGACTCCACCACCACTTTGACCGATTAACCTAGCAATGAGGTCTTCAGAAATTACTATCTTCTTTCCCATGACAGAAGAGATGACTAGATGTTTATGAATCTTGGCGTGAATCCAAAATTCCTTGACAAGCTCTGGGAAAGTTGGTCCAACCAACCTATCGAAATACCTCTCCCACTTTTGAGCCCTAATCTCTTCAGTTAGGTCAAATCCATTATCCTTCAAACTTTCGAAGTCGACGATTAACTCAGAGAGAACTTCAAGATTCTTTACCGGTGTGAGAAGAGTTCTGGTAGGCACCTGATATTGCTCAGAAGTTTCTTTCTTCTGATTCCCTGCAGAAATGCTGGAGGATGCCATTGTTCTCACTAAAAAAGCTTGAGAATGATTTGAGAAAAAAGGTTTGAAGAAGATAAACTCAGAAATATGCAGAAAATACTTGAATGATTATGAGAAAGCGTAAAGAATAAGAATGAAGAATAATGTGCTTAAATAAGGTTTTCAAAAATTATTTTGAAAAATTAAACGTTTTTAAGAGAGAGAAAAAAAATAATGATTGCCATTAACAAGCGTGATTACTCTGCATTAAATGCTTGCTGATTTTGGGGGATTTGAGAAAGATACTTAAAACGGTTACCAGACATGTGTCTCAATGCACCCAATCAGCGCTTTGCCTTCTCAGAAGCGTGCACGCGTTCTGCTTCAGGGATTTGCTGATGATTGGATGACACTTGTTTGATGTAGTGATCAGCACGTCTGTCTTTGAGATTAGACTCTCAGATCTTTAGACTTGCATCTGATACAATCTGCATGTTCTATCTTTCTGAAAGAAGATTGATCAGAAGTTCACAGTAATATAATTACATTCTGAAGATAAATACATGGAATCAAAACATTTTCATTCTGGGCATACTTTCATGCTGAGATGTTTCAGAATGAAATTAAACCTATCTTCTGAAAGGGGTTTAGTAAAGATATCAGCCCATTGATGGTCTGTATCTATAAATTTCAAGTTTAAAATACCTTTCTGAATATAGTCCCTAATGAAATGATGTTTTATTTCTATATGCTTAGCTCTAGAATGTAAAATAGGATTCTTACTTAAGCAAATAGCAGAAGTATTATCACAAAGAATAGGAATGTTACTCTCAAAAATCTGGAAGTCTTCAAGCTGACTTTTCATCCAGAGCATTTGTGTGCTACATCCTGCTGCTGCTATGTACTCAGCTTCTGCTGTTGACAGAGCAATGGTTGATTGCCTTTTGCTGGACCACGAGATCAGATTTTCTCCCAGAAACTGGCAGCTTCCAGAAGTACTTTTACGTTCCACTCTGTCTCCAGCAAAATCAGCATCACAGTAGCCTACTAAGCTGTAATCACTAGATTTTCTATAAAACAAACCCAGATTAGTAGTACCTTTCAGATACTTGAAAATTCGCTTAACAGCTGTTAAGTGAGATTCTCTAGGATCTGATTGGAATCTAGCACAAATACATACGCTGAATAAGATATCAGGTCTTGAAGCAGTCAGATAAAGGAGAGAACCAATCATACCTCTGTAGACCTTCTGTTCTACACTTTTGCTTACCTCTTCTCTTTCCAGAATGCACGTGGGATGCATTGGAATCTTTGATGGCTTACATTCTGAGAGGTCAAATTTCTTCAGAAGATCTCTGATGTATTTGCTCTGATGAATGTAAGTTCCCTCTGTAGTTTGATTTATCTGAATTCCTAGAAAGAATTTCAGTTCCCCCATGAGGCTCATCTCAAATTCTGCCTGCATACACTTAGCAAATTTTCTTCCAAGAGAAGGATTAGTAGAACCAAAAATAATATCATCAACATAAATTTGACAGACTAAAATGTCACTCTTAACTGTTTTACAGAATAGAGTAGTGTCCACTTTCCCTCTGGTGAATTCATTTTCAAGCAGAAAGTTACTTAGCCTTTCATACCAAGCTCTGGGAGCTTGTTTCAGACCATACAGTGACTTTTTCAGTTTGAAAACATGTTCTGGATGTTTTGTATTTTCAAAACCTGGGGGTTGGTGAACATAAACTTCTTCTTCTATATAACCATTTAAGAATGCACTTTTGACATCCATCTGATACAGAGTGATGCCTCTATTAACAGCAAAAGAAATTAAAAGTCTGATAGATTCTAACCTGGCGACTGGGGCAAAGGTTTCTGTATAGTCTATCCCCTCTTGCTGACTATAACCTTGTGCAACCAGTCGTGCCTTGTTTCTGACGACTTCACCTTGTTCATTAAGCTTGTTTCTGAACACCCATCTTGTTCCAATGACGTTGAATCCTTTTGGTCTGGGAACGAGATCCCATACGTCGTTTCTGGTGAATTGATTCAGCTCTTCTTGCATTGCCAGAATCCAGTCATTATCCAGAAGTGCTTCATCAATAGAAGAAGGTTCAATCAGAGACACAAGTCCCATAAGAGTTTCTTCAGAGTTTCTGAAGCTTGCTCTTGTTCTGATTGGATCTTCCTTTCTTCCTAGGATAGTTTCTTCTGGGTGATCCAAACTGCTTCTGGGTAATCTCTTCTGAGGTTGATCAGCAGCAGTTGTAGGATTTCTAGCATTGCTCCTTTCAGACGTTGAAGGAATGTCTGTGTTGAGAGCTTCTGATGACTTGTCTTCAGAACCTGCAAATTCAATTTCTATACCTGCAAGATTTTCATTCTGCTTTGACTTTTCAGAGTCAAGCTTATCATCAAAACGAACACTGATTGATTCTTCCACAATCTGTGTTTCTGTATTGTATACTCTGTACCCTCTTGAGCGTTCAGAGTATCCTAACATAATACACTTCTGTGCCTTAGAATCAAACTTGTTCAAATAATTCTTAGTATTCAATATAAAGCAAGTACATCCAAATGGATGAAAATACGAAATGTTGGGCTTTCTGTTCTTCCACAATTCATATGGAGTCTTTTCCAGAATAGGTCTTATTGAGATTCTATTCTGAATGTAGCACGCTGTGTTTATTGCCTCTGCCCAGAAGGTCTTAGCAACGTTTGTCTCATTGATCATGGTTCTGGCCATTTCTTGCAATGTTCTGTTCTTTCGTTCTACAACTCCATTTTGTTGGGGAGTTCTAGGACAAGAGAAATCATGCAGAATGCCTTTGTCATTAAAGAATGACTCAAAATCTTTATTTTCAAATTCTCCACCATGATCACTTCTGACTTTAACGATTCTAAGATCTTTTTCATTCTGAACTTGGTTACAGAAGGTAACAAACATAGAGTGTGACTCGTCCTTGTGTCTTAAGAACTTTACCCATGTCCATCTGCTATAGTCATCTACGATTACTAACCCATACTTCTTGCCACTGACTGAAGCAGTTTTAACTGGTCCAAATAAGTCAATGTGCAGAAGTTCTAATGGCTTAGAGGTAGAAACAACATTTTTGGATTTAAAAGAAGGTTTTGCAAATTTGCCTTTCTGACATGCTTCACACAGAGCATCTGAATTGAACTTCAAATTTGGAAGTCCTCTGACCAGATTGAGTTTGTTAATCTGAGATATTCTTCTCATACTAACATGCCCCAATCTTCTGTGCCAGATCCACTGCTCGTTGTTAACAGACAGAAGACATTTTACGTTCTGACTCTTTAGTTCAGAAAGTTTGATTTTGTAAATGTTGTTTTTCCTCTTTCCATTAAACAGGATAGTCCCATCTTTCTGACTAACAGCTTTACATGATTTTTGATTAAAGATTATATCATAACCGTTATCACTTAATTGACTTATGGATAACAGGTTATGCATCAATCCATCAACTAGCAGAACATTATTAATAGAGGGAAGATTTCCGTTACCTACAGTTCCAGAGCCAATAATCTTTCCCCTCTGATTGCCTCCAAAGCCAACGTGGCCTCCAGGCTTAAGTTCCAGGCTTTGGAACATATGCCTTCTTCCCGTCATGTGTCGTGAGCAGCCAGAGTCCAGGTACCATGACTGGTGTTTCTGACTTGCTGCTAAAGATATCTGCAACATGTATTATTTTATCCTTAGGTACCCAGATCTTCTTGGGTCCTGATTTGTTAGTTTTACCAAAACTCTGGTTGAATTTTGGTTTCACAGAGTGCTTACTACTAGTATATTTGATGTCATGTGTGTGACCATACACAAAATGTGAATTTAGAGGAGTGTGTTTAATGGTTAAATCCATGACATTTTTAGGTGTAGGAACCTTACCTAGGTATCCTATTCCTTTCCTGCCGTTTCTGCTAACTCCATAGATCATTGAAGCCATTCTGCTTCTATCTATGCTTTTAGCAAGAAACTTCTGGAAACTATGATCATACTCCTTGATGATCTCATCAGCGTTGCTGGGAGTTTCAGAAATTGGTTCCTTCTGAGAGTTTTGTAAAGAGTTTTCTAATTTTGAAATTTTATCTCTCAGCTCAGAGTTTTCCAATTTGAGACTCTCAGACTTATTAGAGTCAGATTCAAGAGTCCTTTTCAGGTCTCTGAATTTAGCTCTAATCTGCTGATAGCGTTCCAGAATTTCATTGAGGCTTTCAGCAAGTTCAGCCTTTGTAAAATTAACAGCGAAGTTAGGGAATACCTCTTCTGTGTCTGATTCTGAGTCTGATTCAGAAGCTTCACTGTCATCTGGAATGTTAGCCATGAGCGCTATGTTTGCCCTTTCATCATTTGATTCTGAGTCAGCTTCAGACGAGTCAGAGTCATCCCATGTGGCCATGAGACTTTTCTTCTTCTCTCTTCCAAACTTCTTTTTGGGCTTTTCCCTCTGAAGCTTTGGGCAGTCACTCTTGTAGTGTCCTTGCTCATTGCACTCGTAGCAGATGATGTCTTTTGTGTTTGGCTTCTTGCTACCGGAGGAGCCTTCAGATCTTCTGTATCCAGAGGAAGAATCTGTCCTTCTGTATCTGGAAGAAGACTCGTTCTGATCAGATCTTCTGGGATTCCTGAACTTCCTTTGTCTTTGCTTCCACAATTGATTTACTCTTCTGGAGAGAAGGGAAAGTTCGTCTTCTTCTGATGAGGATCCATCAGATGTTTCTTCAACTGCCTGCAAAACTTTAGATTCAGATTTTCTGTTAGATTTTAAAGCTAAAGGCTTACCTTGCTTCTGAGGCTCGTCAGCTTCTAGCTCTATCTCATGACTTCTGAGGGAGCTTATAAGTTCCTCCAGAGTGATTTTGTTGAGATCCTTCGCTAGCTTCAGAGCAG